>CM070712.1:52896443-53498617 GCA_036346275.1 Otatea glauca | reverse complement strand
GGGCCACGCGCTCTCGTCCCTCGAATGGTTAGACTCGAGAGCCCAAGGTGTATATCGTTCGGGCCGAATGTCCCTACTCCACTGCTCGGTGGTGTTGTATTGTCTTAGGTGCGATGGTCGCACGCTTTACAAATGAGAGCAGAGTTTGAACACAAGAGTATTCGCAAAGGCCTAGCGAGAAGAGCAGATCTCTCCGGCGCCCCCCTCCCAGAGGCCCCTGCCTCCCTTTATATAACTGGAGGGGGCAGGTTACATGGGAAGTTGGGAGAGGGAAATTGCTTCGGTGATGGGTCGTCGTCCGGTTTGCCCACGCTGGGTCGGTAGTCCTGGCGGGCAGGGCAGTTGGCTGCTGCGTCGGCAAATGGCGCACCTGCCTTCTGTGAACCTAACGATGGTTGACGTTGCAGTGCGTAACGTTGGTACTGCCTCGGAAGGGAGCGTGCTTTCGTATTGTACGTGACTGGTTGATGGGACTGGGAGCTTGACTTCAGCAGCCATTTATGCCATCTTGGGAAAGAGCCACCTGCTCCCGTACAATCACTTCGATTGTCCCCGTCCGCAGGGCACGTGGCCGTAGACTGACGGAGGCTTTGACACGTGGCCCTTGGCGGAGGTTGCCTTAATTTGGTCGGAGTCGGAGGATCCCGACCCGCCGCGGGGGTCGGGAGCCTTACTTGGTCGGGGACGCTAGTCCTGATCGGTCGGGGAGGGCGTCCTTTGTGGTCCCACGGATTCTTTGGTCGGTAATGGGGTCGAGGTAGCCTGCTCGTTATCCTGGACCGTTGGGGTACCCCTGGTATGAGTATTCGTCACTAGTACTTTAGAAATCCTCACAAATAACAAGCGTAGCCGGTGGATGGCGGGAATCCAAACATGGTCATCATGCAGAGAGATAAGAATCAAGGTACCACTTAAACACTAGTATAATACCAGTGCTAACGCTACGACGGTAGTACATCCGCTTATCAATTAAATGAGAAGATAAGTATGAATATAACACTTAATAGTAAATAATCTTGTGATCACATTGTACGTACTACATATTTGGAAGGAGAGCGAATCAAACAAGGAAATAAATAGGGAAGATCCGCATGCAAGGAAACCAGAATTGATTTTTTTACTGTCCTGACCAAAACTGTATGTATCACATATTTGGAAGGAGAGCGAATCAAACAAGGAAATAAACAGGGAGGATCTGCATGCAAGGAAACCAGACTTGAATTTTTTACTATTCTTGACTCGTGATCGTATTTTTTTCCGAATATAACCTTTTTCGAGATTTTTTTACGGATCTAGCCCCATATAGCCTAATTTCAGCGTACAGAGAGCGCTGATTTTTTTTCATTTTTTATCCACAGAACCAGCGGTTTGTGAGTGTTGCTTAAATTTTTTTCAATTTTTTCTCGCGGAACCAGCGGCCGGCGAGCGCTGTTTAATTTTTATCTTTTTTCCCTGCGGATCCCATGGTCTGCGAGCACAGTTTATTTTTTCATATTTTTCCAAAATTATTCAGTGGACGGGCACCGCTTGAATTTTTTTTCATTTTTTCTCCCACGCTTGAATTTTTCAGCGGCCACCAAGCATTTATTTTTCTTGCCAAAATTATTGCTTTACGAACACCGCTTGATTGTTTTTTTATTTTTCGAATTTTTATTGTGTTGGCATTATCGTTATAATTTTTTTCTGAATCACTCTCGCGACAATGAATTTACGATTGTAGCCTCGAGCCGAAAAAATTCAGCGGAGCGGTGGCGCGGTTTTATTTACCAGCGCTCAGGCTCGAACTTTTTACTATATTAGTATCATCGTTATAATTTTTCTGAATTAGGCTCTCGGGCGATGAATTTGCGATTGTAGCTTTGAGACAAAAAATCAGCAGAGAGGTGCTAGAATTTTTTTCCCGCGGTTTTCTTTTCTCAGCACGTAATATATGGTCCTTTCCTTTTCCAGGACGTTTGTTTCTTTTTCCTTGATTTCAAGACGTTTGTTTCTCTTTCCTTGTTGATGCGGGAGGCGAGAGAAGGTATGTTGTGGGCCATAGGGATGATTTCGGAAAAATATGGAAAATAAATCGCGTCACGAATCACCGGATCCGCAAGGAAAAAGATAAAAATAAATAATGCTCACGCCACACCGGTTCTCAGAAAAAATTGAAAAAATTAAGCAAAGACTCACAGCATAGCTTGGTTCCTTGGATAAAAATAAAACAAAAATTCAACGCTCTTCGTATTGAAATTAGGCTCTATGGGGCTAGATCTGTAAAAAGTCTCGAGAAGGGTCATATCCGAAAAAAATACGATCACAATGCCAGACAATAAAAAATTCAAGTCTTGTTTCCTTGCATGTGGATCCTCCTGCTTATTTCTTTGTTTGATTCACCTCCTTCCAAATATGTAGTACGTATAATTTTGGCTAGTAAAAATTCAAGTCCGCTTTCCTTGCATGCGGATCCTCCTTATTTATTTCCTTGTTTGATTCGCTCTCCTTCCAAATATGTAGGTGGGGGAGGTCTGTTGTGGGCCACAAGAATGATTAGACACACTAAATAATGGCCATCGGATGTGGGTGAGTAAGACTGAGGAAAGATCTGAAACGTTCATTTTGATGAATGCAAGTTTCTGGGGACGTTTTGCTGGGTGCACGAACATTGGACCATCTCTAATGAGATGCATTATTTAGAGTGGACGTAGGAAAATTTGCTTAGGTGCATTATAAGGGGTATAGATATTTTTCAACTACCATAGCTCACTTAATGCTACTCAATCCAACGGCTCAAAATCTCTTCCCGTCCTCAAAAGCACGGGAAGTTTCCTTCTAAATCCGCTCCGTCAACGCAAGTGGTGGGGGTAATCTTATTTCAATGGCGCTCGTGCGAGCAAACAAGTATAGAATCCTAAACGGTTAATGTTATATTTTGATACATTTTTTGACACTGGAACCTCTGGACCCAAACAGAATTATAAGAGATGGCACAAACATGCACAATATTAAAAATAAAGTAGATGAATCCCATAGAGAAAACTAAATATCAGCGACGAAATAACCACGACTAGAGAGATTTGGCGAAATTGATCATAAATTCCTCAAGCACTACCTAAAAAAATTACATATGATTGTAGTTCTCTTATAACCCTCTCAAACCTTTTAAGATCCTCAAATCTTAGCTCTATACAAAAATATAGTTTTAAAGGGTAACTTAGCCGCTAATACTCTCATCCAGGCATACTTGTAGCACACCTCTCCAAGTGCTACTCCTTCCATTCTTTTTTACTTTTTCTAGAATTCGTGCTATCAAACTTTCTAAAATTTTACTGTCGATAGGTTTAAAACTATCTAGATTAGCTACATGAAAGTTATATCATTATATTTGTCATTAAAATTACTTTCATAAAAAATATAATTTTATGAGCAGTAATTTAATGTTTTTCCTCTCAATATAAGTTGCACAAATCTTGAAGCAAACGAAGGGGTATGTAATCATCATCTACCTTTCATTCATGCTTTAATATTTATGCAAATGTCAAAAAGAAAATCATGGAATCACCTCTCTAATTTTATTAGTATATCTCAAGGTAAAGTTATAAAAAGTAATAAAATCGCATTTAGGAAACCACACAAAATTTTAAAAAAATATCAAGTAGAAAAGAAAGTCCAAGTGCTAATAGGTTAGAATACAAGTCAGCTCTAGATAGCTAACAAAGCACGGAATACCATTGGCACAAAAGTACCATGAAAAGAAAGAAAAAAAAGGCTCGTAAGCATGGTACGCCAAATCTTTGAAGCAGTTGCCTGCCTGCCCCATGCAAACACTAGTAAAGCGGCGGCAAGGCTGTCATCACAAGCGATTTCTTCATATCAAGTATCAAATTAAGGGACCACCACGCCACGAGCAATTTGCACAAGTTGGCTGATCGATCGACGCATCAGAATTCAGGACATGAGATGTATGCGTGCATGGGCTAGCTTCAAAGACGAGACGCACTTCTGTTATTATTGGGGGCGTTGTGATCAGAGAGATCTCCGGATAATATTAGCTTATTCCATCCGGGGTGATCCTGCCGGATCCTGCCTAATTCCCAGCCAACCACCGGTCGCTCATTAGTTGCTTCGATGCTGCAAATAGCATAATGTAATGTGCGACCAGTATAATTATACTATAATGCAATGCCAGTATGGCGCACGTACGAACAGTGCTTTAAATTCCTACCCACTCCTCCTGTATGAATCGATAATATTATTGATGAATGACGAGTGAAGAGCTTGTTTACTAGTTCTGAAGCTTTGAGGTCAGAAAAGGAAGAAAAATAAATCAAGGTTTGCGCTTGGACGGAAATCTGTCAGTGACCAGTCTCTCACTGAGACGTTGTGTCGAATGGACATCGGATTGACAAAACCGATGTTTTTGACTATACTGCTGATCCTGCCGGTTTTTCAATCAAACCAACTAATTTTAGATCAAAATTGTGTAGCACACCGCAGTGATCAACACCTATTTGACCATCGATTTTCGGTTAAAATGGATCAATTTTAGATTTTTTTAAAATAAAAAAATGAATTTTAACCTTTTTTGGTTTCTAACAATTTTCAAATTTCTATTTTTAAACGGTTTTTTCAAAATCGATTTGTGAACCGGTGGACATATATCAGCTCAGATCGTCGTGGGCCAGTAGCTCATAGATTGTTTGCTTCCATCGTCACTCACGATGAAAGGATCAACTCGTACACCGGCCTAATGAGCAACTCTGCCTTTTTATCACCCCAGAAGTAACGAAAAAATTGTGTACAGGTAAACAGATGCTCACATGGTTTAATGGTGTTATCTGGACATTTTGCTGAGTTTTCAACCTGTGCTCTAATTGCCTCTAAATATTATCTGAACCCAAAAGGGAAACAAAAAGGGAGAAATGGAACTGCAAAAAAATATAAATAAAGAAGACATCAGTAGGAATTACCCATTGATCTATCGATCTAGTCAGAATAAATAAGCCATAAATTAGCCTAAAAGCATCCAAGGCGCTGCCTTTATCTACAACTTCCTTTCCCCCTTCTTTCCTAACAAACACCAGGACCAGGGTGTCCTGAGCACAACAAAATTTGTGGATCATCTTAGCAGCTGGTATATCAGTATGTAAAACTTTTTTCACTTCGAACCAAAACACCCCAGGAGCTAATGATTCCATGAGTAGCGCCCCCGCCAAAAAAACAGCAAAAGAAAGAAAGAGAAAACATTTCTTAGTTGGGGTGGGGTGGGGTGGGGTGGGGTTCTAATTCACTTTCATCAGGTCTCTACTGCCAAGCTGTTGCTGCTTGACGACAACCTTGGCTTCGTCCTGTCAGGTGAGGAGAGCCCCTCCTGCTCCATTGCTGCCGCCTTCCTCTTGTTGCCGCCGCCGCTGCAGTCACTGATGGTTCCATCAGCAGTTAGTTCAGCTGCTGCTTCATCCGCCTTGTGTGGTGGCTTGTCTTGCTGCTGCGGCTGCGCCTGTGCCTTGGGCTGCTTCCTTTTGACCAGGTGAGACTTCAGCTTCTTCATGTCAGCGAGCTTGACAGGTTTCAGAAAGAACTCCTCTGCACCATCTTCCAAGCACCTGAAATTTTGTGGAGTCCAATCTTCAGCAAATAATACGAAGCATTGGGACGGGAAGAAGAGGATCCATGAGGACACTTTGGCTTAGGTTTCTTTTCTTCTCCCCTATGGTCTCTCTGCTGCTGCGATCACATCACTCAAAGGACGTGTCAGAGATCTTTGCCAGGAGAAGGAAAAGATCTGGTCTTTTGATTTCAGTACCTTTTGACTCAGCCCCAATGCATGCCTTCTTTAGTGCCATCCCCCCTTTCCCCAATTTTTTGACCACTGGAAAGTAACCACAGAAATAAAGATTCCTATGCTTTACATCCTTGTCACCAAGATATGCAATCTAATGCATGAAAACACCATGCATTCATTGCCCCCCATTACATTACAACAACATCAAGAAGCTGTCCCATCAAATCACAAGGCTATTCCCCTCTTTTGTTCATATCTGAGGGGCCAAATCTTCTGCATTTGGCTTCTATCAGATTATTTAAAACTTCATTGGAGCCTTGCGGAAATTTTTGGGTACGCAGTACGCACTACGCAGTAACAAAAGAACAATAACAAACAATTGTTCTGAATCTTATTTTTCGAATATTCTTCCACAAAAAGAAATATATCAGCATAGTTTGAAAAAAGAAGGTTTCTTTTTTATATATTTTTTTTGCAAGTTTTAGACCTACCAAACTAGCCAGCCTTTTACTGCAAGGCACAAAATCCAGGGGGGAAAGTTGCAAATCTTTTAAGTAATTAAGAAATCGATCCCAAAGCCTGAACAAGCTCTCTTTCGAACACTCTTAAATAATCCCTTAGGCATTCAATTCCTCTTTGCAAAACTGGTATGATAGCAATATATTCCTTCTGCTCCCCACAACTCCCTCTCCCTCTCTCTCATGTGTAGCATGTACTGTACTGTTAAAATCAGATCCAGGCAGACAACAAAACAGTAAAACCCCCATCATTTTCATTTTGTACCCCCGCACTGCGTACCAGTCGTGAAGTGAATTGATCATAACTAGGGACCTTGTAAAATTCTCCAACCTCATGGACCAACAAAAAGAATTCCTAAAAACAGATAAAATAAGGGGAGAGCTTTAATGGAGTTTCAGCTCACCTGTTGATCCTTGCAGGCACATTCTCAGAAGACATGATCACCACTGGAATGTCCTTCAATGAAGATGACCCCTGGACCCCCCAAATTAACATGCAAAGGAACAGATTTTTACTCCCACCAAGGACCAATATTTATGGTTGGATAAAAACTAAGGATTAAGGTTCTGCAAATCTTACCTTGACCCTCTTCAGCAGATCATATCCTGTCATGCCAGGCATGCAGTAGTCAGTGATGATCAAATTCACATCAATCTCCTGCAACAAGAGATCAGAAATCACATGAAAAGTTCAGGGTTTCAAGCCAGGAACAGGAATCAAGAACTAGAGACCAATCCAAATAGAACATGAACAAACCAAGTCAACTAATTACCTGATGGTCATCGGAGGAGGAAGAAGGTGATGATGAGTCATCCCCCTCATCCCTCAATCCCAGCAGCTCCAAGGCCTTGCTCCCAGAATCCACAGTGGTCACTGTGCCACCCAACAAGAACAGAATTCAAAAGATCTGAGAAAACTTCACAAACAAAGAACATTCTATTCAAGGTCAAGAACACACTCTCTAGCCTCACTATCGCACTCACCTTGGTAGGACGAGGTCTTGAGTAGCATCTCGATGAGCTTCCTGTCGATCAGGCTGTCATCCACCGCAAGAACATGGAACCGGGACTCGGCATCAACCACTGTCATGGCGAAACAAGAACTTCTAGGAACCGAAAGAATCCACAGAGCCTCTCTCCTCGTAGTTGTTGGGCTCAAGCCAAGGGAGGGGAAATAATCTTGCAGATTTCTTCCTTGCTGCTGCGGGAATGGAGGGGTCAAGGGGAGGTGCTGCTTCGTGGTTAATGCGGCATCTCGAGGATAGGAAGGATATAGGCGAACACCATGGCATGCAGCAGCACCCACCACATCACACCACCATCGCCTCCGAGGAAAGCAAGATCCGACCAGATCACACACCCGAATCTCCACGGCAAATCGGCTCCATGATTTCTTCTTTTCTTGTGGTCTCTGCCCCCACCCCCCCCCCCCCACCCCCTCTCTCTCTCTCTCTCTCTCTGTATTCTCTCTCTTCCGGTGAGTTTTTGAGCTCTTCTCTGGTGGTGTGGATGGTACGCAAGACAGGCTCCCCGCACAGTTCTTCTCCGGTTGTTTTCTTTCGGCTCTCGTGGCTTTTATGGGTGCCGCGGTTCGTGGTCTGCTGATCGACGGCGATGCTTTGGGCCAGGCGTTCTTTGAGATTGGTGCGGGATGCCACGTCGCGTCCTATGGAGTTGTGTTATTTTGTGTTGATGCTCTTGACAAAGTTGGAAATTGCTCGGATAACCTTGTCGTTGCACAGTCCAACGCGGCTGTTTAGCCGTGTTGTAACTTGTAAGCATGTCATTTGCCAAGTAGTACTGAACTTAATATTAAGCTAAGAGAGCTCTGGTGTTGTGAATTACTAATACATGTTTGCTGTTATTGTTTCATTTCAATCAGCTACACAAACATGATTAAGGAATAATCTTATGAAAAATTCGTATAAGCCCAAAATTGTTCGAAACGGGATCATCGTTCGAAACCTCGATTTTTCTTAACGGGAGAGGGAGGCATCCCTTCACCCTCATGGGTGGGCCCCACAAAAATCCGGGGCGAGATCCGCTGACATCATCTGGTGCAACCCCTCGGTCCTCTGAGTCCTCTCTCTCCAATCGCCGTTTCTTCCGCTGTTAGGAGTGATAGGGTGGAACACCATGTACTACGTTACTACACAAGTGTACGATCCCATCTCAGGTAGTCACGCGCTTGTGCTTATCCCCCGGAACGCGTTTCAGATGCAGTTCGGAGGCGGTAACTTAACCAGTTTTTATTGGACTCTTAGATCAAAACGCGGCGGTTCAAATGTTTGATGTACCATAGAGAGCTCGACTTCGAGTATGGTCTTGTTCTTAACTGCTTGAGAGAACGTATATGCTAGTTCAATCTTTTTGCTCCTGCCTTTCTAGCCTTATGGACAAATCATGGAGATGATTGTAATGTACTAATTCACTGTAGCATATATTTTTTTAATATGAATCGTTTGTTGTCTCAATCGAACGGTTTGCGTTTACAAAGATTGCTTAAGTTGCAGTCCACATAGGGACTACACCTAAACCGCGTCGCGACCCCTCCTCTCCTCTCTGGATAGAAGTATTTGGAAGGTTTGGTTTTTTTTAACTTTTGGCTTAATGTTTATTGCGCTTTTTTACCACATGTGAACCTATTGCCTTCTCATACCCGGTAGGTGACACATGTCACCTCCCGATTCTTTCGCGGTCGAGAAGGAGAACTATATTCGTAATTTCATTCGAGCAAGGAGTAACTACATAAAAAAACAAAGAGACCAATTTAGTCAAAACTTCTACTCTCTCCTGTCACAATAGTTGTAATTTTGGATATAGACATAGTCAAACTTTCAAAATTTTGACTGTCAATATCTTTTTAAAAATTGAGTCCCGAGTGTTGGCTCAGTGGGAGGGATTGATGTTGCTCAAGCCTCCAACCTGGGTTCGATCCTTGGGATCGAACCTAGTGTTTCTCACATCTTCATGAGACATACACACGTGTGCTTCAGTAAGTTAGTTAGAGGCCCGATGGCCTCTACATAATTTTTCTGCATGTGTGTGCCTGTGGTGTGTGTGCATCCTTGTATCAAAAAAATATCTTTTTAGATATTTAAATTGGATACATAAAAATCATATATGTAGATTTATCTTAAAAATTACTTTCATAACATTATAATTTTATAAATATATTACAATAAAAATTAGTTATTAAAGTTATATTTTAAAAACCGTATCGATGTCTAAAATAACAACTAATATACGTGACATAAGGAGCAGTATTTACTTCTCTCTCCTCCAATAGGGGCTGGAACCGAATGGGGAGCAATTCCATGTGATCCGCGCAGATCTGCGCCCGCGCGGCCCACGCCGACCCACCTGCCGTTGCTTCGCTTCTCGATCGGTTTAGTCGTTTAGGTCTCTCTCTCTCTCTCCACGCTGAGCCAGTCGTCAGTCTACGAGCTCCGAGTGGTGCATGCGAGCGAGTGGGAAAGCACGTCGCTGACTCGCTGTCATCTTCTCCCCTCGAGAACAACGTCTCGCGCGCACCGCACTCGTACCTAGCCAGCACTAATCGGGAATATGGAAGGATGGGATCGCTCCAGTTCATGCTGATGCTAACAAATGTTGCAAGGAGGACAAAGTGACGCACACGTTGGTTAGTTGTAGGAGTAGCATAGTGGAGAAGGTGAGCTCCTTTTCCTTCAGCCATTCCATTCTATAGGAAGATGTAACATATCATTATTGACTTATTCTTCAAAGGGGGACTTTTTCTTGACAAATGATTCTTCTTTTCTGAGACAATTAAAAGGATGTATTATCAACAACGACACACCAACGTTGTTGGACAATACTCGCACGAAGCGGCGGGTCATGCGAGCTCTCTCCTTTTGCCTCGCGCGTTTAATGGGCCCATCTCCCGCGAGGTCGAGGTGTGGAGTGGTTGTCTCACGACAACGACGGCTCACCACAGATGGCGCGGAAGCTCTTGAGCTCGGCGGAGTGCGGACCCGCATCGGCGTCCCTGGTGAGCGAGTTACCGGAGGGGAAGAAGAAGCCAATCAACAACCGGGGGAGAAACTCGACGGCGGCATCCCCGAGGGCCGCGGCGCGGTGGATCGGACGGCAACTCACCAGTTGGAGACGGAGACGAAGCATTAGGGGACGGGGGCTCGCTGCAGGCAGCACGTCAGCACAACGTCTTGGCGAGCTCGACCGGATTGCGTGTCTTGACGCAAGCTCGCCGGCTAGCTAGCCGTGGAGGCGGTGACGTAGCCGAAACAGGGCGGAGGTGCTGCGCTCAACGGCGGCTCGACCGCGCAGCTGGAGGCGGCAGCACCGGTAAGAACTTGTCTCGTCATCAGAGAGAGACAGAAACAGAGACAGCTCGGGAGCAGAAAACAATGGAGGGGATCGAGGTAGCGGCAAAAGACAGAAGTGATCACTTTCCTGCCCTTCGCGATCTCATTTTTTTTTAAAAAAAACTAACCTCTTCTCTAACGTAATTACACATCTAGCCTCTTTCCTAGTACAAAAGGACAGTGGCGAGAGGCAGCCTGCCATAGCCGGCGGGCACGAGAGCCAGTTGTAGGATCAAGGATAACCGACTAGAGTGGAGGTGAATAGGAGGTTTCTAATTTTTTCAACTCTAACTGCAATTAATAAAATCACTAAGCAGGAATAGCAATTTTGACAAATTAAAACTAAGTTTTCTAGTGATCACTAAATGCTCTGACAACTTAAGTAGTGCAAGATAAGATTCTAAGCACAATTTAATATACTTAAATTGCTTGAAGTGTGAATTGAACACGAAATTAAGAAATGCAAACCACAAAAAGATAAAACACAAAAACTTTATCCCGTAGTTTCGGAGACTTGTCGGTCTCCTCTAATCCATGTTGAGATGACTCGAACAACTTCAAGCCGACTCCAAACTCTTGAGCCTTCTTCGATCACTATGGTAGTTCTTCTCCGCTTCGAGTAAGCGAACTCCGGCCTTCACAATTTGTCGGGCTTCTCACAACATCCATCGAGAAGCTCACCGCGCACGATTGCCTAAATATCTTGCAAGTGTATTTCACATCGTGTATTAAGCCCATAGCTTCAACACTAACTGCTTTCTTTGTAAACAAGTAATAGCTCATTTGTAATGCTCGGTAATGTTATTAAGAAATGCATGATGAACACAAATTCAAAGTATTCCCTTTTTAGCAAACCTGATGCTCCACCCAAACTTAGTTTTGGCATGCATCTTTACTTATAAGCTCTAGCTGTCTAGCACATCCACCACTAACTCCCATATTTAGTATATACGAAGTAAGGTTTTGAGGTGTGAGCCCCACCGAGTATCTCTAGGTTTAGCTAGGCCACATTTTTTATGCAACCTTCTTCCAGCTGAAATAAAATAATTATCCAACTTCTGCAAAAAGACATCACCGAGTATCACGATGTTCTTGCAAGAGACACTCGCGGTAGTCACTAATAGTGGAACATAGTTGAAGAAATCAATAATAGCTCTACTACAACTTGCGACAGTGACAACCACCAACTGTAATTGGCGTGTGAAACAGTAGACATAGAAAGCCGATGGATTCTTATCTCGAATAAGTTTTTGCGAAGCATTAAATTCATCTCTCATATTAGAAACTCCATCATAGCCCTAGCCACATAGATTGGAAATTAGAAAATCATGTAGACCAAGCATACCAACCAGAGCTTCATTCAATGATGCAGATGTATAACGTTTCAAAAGCTCCTTTTGAATATCCGGAGAAATCATAACTGCATGCCCTGGAGTTGAATCCAATGCCTTCGTCACTTCCTCGTTATCTTTGCACCAATCCAACAACTCTTTAAAATTACCTTTGTTAATAGAAGTAGATGATTTACAATGTCCACAAAAGGCTTTACCTTATGCTATGAGATATCTTGCACAATCTAAATATACAGTCAAACGAATTTTGTATGCAATATCTGTCTCCTTAGTGTAAGTATTGAATTTACTAAACACACTTGACCATTGATTTTTAAAATCTTCACACTCACTCCATACAATGTTGTGGAAACTATTTGGACCACCAACATATTTATTGAAAAGCATCTAAAGTCGTCTTCTAAACCCAACTTTTGTAAATACATCATTCCTTAATGTGTGGGTCTATGACAATTTCTTGAAAACAAAACAATAAAAACAAAAATACAGCATTATTTTCTACACTATATTCCAACCAATCAAACTTGTTAAACCATTGTTCTTAAAAGGATCGTCGGATTTT
This sequence comes from Otatea glauca, assembly GCA_036346275.1. Lineage (NCBI taxonomy): Eukaryota > Viridiplantae > Streptophyta > Magnoliopsida > Poales > Poaceae > Otatea > Otatea glauca. The sequence continues at coordinate 53,486,072 of CM070712.1, read as the reverse complement.
TCCATCCAATGACTTTGAAAGGCATGCCCAATTGGTCGAGTTGGACCATTCGACAAATATGCCCTCCTCACTTGATCCCTAATTTCATTGGCATAATCTTTTATTAACATACAACGTGCTAGATCGATGATAATTTTAATAGGATTTAATTATAGTCAAAGCCTCTTTGGTTGAGTTGTGCTCTTTTCAATTGGGGGAGTAGTACTTGAATTTTTTTGTGAAATAATTACTCAAAGTTTGTTTCTCCATTATTAAAATTTGCAAATCTACGAACAAATAATATAACTATATTACTACTATAGAACCTAAATAATAAATAGTAAAAACATTACAAAAGTATTTGCTATTGAGCACTTAAAACAATATTGTTAAATGTAAATTGTAATCATATTGTTAACTATATTGTAAAATATAAAACATAAATATTAAATACCACTATAGCAGCACACTAGCAGCCAGCAGCGGAACACAAGCAACAGCACAACAGTGATTCCTCATTGGCTCCCTCCCTTTGTCAGCGTTACAATACTCACTCGGTCGGTAGTTGGATTTTAATTCGTCGCTCATTGCCTCACTCAGTTGCTCACACACTCAATCGGCTGCTCGGTTCTCTTTGCCTCCTCCCTCCTAGACCCCCAACCCAAGATCTCTTGCGCCTCGACTCCTCGGCTGCAACCGGCCCCTCCAGCATCCACGGCGTCATGGCGGCGCCCCTCTCTCAACTGCTCCACTCCTCGTCGCACCTTCTTGTGTCTTCCTCTCTAGATCCCTCCCAGATATCCCTCGCCGCCGGTAGCAACTCGAGCCTCGGTGGCTCGGCTGCTAGGTGGCGGCTGTCTGCTCCACACCGCACCTCCTCGCATTCTTCGATGCCCGCTCTAGCCCCGACCACTTTCCTCTTGTTCTCTGACGGCCTGTCGGCCACACGCCCACGCTTCGGATGGGCTACTCCTCGTCACGCTACGCCGCCGGGCGCCGCCGCTCGCTAATTAAGCTCTCAGCTTTCGAGTTTAGTTGGATTGGATATGTCGATTTGGTTATACTTGAATTATGGATTGGATCTATGTGGATATTAATTGTTAGGGAACTTTTCGATCTTGTGGGCTTCAGTAAAGGTCCACTTCTTCTTTCTTCCTCTATTATTTCTTTCTTTGTTTCTTCTTCCTCATCGAGCCTATGGGCAATCGTCGGGCGAGGGGGGTTACCAGAATCGACGAGGACTAGGAGGGGTACCAATGGTGGTGTAGAGGATAGGCTCGAGCTTGATAGAGCCCCCAGTTGGATTCACCTTTAGATCGAGAGAGTCATGCGAAATGGAGTCTTTGTACACGCTTCCTACGAAGAACCTTAAAAGGTAGGGTAAGTTCAAAATCCTCGTGGAGTTCTTTTAGCCTATATTCTTTGCCCTACATTTTCTCATTGTTAATCTGCACGTGGAGACAACCGCCACGTCAGCTGCTCGCGGTAAGGCCCTCAGCGAATTTCAAAATTATGTATGTGTTCTTACACCGGCTCTTTTGCAAAAAAGGCCTTGTGGTTCCGCAAATTTGCATTCAACTCCGGACTAAGCCATTTCGCAAGAAAAACCCCATGATTCCAAAAAAATTGTATCCAGACCACGCCCTTTTGCAAAAAAAGTCTTTGCAGTTTAAAAATTACGTCCAGTCTCGGACCAAAATTTGTCTGAGCGGCCTAGCGTGCGGCTCTACCTAGTTGACATGGTGTTGGGTAAAAATGGCACAAGAGATCAGGCTAGTTAAAATAGTTTTTACGTGCCACCAAATCGAATGTTTCTTATTCATTCTATTTTTGTCTGCAGAAATCTCACAATTGGTTGCGCAAACCAGGGATTTGAGATGTGCCCTTTCTGCTTCTATACCCCTTTATAATGCACGTAAACATTCTTTTCTACGTCCACCCCAAATAGTGCATCCACTAGAGATGGCCCAACCTTCGTGCACCCAGCGAAACGTTCTCAAAAACTTGCCTCCATCAAAATTAACCTCTCAGATCTTTCCTCAGCTTTACTCACCCACATCCGATGGCTATTGTTTAGTGTGTTTAATAGGAAACTAGTATAGTGCCAGTGCTAACGCTACGACGGCAGTACATCTGCTTATCAATTAAATAAAAGATAAGTATGAATATAACACTTAATAATAAATAATCTAGTGATCACATTGTACGTATTACATATTTGGAAGGAGAGCGAATCAAACAAGGAAATAAACAGGGAGGATCTGCATGCAAGGAAACCAGACTTGAATTGCCAAAACTGTATGTACTACATATTTGGAAAGAGAGCGAATCAAACAAGGAAATAAATAAGGAGGATCCGCATGCCCGAAGGTGTTGCCCTTGACTCCTCCCCGTACCGCACTCGCCAGCATCGCCTCCGTGAGCGCGGCGTCGACAGCCTCCGCCACCTCCCGCTCTGCGCGAAGGTACGCGTCCATCTCCGACAGGCCAATCGCGCGGCGCAAGCTCCTGGTGTAGTCGGCGCCGGGCGGGTCGAACGCCGCGCGGGCAGCAGTATGTCATCCTAGAAAGCTGGACCAATAATGGCTTCCCTAATTGTCATCCAAATATGAATGCTAACATATAGCACCATTTGTACGTCCTGATTGAGGCTAATTATTATCAGAATATCGGTTACTTTTCATAGTGTATTTAGGAATAAGTCCTTAAATGAACACATTCCTTATATAATATTTTTCGCTAAATAATATTATCAAATGGGTTTAGATTTACAACATAAATTCTATATATATAGTTCAATTCAAATATATATATGCGGGCTCTCCTGTTGTGGGCCACATGAATGAATGAGTTAGACACATTAAATAACGGCCATCGGATGTGGGTGAGTAAAACTGAGGAAAGATCTGAGACGTTCATTTTGATGAATGCAAGTTTCTGGGGACGTTTTGCTGGGTGCACGAACATTGGGCCATCTCTAATGAGGTGCATTATTTAGGGTGGACGTAAGAAAAATTGCTTAGGTGCATTATAAAGGAGTATAGAAAGAGAGCGAATCAAACAAGGAAATAAATAAGGAGGATCCGCATGCCCGAAGGTGTTGCCCTTGACTCCTCCCCGTACCGCACTCGCCAGCATCGCCTCCGTGAGCGCGGCGTCGACAGCCTCCGCCACCTCCCGCTCTGCGCGAAGGTACGCGTCCATCTCCAACAGGCCAATCGCGCGGCGCAAGCTCCTGGTGTAGTCGACGCCGGGCGGGTCGAACGCCGCGCGGGCAGCAGTATGTCATCCTAGAAAGCTGGACCAATAATGGCTTCCCTAATTGTCATCCAAATATGAATGCTAACATATAGCACCATTTGTGCGTCCTGATTGAGGCTAATTATTATCAGAATATCGGTTACTTTTCATAGTGTATTTAGGAATAAGTCCTTAAATGAACACATTCCTTATATAATATTTTTCGCTAAATAATATTATCAAATGGGTTTAGATTTACAACATAAATTCTATATATATAGTTCAATTCAAATATATATGTGCGGGCTCTCCTATTGTGGGCCACATGAATGAATGAGTTAGACACATTAAATAACGGCCATCGGATGTGGGTGAGTAAAACTGAGGAAAGATCTGAGACGTTCATTTTGATGAATGCAAGTTTCTGAAGACGTTTTGCTGGGTGCACGAACATTGGGCCATCTCTAATGAGGTGCATTATTTAGGGTGGACGTAAGAAAAATTGCTTAGGTGCATTATAAAGGAGTATAGATAAAAAGCAACGAGGAAAAGAAGAGAGACAACAAGGGAAGGGAACCTTAACCGCGCCGCGTCGCCAAGTAAACCTAACCTAAACTCGAGTCGTAGTCGAGCAAACCTAAACCTAAACACATTATACAATGGTAGTATCAACATAGAGGAGTGGGAGGCGATGTGCAACGCCGGGAGCGCGCCGGATCAGGCCAAGATTGAGAACGGGGAGGGCTGCCGCCCACCGCCGTCGACGGTGCGCTTCTTCCCCAGGGCTGCGCAGCACAAGGCAAGGCAGCCGCCGCTGATACAGCTGGAGGAGGAGGACGTGCCCCCGCCGCCCACCGCCGAGGAGGACATGGCCCCTCGCAACCTCTGGCAGGTGCGTCGCCATCTGCTTCCTCACCCTACCACTCACCCCCGCAAGCGAATTAAACCCCACCCAAAACCCCTGGCTGCCATGCCCCGAATCTTGTTAAAGTTTTCAGAATGGAGACGGGCATCATCTAGCTATGTCCTGTATTTTTCACAACGCAAACCTGACAAATCACTCCTTATGCCGTGCACCGTTTGGAATTTTGGTGAATTGTCTCTGTGGGCATCTTGTCATGGTTAGTTTGAGAGCTGAACCTATGTTTTGCATATGTGGACTAAACTGGAGTGGATTTGAGCAGTCTTGCCTTCGTGCTCACCATGTTGCTTCCCATTGAACTGTGTGAGCATACGTCTTAGATGAGTTAATAATTGCCCGTTTGTGACTACTCTTATTTGTATAAAATCCTGTACTACTCTAGAATAGACTGCAGAAATCAGAACGAACCCGTGCTGCCTACTTGTATTACGAGTGTGTAAGGTATGCTGCTGCTTAGGTGATCCATTTGGGGATTACACAACACACACATATACTACTTTTCAGTGTGTTGTTTTTTTGAACTTGAAAATCTATAATCTCGATCCGCTTCCACACTTGTGCATGGCAAGGCAAATACAATTACCATGTATGCTCTCCAAATGGTGCATTTGGGCTAGATTTGCCACCTAGCTGAAAGCCTCGTGTAGTGAATGGTACTTGCTGTGCACAATTTCTTTTTGATTTTTTAATTTATATATTTTCTTTTGAATTTTTGCTGTGCACAATTTTCGAAAGCTCAGTCAGTTCACTGCCCATTGTCAAGGTAGAAATGTGTATTTTCTTTCAAGAGTGACATGCGCATGTCATATATTGCAATTTCATCTTTACTTAATATTGGATTTAGTAACCAGTAACCACTTAGACGTCGCTTGGGTTTGAAGCAATTATCTATCTTGGAAGGTTCCGTGAGACATCATTTGTTATGTCGTGCAGCTACTGCTTAACACAGAGACGATGATAATCTAAGGTTCAATAGGGGCTACAATTTTATTCCTTTAGTCGATGCAGTGCATATTACTGTTTTCTGCCAACTGGTGACTCCAGCCTTAAGAGAAATCCTACCTTTCCTTATTTCCCTGTGTTTTTCAGAGAAATAATGTTGTAGAATATGGCATCTTGTGGGCACTCATTGGTCTCTCTCTCAAATACCATATTTCTAAAAAGATGATGCCTTGCTACTCGCATATATATACATATATATATATATATATACACATATACACACACATATATACATATATATATATATACATACATATATATATACCCCTTTATAATGCACCTAAACATTCTTTTCTATGTCCACCCCAAATATGCACCTAAACATTCTTTTTTACGTCCACCCCAAATAGTGCATCCCACTAAAGATGACCTAACCTTCGTGCACTCAGCGAAACGTCCCTAAAAACTTTTCTCCATCAAAATTAACCTCTCAATCTTTCCTCAGCTTTACTCACCCACATCCGATGGCCATTGTTTAGTGTGTCTAATCATCAAGGAAAAGGAAACAACAATCATCCGTGTGGCCCACAAGTATAGACCTCCTCCTCGCTTAATAATCATCCCTGTGGCCCACATCCGATGGCCATTGTTTACTGCGTCGGTAACAATGAAGAAATCTATAGTTAACATATTTGTATGGCTAGAACCTTCTTAAAACCATAAATATATAACCAGTAACCTATCTTAACGGATCTAACATATTTAAAACAAACTCTTATGCTTTATTCAACAAAATGGATAATGTTTTAACTCTATTAATGTAAATATTTTTCACTTCTTGAATTCAAAATTATAAATATATAAAAGTTCATATAATTTTAGCTTCTTGATTTCATAAAACAAGATTACATAATCTATAAAAGAAACCATATATTGCTCAATTTAAAAGCTAATAGCTATATGGATGTTTAATGAACTAAAACATGATTATCTTCAAATCTTTTTATCCAAACTCTAAGATGTTCCCGTTTTCTTCGGTAATTCTTTATTTGGATTTATATCTGTTTTCCTTTTGCCCTTATTGAAGTTTGTTGTTTGCTCCTTATTGCTTTTAGTTGATAACGACATGTAGAACCCGACGTCGCCGATCCCGTCGTCGCCTACATCATCTGCAACCTTGGCTTCGTCAAAAGCAATAATTAAGCAAGGCAAACACCCCTTTGATCGTATTGATCCCAGAATTTAATTTTACTTTTATTTATTAAATTGTTTCATGCATGCGTTTACTTTCTGTAAATTTGCTAATAAACCGTATTGTTCCCTGATAAACAGTTTATATTCGTCAATCCAATATGGACAACCAAAATGGACAACGCACCGCTTTGAATGATATATCTAACAACACGAGCACAGGTATAAGCTGATAATTAAGCAAGGCAAGCACCCCTTTGATCATATTGATCCCAGAATTTAATTTTACTTTTATTTATCAAATTATTTCATGCATGCGTTTACTTTCTGTAAATTCGCTAATAAATCGTACTGTTCCCTAATAAACATCTTATATTTGTCAATCCAATATGGACAACCAATATGGACAACGCACTGCTTTGAATGATATATCCAACAACATGAGCACATGTATAAGCTGACTACAAAATGATATTTGTCCTTTTGAAAATATATATATTCTCATAAATACGGTGTCGTGCAGGTTATCGAATATAATGGCGCTCTTAAAATATCGACTGCAGCACAACAAGCAAACCCAATTGACGAGGCGCATCGTAAGAACGACGAAAGAAACAGAAAACAACGTGAATATCGAGCAAGGAAGAGGGCACAAGCAACAAGCACTGGTATGGTTTAATGCACCTTAATTCATAATCCATATTGCATGACCATGACGGTTTTAATCTCAATATTTGAATAGAAATTGAAGAGGCAAACAATAAGAAGCGTGATTACAGAGCGAGAAAACGCGCTGCTACTTGCAGTGAAAGCAATGGAACGAACGCATCGTTAGCCGAATGGACACGTAGTCAGTTAACGGGCCAAAATTCTACAGGAACTGATCGAGGTAATATTTGTAAAAAAATATATTCAGCCTCTTTTGTCTTTTACTATATAAAAAGGAATTCACATTTTTATATATGAACTTACTTGGCAGTAGTACAACTAACACCCATATTGCAATCAGGTAGTGCAATATCAAAAGAGAATGTCGATCCACAAGATGGTTTGGAGTGGCTGCACAGAAATAATAACTACGTGCGACAATATCATCCTAGACATGGTGTATCTACTTTTCAACACGACCTGACAGCACGTACCCTGCGAACTCCAAATACGACCCCTTTAGGTCCAATGTTTAATACTTCAGACCTTTTATATGTCACTTCTTCAATAACCATTATGTATACTAACATTGTGGAAACTAGGTACTTTACTAAGTTGTCCTATCGAATGGATGCAAAGTCAGGTAACCAACGATCATGCGATAAGTCCTATTACAGGTAAGAAAAATGAGATGGCCTACGGTTTGCATCTTTATGCATTTGAATAGATGGATAACATGAATCACACTCATTTTTCTGAAGATACCCTGCCATAGGACATAAAACACCTGATGCATCATCAATCAACCCGACAAGATCTACATTTGGAACTCCAAATACTGCACCTTCAGGTACCATGCGTCATACTTTAATTTTTTGCTCCTCATTTTCAAAAAGTGACATATCCTTGATGACCGGGTTGCATGAGATCGAGCTACGACAAAAATACGTTAGCCAGAGAAAAATACAATAATATGGATGGAGCCAAGAAGGAATTATTATTGAAACAAAAACGAGAGCACAACAAAAAAAATGAAAGAATGCCGCACTACAAACCATGAAGAACCTTCAATTCCTGATCTGGTCTCAAATGATATTACACAGAAAAATGATTTAGAGTTCGACAGTTGTTTATTCGAGCCTACACTTCTTGTTGGCGAATTAGGTGAATATATATATATACATGTGTCGTCAATAAGGTATTGTTTAAGAATCTTCCTTTATAATTGACAAGTTTATTGTTGAAGGTACATGGCAGAGGGTGAGACATGCCATGATGGGGACATTGTAAAAGCTGATGATAAGGAGTACCGGGAATCTCTCATTGAAGGTAACAATTATGTATGTATTCAAATATACACTTTGTGTATTGGTTCAAAATAACAGAATTGACTAACAGTGTAAATCTTAATACAATTAATGTTGATCAGTCAAAATAAGATCATGTTTGGAATTGCCTGACCCTACTTTTCTTACAGATGATGACTTTGAGTCGTACCGCGTGCAAGTAACATGTGTTGGTGCGGCCGTCGCACATGATCCATACGACTATATCTAACATGACCTCCCGGCTGGACATGTTTTCAGGAATGTATCTGACTGCCAATATTGTGCTACAAAAAAGATTTCAATATGAATCACCTGGATTCTGTTGTAGGAAAGGGAAGGTGCTGGTCCATATCCCTGATGTGCTTGAAGAACTAAAGCGGTTGTTTACTAGTATATACCCCTTTATAATTCACTTAAGCAATTTTTCCTACGTCCACCCTAAATAATGCACCTCATTAGAGATGGCCCAATGTTCGTGCACCCAGCAAAACGTCCCCAGAAACTTGCATTCATCAAAATGAACGCGTCTCGATCTTTCCTCGCTTTACTCACCCACATCCGATGGCCATTATTTAGTGTGTCTAATCATCCCTGTGGCCCACAACAGACCTCCCCCACCTACATATTTGGAAGGAGAGCGAATCAAACAAGGAAATAAATAAGGAGGATCCGCATGCAAGGAAACCAGACTTGAATTTTTTACTGGCCAAAATTGTACGTACTACATATTTGGAAGGAGGGTGAATCAAATAAGGAAATAAACAGGGAGGATCCATATGTAAGGAAACAACACTTGAATTTTTTATTGTCCTGACATTGTGATCGTATTTTTTTTCGAATATTACCCTTCTTGAGACTTTTTTACGGATCTAGCCCCATAAAGCCTAATTTCAGCGCACGGAGAGCGTTGAATTTTTGTTTTTATTTTTTATCTAAGGAACCAACTGTCTGTGAGTGCTGCTTAATTTTTTTCAATTTTTTCTCGCAGAACCAGCGGCCGGCGAGCACTGTTTAAATTTTATCTTTTTTTCCTTACGGATCCAGCGGTCGGCGAGCGCATTTTATTTTTCCATATTTTTTCAAAATCATCCCTGTGGCCCACAACAGACCTTCCCTCACCTCCATCATCAACAAGAAAAAGGAAACAAACGTCTTGGAATCAAGGAAAAGGAAACAAATGTCCTGGAAAAGGAAAGGACCATACATTACGTGCTGGGAAAAGAAAACCGGGAGATAGGGCAGCGCGACCGGGAGAACGCAGGTCTGCAATGGCTCCACGGTCGCCATCGGTGGCTTTGCCGACGCGGCGAGGTTGTTGGTCAGTGACCTCGCGGGCGTCGTGCCTCGGCAAATTTATAATTTAAATTTTTAAAAATAATTTTATTAAGTACAAAATAATCGAAAGTTTTTTTGAGAATTTTTCTAGAATTTTTTAACCTAATGTGCTATCTTTTCAAAAATCCTTCTATATTTAAAAAAATGAAGGCAACTCACCTGTATCTTCTTCTAGCTACACTGCACTGCAGAAGCTTCTTCTCTTCCCTCCCTCCATTAAAGCAAGAAAGAAGCTCCAAAGCTCCATCAATCCCGCACCAAATCTCCTCTTTCCATCTATGGTGTTAATTCCCAAATTTCGTGCTCTATTGCCAAAATTTCCTCCCAATCTGATTTGATCCCAAATTATGGTTTCCATAAATATGCTTGTTTCGGGCTATAAAAGCCGTGAGCTCTCCTCCACCCCATCGCATTGCGTAAATCCCCAAGTGCTCCTCTTGTAAAGATCGCGGATTTTGGAGGTAACCCAAGCCATCACCGTCATCTTTTCCGTGAAATTCACCGCAACCGTGACTCCTCCCAGCAGCGCCGGTGTGGCGATCTCGCCGCACGAGTGCCGACCCACTGCGACCGGCCGGCCACCCCTGGCCTTCTCTCCCCCTTGCGCTGGCCAAGGCCAGAGAACATGCTGTGCTCTATGTGGAAGCTGCAAAAAAAATAATCTAAAATCATAAAATTCTTTTTTCTTTCTCTTTCTTGATTTAAAATCTTTTGAGAGCCCGTTTTCGTCCGTTCGACCTCCATTTAGTTTCGTTTTTCTTTCTAAATTCATTTAAAATTCTAAATTTCTCTTTTATTATTAAGTGTTGTATTCATACTTATCTTCTCATTTAATTGATAAGCGGGGTACTACCGTCGTAGCGTTAGCACGGGCACTTTACTAGTATCACTAAAAAGCTCGATGGAGCTAGCTACGACCTACCAGTGATATGAAAGTTATTACTTTTAAACCCATTGACAAACTTTTTTTTAATCCGATTCTTTTCTAAACGTAATTAGGGCAAGTACAATAGCAAAATCAACTACTGGCTAATAGTAAGCTAAAAACCAGTTTGTACAATAACTGTCTCTAAAGGTTGTCTTTAGATGTTGTGTAATAACTATCTTTTCTCTCTTGTACATAAATGATCTACCTATACTCTCGTGCAAAGGTGGCTACTAAATAAGAGCCAGCTCTCTTCTCTCTCCTCTTTTCTCACTGCTCCACACAGGCTAAAGCTGATGTGTACAGGCTAAGAGCCAGCTGACGTGACCTTATTGTACATGTAGCTCTATCTCTTACCATAAAAACGCCGGTAGTTGACACCTACCGTGTTGTAGGGCCGCGTCAAGTTTCCTACCGCGGTTGCATTGCTCAGCACAAATATGACATTAAGTATTCACTTTAATTAATTAATCATTTAATTAATGACTTTTACTTAATTAAATCCTTAATTGATGCTATGGAGGAAACAAAGGTTGCTCCTTCTGAGTTCCTACCACATGGTACTTTCCACGGTATGGAGGCACGATAGATACTTTTGTGGTTATAATATGGACTACTTTCATAATTATATTTAAAATAAAATCAAATTTATATAAAAATGTCAGTAATTAGAAAAGCCACGGCTTGACATACATGCATCCAATCGCACCTACACAAACCTCGGCAAGCATTAAAAACTACTAGCAATGATCGCACAGATGTCATGTGGCCAAGTTCATAAAACCGTCGAAAACCTCGGTTTTCGATCTTACCGAGCCGATTTGAGATTCAAAATCCGTCGGTAAACCGATTTAATTAAAAAAAATTCAAATATTTTGGAAAAAATTATGCGACATAAACCAGTCGAAATTCAGTAAAAATCGCTCGATTTTCGATGAAATCGAGCGAAAATCGACCTAAGTCGACTCTAAGGAACATTAAATTGGTTGTTGAAAATATATCGGTTTTCGATTTTTTTTCATGGATTTTTTATTTCTCAACCCTTGGTTTCTAACAATTTTCGACTTAATATTTCCGATTTTTAAATTTTGAACGATTTTTTCAAAAATAGTTTTGTGAACCCTGCATGTGACCATCCAAAAACCATTGCAGGATTCCATGCATACTCTCTCCCTACGATGGAGGACTGAGGCAGGCATGAAAGAAAATATCTAGAGCTACTTAACACACGATGTGTTGAGCGAATTTTAATATGTGTTTAGCGAATTTTGATAGAGTGCTCGTTCAGGGTTAGATGTAATTTTTTGGAAGCACGAGGATTTTTTTGGGGAAAAAAGGCACGGTCTGAGACTGTTTCCAATTTTTCAAATGTACGGGGTTTTTTTTTTCTGAAAAAGGCTCAGGCCGGATTTAGATGTAATTTTTTGGAACTACAGGTATTTTTTGTGAAAGTGTTTGATCCGAAGTTAAATACGAATTTGTAGAATCACCAGTTTTTTTTATAAAAGAGCCGATAAGAAGATCTCGTGCAATTTTGAGATCGGCAGGAATACTTTTCGAAAATTCGCTGGTACACATGTATATATGGCGATCCGATCCGATGGATCTTATCTCATTCGAAAACGATACTTTGGTGCTGCCATTTCTTTTCCCAATGAAGAGATGTTTTGACAATTTGGCTAGGCACGAGCAGGGTTCACAATTTCATTTCGAAACCGAAAACCGCTAACCTAACGTTAGCGGTTTTCGTGAGAAATAGCTCGAAAACCGCGAAAAATCGAACTGTTTGTAAATTCAAAAAATTTGAATTTTGGTCAAATCTATTCGCCAAAACCGCTCGGTTTTCGCGGTTTACTGCGGTTTTTCGCGAAAAACCAGCCGACCAATTGAACGTTATTGAAAACCGGTTTTTCGAACGGTTTTTCGCGAAAACCTCGGGTTTTCAACGGTTTTCGAGCGGTTTTCATCACATAAATTTTTTTTTGATATTTTTAAATTCCACCGGTAAATCGCTCGGTTTCTGTTTTCGAACCGGAACGATACGGTCGAAAACCGCGAAAACTGAACAGTTTACCGCGGTTTTTGTTACCCGGCGACCTGCTACTTAGCACCCTTTTTTTCCCGCGAAAAACGAAACAGCGGCCACTGTGGTCTAGTACGACGTGATTCGAGGAGTTAAGTAGCGAAACTACTCTTACCAGACAGGGAAGAGTAGTTTTCAATTCTGCTGATCGGAATAGCACTCTCTACTGAACCTGTGATATATTTTGACAAGCTGGAGTATCTTGAAGATCGATTCAGGACCACAAGGTGTCCACATTTTTAGTTTTTTTTAAGAAAAGAACGATGAAGCGACGAGCTAAATCAATGGCTCACGCACAACGTTGGCATTCTCTGTTATAAAACGCAATAAACAAAAGAATGGGGAATACATACTACATGAAAACTGTAGTGGAAAAAAACCACACGCACATTATATGAGAAGAATTAGAAGTATACAACTATTCAATACAATTAACCGTATGTAGTATACAGAGATACATATATAGACTAGGGAATAAGAGTCCCTAATAGAGCTAATCGAGTTTCACATAGACATGATATCAAAACCAGATCATACTTTAATATTCTCACCATCACGCTAGTCAACCATAACGTATGTCTAACACTAGACTTGAGGTAACTTCGCCTTGCCAGCCTTGGGTTTTTGTGATGTAAATACGAATTTGCCTTGATCCGGCTTGACCCGATCATGAATTTTATGTTAAAATGTGCTAATCAGCCCGACTATTTGTGACGAAGCCCAAGTCCATTCCCATCAGATTCTATCAGGTGGCCCAGCCCAGCCCAGCCCGGCCTAGACCCGTAGGATGATTGCGCTGAAAATTCGTAAATTGCGAAGCATGTACTGAACTGAGGGCTGTAGAATGCTAATGCGGACAAATACAAAGCATGTACTGCAGTGATGGACTGATGGCAATATAATTTGATCGATCCAATTTCCACCGACGGAATTATCTGCAGTCGAATTAATGAATTATCGAGTCAGCAGTTCGGCCTGGACCAAATCATCAGCTCCACCAACTGAATCTCGTACGGCAGATTTAAAAAGATTTAGGTACTGTAAGGCTGGACTGGCTCTTGGGGAGGATACAATGTACTTGCAGATGGAACAAGAACAAGCATGCCTGTGGGCTGTGCTGCCTCTGTGTGTGCTGACACCTCATCAGATTCCTCCTATCCTGGATTGAATTGGATTGGCTCAAGTCTAGCTGGACGGCTGGACCTTTGAGCCATGCATTTCATGCGGGGAGAGGGATCCCATGTAGCTTTAATGGACGGTAAGTCAAGTAGTCTTTATGTGTTTGAATTATCAATGCTTCAAATCGTTCAAAAACGTGTGTTATAGTAACTTGCTACAAAGCATGTTATAGCCAAAAAAAAAAAATCGGTATAGTGTTTTGCTACAGTATCTTTGGAAGGTCTGGACTATCGCTTTCTGATCGGGTCTAAGACGTAAGGACTGCTTAATTTGCAGTCCTCGTTCAATTGCATGGGATTCATGTTCTTCGTGCAGAGGCCTTGACCTATATATAGTAGATTACTAGCTAAGAAGAAAAGAAAAATTGCTTAAGTACACAAGAGAGACCAATTGCGTTGTTTTTTCCAAAACACGGGAAAAACGGTTGGAACATGTTGGAGTGCATATACATAAATCTTATATGACGACACAGCCTATCGAAGGTTGTCAAATATGATCCATGCAGATTTTAATCAAGCAATCATGTTAAATAAGTTATAATTCAAATTTATATTACACATAGGGGCATGTTGGTTTCAAGCATACGAGAGTCAAAGTTTGCGATACTAAACTTTGGCAATTTGACCACGGTTTGATTTGATGCAAAAGAATTGATAAGGTTCAGGTTATTTTGGCGCTCTAGTTTAATTTTTTGAGTTTGATGGGCCAATTTGACCGCCTGGGTTTTGGTAACGCCAAAGCTAGATTGGTTTTCATGTGGTTCATTTGGGTACAACCCTGTACAGGTCCCTAATTAACACAATCAAACATTTAGGGTATCCAACGCAAAGTATGACAAGCTCAAATTTTGGTGTATAATCACCACTATAGGCATTGACTTTGCATAGATATCAAAAGAATGGCATTAATCATTTAATCTTCTAGCATAGCAAAGCGAGAGCAAGCCATCTACCAAGAAAGCCAGAGCAAGCTGATCTTCTTGTGGAGTTGTAGTATCAACTTGGAAAAACCAAACAGAGCAACTGGGGTAACCAAGACTGGTATTCCCAACACTTTTCTAACCGATTTGCTTTCTACTGAAAGATCGATCGATCGGTTGATGTACCGTATACCGTTTTTCTTCACTTACTTTAGTGCACATGTGATTGAGAAGGGTGTCACAGTACACCTGTTATAGCACCCAAGATTTGGTAGAATCACATGGTTATGGTTCGCCCATGTCAAAGTGAAGTTATTTCTACAATACGTCAAACTAGACTCAAGATGAATTTGCATTGGAAACTAGGATAGCATTGATTTCAAGAAGAAGAAGAAGAAGAAGAAAAGAGGATAGCATTGCCATTGACCTGCTTTGCACAGAAAAGATGAGCAAATGAAATATTACACCCAACGGCACAGGCTCTGTTTCTTCCGCACTTTCTTTTGTAGGCTGCACACCCGGATTCAAGGAAAGAGTAACTTTAATTCGAGATGTATATTTGGTCAAACATATGTAGATACCAATCTTTGATTTAGATGGTATTTGGCATGGCTCCAGCTCCTAGATTCTCACCTAGGGCTATAGGAACCATGCCAGGGTAGTTCCAAAAATTTGAGCATCTGAAGCTCTACAAATTTGGAGCAGCCTGTGGTACAAAGTTGAGGAGCGACCTGACCCTAGCTTTAATTGGGAGCTGCAGGCCAAAAAGAAATGGAATGCCACCAAAAAATTGAAGAAAATTACCCGCAGAATGCCATTATGGGTTTACCCCTTCGCCTCACAAGTTATGATCGTGCACCCTCTAGTACCATCTGTTGGGAAACCACGTAGCCCAATGAAAAGCCCACGATGGTCTCTTAGCCGAAACCCTAGGTGAGCGCTATATAGGGAGGAGGGGGTCCCCCCTATGTAGAAGAATCACAAAGCAATAAAGAATTCCGTCGTCGCTCCCTATATACCTGTGTCTCTCTCTCTATTCTCCAATTTAGATCGGGAACCCCGGACTATTTGATAGCGAGGTTCCTTAACACCATCCTTGGGCGAAGGGGAGGTGACTTAAGGAAGGGGAAGTCGGCGGGAGGAAGTCAACGGCAACGCAACCTTCCCACGGAGCTAGCGCGATGTCCCTCCCTGGCAGTTCGAGCTCCTTCGGCGATATCCTCGGGCCCCTAGGCAAACTCCTCTGGCGCCCCTCTCTATCGGCCTCGGCGGCGGCGACTTATCACCGGCCCCCCACCCGGCGGTGCAGAGCACCAACGTCGTCGTCGTCGTCCTCTCTCATGGTGTTGTCATCCGCATCCCTCTCCCCTAGGCGATGAGTCCTCCGCATGCCTCTCCCCTCCCCCACCCAATCGAGATCTGTGGCTTTTATTTGCAATTTTTTTTGTTACGATTCATACATGTCAGATCTGTTATTCATAAATGAACTTGTGTTACAATGATGTGATTGTTATGCTCTATAATTCAGACAACATAGATGTCAGATTTGTCATGCTATGAAATTTGCCATGTCTATATGTTGAACTTGGTACATGAACATAAATGTGTAGAAATGGAATAGACAAAAAAAAATTACCATGCATGAACTAAAATTTGCCCATGCTTTGTGTTCTGTGAAATGTGTAGAGATGCCCATGCTCTGTGATAAATATTTCCAAAGATTGTGTAGAAATACACATGCTATGTGCACAATGTAGCTTGGCAACCGGATTGGTCAATTTGGTTTACATTGAATAGTTCATGTTATGGTCATGTTCTTTGCGAGTGATATGGGTAATGTACAGATGATTACCGGTTGGGATGATGAGCTACACTACGGTAGTGTGTGAGTTGTTTGCTGAAAAAATTAGGAATGGGAACAGGCAAAGCACCCATTTGAACAATTTAGGTATGCTGAGGTAGCAAAAAGGTTTAAAGATAGTACCAATCTCGAATACAAAAGGATGCCATTTAAGAATAATTGGGATAAGCTAAATAACGAATATATCGTTTGGAATAAATTGCTTGTGAGGGACGGTTGCTGGTTGGGACCATGCTAAGGGTACCAGCAAGATGGATGATGATTGGTGGAGGAAGGCGAAGAAGGTGAGTGCAATCTTTTATTTGTTCATTGTTCAGTTAATATACCACGATATTCCGGTAAGTATTGATGGGTCTCCTCTTTTTAACAGAACACTCTAGGTTGTGGCAAGTTTCAAAAAGGTGGTCTTCAGTAGACTCACCTCCTTAGATAGATTCAAGCAAGTACCACCTTGTTGATGCTAGCTATCCTAACCGGCCGGTGTATCTAGCCTCATACAAGGGAGAAATGTATTATTTTCCAAAATTTCATAGAGGTGCTGATCCAACTACTGTAAAAGAAAAGTTCAATAAGGATACACTTGTCGAAGTGTAATGTGGCTGAGAAATTGTTTGGAGTGTGAAAGATGAAGTGGCAAATTATATTGAAGATCCCACCTTGTCCAATAAGCAAGCAAAAGATGATTATTGCGGCTACTATGGCACTCCATTAACTTCATACGTAAGCACACTAGTAGGGATTGGCATTTCCGTAGTCGCAATCTGAATCCGGATAATGTGCCTACCATTCCTTCGAGATATCAGAAGTATGCAATTCCTCAAACCGCATCCGATGGGTTAACATCACAACCAAGTATTACGTCTATGGATAGTTTCCGTGATGAGCTTATGACTACTATAGCTCTTTCTTGGTGATATTTTGGAAGTAGCAAAACTTAGATACCATATCATATATTTTATGTGTCTCACAGGATGAACATTTATAGGCATACCCTCCTATTGATAACTTGTTGAATTGGAACCTTATGATGTGCATACCATGATAAATTTGAAATATTTTTGGCCAAAATGTAAAATAAATGAAATGATGCCTGAAATAGCATTATAAAAAACACTTAAATAAGTTAGTAACATGTGCAAAACAATGTACAAGTGTCAAACCATGGTTAGTGTGGACATTTTGCATATAATCCTCTCGCTCTTGAATCCCAAGCTAACCTCCTAACCCAAACATAATCTTATGACAGCTCCAGATTCTTAGAGGGGCGGATCTAATAAGATTCTATGAGCTGAGGCTGAAAATCAGAAGCTGAAGCCATGTTAAGCGGACTCTTATAATGAAATTGCATTTCGTCACAGTTTTCCTGCACACATCGACATTTTATCATACAAATTTTAGCCGCTATTCATAGATTATGTGGTCATCAGAAACGTTGCTTTCGAATGTTCTGAAGTCTGAACAATACTAAAATTTCTAGTACAGTTGGTCAGCTTGATTCACACACTCAATTGTAAACTAGTAGTAGTATATGCTAGACTTGCCGATCACACAGTGGCGTGCATAATTGTATGAGGGTAGGTCAAATGCTGCAATGTATATTGATCTGGAAGGTTTTGATTAGGTTTGACTTTCTGATAGCTATTGGATTCGACGAGTTTAAGAGCATGTTTGTTTTACCTTTTGATTTTAGATTCTGGTCTCAAAAGCAGAATAAAAAACAAATAGTTCGATTCTAAAATCCGATTATCATAATCCAGCCCACCTATATACAGTAGAATTCATAATTCACTTGATATGTATTTTTGGATTTCAGCTTTTGAAGAATCAACTTCTCTACCGCCACAATCCAAAATGAGCTTTTAGATAATCCAAAACAAAAATAAATATGCCCTAAGACAATAATGGCTGAGGTTTGATGTTTCTTCAACTGCAAATGGGATTACTGCGATGGGGCCGGCGGTGGGCTCAACTCTTGGAATCAACGGCAGAATGATTTGCAGCAGTACTGCCCAGCCCCTAAGTCCAAACTAGTGCTCTTACCTTTCAACACTAATACTAATTCTAGAGCTCTTATAAGGTAAACTAAAATAAATATGACTATTTATTCCTTTTATCTAATAGATCAGGTTAGCTAATATTTATTTGTACTTTTTTCAGTAATAGAGCAGTAAAAGAACCTTAAATAAATCAATAGATATATTTGATTTGTACTACTCATTATATAACATCAGTATGAAATTTCTGCGATACTACCATGATCTATTCTTTACCGTTCACCATTCTATCCAGGGAAAGAGAACCTAAATTTGTACCCTAAGACCATTCAATACAACCAAATTCGTTTCTCAAACGACTGGGCGTTGCACCTTTTACATTGCGGTTGTACAGCACAGTTTTAGCAGCTAGGATCTTTCGATTCCTAAAGTTGATCGGATCGGAAAGGCGAGTGGAGGGAGGGAGAAAGAAAAGCATGGAAAAGCTGCGACCGCCCGGAGGAAATCGAGGTGTAGGGGACATAGGAGACCACGAGATCATCTCGCCTCGCCGGGGCCGCACATGGCGTCGCCTCGGATGGCAATGGCATCAGGCATGGCATGGGGATGAAATGAATGGCAAAAATGAAAAAAGAAAAAAGAAAAAGAGAGAGAGAGCATGCAGCATCACTGCGTCTGCAATGTTCATGCCCTCTTACAGCTTACAGGATTTGTCGCGCGATACATCCATGGCATTCCTGTACCTCTCCCGACGCATGATTGCTCATGGGCCCAACCTCAGGAGGAGGAGAGAAAAAAGAGAAGGGAATAATCCATGCTGTGCCCTGCTCTGAGGTGTCACCTGTGACCTGTCTGATCGAATGAATTTGTTTTTCTAGCTTGTGTCTGGCGCTCCTTGTAAAGTACTACTGCTCCAGCACTGATGAACTACTACTGGTATTCGCTCGACTATTACATTCTAACGCATGGAATTAATTCAAAACTCTATCTTGGTCTGTTACTTTTCGACAATTTTGCTTTTCTTTACCTGTTCAACACTTAGCTAAAGAGGTAGTTCTGCTCTCCTCCTCCCCGGTGGCTACGGATCAATGCGGAAATAATTAGCGCATGAGCTACCGAACATACATGCATTACAATGGATTAGTATCGATAAAGCATCCTAGAACAATTCATTCATGGTCCATGTGCTCTGACATGCAGTTTTCCTTTCAAAAAATGTGACTTGCAGTTCCTCTTTCGTTTTTGTCTTTCCCATCTTTTTGTGACTGCATCCTCCTTCCGTTGCCACGTAAAGAAGTGCAATCACAAAAAAAAAGGCAAGATAAAGGAAGAAGTGCTGCAGAGCGTGGGAAAAGATGGTACGCAGGCAGGCATGGATGAGAGCTGAGAAATGGACCCTCTTGGCCAGAAAATTTGTCGCTCTTGTCGAAGGAAAACTTGCAGTTACTATGGTTCACAGTATCGATATCACGATAATCGACCATAGTGAGATTTTCAAAAGTCGGTAGAAATCGAAGAGTTTTGAAACCAAACTTCTGGAAGATTTTTTTTTTAAAAAAATCGATTTTCACCAATAATCGCCCGATATGCTTCGATAATCGACTGAAATTTTGTGAGCGATTTTTTGTGAACTTGTGTTCTTCGGTGGTCAATTTTGTGAGCGATTTTCGCTCGATATTCAGCGATAATCGCGATATTTACGTCACATAAATTTTTCCAAATTTTGATTTTTTTTATTTAAATTTAACCGGTTTACTGACCGGTATTATATACCATACCGATTCGATATAGTCAATAATCGCTATATTCGAGCGATTATCGACGATATTGCGAACCCTAGCTGTTCCACCCGACAGAGAAGATTGTTTACCTCAATAATTTCTTCCTAATCTGCACCCACCATTACCATGCTACAGTATTCTCGGGAAAAATTATCATGCCCCACTGACACTGGCACTCTTAAATGGCATTATGCAAGGCAATCGGTAGTCCTTGAGATCGTACATGGCCCAGCCGAAACTGTACAACGGGCCAAGGATGGGCCTCCGCCAATATCATAGTTCATAATGTGACAAGGTTAGCCAAGTTCGGAATCCCTGACATGTGGGCCACCTTACACTCATCAAAGGACAGAGTTGAAGTTGGGCCAGAAGAACACCCAAGTGAGCCAAGCCTGCCTGTAAGGGAGATTCCACCGAGAGCTAATTGCTAAAAAGCTGTCGTCTCTTTTTTTTTCTTTGATTTTAGTCACTTTTTTATTCAACTGATCTGCATTTAGATAGATGATTTGAATCATTTATTTTCTATTAGGGTTCACCAATCCCATTTTTCTTTGTCTAGGTTAGAAAAATTATTTTTTATTTTTCTCTGTGAGTAATTTATTTTTTATCATGGTTCACCAGTCCTATTTTTCTTTGTCTAGTTTAGAAAAATTATTTATCATTTTTCTCTTCATAAAAGTTGGTCTGTATTAAGAGTGAAAATTTTGACTGTCAAATGTTAACTAGACATTCCCTCACCGAAATGGACAATGTCCGTTTCTTTTACGTTAAGCATGTAGTCTCCGAATCGGAGCCAGAGTAGGATTGGATTGGATTGCGCTCGTCTAACTCCGCGCTTCGACTCCGCATGCCTGCAGGCAGCAGCTGGTTCCGGTTGCGGTGCGATGGCACGTTCACCGCCGAGGAACCTGCCGCCGCTGGTCGCAGCAGCGACGGAGTGCTGAATAAGAAGTGACTACCAGCAGGACAATCGCGCCGAGCAACCAGGCGCCCTCGGTGCGCTTGCATGGCGACGTGATCGTGTGCTACGAGCTGCGCAGGTTGGGGTTCAAGGTCCCAGCGAAGCCATCCCACCAGATGCTCATGCAGACGCCAGTTGTTGGGGAGTTCGACCTCGCCGCCGTCATCTGGGACTATTTTACGCTGCATGATGTTGCTACGATGATTACCGGTATGGCTCGCCGTGTCATGGAAGATGTCGGGGGCGTTGTCCCCCGCTACGACATAGACGTACAGATGACCACCCATGTTGATGACGCTGACGTACAGAGAGCCCACGGCGCTCCTCCTCGCATTCAAGAAGGAAGCTCAGGCCACCGGACAAGCTGTTGATGACACTGCGCAGTGCGCCATCTGCACAGAGGATAAGGTTAGGCTGCCGTGCTCCCGAGCCTTCCACGACCGGTGCATTGGCCCGTGGTTCTACAGGATGGCAACATGCCCGATGTGTCGCCGCGATACGATGGAGTACCTCGGCGCCATCACCCCACCAGGGAGGTTCCCAGTTCTCCACGACTGAAGATCGACACGAGGCGTAATGCTTGGACGTACGGAAATGAGTTTGCGCTTCGTGTTCAGTCGTGGGCGTCGAGACGTCGACTCATCAAGGGGAAGTGTGTCTTTCTTTCTTCTCCCTTAGCTTCCCTTTGTTGTAATGCTGGTTTTTAATCTTATTATTTTAGAGGGATTTTAATTCTATTTGTCACCTGTCATCTGTTTAGAAATATAAGGTCTATAGTTCGAATGGTCTTATTTAAAAATATAAAGATTGCATATAGATTTAATAAGATTTTTCCTATTATACTTCTATTTATTCTCTTTCAATTATATGCATTTATTCTTTACCACCCACACGAAGCATTATCTCTCATTTTCCAAAACAATTAAGTAGGGTATCTAAATCATTTTCCCTTATACATTTCTTAATTAGGAAATACTATACAACGGTATACCGTTACTCTCTAAAACAATGGCACACCATGCCAAGGCGTGGCTCACGTCCAAGGCCTATGTGGCGGTGGAGTGTAGCGCGGCGGCAGGGCTGGTGCCGGCAACGCTCATGCTCGTTTGCGCTGTCAAGCTGGCAGCGATCATCTCCCACACCAAGGATTCCTGCATCGTGCTAGGCGTCAAGGGCGGATCCAGTATTAGGACATGGGAGTACAGATGCACACCCAAAATTTTTGATAAAAAAATCAGCATTTAGTAGGCATATTAGATGTATATACTGGTAATGTGGCTGAAAATATGTATTTAAGCCTTGTAGGCTGTCTAACCCGACTCCAATCTCAGGCGCTTTTACAACAACTTGGATTCCACCGCAGGAGGGATGGGTGATGGTTAATGTGGATGCAGCTGTTTTTGCTGCAACTAGACGTATAGGAGTAGGGGTTGTGATCCAGAACCACAAAGGAGAATTCTTGGCTGCATTTGGTCAGAGCATTGACAGGATTACAGACACTGAGATGGCGAAAAGCTTTAGCCGCTAGGCTTTCTATTCATTTTGCAAAGGAGTTGAACTATTCAAAAATTTGAATTGCTTCAGATTGCCTAGCGATTATTCAGAAGCTCAATTCAGTTTTAGCTGATAGATTGAAGGTTGGTGTTGTCACTCAAGACATCAAGAAGTTTGCAGCTTGGTTTGCTTCAGTTTCCTTTATTCACGTCAACAGATGGGGTAACGAGGCAGCGCATGTTTTGCTGAGGCCCTATTTGGCAGAGCTTCAGATCCCAACTCCACTTCAGATCTAGAGCTTGTAGTCTAAAATAAAGTGAATTAAGTTTATATTTTTAGTCTAAAATGTAAACAAGATGACCCACCCAAACACTCTTAATGTACCCACAGCTCTAGCTCCATAAATTTCTGGAGTTAGGAATAACCTGCTCCACTAATTTTGATAGAGCTGAAGCTGTGTCAAAGACCCCCTGAGTCTTTAGAACTCTGTTCTAGGTCGATTTGGCTGTCGGAAGCTCCGTGGCAATTGATACCATCATTTGTAAGGAAATGTTACAATGAATAAAGTGCTGTCATACCTGACAAATGGCTATGTGTGTCGAGTATAGAGGAAAGCAGAACACCATTTCCCTAATTCACCCAATGGGCAGAATTAGCCTGCAAAAATCTAGACATATCTTGTCTCTTAATAGGTGAATTCCCGGCTAGAACAAGGCTCATCGCGATAACCGAAGTAAGGCATGGAGTGCCAGTCTTTGGCACATCGATATTTATTTTCTAACTTGCACGGTTATTGTAGTATTATTAACTAATTTGTTCTCATACACAACGTATTTCTTTTGTTTTCTAATTATAGACTAGTGTCCAGTACCAAGTACCAGGGCAGTACTTGAGAATTTAAGGGCTATGCTGCATTTAAAATTAGGCCTAATAGTTAAGAAAAATTAATTGCCCCTGTGGCCGTGACACCGGGGATGAAGCCCCTGTTCCGAGGTGAAATCCCAAAACTGAAACCCCCAATATGTGTATGTGTGTCCAGTGAAATCCCCAAACTGAAATTTTGAATAATTCACAACTTAAAACCAAAAGATAAATTGCTAAAGGGATTAGATTTCTCATCAACCAAAATGTTATCTAAATCACCGTTTTTAGCTTCAAAGCAAAGCGAAGCTATTGTTTTCCCTTCAAGAGGTTTCACACAATCTGAAACTTCTTATGGTATTATACAACCAAAATGTGTATTTCACAACATAAATTTTCAGCATATTTAGTGCCAATATGATTATCAAAGTCTTTGTTGTTTACTAAACTATAGGTTTCTTGTGATCTTGCCCTAAGAAGCTAAATGTTTAAGTACTAATTATCCTAATAGCGTGTTTCACTTAATTAGCTTATAGACAAGGTGGTTTGCAACTTTTACATGTATCCTGACAAGCTTGTTGCATTCTAAAATTGGACAAAGTGTGGACTGTTGTGTTAGTGGCGAGTTGATATTTGTTAAACATTGCCTTTATGTTAAAGAAGTCCAGTAATGGAAGTTCCAAGAAACTATTTGTTAAATATTTTTGTAACTCCAAACGCCTATTCTGAAAATCCTAGATTCGCCACTGCAAGGCGTCGCCGCCCGGCTGATCCGTGAGGCCACACACGTCATCGAGAAGTTTGCCGCCTATGCATCCGCACTTGTGACGGATGGCGCGGCGCTGCCGCTCACCAACGACATCGTCGAGCCTACTATGAAGCTCCTTGTCGCCAGTGTGTTCACGGGGCAGCTCCCCGGGACTGTCGGCGTCGCCCGAGAGCTCATTAGGCGTGTGCCCGGCTCCTTCCTGTCGATCGCCCAGGAGCAGATCCACATGTCCAGCCCAACCTTGGGCCCCTTGTCACGGTCCACCTCCACGCCGCCGGCCTCTTCGTCGGATGCACCGGGCTCCTCGGCCTTGGCACGGGTGACACTTGGTGGCAGAGGTGGAGAGGCCTCCACGTCCATGGCATGGTCTAGGCCATGAATGCGGATCAGAGACTGGCCGCCACCGACATGGACGCCGACTGGCTCCTCCGGATCCTCTGCTCGTGGGCCGAGGAGATCCTGGGCGTCGCCATCGACCAGATGGACGGGGCGTTGCTGGCGATGTGCCTGATGCGCAGCGCCGTCACGCACGAGTTCTATGAGGCCTGGATGGCCGTCCTACAACACCAAGCCTAGCTCGCATTGCATGCATGCCATCCCCAGCCGGTCGGTCGATCCACTCTGAGCACGTTCACGATCGCAGCTGCATGTAGACAGATCGATGTAGGCAAATGATTGCTACCTAGTAGTATCTAGGTAAATCTCTCTATTCTGCCCTGTCCTAGTGTCATGTTCAGTAGTTCTTTTCATCTCATCCCTGTAGGTTATTCACGCGTTCTTCCATTTCCCAGCGCTTACCGATGGCTAAGTTTCATTAGTTTCATAGTGTTTTATGATGTTTTACGGATAAATTTCATAATGTTTCATAGATAAGTTTCATTAGGTTTCATAGTATTCTATCAAATTTACATAGCTCTTAATAGTTTTCACGACTAAGTTTCAATAGATTTTATACAGTTTTTACTAAGTTTCATCTGATTTTGTGAGTTTTAGAAGGTTAAAATCATTTGAAACCCATTGAAATTTGTTTAAACACACTGAAACCTTGTGAAACTAGTTTGAAACTTTTTTAAAACTTGCATAACGTGCTCTGAAACTTTGAAGTTAGTCTTTTGAAACTTAGTTAAAACTCTTTTGAATCTTGTTTTAAATCAAGTTTCAGATTTGAAACTGGGTGGAACTTATAGTTTCATATTAGAAACTCATTGAAATTTGTTGAGACATGCTGAAACATCTATAAAACCCGTTTGAAACTCTTATGAAACCTACAAAACGTGGTAAAACACATTGAAACCTAGTGAAACATTGTAATGACCCCCATTTTCACATAAATGCAAAAATTGAAATCTCATGTGCAAACAGTACTAGTCCCATGATCAGTAGCTAGTACGCACATTTACAACAATTGGAATCACAACCATACATTATATTATTAAAGCGGAAGCTAATTTACACAATAATCTTACAATTCAGAGTTTATAGCAGTAAAGAAGCAAAGTCTTATAGTGTGCCCATCCAATCCCTCAGACAACTGACAAGGCATAATCCCTAGAAATTCATCGTCAATATCCCGAATCCTGCGATATTATGTTTCATCGAGCTAATCTGATTCTTCACCTAAAAACAACAATTAAGTAAGGGTGAGTACTTTCGTACTCCGCAAGACTTTTGCAAAGCCTATGATATATGCAATCCATTTCAAAGGAAAGGCTAGTATGGTTAGTTTGCATAAAGCCGATTTGAAATGTAAATACAGAATAGTAGATTGCAAAACGGAATTTAAGTAAAAGCAATTTAATTCTGAAAGTAACAGAATGTAAGCATAAATAAATCTCATGTACCTGGGTATCATGACCATATCCAAGAACCATTTCTACTGTCACAGCAGAAATTTCCGAGTAACCATTCCTACCAGTCCCAGGTAGAAATTTCAAGTTTTATGAAGATAAAAACAGCTAACTAGTGCTGGCGCACCAAGACTACCATAACCGCGGGAACGGCTTTTCGAAAAGTTTCACACTCTGCAGAGTTGTACAGCTTTACCCACAAGTAATGATCAACCTCTTCTGCCAGGCCAGTAACATATTTCCTTTGGTGTGTCGGCAAGGAGATCATAACAAAACCGTTACATTGTTTAACCCTAACTTTGCACCAGCCCGGTGACGTCAAACCCGTACTATGGTATTTAAGTTTGCACAGTCACTGCACAATAATGATTAAGCATGTCCATAGTATGGCATTCACCGTTGTATTAGCAAACGTGACTCCCAACACCTCGGTGTGGGCGCCCCTACGAGCAACCAGTCACTGAAGAAGCTCGTACTACT
Organism: Otatea glauca; assembly: GCA_036346275.1. Classification (NCBI taxonomy): domain Eukaryota; kingdom Viridiplantae; phylum Streptophyta; class Magnoliopsida; order Poales; family Poaceae; genus Otatea; species Otatea glauca. The sequence goes on along the minus strand of CM070712.1, from coordinate 53,459,333 downwards.
CCAGCCTACCAATGTGTGAAGCTAGTTTTAAGCAACTTAATAAGTTAGAGATGTCCCATACCAGCACTTGTGGTTGTACGGTAATTCTTGGGTTTAACGAACACGTAGTTCGGTCCTTAATCCGATACGGGCAATAATCTCCCCTACACTACGTACAAGTCCCTTGTACACCCGGCTATTGCCAATAATTGCCCGCATCAAAACCATAGTTTTATTTTTTTTTTCATTTTTGATCAAAATACCAACCATAAGATGGTCATACCCTTTGAAAGTCATATCCAACATTTTTAATCGTATCCAAGTTTTATGTTTCTTTAAGCACGGCTAAGCATGTCACTAAATGTGATTAACCCAAATTGACATCATGTACTGTCTATGCTATTCTAGGGTTATCAAGGTTCACAAATCCATACTAATCAAGGAAGTTCTATGTGACAATAGGTACGACTACCAATACCCAAAATATAGCAGACTTTAATAAAAGTAAAGTGTGCAGTAAAACATTTAATGAAAACATTTATAAAACTGGGATCAATATGATCAAAGGGGGTGCTTGCCTTGCTTATTTTATTGCTTACGACGAAGACGAAGCCACGGCTGACAGAGGCATCGACGGAAGTAGCGACGTCGGATTCTACACGTCGTTCAATCGGAAATATAGCAAATATCCAACTTTAATAAGGGCAAAAAGAAAACAGACAGAAACCAAATAAAGATTCACTAAAGAAAACAGGAATGTTTTAGGGTTAGAATTATGATTTCAAGACTTCACGATTTAGTTAATTATACACTCATATTGTTAATGACTTTTTGCATTTATAACTTTGAATTATAGATGCTAAAATTATTTGGATTAATAGAATTAACATATTAGACAATTGAGCTGGAAACTATAAATGAATAACACTTAATCCTTTTTAATTGATTTTGCATAATAAGCGGTTTCGAACATATTAGGTCTGATAAGTTAAATTACCAATTATACATTAGTGATTTTTGAGAAGGTTCTGGTGATACAAATATATTAGCTACAATTTCTTTAATACAAGGTTCATTTATTCTTATTGTGAAGTTCATACAGCATAATACTTAGGGTTATTTGGCTACTAGGATTTATATGCAAAACAATATGAAATAAGGTTATTTCTTCGGAATATGATAGTCTATACTTTGAAGAACATTCTTAAGTTGATTTCATACATTTTAGTGTTTAGACGATACATTATATTCTTTGTTGAAAAAGCTTATATGATATTAAGGGTTATGACAACTATATTACTTAAGGGTATTGGGTTAGTCGGATTCAGATACAAAGCAAGTTGTAATATGAATATTTTTCCATATTATGGTAGCATAAACATTATAGGATGCTACTGAGCTATTATCTCATTATTTTCCATTTATACTAGATGTTTTATGGGTTGCCGAAAAGCTTATATAATTATGCCGATTCATGCGTTTGGTCCAGATTTCATTCTTCGATTGCGGCTGCACCTTACGGGATAATCTAACCATTTTTTTAGACATTAGTAGGGGATATGCCTAAAAGTGTTTTAAAGTTGGTTTCACAATATTTCGCATTCATTTGTGATGTTTTTCACCTACATGATCTTTAGAGCTAAATATAGCCTAACCCAAAATTATTCAAAATGTTGTCATTTCTATACAGCAAGTTATTATATGTTATTTTAAGGTCATAGTATTTGACTTTGTCAGATTTGAGATTCGTTTGTGAGAGTTATGAACATTTGATCATTTTGCCGATTGAAGGTTTGAGCATTTAGCAAATTGATTAAACTAAAGCAAAGTCTAAATATTTTTGGCTATTCATAATCTATGCAATCCCAGGAACACATCTAAACTGGTTTAATCTAATTTTGAGCTCATATGAACATTATTCTAACCACTTGAAACTTGAATGTTATTAAGGAGTTAAACCAACAATCTTTGATTCAAAATACATTAAAATTTAAATGTTTTTGCATAAATTAAATTCATAGGGTTGAAGATACTTATGGTATTTATTTCATGATTTATGGATTAATATAAAATATACATCCTTCATAACACCTATTTAGGGCCTAATATTCAAACCCTAATAAAAATATTTTCCTGCAAGAAACATATGAATTTTTATTTCATATTATAATTCATTATTTCAAAACTTAAATTTAGAAACAAATTTTACTTTGTTTGGACTATCCTAGCAAAAGATATGGAAGTTTGAATGCAAGAGGCAAAAATAAAAATTTAAATGGCTTGAGGAGGATTCGAACTCTGGTTGCTTTGGATCAAAAGTGACAGCTTAACCACTGAGCTACGATACTTCTTTTGATAATAGGATGTGGACAAATATTTGAGGTTACATCTTCTCCTCTAACCCTCGAGCTCGAAGCTCTCCACTGGACAGCAATGGCGCAACGAATTGGCAGAGAGGCGCTTGGGGAAGTGGACCGCAGGGAGGAAGGCTTGGCTGGGGGCGGTCCTTGGCGGCGGCGGAGGTCACCGGAGCTGGCGTCGGCGCCGACGAAGAAGCTGCTTAGCTTGCTGGAAGCTTGCGCCGAGGAGGACAGGGCATGGCGCCATGGGAGCTGCTCAAGGCGAGCATGACCGGCGGTAGGTTAGGCCCAGGGAGGCGAAGAAGACCCCAAAAATGGAACCTCCAGGCTTTTATGATCCCATAGGAACTGCCGGCCGGAGCTCCAATGGATCATGGCGACGGCGCAACAATCCAAGGTGGCGGCGAACAGCGCATGCTCGAGTTCGCCGCGAGAGAAGCGCCGGAGAGGATGAATGGATGGAACGGGGAGCATCAGCACGAGGTTTCGCACTTAGGGGAGGCCCTTTTGGTTGATGGTGGCAAAGGGAGTCGACGCGCCATCGAGGACCCACGGCGGTCACCATGGCCGTCCAAGCAAGCTCAAGTTTCATGATGATTCAATAAAAAGTGAAGTTCAGACGAGCATCAGTGTGTGCTATTGATTCGGTTTTAACCTTTAAGCGAGAAGAACGGACAGGTTGGGCTCTCACCGTGCACATGCGGCGGCGGACGGAGTCACGCGGCGCGGTGGCTCACCGGAGAAGATGAGTTGGGGTTGAGGTCAGGGATAGGTTGTGGGTGATCTGATTCTGCTCTTGGTACAAGGAATCGAGGTGAGGTGCTCGGGAAAAAGTTGGTGGCGGCTTCGTTTTGGGAGGCCACAACCGATGCGCAAGAAAACTGAAGAATTGAGAGGTCTAGGAAAAGAATGATACGCCAATGAAGTTTGCGGTGCTTTATATAGAAGACGAGGTCGGTTGGAACAGCGTTTGAACGGATTGAGGCGGCTCATTGTAGCGAGAGAACAGAGGAAGCGGCCGAAGGTTGAAGAAGAACGGGTTTGGTGGTGACGGTGGGAACAAGAGGAAGGAGGAAGTCGGCAAGAGAGAGGGAGAGACTGGCAAGCTGGGCCCACACGAAAGAGAGTGAAGGAAACAGTTCAAAAGAAATTTCTGGATGACACGGGATGAATACGGTGGATCAGGCTGCTAACCGATTCGTAATTTTGTAAAAACTTTTCCGTAGGTCGGCAAGGTAAATATGAAAGTCTAGTAAAAATTTTAGATAAAAATTATTGATAAAAATATTTATAAAAATCTGACAATTCCCAGTTGTCGCTTTCTGTAAATTCTGAATTTTATTTAATTTAAGATAAAAATAAGTTTATTATTTAATGAAACTTTTTATGAAGATCTGGAATATAATTATTGACATTATATAAAATTTCATATTTTATAGTGTATATTTTAATTTTAATAATTCTGACATTGTAATTTTCAGCTTTTCTAATAGTCTGTTTTTGAATTTCTAAAAATACTAAATGATGGAATAAACTCTTGATATTTTTACCAGACATAGATAAGATAAGCATGTCGGCATGGTTAATGTTTTAACTCTGGTTAAGGTCGATGAGTGCGGAGAAATCTTGCAAGGTCGGTTCGAGTATCTAGATAGGGTCATTTTGTCTTTTTACTTTATTTAATTATTCCAGATCAGTGCAAGTTGTATAATCATGATTATAGATAGATCTGAGATTTATCTGATATTTTTACAAATTTTATTGATTTTGTATTTTTATCTTTTTACTTTTACCATTTTACCATTTCAATTTATGAGACTTTTCTTTTTAAACAAAAACTCAAGAAAATCAATAATTCAGAAAACTCAGAAATTAAAATTCAAATTAAAGGTTACATCTCAAACTTATTTTTATATTTTGTTTGTTTTGGAAGAAATAGTTTTAATAAGAAAAATCTTTCTTTTCTTTAAGATTGGAATACAAGGAAAGAAGGAAAAGATATTTATTTAGAACCAAAATCTTTATTCCAATTGAAATTTTTATTCAATTCCATTTTTTAAATTTAAACTTTTATTTTTCATATTTTTGAATTTTATGGGATATTACAAACATACTATACCGTTGAAGTGATTCCAACGGTATAGAGTTGGATAGTAGCTTTTCCCTTAATTTCATCACAACCTTAATCCTTATGTAAAATAAAAATGGGTCTTATATTTCTAACCAGACGGAGCAGTATTTAACAGCCGGCCTCCAGGGGGTTGATGCCCTGTAATTCTATGAACACAAGTGGATGCGTATACACATTCAAACAATGTGTTAGGGTTTGGCCCATGTTCTGCACCCGTATCGCAATGTGCTAAGCTTGGCCCATGTTCTGCACACTCGGAATTTCGAGAACGCTGGATGCATGGCGGCACACATCAGACTGGCAGAAGTCGTCGGGCCGAAAGAACAAACAAAGTGGGCTACCTTTTAGGCGAGATATCAAAATAGTGGCGAGTTCACTGACTCTCACACACAAGAAACAGTGAGGAGCAGACTATGCGATCGATTCCCTCAAAGACAACCCGTCATTTCCCGTGTTCCTACGCAGATTCTGAACACGAAAAATCATTGGATATGAGATCCTTTCTGGAGCAGCTCTCATTGCCTAACACAACTTTTTAGCCGAATAGTAGCTTGTGCTACATGGTGTGGAGTATAACGGCAACCTCGGCTCTCGGCCCACCCAAACACCATTGGTTTGTGCTACTCTTTTTTTTTCAGGAAAAAAAACCCCGAGCAAATCGAGACGAATTGAGAATGCGAGTCTTGATTCTTCAATTTTGTCGGTGCGCTCCAATAGCCAGGGGATCTAGCAGCTTGTAGCTTCCCAACCGTTTCTCTCATCATCCAAACTAAATGTTCTGTGCTGCAGCCAGTGAACATATCACTAATCATCGTCTACGACGATATAAATCTCTTGCAGTACTCTCCGTAGTCGGTACACTGTAGCTGATTATTGCTGGGTTCATGCATGCATGAGCCAGCTGCTTGCAATGATCTATCTTCTCAAAACAAAACCTACCAAATTATAAGTTCGGTCTCTGGTCCAACACTTGCCTAACTTCCTTGAGAAACAGAGTATGAGTGCAGCTGCAAGTAGCCACGACTGACATGAAGTGTCATGTTTCTCTCAACTGTGATCACGTTAAGATAAGATGCCTTTAAAAAGGAAACGCCGACGCGGATGCATGCAACACAACACGGTGCTTAATGCCGATCGATCGAGGAGATCCCTGAAGTAATTCGCATGTGAATAAGCAGGGAAAACACCAGCATTCGCATGATCGCATCGGAAAGATGGGACCAAACTAGTGTTAAATTATTGAAATTAATAAACCAATGACCATATGTATCCCATAGTCAATGTATATCCATGTGCCTCTGCGGCTACAGGAGTTCAGATAGTTATTACTACCTCCCTTTGTTTAGAAATATAAGTTGTATTTTAATTTTACACAAGAATTAGAGTTTAGTGAAATTGAGAAAAGTACGAGAGAAGATAACTCAGATACCACACTTAATTGTATTGGATGAGAGATAATACTTTGTGTGGGTGATAATGAATAAATGCATATAGTAAATAGGAGTAGGAAAAGTTTCATTAAATTTAAATGCAAACAGGGGCGTACCGACAAGAGGTCAGGGGGGCTAGGGCACCCCCTACCCTCGACCACACCATTGGTACCCCTGTAGCACCCCCTTCCCATCGTGGGACGTCATCATGCCGTCGCCATAGAAACTGGCTAGAAGATTAAAACTTAGAAGCTGATTTAGCACACCTTAAATTTATATCCTGGGTCCGCCACTAAATGCAAACCTTATATTTCTAAATAAGAATATTTAAACTATAGCTATTGCATTTCTGAAGGAAGGTGTGTACTGTAACTAGGGTCATCTCTCGTGCTATATTGCTATGGCACGAATTTAATGGAATTAGGCGGTTTTGTTGGGCGACCTAACGAGCAAGGCAACGTGGTTTCCCGTGGCGCTTGTTGTCTCGCTGCCTGTTCGCTACACGCGCGGAGCGTTGTGTTGTGCCGGGCCTACATGTTTCCGCGTGTATGTGTCTCCGTATCTATCTATGTTTCGATCGACATGGATCATACCATTGTTAAGTTTGTCACTTCTGGGTCGATCGCATTATTAGTTGTCCGTGCCCAATTGATCGATGCGTTATCGATGTCTCGTCGCTTTGTAGTAGTATTTCGCAGTGTAACAAGCCATGTTATGATGCCGGCGAGTACCAGGACCCAACCGATCGGTATGTGGGGCATCTATGAACTATACATGCATGGTGCTAATTAAAAAAAATGGAGCACTGGTATTTGCAACTTGCAACAAATATCTTGGAAGTAATCCTAGCGGAAAGCAGTAGCACTCAGATCTTTGTTTACGAGTATTCCGTAGAACCAGCCATCACATGATCACGTGGTGCTAACGCTGTTTGCTTCTGCCGCACGAGGAGTGAGATTGTGAAAAGTGCCGTTCCCGAGGAGAACGAGAAATGAATAGCTAGCACAATTTTTTTAAGCCGAACATAGGATAAAACAAAGTTATTTTACATAATAGTACGACCTATAAAATACAATTTTGACCGTACATTTCTATTATAATATATTTATAAAATCTATTAAAATTATAATATTACCAGAAAGTTTTTGAGATGAATCTAAATTATCATTTTCACATATATAATTTTAATATTAAAAAGTTATAGCTAAAATTTATAATGTGTGACTGCAAGGCCCCATTTTTGATATTGAATACTAACAATAGGTTCCTTGTGCAAACTGTACTAGTTCCATGATCAGTGGCTAGTACGCACAGAATACAAATTGAGATCACATTCATACACAATAATATTACATACGCTAAGCGTCTGAGATTATATAATAGTATTACAAGGCAAAAACTTGAAAAGCAGCAGCGGAAACTTTATTTCTCTTGTAGTATGCCCATACATCCTCAGGCAACAGAGAAGGTAAAACCCTAGAAAAGATCGTCATCATAACCCCCGGCTCCTGTATGGTCGTACTGATCATCGGCCTATTCAATATCATCACCTAAAAACGACATTGATAGCAAGATTGAGTACATTGTGTACTCAGCAAGTCTTATAGTGTATCACAGATGCAATTATAAGTAAATGCAGATCATAGTAATGAAAAAGGTTTCTACAGTTGTTTTGTATTGGCAAATTAGAGCATAATCATATACTAGATTGCAACCGAAAATTATAAAAGAACATCTTTTGTAATAACCAAGTATTAATACAGTGATAAGATTATATCGCAGTCTGCCCGACTGATTCAATCCATTCCCATGTCATCCCCTGACATGAAGTATATTTCCAACACCATTTCCCCATCAAATCATTTTGGAAATATTAAAACTCTAACTATGTGATGACGTTACCAAATGCCTTTAACTGTAGGTGTGGCTAATTAATTAGATTTACACTCTGCAGAGGGGTACAGCTTTACCCACAAGAAATGATCTGCCATTTTTGCCAGGCCAGTTGACACTCTTCCTTTGGGATGTCGGCATAGTGATCATGACATAACCGTTATATTATTTAGACTTAACTTTGCACCAGCAGCCGATGCCATTGAATCCTTGTTATGGAGAAGAAACATAATTCGGTAAAACATAACAGTCCATCTCTGTATGTAGATCATTAACATTGGCAGTCCATCTCTGCCAGAAACGGTTTCTTCCCATAACAAGGCATACATCGTTGTACCGATATGCATTTACCCATACCTCGGTGTGGAAGCCTCTTATAAGCAAGCCTCGAAGGGATTGCTCATATTATCTCCCGCCTACCAATGTGCAAAGTCAGATCTAAGCAACTTAATATATTAAGGCTATCCATACCAGCACTTGTGGTTGTACGGTTTTCTTGGCTTAAAAACAACCCATAGCTCGGTCCTTAATCCGATACGGGCAATACTCCTCCCTATACTACGTACAAGTCAATCTCTTGCACAACTGGCTATTGCCAATAATTGTCTGCATCTAAACCATAGTTTTATTTTGAGCTTTAATTTTAGAATATCCACAATCGATAACATAGCCAATCCATCATTATCAAATTCCCATAAAGCAGTTTGTTTTGATCATCTACTTTGTTGCTAAATGAGCATGGCTAAGCATGATTATTAATCGTGTATACCTAATTTGATATTATGTAATGTCTACCCTTTTTCTATAGTTATCAAGATTCACATGTCCATACTTATCAAGGAAGTTCCTTGAAATATCAGGCATATCTACCAATATTCCAACATAGCATTTTTATGACAAGTACGCGTATGCATAATAGTTTTGCAAGCATTGAAAGTAAATATTTGAAGTAATAGGATCAAAGTGATAAAGGAGGTGCTTGCCTTGCTGGTCGTTGTCAGGTATAAAGTCCGGGTCATCGGCGAGGTCGTCGTCTACTAATTCAGGCTCGTCGGAATCTACTCGTCGATCATCAAGAATAATATACAATAAATAGCAAACTAAAATAAGGGCAAAAGAAGACAGATAGCAAAATCCAACTAAAAACTTACTCATAAAAACAGGAGTGGTTATTAGTAAGATTATGATTCGTGTTTATGTGGTTATACTGTCTCTTTTTGTTTACGTTTACCTTTACTATTTTGGACTAAATGATATCAAGTATTTCTTGCTTCATATGAATTATTCATTTTATTTTAACGAATTCTAGATGCTAAAATTATTTGAAGAAGAAAGATATGTCTTATAGAGATAGCATAAAGTAGTGTGTTGTTAATAGGATTCAGATGCAAAGCAATGTATTTAAAGACTTTTGAATTACACATTTATCACTAAACTTCTTTCTGCCATTCTAGTATGTATGCATGACACATTAAGTTATTTACTACATCTTCATGTACTAATTTTTAGATGCAGGTATGATCTTGCATGAACACATACATACATACATATATACACACACGCATATGCTTATTTATGCCCTTGTATTGGAACACAACCCATTATCTATTCAATGTTTTTATCTAGCCTAGCCCCATATTGCTATCATGCTGAAAAAGAAATATGCTTAGCAACCTCCTGAAATTCTTTTTATTAGTTTATTTATTATTGCATAATCAATCTATAATGTCAGACTTTAAGAGTAAAGACCTAAGACAAACTAGATAATCAAATATGTTTCTATGAATGGGTTCCTAGAAGAAAGGGGATCATAAGAAAATTGGTTCCATACAAATTCAACTTTATTTGCAAAGTTTCTACATTTAGTCTATTTTTATATCGATTTTTTTAAATAATACATTTTTTTATTTAAATTGCAAAAATATATTTCGATCTCAAAAAATTGCAAAAATATACCTCTGTCGCCCTCTGAATGGGCGACAGGGGCTACAGAGGCCTCTGTCGCTCTCTGAATGAGCGACATTGGCACTTGTCGCCCTCTAAATGGGCGACATGTCCCCTTTCCTGTAGCCAGTTTCTAAAGAAAATCATAACTTTTTCATATGATCTCGGATGGAGATAAACTTTATATGAAAATTTTAGCTCTCGATGATATCTACAACTTTGGTATACAATTTTTTTTTCATTTGAATCTATTTAGATAGCCAAAAACGGGATAGAAAGTTCAGATCTAAAAATCGGATCCAAACTAGATCTGAAACTTCTATCTCATTTTTGGTCATCTAAATGGATTTAAATGAAAAAAAAATTTGTATACCAAAGTTGTAGATCTCGTCGAGAGCTACAATTTTTATATAAAGTTCATCTCCATCCGAGATCATATGAAAAAGTTAGGAGGCATGTCGCCCATTCAGAGGGCGACAAGTGCCAATATCGCTCATTCAGAGGGCGACGGTGGTATATTTTTGCAATTTTTTGAGATCGAGGTATATTTTTGTAATTTGAATAAAAAATATATTATTTTAAAAAAGTTCTTTTTATATCTACTATACACCTCTTGTATTAAAATATTTTTCCAGAGTAGATTTTTAAAATATTTTTGCATATTCTGGAAGCTCTTGATTTTAGATGAATTTAGAAATTGGTTTCATCTCATTTGGATTTCAAATGCTAAAGAAATTCAAGTTTGACTTTTTAACTGATTCAAAAATCTAATGAAAATAGCAAAATACGCTTTCACTTTACCGAAGTCGCCTTTTGCTTCGCACCACAGTGCTGTTCAAATCCAACCGAGACGCTGACATCTCAGGTCCGCCTGTCAGCGAGACCGAACAGGGCATGAGCTAGGGCTCACCGCCGGCGAGGATCCGGCGATGCTTCGGTCCGACCGAGGGCACGGTTAGCATCAGCACCCTTTTGCGCACCTAAAGACGGAACCCATTCCTACCGACGACTAGCCAAACCACCTCGCCACCGTGGACAGGTGGCGACGGAGGAGGCGGCGAGCCGTGCCGGCGTCAGAGAGCTTATCCGACAGAATCGGTTCCACCTAAAGCATCTACGGGACCTAGAGATTTTTATCGATTAGGAAGTGAGATAAGTGACGGGTTTGCTCACCACCGATCGCCGGTTTTAGAGAAGAAGGCGGCTTGGTGGCGGCGAGGCTCCGGTTGGAATTTCCTGAAAATGATAGATGGTTTTTGATGCTTGTGAGCTGGGAATGCTATAACAGAAAGCAATTGAAGAATGGTTGCTTTACCACCTTCAATCGATCACGAACCGAAAGCTAGGAGCTAGGGTTCTTCGGCTGATTCAGGAAAACACAGAATTGGCAGTGATCAGTGGAGTAGGATGGACGAGACTAGAGGGGTTTTGAAGCACGGTCTTTGGCGAACTCAATCCTGTATTTATAGGCCAGGGGCATCGCTGCAGAGAAGCTCACACCGGGTGTGAACTCGACTGAGTTTTGCGGCACGAGAACAGGAGAAGGCATGGGCTAAATTGCAGATTTTCAGGGCGAGGACAAGGCGTGGCAAGCTAGTAATGAGGCGGTTTCCTCGGGCGAAGCGCAGCTGCCGCGGTGGCGATGCTACAGCCGGCGAAGCGGCTCCGATCACGCGTGAGCTCGGCTGTGAGAGGAGAGGAAGAAGGCGGTGCCAGTGGCTGACAGGTGGGACCGCACAGCGGATTGGGCCTGCGCGGCAGCGAGAGGAAGAGAACTCCGGTTTTGATTGCAAGAATGCTGAATTGGGTTCACTGAATCCGTCTCCTATCTAATCGGTAAATTAATGAGGAATTTATTGAGTGTATTAGAGCTAGATTAGAATCTACCATAAAAATTTCAGACCTATTGGACGCTGTAGAATTTACAAAAATTCTGACAATACACTGTGCACAAGTTTATGCATTTTGTTTTATATTTATTTATGTACTTATATCTTACTAAAAAATTTGGAAACTTTTTTTGCAGGTTTCTTATGGATACCTTAACCTCCTGTAAAATTTTCATCTTCAGATTCTTGATAGTTTATTTAATAAAATTTTGACATTGAAGTTTCCAGATTTTTAATTTTTCAGTTTTTGGATTTTTATAAATATCAAACCTAAATATTATCTCCTGATATTTTTACTTCAGATGATTATATCCTGGGAGAAGATAATATAAAAATTTTCACATCGAAATTATGACAATTTAACATTTTTACTATTGCTAGTCATGATTCATTAAATTACCTTTCTTTTCATCTTTTAATACTTTGACATGACTTTAAAATTATATTTTTGTGTTCTGTATAGCTCCACGAATTTTACAGGGATTTTTCTTTTTTTTTGTTTTACAAATCTTTTCTTATTACTTATGTAATGTTTGGTTGTTTATAAAAAGGGTTTTCTTTTTAAACAATAATCGAAGGAAATAAAGAAACTCAAAGAAAATTCAGGAAAAAAAAATTTGATTTAAATATTTACTTGATTTCTTATTTGTATTGGATTAGTAGGATGTTACACTGCCCCGTACCTAAATGATTTTTTTTCTTGACTGAAGAGTACCGGTAGCCAGTAGGAGCATTACTGTAGTGCTAGCAACCATAGTGTAGTCCTCGTAAAGTGCACAATACTAAGAACTCTGCGCGTTTCCGTCGTTAGGTGCCGCAAGAAGCGGCGTTGAGTTAGAATATCGGACCACAAAACATGCAAACGCAGTGAAATGGTATGGATGCATGAATGCATCGTGGACCGCGTCCGCGCGGGCGGTGGCCGGCTGGCAGGTCCACCGTCATGGCCACGAGCCGGCCGACGCGTCGCTCACCTCTGTACACGCTGCCAACATGTGGGATCAGTGTTAACAAAGTTACGGCAAATCACTCGATTTCCGTGGTTTTTGACCGTACCGCTTCGGTTCGAAAACAGAAACCGAGCGGTTTACCATTGAGATTTTAAAAATTTTCAAAAAAAATTATGCGTTGAAAACCGCTCGAAAACCGTTGAGAAACCGCGGTTTTCGCAAAAAACTGCTTGAAAAACCGTTTATCAGGAACGTTCAATTGGTCGGCTGGTTTTCTCGAAAAACCGCGAAAACCGAGCGGTTTTTCGTCAGAAACAACGGTTTTCGCGTATAGATCTGACCAAAATTCAATTTTTTTGAATTTGCAAACCGTTCGGTTTTTCGCGATTTCTCACGAAAACCGCTACCGCCGGGTTAGCGATTTTCGGCTTCGAAATGAAATTGTGAACCCTGTGTGGGACCTTGGGCGGCTGGATGGGAGATGATGGTTCATTCACTCATAAGTGGTGAGTTGAGAAGCTTTTCTTTTCTCTTCTCGGTCTATTTTTTTTCAAATTTTGATTTAATGAAACAGCAAATCTGTTCCTTCTCAATTGTGACAGTTATCTACTACACTTCTATATCACAGTAGTCATCTATTGAAGTCTTATGGTCGAGAAGATGCTAGATTTATAATTTTATTTAAATAGAAACTAAAATTTGAGCAAATAGATAGAATGGCAAAAATACGAAAAACTCGGTAATTGAATGATTTGGCGGAGATACGGCATGATGTCGCTTGCAGTCCCTGAATTCACGCTGCTCGCGCTCCCCTCGGGTTTCCCGTTGCGCGTACCACCCGGCAGCCGTGGCCGTGCGAAGAAAGTGAGTTTCGTTACTGCAGGCAATTTTCATTCCTCATATTTTAGTAAATTTGGTTGCATCGTCTACTCCAACTTTTTTCCTTTTAAGTTGTGGAGTACTAGTGTAGGTTTAGAATGCAAGAGCCTCATATTTTCGTAAGTAATTACCCTGCTTTTGTAGGGTTTATACGAAATTCTTTGGTCTCAAACATGTGCTACATATATCTTTTAGGTCCTATTTGAAAAACATGAAGTTCACTTCACGAAGAAATGGCCACCACTGTTGAGCGTGAAATCAAAATCCAACGCATTGGTTTCTACCGGAGCAGACCGAGTCGATCGTCTCTGCAGTTTACTTCTAGATATAAGCCTCACTTAGTTAAGAAAATCGACATAAACCTTACTTTATTTACTCTTTTTTTTAATATACACGTAGTCAGCCTGCATGATTACTCACGCAAACGGCATGAGTGTGATGACGGCATCAGATTGCACTCGACCTGATTAACATGCAATGCAATTAATATCCCCTTGGCGTTTTACGGACAATTTGCGACTTAAATTACGCGGACCACCAAACCCACTCTCACTTTCAGACCGCCTGTTCTTGGACAAGAATTTACATGGGCTGGCTTGTCGCGTGTACCGACAAATTCGATCGGCCGCTCGAGCTCACCACCTACCAGTGAGTGACATTACGGGGCCAAAGTACACGTCAGTTATTTTCTTTATTAGCTTGGCTCGGCGCGGCGATGATCGACAAGCTAATGCATCGTGTACTGACAAGCGACCACGATTAAAGGAAAAGGCGCACAGTTGCATCCAATGTACTGGAAAAGCGACGGAACAGAGCCACGCACGGCCTCCGATTTTCATTCCCTTCGTTCTTTCTCGATGAACACTTTTTGTGCGTACATAGCGGCAGTTGTTGTGCCAGATATACATGGCCCAATGGTGCACGACACAGAGCCTTCAATTTTGCACCACCGCGTCGAACGAAAATAGTGACTCACCAATCTGTACAAAAGATCGAATACGCCCTTATCAAAATTTGGCTGAGGAGCTTGTCAGTTGTGTGTACTTAAAAACAGTGTGAAACGCGAGATTTTTTCCCTCTCTCTGCCAATAGCTCTTAATCGCAACGCACTACACCTCAACATGCCAAAACTCCGCATCAATTGTCACTTCGACATGGCCAAAACTCCTTTAGCTTTAGCTTGGAAAGGCGGCAAATCATGGGCACGAGCGCTTGGTTGCTCTGTTAAAGCGGGCCCACTCATCAGACGCAGGAACAGCGCCGAACTGCTCTCTCGCCGTGTGCATTCTTTTTACGTAAGGGATCGGATTAGTTAATATTTATTTATATTATTTTGATAATAGAGTAAGATAAATACTATTAATAAATCAATAGGTCTGCTGTTTCATTCTGCACATATATGATTATATACTCATGAGAATTTTTACCATTCTTTAGTGGTATTAAAATTTATATTAAGATAATACTAAAAGATATTAAAAGTTAATATCTTCACTCTTTAAATTTTAGTACTATACATTGATTTAATGTAAATTTTAATATCTTTAAGGATAGTAAAAAGCATGAAGCATGTCCCTCCTTTTCTTTTGGTACAGCGGGCGATTAGTGTGGAGCCGTGGCAAGCATAGTGTACCCGTGCCTTTCTTTCCCGGCACCCAACTTGTGCGGCGTTGCCTGTGGCCGTTACTAGCCAGCTAGTGTGATTGACCGGGTTAATAATAGAGCACTTTTATGATACATAATATTAAATATTAGCCGTCTATCTTATTTGATCTAACGGATTAGATTAGTTAGGATTTAGTTATACTTCCGCTAATAGTATTGGTAATAGAAATTATATGATGGTAGTATTGTAATTAGCCATTTTTTTTTAAATTTTGAACTTATGTGTATTTTTTTGTGCTTTTGTGTAAAATTCGGAACTGCTTCGTAGACCGCGCAGGACAGAGCGCTCAATGTGTTAGTGCAAGACCAGGGCGTCGTTACGAATCAGGCAGGAGGGCATCAGCCGTGACGTGGTCACAATCTGGGAGGGCACTGACAGGAATGCAGAGGCTGCGGCGTCGATAGGACCAGGCTGGCGACGGAGGTGGAAAAAGGAGGGCAACGATAACGAGTAACGCAACAAAGGGCGGCGGCGGAAAATAAAGATCTGTGATAACGATTAACGAGTAACGTAGCAAATGATCAAAAGTCCATAATACCCCTAAGAAATATAGGCTAGATCTGATTACCACTATTTACTACTCATGTTATCTACCGTAAAATTGCTCTAATAATACTATAATCATACTCCATTACTTGTTTAAGGGTTTGTTTAGGAGTCGTGGTCAATTGAAAAGTCGCTTTTGGTTTCTTTGGTGTAGCAGCGATTGTAGTAGTGGTCGTGGCTTTTCTTGTTATGCTGTTTGGTAAACTGCTTGCTGCAGCTGTAGCTTTTGAGGGCTAACCGAAATGTAAGGTAGCAACATAGCGAAGTACAACGGTATCCGAGTGGGGAGGTGATGTGGAGGCGGCGAGGCGGGGTGGCAAAGGTTGGGAAGGCGGAGTGAGCGAGTTATGAAGAGTTCAAGCGAAGCCACAGCTGAAAAGCTCCTCCTCAGCAGCTGCAACTTTTGGGGGTGCTTCTGCTGTGGCTTAGCTTCCCAACTGTTTTGCAGCCATACTGTTTGGGGAGCTTTTAGTCCAAAGCTGAAACAAAGCTGAAGCACAACTCCCCAAAATAGCCCCTAAACCTAACTAGTATAGTGCACTGTCTTCCGGTTTCCTTTTCCCAGCACGTAATATATGGTATTTTCCTTTTTCTGGAATGTTTGTTTCCTTTTCCTTAATTCCAGGATATTTGTTTCCTTTTCCTTGAGATGATGCTGGAGGTGGGGGGGAGATCTATTGTGGGCCACAGGGATGAGTTAGACACATTAAACAATGGCCATCGGATGTGGGTGAGAAAAACTGAGGAAAGATCTGAGAGGTTAATTTTGATGGAGGCAAGTTTCTGGGGACGTTTCGCTGGGTGCATGAAGGTTGGGCCATCTCTAATGAGGTGCATTATTTAGGGTGGACGTAGAAAAGAATGTTTAGGTGCATTATAAAAGGGTATAGATCAGTTATTGTACTATCGTATATGAGTGTAGTGTCAGGGCTGTACTCACGGAAGATTGTAAACTTTCTAGACTTTTGGTGTGCTATATACTGCTCTCTGTTGATAAGTAACATTGATAAGATCAAGTAATTAATTTACCCAGGATGCATCCTACGTACGTGAGTAGGGATTGTGAAACTGTGTACTCTCATTGTGTTTGATGAGAGAAATTTAACAGGCCAAAAGCACATCGACCAGACTTCTGGTTATTTATTTGGCATAGAATTACAGCCCACCACATGCCATCAGAGAACTGAATTCTGAGTTGTCTGGCGTAGAAGATGAGGGCCGATCGAGATTGGTTGATGTCTTGCCAAGCTAGCTTGCACCATCAAATAAACCAATTAAGCTTAGCTACCTGAAAGACCGAGATGGCGACCAGAGGGGGTGAATGGTCCCAGAATAAATTTTTTCACCTCTTGGACAAATGCTAGTCAAAAAGACTCAATACTGCTTGTAAAGAACAGAGACTAAAAAAACACAAGCAGTGTTCTGAAAACAGCACGACTCCAAAAGCCAATCTGTGATCTTGGCTTGCTTGTGAGGTTCTAATGATCAAGATAGACTTGAATGCCTTCTCACACGTCACAGCAAGCAAGATAGCACAAGAGTAAACACCAAAACTCGATCAATTAAGAATTCATCATGAAGGAACAAAATATCAGTTTCTTTGCAGAACTTGAACCAGGGTTGCTTAAAGAATTTGGATATGCTCTGAGTGAAAATTCATCCAATTAATCCCTCATTCTTTGCAACAAGAACCAGAAGCAAATCAAAACTAAAGAACTGCAAGTCACACGTTTTACACACTTTAAGAACACACAGATTTACAACTTGCAACAAGAACAGAAGGATTGCCTAAATGATTGAAAGCATCGAATCAAGAGAAGAGTTCATCAACCATGAATTTCAACAAAGATTCAATAGCATGTAGAAGGAGATGAGGCAAATCCAAATTACGTAAAGTAAATTGCAAATAAGTAAATGCAGAATTTAGATAGCAGAATTTAAGTGCGTAATGTAAATGCGTAAAGGAAATGAAACTAGAACATAGATGAAGAACATTTCATTTCTGGAAGGGAGGTTTACAAAGCCTCACAATAAAGTAGGCAAAACTCAAATAAGCAGCAAAAACCTCAGAATCTTCCCAGAGGGGAGGCTGCCTCTACCCCTCTATTTATAGTGACCTGGGATCAATTCCCACCCTTGGATATCTTGCTTCAATCCTAAGCCAACTTCCAAGAGTCAGGATTTGATTCTTACACTGTAACTCTCAACAACTCTCAACTACACTCAGGTACTTTCTTAGTACACCTGACAGCAAGCTACACTTTATCCACTACTTTATCTTCCAGAACTGCAACCCTACAGCTCTCCTTGATCCAAGTAGTGATAAGCTAGCTTCTCCACTAATCTCTTGTCTCTTGGAACTGCACCGACTTCATCTTCGGCCATCTTCAGGCGAACTTCCGGCCAACTTGAACCTCCGGCCATCCCATGCCTAGTTCCAGCCTCCCTTCGCCTCACCATGACCACCAAATGAAGTCCTACATTCACAAAGACAAGAAATCCCTTCTTGATTCCACCATGAACCCATCACAATAATTCGATCACGAGTTAGGGTTAGAAAAGACCAAAAACGGACCAAAGCATTTCAACCAAATGCAGACAAGTTGTTTTCAATACAGCTGGATCTTCTCAATTTGTTATGATTTTATATGTTGTTCTACTGAAAATCTTGTCAACATGAAAAAGTTGTGTTTCGAAATTATCTACAACTTTCATGTAGAACACATAATTTTTCGAGCACGGGAAGACCCTCAAAAATGCATATTACTTCACGCTGGAAAATTGGTCCGTAGTACACGTGAGAATCTCTGTTAACCTTCCCGATTTTATATTATTTTTTATGTTGCTCAAATGAAAAACTTGTCAACATGAAAAAGTTGTGTTTCGAAATTATCTACAACTTTCATGTAGACCAAATAATTTTTTGAGTAAGAGAAGACTTTCAAAAATGCATATTACGGCACGCGAGTAAAATTGGTCCGTAGTATACATGAGAACCATCGCGATTTGGTCCGTAGAACACATGAGAACCATCGCGATTTAGTCCGTCATACACATGAAGATCATAAAAATTTGGTCCGGCCTACACATGAAGATCACAAAAATTTGGTCCGGCTTACACATGAAAATCACAAAAATTTGGTCCGACCTACACATAAAGATCATAAAAATTTGGTCCGGCCTACACATGAAGATCATAAAAATTTGATCCGGCCAACACATGAAGATCACATTTAAATACAAACTCAAATCTAAACTATCTTAGATCATATAAAGTCAAATACTCATCATAAGCAAGGATGGAGCTCCACATAGTCCTTCACTACCAATAGTCCATCCGCATCCACATATCTTCCATTCTTCCTCCTCTCCCTTTGCATACGAGAGACTATTAGATCGCTCCCACAAACAGGTCATCTGGCCTCTCACATTCAAGAACTTGAAAGAAAAAATAAAAGGAAAACAAGCTAGGGACGGCCTTGATTTTTGGGAGGAATCTAGTTGAACCCCATCATCAACTAGGTACCCTGTTTAAGCACAGCAGCTCATCGCAATTAAATTGAGTTTATTCTGACAAAATTATATGTAGTAGGAGTCCGTCGATAATGACAGTGTTCAATATTGATGGATCGATAGTACGTTAGCTCTGTAGCTTGTTTACCTGTGAATCAACGACTAGTACGTACTTGTTTAACGGTGACAAGCTGATACTGAACCAGTTGTACGTTCTTTGTAGCGAAGCTTTAGGAGACAACACGGCATGTTACTAAGAGTGATTGGCGATTCGATCGGGATCGAGAAAGTTAAGCTGCTGCAAGGTCGCAGTTGGATAGTGTCTCTTTCGCCGTCTGCGTTATTTTCGAGCTGAAACCGACTCTCTCTCTCTCTCTCTCTCTCCAGAGCTCGTTTACCACACTCTAATATTGATCATTTGTTATTTTCGTTTCAATGATCAGATTAGGTAGCATTTATTTATACTTTCTCGCATAGTAGATTAGTGAAAATATACTTCACAAATTAATGGCTAGACGTGATTTCTAATACACACCGTATACTATTAGTACAATGCACTAGAAAAATTCTCTATTTTTATTGTATCTATCGTATATGTGATGTTCGTCAAAAGTAATTGAGTTCTTTCCCTTTAATACTAGATAAATTAATATCTAGCGAGGGTGATATATACTAGCGTCACTTTGATAAGTACATGTGCAGGTTCCCGGCGAGAATTAGGCAATCAGCATGCGTATATACTGCGTGAAGAAAGAAAGAAAGTTCTAGTACCCCATAAGTGGTCGCGCGTACCTAGAGTTTGGCGATTGTGGTTACAAGCTGATAACGATGTTTATAACTACTTTATGTTACTCTCTATATCGTATCTCACAATGCAGAGAGTATCTCGCGTAACGGTATGTATATACGTATAATGTATTGAGTATATAAGACTATTTAGGTGTATACATATTTTTTTAGAAGTGATATGTATATTTTTTAGACATACTCATTTGTGTATATGAAGGTGTTGCACGCTAAAAATTATGGATTCACTTGCAATTTTTTCACGTGGCTCACATTAGAGTACCTTATGGTCGGTATACAAGTATATCTAAAGTGATAAAGGAGTATTTCAAATTCGTTTAGGTGGTATATCAGAGGTAGGAGTAACTAGAGTTGTATACTACACGTACATACCCCTGTTACACGACATACTCACTACGTTCTAAAATACGACATAGGTAGTAACTACTTCTGGAAGTAGAAAAAAACCACTTCGTGTTAGGGCTAAGAAAATTAGTTACGTAGCCAATGAACCAATAAATACAGTTTCTTGTTTGTACTAGAATAATTTTTTTTTGATTTAGCTATAGCCTTTTATTGGCATCTTCGATTCATTAATGGTTTTCACCGATAGCTTACTGATGATGAGAGGAACATAATGGTATAAGTCTCACAAATGAATACCACATGAATTGGATTTTACATCAATTTACTAGACGTGTTGTTAGATTTTATTGTCATACCTAGCAGTGTGGCATGACAAACATGTGATGTCGAAAGTAAAAAATGCATTTCAATTTATTAGACATATTGTTAGATTTTATTGTCAAATCTCGTCGTGACGCATTACTACATCATTTTAGTATGAAAGATGTGGGCAGTCCACGGAGGTAGTGGGTTTTCTTTGACCATTCTTTAACAAAGGTGGGACATAGATTTGACCTACAGAAGGTGATAAAGCGTATTATTCTACCCTTGGTTGAAGATTATTGTGTGTATATACATGTATATGGTGGTATATCTAATGTAAACTCATTTTACCGTGAAAACTCCGTAAAACCCACGTGTAGAAGTTTGAAAAATTCTCAAAAAATTACCATATGTAGGGGAGGTGAGATTTTATAATTCTGCAAAATTTGAAGACCAAACTCAATCACATTTGAATGATATAAAAAAAGACAAATCATTCAAATGCGATTGAGTTTTGTCTTCAAATTTTACAGGATTGTAAAAACTCACCTCCCTTACGTATAGTAATTTTTAAGAATTTTTCAAAACTTCTACACGTGGGTTTCACGGAGTTTTCACAGTAAGGAGGGTTTACACTATATAGAATTCGTTATTTACTATCGAGCATGTTTTTAGAGTTCGTTTGGTTCAAGAGTAAAGGATGGATGGAATAGGGTCATCCACGAGATGAAGCTATCTAAGTTCATATTTGATTAGAAGGATGAGGAATGGATGGAATGAGCTAAATTTTTATTTAGATGGAGAGATGAGAGTTGGATGTGATAAGAGATGGATGGTGAATGGGACGAGAGTTCATATTTTGTTGGTGGGATGAGAGTTGGATAGCTAATTTTGCTGGCTCTATCTGTCCAACATCTATGAAGAATATTTTTGCTTTTTTACTGTCCTCGTCCGTCTAAAATCTATCGAACTAAATAGCAGGATAGGTGAAAAAAAATAGATTGCTCCATTTTATCATCCTTTACGTTTGAACCAGACGGACTCTTTAGCGATACTGATGTCAGGAGGTGAGGTCCATACTGAGATGAAGAAGCACACCGTGCTACGAGCCCACAAGAGTAGGTAGTTGGTTATAAAGGTGAAGAAGCAAGCTTCTTTAAAAAATATAAAGAAGCAGGCGAGCAGTATCCTCCACTACAGGATAGCCAGGAAACCTCGCACTCTCAGTGCAGCTGGGCCCCACGAGCTGCTACTGCCGTTTGAGGAAGGCATCTTCCGTGCCGGCGCCCAGCCGTCAAATCGCCGTACCGTACCGGGGGTGAGTATATTTACCACCGGAAGCCTCTCTCCTCCCTTCCATCCATCACACCCGTAAATGGCCGGCCGAAGCAGCAGCCGCCGCCTCGCAAACCGAAAAAGGAAGAAGAAAAAAGAAAGAGAGAAACAGAGGCAGGTCGAGCACCAACTCCAGCAACATAAGCTGAGCAAGCAGCGGTAGACGCCCCGAGCCGAACCGAATCATCCATCATCAGTCCACCCCAACCCCAACCAAAACCAAAAGTTAGCCCTGCCTATCCTCAAAAAAATAAAACGAAAAACAAAATTAGAAATAGAAAAGCCCCCCCCCCCCTCTCTCTCGCTCGGTTCCTCTCTCGTCCTCCGCGTCGCGATCTCCCCCTCCACTTCCAAACTCCCTCTTCCTCCGCCCGCACGTCGATCCGATCCCCCGCGACGCCCCCTGCGCTCGTCGCCCGCGAGACCGCCGCAGCCATCGTCGCCTCTGCCGGGAGCTCCCTACGGAGAGCCCCCGCCGCTCGTCGGCGAGCCCCCATTGGCGCGCGCGCTTGACCGCCCGTGCTTGTTCCTCGAGCGAGGGGAGACCAGGCGAGGAGGTTGTATCGGTGCGAGGACGTGGGCCGTGATGGGGTGGCGGCGGCGGCGGGGTTGATGCGCAACAGGCGCCGATGTCGGACGCGTCGTCGGATCTCGGCGGCATCCGGGCAGGGCCCGTGGAGCGCGACATCGAGCAGGTGCTTGCTTTCTGCTAACCTCTTCCGTTTACACGGATTTCACTGGATCAATTTTTCCATTTTTGTTTGTTTGGTTTCTGTTGTTTTTTTGGGGTGTGCAACTGAGGCGCTACTAGCTATTACCTCTACTACATGCTTTTGCTTGGGTTTCTAACTCTGTGTGGTGCGGAATTGCGCGTTGGCTTCTTCATCCCATGCTAATTCCGTTACGGGGTGGAATGGCAGCGGATTCCAGTAGAATTCGCGGAGCTAGATGCTATCCTTCGGTGTTTTTGGGCTGTTGAAGTTGCTTTTCTTGCGGTGGCATGGAGCTGGGAGTGGCGATTTTGGTTTCGCAGTGCTTGCTGTTTCTTTATCGAGATTTCGGGACCTAGGGAGGTGGTTGACTTGTTTGGCGTCTCTCTGATGTTTAGTTTGTGAGGTCGAATCGGAAGTACTGTACGTCTCCATTCCCCCATTTTGGTGGAGTTGAGGCCTTGAGGGGGTTCAGTGGGGATGCTCTGGTTACCTGTTCCAATTAAGCTCGCCTTGAGTTGCGGAATTGCTTCGGCCGGGAGGACCAGCAGTTCGTGTAATTTACCAGTTACGGACGCTTTCCTTTTTCTCCGTGTTGTTGGCCTTTGGTAAAATGCTTTGTCCATTCTGTTCTAGTTGGCAAGTGGTGATGAATTTGGGAAATTTTGATGGAATTATAATGGGATTTAGTGGCTTGTCAAAAATGGTCAGGAGATCGGGTGTCCATAGTGTCGTTGTGGTTATGTGGAACTCAACTCCTGAAGATTTGGAGAGAGATGGATCACACCATATAACATTCAAATGGACAATGGAATCAACACAAACAGCACGAGTGTTGCTTAGTGAAAAATATCAATCTAAAGAATAAGCAGTAAGGAAGATTAGTTATTTCCACTATTTCAAATAGCACTTACCGGATGTTGTATGCCTTTGTATATACTTAGTATTTTGCTATGCTATGCTTTGAGCATTTTATTCCATCAATTTACTTCTCCCTGAGTAGCTTAATAGCCTGTTATGATCGTCGGTCAAGAGGATTCAGAGGAGGAGGTAATCGAACGGTAACGCGAGAGCCTGAGTCAGTAGGGCCATCGCTGTAATAGTGAGTGAAGTAATTACTGTTTACGGTCTGAAAAACGGTTTGTACTGAGCGGTAAAGTGCTGGGGTATAAAAGGAGCAACAACTTGTAAAGCAAGATAGTATGGATGAAATGAGAAAAACTCCCATCTACTCTTCCTCCTCATTCTGATTCTCTTCCATTCTTCCTATGCTTATTTCGCTTCCGACATTGATCTCACGCGCTGTTCCGGCGAAGGCGCAAGGGGAACTGGAGGAGGCGTGACAAATTGGTATCAGAGTCGGAGATCTATCGGGCCTTGATCTGTAAATTTTTTTTCCGGAAAAGGTTGGGGAACCGGGATCGAGCAATTGTCCTGTGATCCCTGTGAAATCCCAGAGACCTGGTTGGATCGGTTCGAGTTGATCAATACGGCTCCACCAAAACCTTCGGTTCAGACCCAATTCGTCTTATCGGCGATGGGCGAAGTGGCGAGGAAGGCTGACGAACAGAATGCTGGGATTCAGGAGAGATTAGATCAATTGTTCGCTCGCGTGGAAGTGATGGACACCACACAGCAACAATTGGTCGTTCAATCCAAACTGATTGCAAAGACGATGGAACAAAGTACAAAAGATCAACAACTCCTGGCCAAACAGTTGGAAGCTACGGCGCAAGCGGTGGCGCGGATCACGACTCAGCGATTTGGAGAAATGCAAGGATCAGGTGAACAACTTCCGTCATTACTGGGTAAAGGGTGATTACTCAAGACCGCCAAGTCTTGGCACCGTGTAGCTGGAACCTTCTTCATCCACGGAAGGATCGTGTCATGGGGTTCCTTGGGATTTCGCTCTAATCGCGAATCGGTGGGATCGGGGAAGAATCCACTACCTAAGATGTCTTTTCCTAGGTTTGACGGAGAGGGACCACGGGTGTGGAGCAACAAATGTGTGGATTACTTCCGAATTTTCAATATTCCTAGCACTGGGTCACAAGACTACAATGCATCCGGAGGGCAATCTTTGCTAAATGGCTTCAGGTATTCAAAATCCGTCAGGATTTAGGCGATTGGGACCAGTTTATTCAAGCGGTAGAGGAAAAGTTTGGTGCCTTCGATAATCGCCGAAGTATGGAGGAGTTGGTTGAAGCCAAGCAAGTGGGTACAGTAGCCGAATACAAGAATCGATTTGATGAATTGATGTTTGAAGTGGCCATGCATAATCCCTATTATGGCGACGAATTTTTTGTCTCACAATTTGTCAAGGGATTGAAGAATGAATTGCGCGGTGCGGTACAAGTCAACTTCCAACAACAGTGGATCGAGCGGCTTATTTGGCCCAGATACAACAAGATGTGCTGGATCGCACTAAGTTGTGGAGAACCAAAGCGGGTGGAATGGTGCCAAAGACAGGTGAGACAGGCAACAATCATAAGGTTGGTACTGGGGAGTTATGGAAAGCACGGCAATTAAAAGAATATCGACGTATGAATGGGTTGTGTTATCAATGCGGTGAAAAATATGATCCCAACCATGCTATTCACTGCAAACAACGAGCTCCAGCCCAATTGCAAGCAATCAGGTTGGAAGGACAAGGGGACGTTTTGTCAGATGAAGTGCTTGACATGCTCGAGTCGACCGAGATGTCTCCTGAAGAAACAGGCAATTTGTCCATTAATGCTTTGTCAGGTATCGACGAACAAAAGACGATTCGGTTACTAGCTTTGGTGAGGAATCAAGTGATGTTGATTCTCGTCGATTCTGGCAGTACCCATAGCTTTGTTCACAGCGCTTTCCTCAAGAGAGCTGGCTGTGTGGCGCAAAAGACGGTTCCAATGGATGTGAAAGTCGCCAGTGGAGAGAAACCAGGTTAACTTGGTGGACACAGGGCAACACTTTTCAAACGGATTTTCGGGTACTGGAACTCGGAGCATATGATGCGATTTTGGGGATGGATTGGCTGACCAGATATAGTCCAATGATTTGTGATTGGAAGGGCAAAACACTGGAGTTTGAGCATAATGGGAAAACGGTGAGACTGCAAGGCATCCTGGAAACAGTTCAATGAGAATTAAAATCGCTTACTGCCGAGCAGCTACACAAATGGAAGAGAGGAAATGACATATGGGTTCTTGCGGTGACGTCCGGCAACACAGAGGACAGTGCTGTCACACCAGCATCTGTTCAAGAGGTGTTAGATCGATACCAAGATGTATTTCAGGAGCCAACAGCATTACCACCCGCCCGAGAATATGATCATGCTATTTCACTGGTTCCAAATGCGCTACCAGTTAATTCCCGACCGTATCGATACTCTCCTCTCCACAAGGATGAAATTGAACGATAGGTTGCAACGATGCTTAAATCCGGAATCATCACAACAAGTGTAAGCCCTTTTGCATCCCCGGTGTTGTTGGTACAAAAGAAAGATGGATCTTGGCGATTTTGTGTCGATTACCGTCGGTTGAATGATCTGACTATCAAGAACAAGTTTCCTATGCCGGTTGTGGATGAATTATTGGATGAATTGGTGGGCACAAAATATTTTTCTAAACTGGATTTACGGGCAGGATATCATCAGATTCGCATGTGCGAAGAGGATGAAAGCAAGACAGCTTTTAAAACACATCAGGGTCATTATCAGTTCAAAGTTATGCCATTCGGTCTTACAATTGCCCCAGCAACATTCCAATGTGTGATGAACTCCATTTTGTTGGTCAGCTTCGAAGCGCTACACATACAAGAGGGCATATGTTCCTTTTATTTGCTACTGATGTAATTGAAATTACTTGGAAAGGTCACATTTATTATGAAAAGTACTTCCGTGACTTCGAAACACTCAATGATTATGTCATGCTATTTTACTTCCCCATTTGGCATCTGAAAGTTGTATGCTCCTGATCAGTTGTTTATGTTTGTATAACATTGAGATGCTAGTGGAGGTCTGATACCATCTCTTTTGGTTGATTCTGGCTTTCGGCAGGCTATCACCACTCTCAAGAAAGGAGCTTACTTATTGAAATATGGGCGTAGAGGGAAGCCAAAATTTTGTCCATTTAGGTTATCCAATGTGAGATATATTTCGACTCTTTAATGTTGTATGTCTGAAGTCCTGCATGAGTGTCTCACTTGTAAGTTGTATTTTTGGTTCCTTCAGGACGAATCTGTATTGATATGGTTCTCAGGGAAAGAGGAGAAGCATCTAAGATTGAGCCATGTGTCCAGGATAATTCCTGGGCAACGGACTGTAAGTTAACACTCCCAAAAATCATAATTTCTAGAAGATGATCCTGTCTAACTATTTGTGCCCATTACGATAAACTGTTTTGTTCAACAAGAGAAAATTTTAAATTCTCTTGGCTTGCTTTTGGTGTTTGCTTGTCAACTCTTTATGAATGCATGTTTATGGAGCTTTTACTCACACACAAATATTCTCCTAGACAAACTTCTGGCAAGTGAATGCAATCATTACGGGGAGCAAATAGTTGCACCATTTTCTGTTTGCTCTATGGTAAACTGATTTTTCATCCAAAGTTGAATAGCATCTCTGAAAGTTCTTATTTGTTAAGTTTCTATAATTTGATATTAATAAGGAACCTTGTGATGTGAAGAGGACTAGAAGATTCAGGTTCTAGCTTTATCAAACTATAAATTGGCTCAATATTGCATTTGAATGAATTGGCTCAATATTGCATTCGCTCAATTTCTAAAACTTTGTATGAATATAAAGCTGTCACTAGTTGACCATTCTACTGAGGAAGTTACTTATCATCAGTGTGAACTCTCATGTCATGTTATGATTGTCTCCCGTTTCTAATGGAATACTCAGATTTTGGTCATTTCCATGGTAATCAAATTGGTGTGTAACTTTACTAACTGGGCCTTCATTTCTTTTTTTTCTGTTTGGGGATAATCTAGCCAATTTTTCGGAGGTATCCACGACCTGAGAAGGAATGTCAGTCATTTTCTCTAATTTCGCATGATAGGTCACTGGACATTGTAAGTTCTTTGCTTCCCACATTTCACGCTTTTCTTTGTTGGTTCTCTTGCTAATTTTGGTGTAAAATTCTTTGCTTTTGTTTTTACTAAAGTGTCTTATTGCGTGGTAATATGTTTTATTCAATAATGTCAGATATGTAAAGATAAAGCTGAGGCAGAAGTGTGGTTTGCTGGGCTGAAAACATTGATTTCACGTAGTCATCAAAGAAAATGGAGAACAGAATCAAGAAGTGATATCATTTCCTCTGGTGCAACTAGTCCAAGGACTTACACACGACGGAGTTCTCCGTTGAGTTCTCCTTTCAGCAGCAATGACAGTGTCCACAAGGTATTTACATTCCCTGTCAGGCATACGTGAATTGGTATGATCTTCTATTTCCAAAATTCTTTTAAAAGATCTCTCCTACACATCATGCTACGTTGTGTGCTATTTGTTTGGTGTTTCCGATTATACCACCTTTATTTTATGAAACGAGTTCTGACAATTGCTGTACATCAGGATGGCAGTGAAAACTACCGACTTTGTAGTCCATATGGGAGTCCACCAAAGAATGGATTGGAGAAGGCCTTTCCTGATGTTGTGTTATATGCAGTTCCTCCCAAGGGCTTCTTCCCATCAGATTCCAATGCTGGATCGGTCCATTCTATGTCTTCTGGACACTCAGATAACACAAATGGACACCCAAAAGGCATCCCAATGGATGCTTTCCGGGTCAGTTATTCAAGTGCTGTTAGTTCATCAAGTCATGGTTCTGGTCACGATGATGGTGATGCTTTAGGTGATGTTTTCATATGGGGAGAAGGAACTGGGGAAGGAATTCTTGGTGGTGGCAGTTCGAGGGTTGGAAGCTCCTCAGGTGCAAAGATGGATTGTCTTGTACCAAAACCATTAGAGTTTGCTGTGCGACTTGATGTGCAGAGCATATCTTGTGGAGTAAGGCATGCTGCACTTGTCACTAAACAAGGAGAGATCTACTCTTGGGGTGAGGAATCAGGTGGACGGCTTGGTCATGGTGTAGATTGTGATGTGGCACAGCCAAAACTCATTGATGCTCTTGCTCATATGAACATTGAGTTGGTAGCATGTGGTGAATATCACACTTGTGCTGTTACACTATCTGGAGATCTGTACACTTGGGGCGACGGCACCTTCAAATTTGGGCTTTTGGGCCACAGAAATGATGTCAGTCACTGGGTACCAAAAAGGGTGAATGGACCATTAGAGGGTATACATGTTTCATCAATTTCATGTGGCCCCTGGCATACAGCCCTAGTAACTTCTGCTGGGCAGCTGTTCACATTTGGAGATGGCTCTTTTGGGGTTCTAGGCCATGGAGATCGCGAGAGTCTCTCAGTCCCCAAGGAAGTGGAATCCCTCAAAGGGCTGCGGACAGTGCGGGCTGCTTGTGGTGTTTGGCACACTGCTGCTGTTGTAGAAGTCATGGTTGGGAATTCAAGTTCTAGCAATTGTTCATCTGGCAAGATATTTACATGGGGTGATGGTGATAAAGGCCGTTTAGGACATGGTGACAAGGAACCGAGACTTGTCCCAACATGTGTGGCTGCTTTGGTGGAGCCCAATTTTTGTCAGGTTGCTTGTGGGCATTGCTTGACAGTGGCTCTTACAACGGCAGGGCATGTGTATACGATGGGCAGTGCTGTCTATGGTCAACTCGGAAATCCACAAGCAGATGGTATGCTTCCTGTACGTGTTGAAGCGAAGCTACACAAAAACTTTGTCGAGGAGATTTCTTGTGGTGCTTATCATGTGGCTGTCTTGACCTCTAGGACTGAGGTGTACACATGGGGTAAAGGTGCAAATGGTCGGTTAGGTCATGGTGATACTGACGATAAGAATACTCCTACATTGGTTGAAGCACTGAAAGATAAGCAAGTCAGAAGTGTTATTTGTGGAATCAACTTCACTGCAGCAATATGCATTCATAAATGGGTATCTGGAGTTGATCAGTCCATGTGTTCAGGATGCCGTCAGCCATTTAACTTGAGGAGAAAACGTCATAACTGCTACAACTGTGCTCTGGTATTTTGTCATTCCTGCAGCAGTAAAAAATCTCTGAAGGCTTCATTGGCACCAAATCCAAGTAAACCTTATCGTGTTTGTGATAGCTGCTACAGCAAATTGACTAAGGGGCTTGAAACAGACATGTACTCTTCGGCTAAGCGGGGAGCTCTTGTACAGGGATTCAATGATACAATTGAGGAGGAGCTGGAAACAAGGTCAAATGCCCAACTGTCAAGGTTATCTTCAACGGAATCTTTTAAGCACATGGATAGTAGATATTCAAAGAAAAACAAGAAGTTTGAATTTAATAGCACTCGTGTTTCCCCTGTTCCAAATGGCGGTTCACATTGGAGTGGGCTCAACATTTCAAGATCCTTCAATCCTGTATTTGGATCTTCAAAGAAGTTTTTCTCAGCATCTGTCCCTGGATCCAGAATTGTTTCGAGAGCAACGTCACCTATTTCAAGAAGAGCAAGTCCTCCACGTTCTACGACCCCAACACCTACTTTGGGGGGTCTTACTTCTCCTAGAGTTGTTGCCAATGATGCCAAGCCAACAAATGATTGTCTAAGTCAAGAAGTTCTAAATTTGAGGTCCCAGGTAAGCTTTATGCTGCGTTTTATCCATAGTTGGTGCTCTAGGATTTTAGCTGACATCATGCCTGATTTCAAGCCCAGTGAGCCAGAAGTATTAGATTAGCTTAGTTGCCACAGACAATTGTTGATTTCTAGTGCTAACACACAGCATTAAGAAGTGTGCACTTTATGTTCCTGTTTACCCCCTGTATGTCTGTAACGTTTCCTGTACCCTCTTGTTCTGTAACAGTAACAAGATGCAAACTATTCATTCAACTGTACGGATGTTTCAGCACTAACTTGCTATTTACCTACTTAATATGACAGCAGTTCTAAGCACTATTTAAGTAGACCACCTATTGTCTTTTAGAGTTCCAAGATGCAACCTTTGTTAAGCTAAGGGCCTGTTTGGTTCATAGCCAAACTTTGCCACATTTTGCCACGCCTTAAGTTAGGCAAGTTTGACCAAGTTAGGCCTCCGTTTGGTTCATAGCCACACCTGTGGTAAGATTCCTTCTTGCCATCCAGGTCCCACGTGTCATTGACTCAAAAAAGTATGGCAAAATTCATTTTTCTAGCCAAAGTGTGGCTTCAATTTTGATAACCTAACCTTAGGCAAGTTTGGCAAAAAAAACTATGGCTAAACATGGCAATCTGAGTATATGAACCAAACATGCCCTAAGTTTCATTTAAAAGTGAGGTTTTATTGCTAATATGGTAAAGCTCTCCACTTGCAGGTGGAGAATCTTAATGGGAAGTCTCAACTTCTCGAAGTTGAGTTGGAGAGAACTACCAAACAATTGAAGGAAGCTATTGCCATTGCCGGGGAGGAAACTGCAAAGAGCAAGGCAGCAAAGGAAGTAATCAAGTCACTCACTGCACAAGTAAGATTGCTTATTCTGTGAGCATGCAATTTTGTTTTGTTTTTATGCATTGAAGTCTGTAGAATCAATTCAGTATTATTGTTTAGCCTATTAATAGGGGAAATGTCTGAGCTGTGGTCTGTGTCAAGCTCATATTTTATGTTAGTATGTTCAGCCAGGAGATGAAACTTGAAAACAGTTTGGTATGGTGGCAAATCTGATTGTTTCAGCATTTTAAAATCATTTAAAGGCTAACCTTCCATAATCAAGTTTCTATTAGCATTAATTTCTGTATTCCTAGTTAATAATTTGATAAAAAAGAGCTTTTGTCAGTCATGCCATATGTTTATGGCTATTATCTAAGGGCTATGTCACTTTCTCTTCTATAATAGTTGAAGGGGATGGCAGAGAGATTACCTGGAGGAGCCACCAAAAACAGCAAACTATCGCCACTCCCTGGAATTCCTATCCCAAGTGACATATCAGCCATGGCTACCGAAAGTTTGGGCAGCCCAAGCAGTTCTGGAGAACAAATATCAAATGGTCCTAATGGGTTGCTTGTTTCTAATGGACCAAGTTCTGTTAGGAACAAGGCAAGTCATCCAGAAGTTGGCAAAAATGGAACTAGACTACCTGATGCAGAATCCTACCATGAGGCTGAATGGGTAGAGCAAGATGAACCAGGTGTTTACATTACTCTCACTGCCTTTCCTGGAGGTGCCAGAGACCTCAAGCGGGTTCGATTCAGGTAAATGCCTTCAAATCCTGTTCAAAAGGCATTCTCAACTTATTAAGGTTTGTAGCTCGTTTCTGTTGAGTTGGTTCAACTTTTCATATATTTTTTTATTAATACAGCCGGAAGAGATTCAGTGAGACACAAGCAGAACAATGGTGGCAGGAGAACAGGGCTAGGGTATACCAGCAGTACAATGTTCGCATGGTTGACAAATTAACCGCCAGTATTGATAACGAAATTGCGTCTCACTGACATTAGATTGACTTGGATAAAAACACGTGATTACAATTTACAAGGGGAGTTGAGGTCCTGTACCGAAGGCTCTCTCGTCGATCAGGTTCGGTTGCTAACGTGGCTACCATTGTACTTAGCCCCATGAAAGAGGAGGTTACTACTGTCAGGAAAAATTACCGAAAAATGCGGATTTTCAGTTTTACATAATTCTTTCCCCTTAACCTTCCCCTCCCCCTCTTTTTTCTTGTGTGAAAGGTAGAGTGCTTGTGCAGGAGTAATGTAAATGTTTAGTAGCAGCAGGCTAATCTGTCTTGTAAATGCTAAATGCAAATGCAAGCGCATCAGTCTTAGAATGTGTCGTTTCCTAATTTTCCACTGAAGGTACTGCAAATACGAGCCCAAATGTGAGCCAGTGGGCACGGTGACAAACTAACAATGGTTTGAGATGCGAAGTAGTAGGTCCGTGAGGCTGGAGCTCTCAGGTACTTACCATTTTGCGCGAATCCTGTGTTATGATGTCTAGGCTTATGCTTTGTGATCGAACGGATCATGTTTTGTCATTGATGATGAGTACAGTGTGAAGAGAAGCTAGCACATTGCCATGGCAGATGCAAATAGCATCCAACTACGGACTACATGACAGAAACGTCGGTAAGACGTACAAGGTGGACAAAAGCGCAGCAGATAATGGCGAAGGCATGTCTGGGAGTAGTTGTAACCGGGCCGACGGCTGACGTAGGGTGAAGTTTGGTGGCACGCACGCGTTTTGAACCGTCGAAACGGAACAATCGACGCTGCTTCAGAACATGGATGGTAGTGGTACAAGTACAACCTAAAGCGCGAAGCTGCCCCTCGGGACACCTTACGTAGTATTTCTTTGACCTGGCTGTTCCCTATTCTTTTAAGCAACGTGGTTATGCCTGGGCACATTGCCAAAACTTGCTCTCATCATGCTCTGCAGAATACTACCGGCACAACGCGTGCGGCTCGTGTGTTGCCGATGTGATTTTGGCACGAATGGTCGGTCGACGAGCTTGGTGGAGGAGCTCCACGTATTGGTACAGCCAACAGAAGTATGGCGGCCTACGCTACGCGCGCATTGGAACGACGGCCTAAAAGTTGCCTTCGCCCGTGCACGACGTACCCAACACCATCGGGGTGCGCGGGCATGGCACGGTACGCGCGATCAAGTTTGAAATCTCGTTTTGGTTCGAAATTTCGGAGTTGGTAGGAGAACAAAATTTTGGCATGATCTCAAAATCTCGAAGTTTTGTTACGGTGTGATTTGTTCTTTGATAGACGCACTCATTATGGACCGGGGTTGGAGGCGATTCGAGAGCCTCGCACCGCCGGCCTCGCCCCTCGACGCCTCTTTCCCGACTCCCACGCTTGCGCCTGGAAACCGAGGAGACGCATTCAGCTCGCATGCATTCATGCTGGCCTCCTGAAACCGAAGAGACACAACTAGCAACTACTCACATGCATTCGTTCATGCAGACGCTACACGCATGCATGCATTCATGCCCTCCTGGAAACCGAAACCGAGGAGACACAACTAGCAACTACTCGCACGCATTCATTCTTGCAGACTACTTGCATGCATGCATTCATGCCTCCTAAAAACCGAGGAGACGCACGCACGCATGCATTCATGCCTCCTGGAAATCGAGTAGCCATCCTCTACACAATCCGGTCCAAAAACAATAAAATCCGGTTCAAATACATTGCAATCCGGTCCAAAACAACGAGATGTCGGCGGTAATTAGCGAGATCTCACCGAGAAAACATGATATTACTGTAGTAGTATTTCAATTTTTTTGATTTTTTTTTTACTTTGGCCAGCATTTAAAAACCTGTCCACGTTCGGAAAACGAGATTTCGGCGAGATTTTAATCCTTGTCCCCGTGGGCGTCGCACGGAGCGGCAAGGGCAACCAGCGATCCTGCAGATCCGCGGTGCGGCCGGGGTTGTGTTGGCGCCACCCTTCCTTTCCTCCCTTCCTTCCACGGTTTCCGCTCCCTCCATTACGCACGGCTCCATCGCATCGCCCGCAGGCAGACGCCGCCCGCCCCCGCCGGCTCAATGCAATGCTGCCCTCGCACCGCATCCTTCAATCGCGCCGTCGCTACCGGCCCTGCGCATTGGCACTGCGGTTCAGCCTGACGGCTGAAATGAAGCTGCCTCGCGGCATGCACACGGCCCGGCCCGTAGCTTGGTTTCAATTTCCAAGAGCGATTGTTCCATCGGTTTACCGTTTGATTGGAACAAAGATCACCTGCAAGGCTGTGACTGGCGGCTAACTTTTACCATAGTTATTATATACGTGGTTTGTCCGAGTCACGATACGAAATTCGGATTCACAATTGGTTTCTTTTTTTTTTAATTTATACTGCGAAAATGAACTCCGTATCCTAAACCGGTTCAGATCCGAACACAAACCCTATGCTATAAACCGGTTCGAATTCGATTCGCGATTCATATAGATTTACAACGAATCCGTACAATGCCCCCTACTTGTGTGTCTCGAGAAGTAGGCGGCAAGACAAACTGAGGATAGCATATATCCATCATAGATAGTTAATGACTTCAACACAAATCGCCGAGATCGTCGCACGGTGTACTCTTCACCAAAGAAATGCTACCACGTACAAACTGGGAACGTCAGAAATAAAAGGTTGTTGTCTTGAACACTTAGAATTTTTGGCGCACGAAACGCGTCTCTTAACTTGATTTCCAGGAAATCATCTGCTCCCGTCACAAATCGAAACTAGAAAAACAACTGTAAGTGCTTCTCGCACAACTGTCAACCTGCAAGCAGTCATAATAAACCAGTTAGTTCTTTAGAAATCAAGCAAGAATTTTGAAAATAAAACATGTTGCTGACAAGACTGCAACGGCTCAAAGCTATCGTCACATCGACGGTTTCCTCTTGCCTGTGTTAGATGGGGCAATGAGACGAGATGGTTGCTACTTCACTGTAAGCAGCTTAGTATACTACACTTCGTAAGAACAAACCAGGCAGGGGATGGATCCCAGTCGATATTCCATCAAATTCAGACCAAACTTGGCTATTATGACAACGCCATAGTCGTCCATCTTCTATCCAGTTTTCTATCTTTATTCTACTACTTTCGAAGAGGTAGTACCATGCTTCAACTTGCTTTGCTGATGAGATTATATGCTAAAACAAAACATGTACGATAAGCATTCTTCTTTTCTGTGGAAAAAAGAACTCATTGTATTATGGCCTTATCGGTCATAGGCTCATAGCTGACAATCCGGTACACTACAATTCATGTATCTCGACCCTTGGCAGCACGTTTCTCTATGACAGAAGATACTTATGCTCAGGGTTTGGTTAATTCGACAAGAGTGAAACAGATTCGATCGTTTCACAGTTTAACACTGCAAGTGTTATCCCCAGTTTGAGGCTTGTTGAACTGGCAACTCAGTTTAACAAAGGAACAAGCAAATAGATTCCACAGAGACATCTTTCAGCATTAAGATCAGTGACCTTCAGAGTTCTTTTATTTCTATTGCAGAAGAATGATTTTCAGAACATGATGTTTCAAAAGAAAGGAAACATAAAAAAAATCAAGTGAGAATTTAGTTAGTGTTGGCATCAATACGTGCCATGTTAGATCCTGTCTGCACAAAGCTGAGTTGCGCCAGATAGCTGCTTTCAGCGAAATCATGCAGACTCCGGTGAGGCCGAGCCCCTTCATTGTCAGTGCTGCTTGCTCCTTTATTAACCATTTTTCTGCAAGCATTGGAATCCTGTGGACAAAGCATATTTAATAAGCAAGATTTGACAATATATTTCACAATGAAATGTTACGAACAATGTGATCCACACAAACCTGTAGAAGTTTTAGCATTTGCTCTTCGATGGTACCATGCATAGCCAACGTTTCAACATGTATGGGACGAGTGGCACCCATTCGGTGCGCACGACTAATAACTTGTTCCTCCATACTGATCAGGGGAAAAAATAGACTACCCATCAATCATACACATCAATAATGACAATCTGAAAGTAATAAGTGCCAACTACCAATAGGAATACAAAATACCCCATCTTAGATGCAAAGCAGGAAAACAGATATAAGTGCACAGCATTGGTAGCCAATTTTGCATTTCGCTTTTATTTACATCACAGCCAAAAATATGTACACTACTGACCATCATGAATAATAGATATACTTCAAATTATTGGATGCAGGATTAAATGTCAGTATTTTTAAGAGTAATCAAACATGTAGATCACCTCCTATCCCATATTGGTTCCATCAGAAAAACATGGGTCACAAAACTCAAGTCAAGGCCCAGTGCTGCAGTTCCATCCATGAGTAAAGCCATGCACGTTGGATCATCTTGGAACTTCATCATCGCACTTCTCTGCATAGAATTGTATCAACACCCAGACCAGCCATTAAATGTTTGAGAGATTTGTTAAGGAGAGTGGGAGAATTTTGGGCTACACCTAGATAGGCACTGTTTTCCAAACATTCCCAGTACAAGTTACAAGGCTATACAGAAAGAAGGACAAGTAAAATGTACCTTATTGCCTAAATGCATGGGACTGTACATTCCAGCATATGTTATGCCAGCAATTGTCAGCTGAACAGAAAGGAGAACATTGACCAACTAGTTCACATTCTTAAAGTAAAAGATAAGTATGAGCATTTCAAATTTACCTGCTGCTCAATCACATGGATATGCTCCAGAAACTGAGAAAATATTATTATTTTGTCAGGCATTGTCTGTGGTAACTTGCCCTCCATATTGTTATCATCTTGACAAGATGATTCACTAGGAAGACCAGCACCATTGGTTATGTTAGTAGAGTACCCATGTTTTATGTTTTCTTCTCGCAAACTTCTCAACTTCTGAACCAAATAAGCAACTTTGCTGCTAGTTGTTGATTGCCAATCTGGATCCCAGTCATCCTACATAAAATGAAGAAAGAAATTACATAGAGAACAACATCTTCAAGTGCACAAAAAAGACCGAAAAAATCGCATAGCATGGCACAAGAACAAACCTGCTTATATGAAGGCTGCAATTCAATTAGATCCTTGGGCACTGGCCATTTTGGGTTTGGATTTTCTGGCCGTGCAAGAGTTTCGGGAGATTGCATCTCGTAACGGTTGCCACAACCAGGTAATGTGCATTTCTCACTATCAAGAGCTACACAATCATGGCATAACAGATGCCGACAGGGTGTGATAATAGGCAAGCGGCACCAATCTCTACACCTGAAGATAGCAGTATGAATCTTTAAACAAGGGGAAATCATCTGGTTGATGGGTAATATGCTTTTTTATTCAAAGTTTTCATACCTGAAGCAATCGGTGCCATTTAAAAGAGCATATCTTATCAATTGATATTCCTCGGAAGAAGGATCAAGACCCTGCTGCACCAATGCATCCATAGTTTCCTGTATATCCTGACCAGCCTCTTCTACTTTAATATGCCCAGCAACACAACAAGACAAGCGGACATTCTTTATAGTAGTAGCACGAAATTTCCACTGCTTGGGGTTCAGAAGTGATTCCACATGAGAAGGGTCATTCCAATCAGCCATCAGTATATTTCGGCGAATAGTAACAACCAGTTCATTGTAACTTTTTGCATGCCCCTCACTGAAGTCTAAGAAAGTCATCTTTTTTATGCAAGGAGGAATGTTTTTTAGATCTGCTTTTCTTGCACTAATCATAGTCCTCTGAAGTAGCTGCACAAGACGAATGCGCCCCTCTTCCATTTGTGCCTCAAAAGGCCTATGAATTCCAGAGTCCCATGACTGGTAGTTTTTACCATAAACTTCCTCATGAAGAAACTTAAGCATTGGGTGAAGATGAGCAACATGACTAGTTGGTGTGTTTGGTGTAGGGGTACCAGTTAAAATCCACCTATTTGAAGCAACCAAAGAGACAGCCATCTGCAGTTTGTTTGTCAGGGCGAGACTGGAACCTAACGTGTGCCCTTCATCTAATATTACCCTAAACCAATGGATCTGCTTTAAAACACTTCTCTTACGTGGACCCCATTCTGCGCTTAATCTGCTAAATGTGGTTATGACAATGTCATAGTCCCAAGCAAGGTTGTGAGCAGACGGCTTCTTGTGATCTCCCCACGCATAAACATTGAGTGTATCTGAGGAAACATGCCGCTGTATCTGTGTTGTCCAGTGATCAATTAAGTTAGCAGGTACCACTATCAAGGTGGCTCTAGACAAATAAAACCTCACTAAATCCAGAGGTTTTTCAAGAGCAATTCCAAGTGCAGTTGAGTCAAAGGCCAAATCATCGAGCATAGATGGATAATACCACCGAGTTACACCTTTCTCAATCTTTCTCACAAGGCCAAATGCTTGAAATATCTTGTAATATGGACGGGCACCCTTGCCAATGGTTGCACGTGCATCCAGAACTGGGCGTGTCAAACCAACTGATTCCATCTCAAGATGCTTCTGCAGAGAAAGTTTTGCCAACCACAACAAAGCTTTCTTGGTTTCTGAATTGATAAAAAAAACATTCTCTTTCAATATGTTTGCGAAAAACGATATATTTTGCTCGTTTCCTGGCAATGTACCTTTCTTGTAAAAACCTGGCAAATGGGTTATCTTTCTCTTAAAGTCCCAGGATTCTTCTGGAGCGGTGCATTTCTGTCGTGCAGGATCAGCATTCATACTGCAAAACCATGCCGTAGTACAATCAAGAACAGTTCCGTCTGTTAACCTCCGCCACTTTCTGCAAGCATCACACTGAACCCAGGTCTCACTTAACTCAGAGGTGGTGCCTCTCCTTCTTTTACGGTCAACTGAATCTTTGCTGTATGCATCCATGAGGTTTTTCCGAACATGTTTCAAGTTTTTGGTGAACTTTAGTACATGAGTAGCTGGCATTGGATTCGTGTTGCTGGGTGATGACGCCGGTGACTTCTCACCCGAAACATGCATAATAGTTGGATCAGGGTTCACTGACCTGCTTCTCTTTCTCGATGATCTTGTACTGTGAACTGAATCACCATTATGCGATAACTCACTTGAACATGGATCTTCTCTAATCACATCCTTTTTTGACCCAGACAAAAAACTGTTTCTATTAGTAGAGTTGCTGGTGTTGAGTTCATAGTATCCATATTTTTTATCTGGTTTATGCATGCACCACCTTACATCCACCCCTTGTGGAGGGTCTGCCGATGTTCCATGTGTTTTGAGAATAAGAGACAGTGCAGTTATTGTCTTCCCTAAACCAGGTTCATCACAAAACATACCTCCGCAGAAATCACTTATGGTTGGAGCATTTCCGGTGAATATTTCACCAGAGGTAACATTTATGTAGAAAGTTAAACCATCCTCAGAGCATAAATCCTTGTACAGAGGATGTGCTAAGGTCTGCGAGTTCTGCTCTCGCTTCAACATCCATTCGACAGCCGCCTCTTGATGAGGGAAAAGCTTAAGCTTCATGCAAGGCATAATAGAGGCAGCAAGAGTCCTTAGATGATGACAAGTTGCTGCCACTCTTATCAAATCCCTGGGTTTAAGTCGAATCAGTACTTTATTCAATACATCATCAGGGACTGACCAAATACCCAGTCCCAGTGCCGCCTCATCTGGTGTTATTCTTGTTATATGCATCCTCTTCTCCACCCTAACACTAGGAAGAGTTTTGAAGATTTCATGCAAATCAAATGGCTTCTCATTATTCGATATACATGATATCTGATGGATCTCACAACCAAGGGCATGACAATCTGTGCAGCTCCAAATATACTGGTCATCACAGTGTGGATTGCCATGAGAACTCCAGTCAAAAGCAAGCAAAGCGTTCCTAGCATCCCAGTTGCAACTGAAAAAAAAAAAGGTCTTAGACTAGGAGGTAAGTGGCAAGTGGCAACAACAGGAAAAGTAACTGAAATAGGTAAAATAATAATGAGTTATGACCCTACTTGAAGAGCTGCTGTACTGACCAAGTGACGTGCATTAGATAGCTAAACTAAATGTACTAAACAGAAGTCAGGAAGCTAAGTCGACTAGTTTTGGAAATAGTGCATGAGAAATCCACAGGCTTTATTATTGCAGTAGCAGTCAAATTCACAGAAAATGCATGGTGATCAACCACCACCTGAATAGCAAAAATGAATAGGGATTTAATTTGAGAACATACTAACATAGATGTTGCTGGCCAACGTGTGAAACCTGTAGCCACGACTAATTCACACCCAAATGGCAAAATTCTATCCCAAAACCCACCAAGCTCTAAAATTTGCCGCAGAAGAGCAGGCACGTGCCGCCCTAGATCCAGAGATGACGATCGTGAAAGTACAATTCGACGGGGTACAGAGCAACGCACGCATGAAACGCATGGAATGCAGACGCACCTGACGTGCTTAAAGACCGTGGCGGCGGCCGCGGCGCGGGAGCGCGGGAACTGCCACCCTGACCAGGCGGCGACGGGCAGGTACACGTCTACCAGCACCACCGCCCTTGCCTCCACCTCGCCATCCCCTTCCCCCTTCCTCGTGACAACCCTCAGGACCCTACCCTCCACCTCCACGCACCGGTGCGCCACGAGCGTCCTCAGCTGCCGCACGACGCTGCCCCCGCCGCTGCACGCCCTCCACTTGGACCGCGGGTGAGGCCCGTCGTCGGGGAGCGGTGCTAGGGGGACCGCCCCGCAGGCGGAGAGGGAGCAGGGGGAGAGCGGGAGGAGGGAGGTGGAGTCGGCGCCGGCGGGGAGGGAGAGCACCGCGCGGAGGTAGCCCCCGAGCTTGCGGCGCGCGGCGTCGTCGTCCATGGCGAGTTATTTAGGGCTAGGGCTGGTGATCTCCCATTGGGGAGGTTCACCCCTCGTCGCCGACGCGAAGCATGCGGGAATTTTTGGCCTAATTGGTTCGGATTTGTTTGGAACGGAGACGAGGAAGAGGAGATGGGGAACAGAGGAAGGAAGAGGATACGGCGGCTCGAGTTGGGGAAGCGGAAGCGTAACGACCGGG
This sequence comes from Otatea glauca, assembly GCA_036346275.1. Lineage (NCBI taxonomy): Eukaryota > Viridiplantae > Streptophyta > Magnoliopsida > Poales > Poaceae > Otatea > Otatea glauca. The sequence goes on along the minus strand of CM070712.1, from coordinate 53,418,167 downwards.
CAGGAGGTGGGCCGGTAATGGTATTCTCTGCGGTTTAAACGGGTCGGATCTACTTGCATGACAGTGGGGCCGATTGGTCGGTGGGGTCCACTGTCAGATGTGAACCGGAGTGGATGGCGATTCGGTGTGTGGCTGTGGCTGTGTGCTTCTTTTCAATTTATTTTTCTTTTTTGCTTGAATTGCTTCTCTTTACACGATCAATCTGTGGGCTTTGGGCAGCCCACAAGCATGGGCTTTTCTCAAATACGTGGCCCGAGACATGTATGATATCGAGGATTCAGGGTACATTGATTCACCGTGCTGTCCACGTTCCTACTGCGATGCGATCCTGGGTATACGTACGTGTCCAGAGGCAGAGCTACCTAGGACGGTAATCATGGCGAGGGACACTGATCGCGTCACACAACAACTAGCGAGGATCCAGCGTGTTGCCTGGGACGACCATCTAATTTTAATAGAGAGGGAAAAAATTATAAAAAAATAAAAATAAAAAATAAAATAAAATACTCTAGCTCAATGTTAATAGAGAGAGGAAGTATTTTCTAAAAAAGCGTAAAAAAATATTTTAAAAATTATTGTAGATTAACACGATAGAAACCACAATATCCACGGGATACGTGCAGCTACGGCGAGCCCATCCGTACATATTATCGGATAATAATGACATATAGATCCGCACAGCTAGCTAGCCAGTACGTGTGAAGGGTAAAATAGTCAGTCTGAAGCATTGCAAACAATCGGCACATGCATTTGTTTCATTTGTTTTTGACGCGTTGCAAACACTACAATTAAGAAACAATATGTTATATCACAGTACTGACCAACAATCAACAGAGGATGTCGTACGAGAGACCGATCGATACATACACTACAATGAAGAAATGAGACGAGTATATGTATGGTTGGGTACCGAATACCAAAGCATAAAAGCGCGCCGAAAGAAACCGCACACGTTTACGTACGCCTCCTCATCCCCATTATTCGTGTACTGTTTCGTCCTCGATGATCGCTTATAATTTCATGTACGTGCACGTCCTACTTCGGCGGGAACTTGGACTTGATGTTCTCCACCACTCCACCGTCGATCTGGAAGGCCCGCGTCAGGACGTCCGTCGGCACCGTCGGCGCGGCCCCGAACAGCGCCTCGGCGACCATCTGCGTGCCGGGCAGCTGGCTGTTGAACGCCGAGATCGCCACGGCGAACGGCTCCCCGACGCTCCGCTCGAAGTGCACGAGGCCGCGGGGGAAGACGAACACGCCGCCCTTGGGGACGGTGCGGGTGAAGAGCTTGTTGGACGTGGTGAGGAAGCCCACCTCGAGAGTGCCCTCGGCGACGAAGATGATCTCCGTGGCGCGCGGGTGCACGTGCGGCGGGTTCACGCCGCCCCACGGCGCGTAGTCGACGCGCGCCATGGACACGCCCAGGGTGTTGAGCCCCGGGATCTTCTTCACGTTGGCCACCGTCACCACCGACCCCATCGGGTTGCCCGAGTACACGTCGGCGGCCTTCGCCAACCCGCTGAAGAAGAAGTCGTCCACCGTCACGTTCATCTCCCGCTTGCACGGGTACCCGTTCACCCTCAGCGCTGCACGCGCATACATGCATGCATTCCGATCAGTGATTGTTATGTCATGTTGTACGAACGACGACGTACAGCAAGGTTTACATATGTCGTTGCATGCATGGATGTGCACGATGAACAAAAATGAAATGAACATTTGCATATGCATGGATAATTTGAGTGAGCTTGGTCACTCACGGCCCTGAAGGGATTTGTAGTCGGCGACGCAGATGTCCTGGAGCATGTCGGGGTCGCCGGCGAGCAGTGGTGCGGCAAGCGCCAGGAGGACGGCGCAGGCGGCGAGGACGACAGTGGTGTGCTTGGCCATGATTTATTGGTATGGTCCTTGGAGCTAGCTAGTTTTGCTGTGTGAGCTAGCTGTAGCTAGTTAAGCTTAAGAAGCTTTTGGTCTGATGAAAAGAGGGTGGGGAGGTGGTATTTATAGATAGAGTATGTTTAGCTTAATAAATTCGTGATCGATGGATCGATTGGTCATGCGACCAAGTTACCGATGAAGTGTGTACAAGATCTCAGCTTCGATCAGGTGGGTAGCTATAGGCGACGTGAGTGTTGGGAGTGTGAATAGTGTTCCTTCTCACTTTAACTATCAATGGAAACGATCATGATCGTTTTAATTAATTTGTATGAAAACTAGCACGCATGCATTCAGCAACGGAAAATGACACAATCGAGAGAGAGAGAGATTGCATTTCACTTTCTTACTTATACTTCTGCGCCACGTTGTGTGCACGTGCACATATGTTCATGTGCAGATATTGGCGTAAACGCAGAGGGTTGAGAAACCGTTACTTTTCTAGTCCTCTTTTTATTTTTATTTTTATAAAAATAATCTTCTTTTGAAATTTTTTGTAAATCTAACCCCCTTTCCTACTGCGGAAGGCGCTGCCTTGTTGCCTGCCGCGCCAAAGGAGCACGGGAGGTCGGGGTGCTGCGGAGGCGTAGCGTGGGAGACTTCGAAGGCGCGGAAGGAGCCGGAGCTGTGGAGGGAGAGAGCGGGAGAGGAGGAGGCGTGTGCGAGAGGAACGGTGCCGCATAGGAGGAACGCGGGAGTCCCTTCCGCAATAGAGGAGCGCAATAGGTGCCTTCTACAGTAGATAGGGGCTAGATTTGCAATTCTATTCGGAAAGAGAGGTATTTTTGAAAATATGTGGGGGAAGTTGGTCAGAATAGTGATCACTTCGAGGGTTGACACACGTAGTATAGCTGATAATGAAACCAAAAGATAAACGCCAACAAACAAGAGCGCTCATATATGTTTGAGCTAAGCATTCGTTAGAAAACACTTCTATATGATCATGTCGTACTAGCTTGTAATTTAAAGCAGTGCTATATACACACTACATATTGAGGTAAAAATAGAAAGAAATTGCTTCAATTCGCATGGTTGGTCATACCAAACTCCTAAATGCATGCATGTTGCATCGTATAGCTTTCTTTCAGAAGCTAGCACATAGTCGGAATTAATGCTTGCAGACTTGCAGACTGCAGCTGCAGCTAGGAGATTTTTTTTTCTTTAATATTTACTTTTATTCTTTTTTTCAAAACTATGCGTCCGGATGAAAAATTAGCAGAAATAGAGGCCCATAACCCGTGTATGGGGCGATCGCCCCATACACGGGCGATAGGCCTTGCTACCGTTAGCCTCAAACGGAAAAAAAAGAGCTGTTACCGGTGGGCCTCCCTATCGCCCGAGACAGGGGCGACAGGGGGTTGCAGGCGAAACAATTTTTTTTTAGTATTTTTTGTAATTACTATATGCCTTTTTAATATGAACCCCATAACTTTTGCTAGGAGTGTCCAAATGAAATGAAATTTGTTTCTAAATTTAAATTTTGGAATGAGGAATTACTTTCTAAAATAAAAATCTATGTGTTGTTTGCAGAAAAATAATTTTATTTGAGTTCGAATGCTAGGCTCTAACTATGGATTGTGAAGGAATTACATTGTGTGTTGATCCATAAATCATGAAATAAATAGAGTAAGTTACTACAACCTTATGCACTTCATTTTTGCAAAAATATCTAAATATGATTGCATTTTGAATCAAAGATGGCTAGTTTAAACCCTTTATAGCATTCATTGTTCAAGTAGTTAGAATAATGTCTAAAGGACCTCAAAATTTGACCGAACCAGTTTTATTGCATTCTTGGGCTTGCATAGGTTACAATTATGTAAAAATGTTTAGATGTCACTTTAGGCTGCACTATTTTATTGTTGTCAGAACATGCAATCGGTAAAACATCAAAATGGGCGTATCTTTCATAAGCGAGGTCAAACTCGATGAAATCAAATCGATGAACTTAAAATGCTATAACCTATCTTGATGGACAAAATAACATCATTTGGGACAAGCTGGAGCGAGTAGGACATATCCGAGCCCTCCGGAAATGCAATCGGTTCCCTCTCTAAGGCTAGTTGAGGACAGTGAGCACACACTTGAAGGGTAGGCCGTACTCTTTATTACGGCTTAAAACTGAAAGGAGTACCACGAACAAGGAAAACCAAAGTTAACATTAGACGTCTACTGAGTGCTTCGAGGCCACTTCCCATTCGCCCATGCCTCGTGAAGCTTCTGCAACACGCCGCGCCCTCTCTCGTTTCCTCTCTCTCTCGGCCTCCTTCTCCTCCGCTTCCTTCCTACATGCCTCCTCGCGTGCGACATCGCGTTGTTCTTGAAGCCGACGCGTGAACTCGTCCTGCCGGTTGGCTTGGTCAAGAAGCCGTTGGTCCTCGGGGTTGATCTCCGTATCAAACCACTGCTCAAATTCACACAGTGGAGGAGGTGACTGCATGAAACGTAAATTAGCAAAGTTTCATTCACAAATGTTATGTAACCCGTACGATTGTTACCATGCGGCGATCCTTTAGGCTCTTCTCCGTGGATCGAAGGCGTAGTTCGGCACTTCAATACCTCCTCTTCCAAGTTGAAATTTCCCAAGAGCGGACAAGCCTGCAAAGATCTCCGCACATACACATGGGTGCTACAGCTCCACGAGGTAGGAAGAGATCTTGGTACGCTAAATTGCTCGAGCATACACTTGTTTCTTCCTTTGCTTTCCCCTTTCTCTTTGCACTTGCACGCCTCGGCATTTTCGATTGATCCTGAATTTTTTCCCCTCTATTCTTTTTTCCTCTATTCCTCTATTTTCTCCCTCCTCTATTCTTTTTTCCTCTAGTAATTACAAAAAATACTAAAAAAAAATTGTTTCGCCTGCAACCCCCTGTCGCCCCTGTCTCGGACGATCGCCCCTATCTCGGGCGATAGGGGGGCCCACCGGTAACAGCTCTTTTTTTTTGCCGTTTAAGGCTAACGGTAGCAGGGCCTATCGCTCGTGTATGGGGCGATCGTCCCATACACGGGTTATGGGCCTCCATTTCTGCTAATTTCTCATCCGGACGTATAGTTTTGAAAAAAAGAATAAAAATAAATATTAAAGAAAAAAAAATTCGCAGCTAGGTAGCCATGCACTATATATTATTGTCTAACCATGACAGTACTATTTTTCGGTTCGGTTTTAATTAGTCGCCTTTTGAATTTTGTTATTGTGTGTTTGTTGTATTAAACTTTCGGAACACTTGCTACGTTTGGCATATGATCATGCAATGGTCAATATATACCGGACGATATATACGTATGTACGTAGGACCAATTTACAGTTGTGTGTTGTGGGATCTAGCTAGTTAGTTACACAAATCTTTGCTAATTCCACTAAAACTCTCCTGCTATGGCCTCAAAAAATAATACTTTCGATTAATTAATACGTCGATTTTTGCGAGGGAACTAATTACTATATCCAAACTTAGAAAAATATTGCTATTGAAAAATAAAGCCACCAAAATTGGAAAGGCAATGGATGGAATGGCAAAATCGATCTTTAAAGTGTAACACATATGCCTAAAAAAATAATTTTAGAGCCGTAACAATAAGGATAAGGAAAATTTTCCCACAAATATGATAACTATGAATCTCTCTAGACGGGCCGCATGCAGGTATATAAATGTAATGCCTCTCAGCAAGTTAATCTATATAACTCTATACTCTGGTAATCGTACGGCCAGCCACCCTGGAAGCCGCCATGTGGCGCTTGACACTATAGATGTTAGAAACTACAGTATCAAGCTACAGTATTTTTATTTTATGTCCATTTTCAATTTTTTTGGAAAAAAATTGCCCCTCTCACGGTTTAGATTAAACTACCGCACTTTCTTTATTTTATTTTTTTCAAAATAATTTCCTCTGTATCTGTGTTAAAATTGAGGCGTCGCTCGCGGCAACACGTAGGGTTTTAACTAGTTACTGTAAATATCTAATCTAAATCTACTCACGTAAATCGTCATAGCTAGTTATTGGCTAGCGTTAGTTATCCATATAGACGTATCACCTTCGAAGTTATGATAAAATGGAGGGTGGATTTAAAGAACAAAGTTAAATTAATACAAACATAGTTTCCATTTATGTGCAATCCAAATTTATATATGAATAGAACAAAAGCAAAGAGAAAAAACATATAAATACAATAAAAGTACCTTGCTAACGAAAAGCACATCTCCAAAATATATAAATATGCTTCCAGTGAGTGGCGATGTGTCATATGTATACCAAACTTAGTAAAATCAGTACTAAAATAGTAAATTGTAAATGATCATGAACGTTCAAAATAAACGAACATATCGCTAAGCCACTGAGGCGCTAGCTTGAGTCATGAGGCAAATTCATTATTGGAGATTTCATGCCTTAGAAGCGTTTTATGATTCTATTATTATAAATGCTTCTAAATATCTCTCGCTCAGTGTAGCACACTATCAAGTCGTTGAGCCACTCATCCACTACCTTGTTGTGCAAATCTATTTCGACAATATTCATTGCTGAAAATATTCTCCCAACAGATGTCGTTGTCACAGGAAGGATCAATGTTAGCTCGATGACACGATATACCGATGGGGAAGTTATATCTTTTTCTTTTGTTTCAACCACCATTTGAGCAAGTTTTGAAATATCATGACATCCATGAAATTCATTATTTCTCCTAATATTGAGAATGAAGGTTTGAACCCAACTTATTAACAAAAATTGGTCAGCTAACATAAAATCATTAGCATATATCTCAGCTAATCAACAAGTTTATCAACATCAATCTTAGAGAAGTTACTTGAATCAAGACAAGTCACACCAATAACTTCAAGAAAACTTCATTGAAACTATCATTCATCCCATTCATAGTTGAATCAAGAGCATCATTGAAAATGTTAACTTTGAAGTAATGATGTTGAATCACTATACGCTTTTGATGTACGGATTTACCCATAACTCCAATGATATCATCCATATTTGGCACATCAATCTCATATACCTTATAAAAGCCTTTGACTTGGTAGAGCATTGTCTCCCGCCCATTAATTGTCCCCCATATCTTGTAAGCGTTGTTTCACATCCTTTATCAAGCCCATAGCTTTCTTTGCAAAGTAAGCAATAGCTCATTTGTAATGCTCAACAAGGTTATTAAGAAATGTATGATGAATACAAATTCAAAGCATTCTATATTTTTTAAATAAACATGTTGTTCCATTATGACTTGAGTTTTGACAAGCATCTTTACTTATAGGCTTTAGCACATTCACCATTACCTCCCACAATTGGTATACGAAATGACGAATACTCATAAAACAGGGGTGCACCAACGGCCCAATTGCAACAAGCAAAGCCCAGGCGACAAGCGGCGGCCTCGAATCGGCCCAGCCTAAGCAGGCCGTCCCGGCCTGCTACCCAAATGCCTCTGAGACCATTCGGAGACCATTCCCGCCGGTCCCGACTCAGACTCAGCGAGGTTCCCGACCCCGCGGCGGGGCGGATCCCCGACTCCGACTTCAGCGAGGTTCCCGACCCCGCGGCGGGGCGGGATCCCGCGACTCCGACTTCAGCGAGGTTCCCGACCCCGCGGCGGGGCAGGATCCCCGGCTCCGACCGAACCATGATAATCCCGCCGAGGGCGTCGCGCGCGCGCAGAGTCCGTGTCAACCTAAGGCCACGTGCCCCACGACGGTCATTAAGTGGTGGCGAGGCGGTGGTCCCTTCCCAAACGATTTGATAGCTGCTGAAGCCCGTCTCTGTCCCATCGACCACCACCCACGGTGCAAGGACACGCTCTCTCCGAGGCAACTCCAACGTCACACGCGACTCGTCGGCACCCACATGGATCACGAGAGCGGCTCGCCACTTTCGGAGGATTACCTAACCGCTCGACCGGCTAGACCACCGACCCAGCATAGGCTCGGCGGCGGCGACCGATCAGCGAACAAGCGACCGATCGGCGGAGCGATTGGCGACGGCGGGGCAAGACCGAAGCCCTAGAAGTAGCTCGCTGCACCGCCAATTCTCGATGTAACCTGCCCGTCTTGAATAAAGGAGGCGGGAACCTCCTAACAGGCGTGAGTAAGAGCTACAAGAGAGCTTTTCCTCTTCTTCCTCTTCTTCTTTTCTTCTCCTTCGAGAGCTAAGTTTAGATCATTCTAGTGTTGAGGCTCCACCTCTCGCTTGTAAAAAAACTTCGGTGCGATCATCACTTTTTTGATGAATACAACACCAACGCCTGGCCGGGTAGGGACCTTGGCCCGAACCAATATACATCTTGGACTCCAGGGTCTAACCATTCAGGGAGCGGGAACGCGCAGCCCCTTAGACTTACAAATTTACTTGCCGGCGCTCGAAACGCCGACACGAAACAAGGTCCTGAGATGTGGTGCCCCACCGAATATCTCTAGGTCTAGTTAGACTATCTTCTTGATGCAACCTTATCTCAGCTGAAATCAAACCATTCTCCAACTTCTCCAATAAGACATCATGATGCTTTTTAATCAACACATCTTTTATCTTGCAAGATGTATTCATAGCAGTCACTATCAGGAGAACATAGTTTAAGAAATTAGCAATAACTCTATTACAACTTGCAACAGTGACTACCATCAACTATAATTGGTCGGGCGAAGCGATGGACATAGAAAGCATATGGATTCTCATCCCGAATAATTTTTTTCCAAGCCATTAAATTCGAAGTTTCATTGTAGCCCTGCTCCTGGCTTCTCAGCTAGGCCACTCGGCCGTGTGACTGTGCCCCCTATAGGGTTGGGCATTCGATTTTTTCGGTTTAATTTTTTTTTGTTTTTGAAAAGTAGAAACCGAAATTGTCGCTTCAAATTCGAAAACCAAACTGAATAAACCAAAAAAATCGGTTCAATTTTTTGGTTAACTGCAAAAGGTGCCAGCATTCAGATGATCATATTAGTAAATTTCAGTGATTTAGGCACAAACAAACAGTGATTCAGAGGGAGAATGCACATCGGGGGAGGTCTCACTGAGGGACAAGGTGCCACCGCGTAGGGGGAGGATGCGCCGCATCGAGGTCGAGGACCGCACCGTCGAGGCCGCCATTGCCTCCGCGTGCCAGATCTGGCCGCCGCCGAGCCCAAGTGACCTCATGGCCTTTGTTGACTGGGCGGCGCCCCGCCGGACGCCACCCTCCACACCGTCCAGTCCCCTCCGTCAGACCGCCACCACAACCTTCTCGGTCGTATCTAGTCGTCGAGCTCCTCCACGCTGCCTCCGTGTAGCAGATCTGGCTGGATCTGGTCGTGGGTGGTTTGGAGAGGTTGGATCTAGATGACTGGTGCCCGGTAGACCGCGAGACCAAGGAGGCGAGCTAGCGAGGAGTGGAGTCCGCTCGGTGGTGTCCTAGACCCGGAGTTGGCGGAGTCCGCAAGGCTGGCGAGGGAGGCATTGCATGGCATGGAGCTACGGATGGATGGACGAATGCGTTGTCAAGTGCACGTGGTGATTGGTGAAGGCGAAATGGTGAATGGGGAATGGCCGAGATGGGCGCCGATGGGCGATGGGGAATTAGGAACGCCGAACGGGGAAGGGGAAGGACCGAAGTTACCGATGTGGAATGCGGGCGCTAGAGTATATTGGTTGGTTTGGCTTTTCGGTTTTTAAGAGTTAGAAACCAAAATCCGAAAACCGAATAGCGCTAGAATAAAAACCTAACCGAAAACTGAAAACCGAAAAAACCGAAAAAAATCGGTTAATTCGATTCAATAAAGTTCGATTTTTTAGTTTCGGTTTAAATATGCTAACCCCTAGCCCCCTACCTGGCTTGATGATTCCCCTCCTCACCGCACCACCACATGGCCGCCCATGCTCGTTGCACCGCTGCCACGGCCACGCGCCCACAACTCCTCGGCTCCTCGCGTCGCCGCCCCGAGCAGTCGGGCCCCTACGCCCACATAGCTCAACGACTCCCCTTCTCATCGTGCTGCACCGCCGTCCGCCGCTGCCTGCGTAGGGTTTCTTCCTCATTGAGGTGCGCTCTGGCTCTCCTCTCTGTTTCTTCTTGGGCAATTGACAGAGGAGCTAGCCTCAATCCTTGAGGTGTATATCTCTATATTTAGGGTTAGGAGTCTAGTTTGAGCCCAAGTTTAAGGCTGGACGAAACTTCAGATTTAGGGCCTTGAATTTGCATCTAGATAGGGTTATTAGCTAGGCCTAGATGGGCCCCACCGATTGAGTAGCCTAGATAAATGAACTAGGGCTCAATGGCCTGGCCAAAAGGGCCTAAGATAGGCTTAAATTAGGCCTGATCACACCAACTTCTTTTGGTATGGTTTAACGGTAACTCTATGTAACTAGTGCCATGTCTTCCGGTTTTCTTTTCCCAACACGTAATATATGGTCTTTTCTTTTTCTAGAACGTTTGTTTCCTTTTCCTTAATTCCAGAATATTTGTTTCCATTTCCTTGAGATGATGCTGGAGGTGGGGGGAGATCTGTTGTAGGCCACAGGGATGAGTTAGACACATTAAATAATGGCCATTGGATGTGGGTGAGTAAAGCTGAGGAAAGATCTGAGAGGTTAATTCTGATGGAGGCAAGTTTCTGGGGACGTTTCGCTGGGTGCATGAAGGTTGGGCCATCTCTAGTAGGGTGCATTATTTGAGGTGGACGTAGAAAAGAATGCTTAGGTGCATTATAAAGGGGTATAGATATATATGATGGATAATTACAAATGGAGATCTCAATATGTTGTTGCAAGTGGTCGTCACGAGAGTTGTACTCTCTTCGGTCCCAATTTCTTTTGGTTTATTATGTTTCGTATGGTCAAGCCAATACAACTTTGACCATTAGTTTTTATCTCAATGTCTATTTGTAAATATTATGAAATGTAACGAGTAATTTTCTAGCTAACAAAGAATTTGTGACCGCATCATGAAGTATCATAGCATACAACATCACGTACGTACGTTAATTGCTAAGGACCAACTAATATATAGACAGCGCCCATCCACATTTGTACACTGTCTACAATACCGATAAATAAGAACTCAAACAATCTGCAGGGACGTTTATTAATTTGAAATGGCAGATACATATCACCAGTACGTAGTTCATGAAGAAAAAGCACCAATCAGAGTATACAAAAAGAATCAAACTAAAGCGCATCCAAGTTAAAATCACACTTTTACGGTCCTCCATTATTATTAGTGCAGTAAAGTAGCTGCCATCCTGTGCATGCAGTACTGGGAGTCTGGGACCGTGGGACGTACGTACTAGCTGCGAGAGGCCATACGCACGAGCCGACCATCCAACGTACTGCATGCATGCGCGGGTGCGGCCTACTTGGGCGGGAACTTGGACTTGATGGACTCGACCAGGCCACCGTTGATCTGGAAGGCCCTGGCCAGCACGTCGGTCGGTACCGTCGGCGCGGCGCCGAACAGCGTCTCGGCGATGGACTGCGTGCCCTGCAGCTGGCTGTTGAAGGCCGCGATGGCGACGGCCGGCGAGTTGCCGTTGTTCTTCTGGAAGTGGACGAGGCCGCGGGGGAAGACGAACACCTCACCCCTGCAGACGGTGCGGGCGAAGAGCTTGTTGGCCGTGGTGATGAAGCCAACGTCCAGGGAGCCCTCGAGCACGAAGATGATCTCGGTGGCGCGCGGGTGGGTGTGCGGCGGGTTCAGCCCCGACGGCGCGTAGTCGATGCGCGCGATGGACACGCCGAGGGTGTTGAGCCCCGGGAGCTTCTCCACGTTCGCCGCCGTCACCACCGACCCCACGGCATTGCCCGTGTTGCCGGGGTAGATCAGCCCATCGAAGAAGAAGTCGTTCACCGTCACGTTCTCCGGCCTCTTGCACGGGAACCCGTTCAGCCGCAGTGCTGCACGCACGCACGCACGCACGTATATCATCAGCTATATATATATGCGATCTGCTGACGATCTATACACGCATAGAATTGATAGTTGTAGCACGCAATGAAGGAATTAAAGACGAGTGACATTTCACTTACGGCCCTGGAGAGATTTGTAGTCGGCGACGCAGATGTCCTGGAGCATGTCGGGGTCGCCAGCGAGCGAGGAGGCGACCAGCGCCAGGAGGATGGCGAAGGTGGCGAGAAGATTGGCCATGGTCAAGTACTTGACTTGGTTGATCTTGCGCAGCTCGCGCTGGCTTGCTTAGCTGTGGATAGTTAAGTATAGCTAGCTGGTGTGTCGACTGCAGATGAGGACGAGGATGGGAGGGAAGCTGGTATTTATAGGGGCACGTATACTTCAGACTAAAGATGATGATCTAATAATAGCTTCAGATAGGCCGTAGGTGGACGATGTCAATCAATGTACGTCTGCTGTTTCACATGTATAGAATTTAAAGACTGTCTCGGCCGCAGCAATTTCATGGAAACATTTTAATTCCCGCAAAAATCGAGAAAATTCTTGCGTTTCCAAACGGGGCCATGGTAAATTCAGCGATGTAGGGAGACAAAGAGCTAGCTTATTTTCGTTCCGTTTATACAAATATTCTGGACTTCAGCGAAAGAAATTGTGCATATCAAGCTCCCTTCACTTCATCGAGATACATGGTCAAAGGATATTCTATGTCCAGGCCATGTTTCTAGTGAGGATATTCCAGTAATCATCACGATTATGTGGAGTATTTGGACGTCAAGGAATCGGTGAACTCATGGGGAGGAAGACTATAATCCTCATCAGGAATGAAGTTTGTGCAGGAAGACTTATATACACTGCCTAGAACTTTCTAAAGAAGCAGTAACCGTACGTGGGAGGTACGTACCCGTCTTGTTTCGCAGTGGGAACGACCACCTGCAACATGGTTCGAAGTGAATTCAGACGGTACAATTAATTATGCGTCATCTACGGCAGGGGAGGGAGCGGTTCTTTGCGATGACCAAGACACGGGCAAAACCATATAGGGGAATCACAAACTCTCGCCGTTGAGGCATTAGCTTGCAGAGATGGAATTCTTCTTGCCCAGAGAAGAGGGTGTCGTAAGGTAGCAGTCGAAACTGACTGTCAGCAGTTGGTGACGTTGTGGAAGCAGGAGGAGGATCGATCCCCTGCCTGCATTTTGGTAGAAGCTAGAGAGCCTTCCTTTTTGTTTGATGACTTCTCTATCCAATTTGTTCGGAGAGAGGTGAATAATACTGCGCACTTATGTGCCAAGCATGCTTGTGCTATAGACATGAGTTAAAAAACTATAGCACGCAGCATGCCTGCAGCTATGGGCGACAAAGATGCATTTCTCTGTGTGCCTAATTATAAATAAATCGAGAGATAGAATAGATCGATCAATCCAGACAGGCCGTTCATTCCTTCCTTCCTTTAGATCGATCGACCAGCTACGCGTTCATCTCTTTCCAACTGCAGGCGTTCGCTTTCTTATGACTTGCACGTCAGATTGTGTGCTCACAGGCATGTGTGCATGCCCTTTATTTCTGCTTTATACTCCATTCGCGTAAGGCAAGACCTAGACGTGTGTAAGGACCCAGATTTGAGATTAATTGAGGCGGACATTGTGGCAGGGAATAATACGACCATGTCTACCAATCACGCTCCAATCGTGCAAGGTGTGGTAACTGCATGTACTCGGAGAGCAAGAGGCAGCCACCAACCTAGATCGTTTCCCCTGAATTACATGAACCACCAACTTAACTTACGATGTCAGCTACTGCCTGCAATGAGATTCTGCCATGTATTAAAGACGAAAGAAATCTGAAACAACAAGCATAAGCGGAAGGTACAGACACACGGAGCTAAAGTGCGAAAAGAAAAACCGGTAACACAAGGTGTTAAAAAAACCAGCTAGCTGACACAAAACTAGCTAAACTCGACCATCACAAACAGAAGGAAAAAACATTAGATGGATCCCTCCTCTATGAGAGCTTTTACAATGCATTCTTCCTCCTCTCAGAAGACCGGGTGCAGGAGAGCCTCCGGCTGAAGTTGATCCATCCGAAATTTGTTTGTGAGGTTGCCGAAGTGGCTTCTAAATCTGTAGATCGTCGTGACGTTCGCTTACGTTTTTATTCCGTAAATTCCTGCCATTCACCACCTGTAGCCAAAGGTTCATCCTGTACCTGAAAGACTCAAGGGATAAGACAATGGGCAAACCTTCTTGCAAAACATGTACAAATTGACCTGAAGATTGGAATAAAAGAGCATGCAGGCCATAGTCGAGGCCTGTGATCGATAATGCAAAGGACCATCCGATTCAATTAATGTCAGTCTCTTTGTTGTTGCAAGACACCGGAGAAAAAGGAACTTGTCCAGAGCTGCTTTCCTTTTTCCATGTGATTCCTTTTTTATTGTTAGATAAATGTTTGTAGCCTGAACTATGAAATCTTTATCTGCCTTTTCTGACTGCTTTCTGTTAATCCTGAATAGCCTATCTTCCGTAAGTATTACTCTCCAGAGAACCTTCTTGCAGCGCCAACCTACGAGTACTGACATCCTGAGAAATATGTGCAAGGACTGAGAAAAAGGATTGATACACATTATTGAAAATTCTCGTATTCCTTTTCTTCCATAGATTCCAAAAGGTATATATATCAGGATCCCGTCCACCTATTTACGCAAGTGCTTCGGTGCGCTCCGTCGAATTAGATGCCACCAGTGTAAAGGTGTTATTCCTGCCAGTGCGATAAGTGGATTGCACCGCAATTGTGGGAGGATCTTTCTCCATATCTGTTTGGCGAAGGGGCAAAAGAGTAGAAGGTGCGCAGCCGATTCAGGTTCTGATCCACACAATAGACAATAAATCCATGTGTTTTCCCCAATCCGCTAGTCATACACATCCTGATCTCACTCTCTCACGAATCCCCTCCTCATCCTCGTGTCCTTCAAACTCCCACTCCCTACTCATTCCAGACCAACTAGCTCAGGGCGTCGCAGCAGCATTGCGGACGATTGCCAAAGGACCCAAGGCGGCGGACAATATGTGGAGGACTAATTAATGGTGTGGCTGGTGACAAGGTGGTGGTGTGGGCTAGCGACGAATTGAAGCACCAGACAAGCCAACCTTACCGTAGCCAGATCCTGCCAAACGGTGATACATTTCCATTGGATGGCATGCACTAGGCGTCTAACACCTCAACGACTTTCAGTAGCTAGATGTCCACTGAGCTTGCTGCTGCCATCGTCAAAGGCTAGTTCGAGAGAAGTGTTTGTTGTAGCTATAGAATTTTTTTGTTGCAATAGGTGTTGTTGCGATGTTGTTATAGAGAAGTGTATGTTCAATGTTGCAACAACAAATTCTTGAAATAGGGATTTTTTTTAAAAAAAATCTCGATGTTGCAACAATTGTTGATGATTGTTGCATATGTCAAATCAAAATGTTTCATAAGTTGTGTCAAATGTTGTGCCTCACGAGCATATGAACTTTTGTTGCAAAACAATGTTTTTTGTTGTTGTTTATTGGATGAGTTGTTGCACTGGTTTTGGTTTGTTGTGGCTGTGAAGAAGGAAGAAAAATATTGTTTTGTAGGTTTTATCGTATGGGGAATCCAATTTTCAGTGAGGGTTTCTATAGTTTCCCTAATTTTTTTAAGGATATTACACTTCTTTTTCATATATTATTGCACATATTGATTATAATTGTTGTAAATATTATTTAGCGATGTTGCGCCGACGTATACTATGAGAATACATTCGTTTCCGGTCGCTCCCAAAGTAGAAATATATGATAGAAATATTGCAATAGGTATATATTTTTATCTCCACAATATACTTATATTATAGAACAAGGCTTTAAAAAATAAGAACCTATATTATGATCAATGATACATACATAAATACATACATATATATATATATATATATGTGTGTCGGTGGAGATGGGACGTCTAGCTAACTTTGATGCGTGTAAATTTGAATCTAGCTGTCGCCTACCTACCGCGAGTATATACACTACGTACGTACGTACGGGTCGTCGGTTGTACTCTTAAGAGTCCCATGAACAAATTAATTAATCAAGCCGTTGGTTAGCTAGTAGCATGCCTACATTTTTCATCTTGCTGCTTTGAAAAGGGGGCAAAAAGAAAAGTTTGTACCTACATCATGTCTCGTACGTGCGAGCTTGTCCATCCCGGGTTAATTACAATTAGTACGAAGGTTTTACTTCTCCCAGTCGAGTAAACCCGTACTGACAATATCGTGGAACCATCGTTTGGAAAATCGTCTGATGAAATACAAAGTCTTTTATTTAGTTAAGCCACCAGTCGTATTCTAGAAAAAAAAGGAATAATTGATAAAATATGCTCATTTATTTGTGTTATTAATCATTTGTCCTATGATATCTTACTGACAGCTATATATTAGTGAGAGAAACGGAGTAAATGATTAATTGCACCAAGTAGAATAGGACATATAATTAATTTTTTTAAATAATTAGAGCAATGGACTTTGCATGCATACAGTTATGGCAGGACATATACCTACAGCTCATTAATAGTTGGAACCAATCGATGATCTCGATCTTTCTCGTGGTCACGCATGCATGCCAGATTTCACCAACCAATATTAATTAAAGGACAAGTGCAAATAAGGGCTAAATGATTCGTAATAGTGTAGTGCAGCTATATAGCTAGTCCCATCCACCGTTTTCAGCGACTAAAATAAGTCGTTGGGGCCTTGGGGGTGCATCCAGCACTATTCCCCTCGTGATGCATGCGTATTTATTAGAATTACTTAGGTAGACTAGTATAGTGCCTGTGCTAACGCTACGACGGCAGTATACCCGCTTATCAATTAAATAAGAAGATAAGTATGAATACAACACTTAATAATAAAAGAGAAATTTAGAATTTTAAATGAATTTAGAAAGAAAAACGGAACTAAATGGCGGTCGAATGGGCGAAAACGGGCTCCCAAAAGATTTTAAATCAAGAGAGAAAGAAAAAAGAATTTTCTGATTTTAGATTTTTTTTTTGCATCTTCCAAAGAGAGCACAGTGTGCTCTCGGGCTTGACCAAATATAAGGAGGAAGGCGGGGTGGCCAGTGGTCGCGATGGGTCGGCAGTGGTGCGGCGAGATCGCCGGCACCGGCGCTGCTGAGGAGGAGTCACGGTTGCGGTGAATTTCACGGAAAGATGACGGTGATGGCTTGGGTTACCTCAAAATCCGCGATCTTTACAAGAGGGAGCACTTGGGGATTTACGCAATGCGATGGGGTGGAGGAGAGCTCGTCGGTTTTATAGCCCGAAACAAGCATATTTATGGAAACCATAATTTGGGATCAAATCAGTTGAGAGGAAATTTTGGCAATAGAGCACGAAATTTAGGAATTAACACCATAGATGAAAAGAGGAGATATGGTGCGGGATTGATGGAGCTTTGAAGCTTCTTTCTTGCTTTAATGGAGGAGGAAGAGAAGAAGCTTCTGCAGTGCAGGCTCTGACTAGAAGAAGCTACTGGTGAGTTGCCTTCATTTTTTTTTAAATATAGAAGGATTTTTGAAAAGATAGCACATTAGGTTAAAACATTCTAGAAAAATTCTCAAAAAAACTTTTGATTATTTTGTACTTAATAAAATTATTTTCAAAAAATTTAAATTATAAATTTGCGAAGACGGCGGTCACGAGGTCGTGACCGAAGACCTCGCCGCGTCGGCAAAAGCCACCGATGGCGACCGTGGAGCCATTGCGGACTGCGTTCTCCCGACCATGCACGCCCCATCTCCGGTTTCCTTTTCCCAAAGACGTAATGTATGGTCCTTTCCTTTTTCGGACGCTTGTTTCCTTTTCCTTGATTCTAAGGCGTTTGTTTCCTTTTCCTTGTTGATCTTTGGAGGTGAGGAAGGTCATTGTGGGCCACGGGGATGATTTGAAAAATATGGAAAAATAAAATACGCTCGCCGACCATTGGATCCGTAAGGAAAAAGATAAAAATTAAATGAGTGCTTTCATGTGCATTGGTTCCATGAAAAAATTGAAAACAATTAAGCGACACTCACAGACCGTTGGTTCCTTAGATAAAAATAAAAACAAAAATTCAGCGCTCTCCGTGCGCTTGAAATTAAACTTTATGGGCTAGATTAGTAAAAAGTCTCGAGAAGGGTCATATTCGGAAAAAATCGATCACAATGCGGGACAATAAAAATTCAAGTCTTGTTTCCTTGCATGTGGATCCTCCTGTTTATTTCCTTGTTTGATTCACCCTCCTTCCAAATATGTAGTACGCACAATTTTGGCGATAAAAATTCAAGTCTGGTTTCCTTGCATGCGGATCCTCCTTATTTATTTCCTTGTTTGATTCGCTCTCCTTCCAAATATGTA
The DNA here is from genome assembly GCA_036346275.1 of Otatea glauca. Classification (NCBI taxonomy): domain Eukaryota; kingdom Viridiplantae; phylum Streptophyta; class Magnoliopsida; order Poales; family Poaceae; genus Otatea; species Otatea glauca. Next base: position 53,399,969 of record CM070712.1, on the reverse strand, counting down.
GGTGGGGGAGGTCTGTTGTGGGCCACAGGGATGATTAAACACACTAAATAATGGCCATCGGATGTGAGTGAGTAAAACTGAGGAAAGATCTGAGACGTTCATTTTGATGAATGCAAGTTTCTGGGGACGTTTTGCTGGGTGCACGAACATTGGGCCATCTCTAATGAGGTGCATTATTTAGGGTGGATGTAGGAAAAATTGCTTAGGTGCATTATAAAGGAGTATAGATGTGCGAGCTAATGAACAGGATGAGTACGGACCGTACCCTACTAGCGCTGGTACGTATACTACTACAAAACACCCTTTTCTTGTCGGTCTATCACTGTCAGTTCGGTTAGAATCGGCAGTGATAACACTATCACTGTCGGTTCATAAGTTAGACTGGTACAAATGCTCGATCGAAGAAGAACCGATAGTGATAGTAACTTATTACTTTCGGTTCTTAAAAAGAACCGACAGTGATAACGGAGGAAGTATCACTGCCGGTTCGGCTTACGAACTGGCAGTGATAATATTTTTGAAAAATCATAATTTTTTCATATAGAGCCGGATGGAGACAAAATTTATATAAAAATTGTAGCTCTCGATGATATCTACAACTTTATAGATGACAACTTTTTTATTTGAAGTTATTTAGATGTCCAAATAATCGTTGAAACTTTCGGATATGAAGGGATAAAAGGAAAATATATCTTGTAGTAGTTGAGAAGTGTATAGTGGTGAGATGGTAAGGGGAGTTGGCGGGTTGTGCAGGTCACAGGTTTGACTCCTAGCAACCGCGCGCGCGTATTTCACGTGAAAATAGCGTGACTTGTAACTTGCGATAAGCGACGTAGTCGGCAGTGATAGTCGGACTATCACTGCCGACCAATCACTGCCGGTTCCAATATCCGGTAGTGATGCCGGTTTAGAACCAGCCTGCCTGACTGTGAGACCGACTGGTCGAACAGAGACGAAAGTCGGCCATAGTGATCCGGGCGTGTTTTTCATTTCCATTCCCACAAGAAAAAATACTATAATTCACATTTCGATTGTTGATCATGTTTTCTGTAGTAGTGTATCGATGTATGTATGTCTTAAATACGTAGAACTAGTCGTACATAGCATAAGTTATCAGTTCTAAGTTTCCAACTGGTGTGGGACTCCAGTTTTCTGGCTAAGGACTATAAGCCAATTAATTTCCAGTATTACTTGTGTTAATTAACTGGGTTATATATTTTTTATTGTTCTTTTAAGATTTTGATCAAGCCTATGACCTGATCTTAATTATTGTGCACGGCATCATGTATTAGCTAAGTCTAAATATAGTCAGATAAGCAATAGTTTAACGGAATTTCTAGGAGCCAGACGTCTAATTTTTCCGGATGCTACAACATTTTTTTTCTACGCGTGAAACATTTTCGTTCGATAATAGTAGACATGTCGATCCAGATCGCTGCAACATTTTTTTCCTACGCGTGAAACATTTTTTCGTTACGCATGAAATATTTCCTTTCGATAACAGTAAAAATGTGCGCGCGAAAAAAAAAGTTGCAAACGTTGAAAAAAAATATTACAGACGTTGAAAAAAAAATATTGCATCGAGCATCCGACGAAACATTCATCGATCGGATATCCAGCTCCCAGTGTTCGCCGTAGTTTAATCCCACTACCAAACTTCATCATGCATCACCAATAATTCAAAGATACCGGTTCCTCTTAGGGAGGCTCGTCTCTACTCAAACATATTAGCTGGAGGTTGGCCAATTAACTATCAACTTCTAAAATTTCTGTGGGTGCCCATAATTAAACTACCGTCGTCGACACTTCCATTCCATCAATTTGGTCCTAATAAAACTGTTCACTGCAAAATCTCTAATCAAGTACTACATAAATTACGAAAAATAACGTAGACAATGAGGATAAAGCATTTATAAACCACTGCGCCACTAACAGGACAGCAATATATGCAACGTTCACCATACAAAGAAAGAGGAACCAAAACCCCATCAAATTAATCACTCATCCATGACGCGTCCTTTTCTCAATGATCAGTCCAATACTCATCAGAAGAGAAGAGACAAGTTGTGTTTGTTGAATGGTAGGCCGTACGTAGTAGTAGCAGTAGTATCATTTTCTACATGTCATGTCCTTTTATGGCTTTATATCATAGAAAAGTTCCCAAACATGCGTGCACACAGTGTAATCGTTAATAACATATAAGGTCAGAGTACAGGAATATATAAGTAGAACAGAGATGAGTTGTAGCCATCGATCAACATTCTTTAATTTCCTTCATTTACACTATATATTTAAACGTGTAAAGACAACCCATGTTAATGCAAGTGCAAGTACACACACAGGGATTTCGAATTTTTCAACTTAATTTATTTATGGTTGATGTTTTTCGAGATATATATCATGCACGGATCGATCGATTGGACCTCTTTAAGTTTTTTTGGGTGTAACGGAAGCAAAGGAAGACTATAGGCTGTTTCTTGCATGCACGGAATAGATCATCATACATGATCTTGCATGGACGTTTTTTGCATCCAAAGCTAAGTAACTGGAAGTCTTTTCACTATAATGGTCGGATGGTAACAAGCTAATTGTGGAGATTAGCCAAGGACAAGAATAATAGCAAAGCCAACTACTGGCTAATAGTAAGCTAAAAGCCAGTTTGTACAATAACTGTCTCTAAATGTTGTCTCTAGATGTTGTGCAATAACTATATTTTCTCTCTTGTACATAAATGATCTACCTATGCTCCTGTGCAAAGCTGGCTACTAAATAAGAGCCAGCTCTCTTCTCTTTCCTCTTTTCTCACTCCTCCACATAGACCAAAGCTGACATGTACAAACTAAGAGCCAGCTGACATGCCCTTATTGTACATGCCCTTAACAACCGAGATTTACATTTTTTTGTCCCCATTTTAGGACTAGAAAATGCATGCCAAGTACGTTGGAGACGGTTGCATTCAAAGTTGCTGCAGTTGGGGAGTGTGGGAGGCGCGCTACCGTGGTCCCAAGAGTTCGGGTGACCTTCCGTGGTATGAGAGTAGTCACTTTCCGACGCTTTCGCGGTGGTGAATAGAGCTAAAGGGGTGTTTGGCATAGCTCCAGCTCCACCAAAATCCGTGGAGTTGGTGGAGCAGGGTATTTCTAGCTCTAGAAATTTATGGAGCTGGAGCTGTGAGTACATTAAGAGTGTTTAAGTAGATCATGTTGTTTACATTTTAAACTAAAAATATAAACATAATTCACTTTATTTTAGCCTATAAGCTCCAGATCTGAGGTGGAGCTGAGATCTGGAGCTATGCCAAATAGGGCCTAAATCTGCAAATGCGTTCCTATGATCCAAATTTACGAAAAACAAGATAAAAAAACTAGAAAAATGATGATTTCTCCAAAGACAACCCAAATTAAAGGTCATATTGCAGATTTAAAATTGAATCATAGTGCCGGCCGTGCATGTAACAACTACAAATCCAAACATTGGTAGTAGCAATTGGCATGCGATATAGTACTTAATTGATTAGCTCGTAGTGTTTTTTATTTAAGTCGTGAGCTTTCCTTAATTAAGGAAAACTGGTTATACAATCATCATGGATGCTGTCGAATAGAAAACTTTGGCAAACATTGAGCCACTCGCCACTCCGACGGGTCCCTTGCGTGCAAGCGAACTTAGCACAACAATGAGCCAGAGACGCACTATATGCCGACCTCTGGGCTAACTCAGGATCTGTTTGGAGAGCTGTGGTTAAATTTGAAAAATTGCTTTTAGTTTCTTTGAGTTGTAAAGCAACGTATGGTGATGGTTTGTGGCTTTTCTTGTTATCTTTGTTTGGCAAACCCAGGCTGCTGCATTGTAGCTTTGGGGCCAATCGAGCGGGAGGTAGCAACATAGCGAATCTGTTGTGTCTAAGTGGGAGGTGACGTGGAGGCGGTGGAGGCGGGTGGCGAGAGGTCGGAAAAGCGGAGCGAGCGAGGTGGGAGGTGGTCAAGCGAAGCCACAACTGAAAAGCTCTTACCCAACAATTGCACTTTTAGGGTCTTCTTGCTATGGCAGCTTAAATTTCCACCGCTGCTGCCCATCTTGTTTGGGAAAACTTTTAGTCTAAAGCTAAAACACAACGCCAAACAACCTCTTAACCTGAAAAGAAACAAAACTAGAACTGAGCTCACTAACTTCAAATAGGATCGATGCGATCATTGATCATCTGCTCTTCAAACGCGACTCCCAGAGATTTACCAAATCTTGACCCCATCGATCTGCAGATGACCAACGCACACCCCCATCGACGCGCGAATTGCCTTTTTTTTCGATCAACCATCACAAATTGCTATTTGCTAGAGCCTCGATCACAAGAGGTTAAGAGATCCCTCTATAATATCTCCTATGAAACCTCCTTTATGCCAAGCCATGTGATAACAGCGCATTGGGAGGACATGACACAGGAAAATTTTCAAATTATTACTGACATTGGGATGACATGACACTGAAAAGTTTTCAAATTATTATTGATATTGGGATGACACGATAACAGCGCATTGGGATGACATGACAAAACGAACACAATTATCTGCAGGAATGACGAGTGGGCCCAGGCAACGCATGTAAGTCAGACATCCTCATCCTTGTATGAAAGCTCGAAACCACTCTCTTCGCTGAAACATGGCCTTCCTTTTCTTCCTTGGGCATGCTTAATTTTCTCGCTGGTGGGGGACCAAACTAGGACAAGACTAGCAGTCGGGGTGGGCCTTCTGAGGGCCCAGGCTTGTTTGTATTTTCGGCTTGGTTGGCACGATAAAGCAAGCTCCAGGCCCAACCTCGGCGGTGCAGACCGGCCTGTGACCACGTATGTCCTCCTGTCCTCTGACGTACGTTTTCAGGTGAACTGACAAGCACGCGAATCACCTTGTTTTATGAGTTGCTAGATGGATAAATCCTCTCAATTTCTTTTTTAGAGACAAAGCCTATCAAAATTAAATGCACAGGAGTACATCTCGTAAATATCCCGTTTAGAGCACGAAATTTTTCTAAATTACTGCGAGAGTTAAACTATCTTATGTGAAATTCATATCTTTGACTTTCGGAAAAGAGGCCCTTGCGATCGGTTAACGCATCATCCCTCTATTTTTTTAAACGCATCATCCCTCGAATTGTCTATGACCAGCAAGCAGTTATGCAGTTGACCGAAGTTCCAAGGAAAAAAAACAATACACTTAGACCGAAATCGAGGGACCCACTTGCCATAAACTATGTCTTGTGCGTCGGACTTGTTATCGCGCTTTCTTCGAAATTTACATGGTTTGATATAAAATCATTTTATTTTTTATTTAAGTGTTATTTCAAATTCAAGCTAATGAGTCACTATTGAGTTGAGACTTATTAAACTTTTTTTCATTGAAATTGACTCATATCAATTTTAAACATATTAACTATTATAATCAAAATAATTATGATTCAAGCCCTAAAGAGTTTTTTTGCCCACCCTACTTTGTGTGGGTCCCACCTGAATTTCTAGTGCCAAGGAAGCCGGAAAAAAATTCTATAGCACCAGGTGTCATGTAGCATCCCTTCTAAAAAACTAGACACATGAGAAAGTACAAATCTCAAATTAATTAGTTAAATTTTCTTCTCTCTCCCTCAATAGTTACCAATGCTTGCCTTACCAAATTTTAGTAGTGTTAAATGCTACCAAATTTTGGCAAGATTCCCTTCTTCCTTGGTTTTTTAGTTCATTTTCTTGCCAATCTTTGGTCAAAACATTGGTAGCCAATTTGATAACCAAATTTTGGTAATGTCAAATTTTGATAAGATTTAGTTTGGCAAATTTGTCATCAAACCAAATAGGCCATCGGTGTCAATAATTTTTTTCCAAGAAGCCACACCCATGCAAGGGCGAGGACGCCTTGGGATTTGAAAAGTCAAACACTACTACAAATTTATATTACCCTTCATCACTTATGGTTTTAAAAAATCGTTTGTGATGGTTACTTATCACATATGGGTTTTTCGAAAACCATCAGTGATGACTACCATTTATATCACTAACGGTTTTTTGGCTAAAATCGTTTGTGATGAGATTTTTCCGAAAATAAGTACAGAGAGCCCCGATCTCCTTAGTGTTTTTAGGGTTTCCCGAGCTATTTTTGACGTGGCTGCGATTGAGAGGCGATCTGGTGAAAGGATATCGTGGATTTGGAAGTGTGATTATAGATCCTTTTGTTCTAGGTAATCTAAAGTTAGTAATTGGTGCTAATTGCATTATATTCAAGATCTAACTTGGTAAAGAGGGAATTGAAGATGGTTTGGATATAGCTTGGCATATATCCATTTGTTCTTTGTGATCTAAAGTAGTAATTGGTTCTAATTGCATTATACTCAAGATATAGATAGCTAGGTAAAGATAGAATTGAAGATGCTAACGTGATCTAAGGTTTGTAATGGTTCTAACTGCATTATATTCAAGATCTAGCTTGGTAAAGAGGGAATTGAAGATGGTTTTGATCTAGCTTGGTATAGATCCATTTGTTCTTTATGATCTAAAGTAGTAATTGGTTCTAATTGCATTATACTCAAGATGTAGCTAGCTAGGTAAAGAGAGAATTGAAGATGCTAAGGTGATCTAAGGGGAGTAATTGGTTCTAATTGCATTATATTCAAGATATAGCTTTTGGTAAAGAGGGAATTGAAGATGGTTTAGATCTAGCTTGGTGTAGATCCATTTGTTTTTTGCGATCTAAAGTAGTAATTGGTTCTAATTGCATTACACTCAAGATATAGCTAGCTAGGTAAAGAGAGAATTGAAGATGCTAAGTTTAAATGTATCTTACATATATATCAATTTGTTCTTTGTGATCTAAGAACCTAGGTTGGTAAGTTTAAATGTAGCTTATATGTAGATTGTAGATCCGTTTGTTCTTTAGATCTAGCATGGTTTATGATTTAGGGTAAGGTTTTAGCTAGTTAATTTGTGCTCCAATTTAAGAATGTGTGCATGTGCACTCCTAGTGTACTTAATTCATTATTTAACACTTATTATTATATACATAGCGTAGATGGACCGAAGCTAGATGTTCGCTGAGAATCGTGTGAGTGCTGAGTACATTAATAGCGTCTCTACTTTTAGAAGAGCTGCAGAGGAGGATATGTTTAACAAGGGGGTGCAATTTATGCCTTGTCCATGCATTGACTGCGAGAATCTGAGGATGTTTCAAAACTCAACGCAGATGCGTTCAATACCACTGGGTCAATGAGGAGCTCGTACTATAGGTTCATAGAGAAGATTTGAGAGCTCTACTTTGTACTATTCAAGATCCCCTTATTTCGGTGCAGTTAGGTACACCTCCAGCAGGTGAAGGTTGACAAGTACGACATCACTAATATAGACCTCGAACGTGTTGGATACCAAGACGATCCATTCATACTCGCTAACTAAGTTTTTCAAGTTTTCTATGTAACCAACCTATCCAATAAGAAGTGCCACATAGTTCTTCAAGGAAAAAGGAGGATTTTCATAGTTGAGAATATAGTAGATGAGGAAGAATACAATTAGTTTGACGAGTTGCCTCCTATCGGAAACGACATAACGATCTAGAAAAACAACCTAAGGAAGCTAGCTACACACGCATCGATCATTGTGAAGAGCTAATTTTTATACAAAAGAATAAGCATTTGTAGTTATGACGAGGTCGTCATGTTTATTTGTCATATCTAAAAATAAATTTAAAAAATCACGATGAAGGCATGTATGTATGGGTAAACACGCATGAAGGGTTGTTGGCTGCAGCTGATGAGAGTATGTATGTATGGGTAAACACGCATGAAGGCTTTGTTCATTAGATGAGCAACTAGTATATTCCTACTTGAAAAAGCGCATGAACTATATATAAATTGAGTTTTTGTTTGAGAAGTCTCTTAGAATATGTACCAAACAGTTAATGCATGTACAGTAATTTTGCAAAAGCGCACCAAACAGATTTGTGAATACAATCATTTTGCAAAGAGAATGGAATTATGTTCATTTTCCCACTTTCAGAGCAAAATATATTAAGTGGTACATTAGAATGTGTACAATCATATACCATGGTTAAACCACAATCTAGTCTCATTTGGTGTCTATAAAAAAATTGGCAATATAACCATAATTATTTTAAGGTATGGTTTTGGACCAAAATTTTAAAAAAAAACCCTCATCACAGACGGTTCTGGGCCTAAACCGTCTGTGATTAGGTCTCTGCAAGCATATAGCCTGCCTCCCCCAGGCTTGTCTCCTTCCCGCACCAGCGCCCAAGTCTTTTTCCCTCACCAGCGCCCTAACCACCCTACCCTGCCATCCCCCTCGGTGGCGACCTCTCCCGCACCCTCCCCCTCCCACCTCGGCGGTGCCCTCCCCCTCGATGGCGCCCTCCCCCATGCCCTAACACTACCCCCTTCACCGGTCCTAACCATAACCCTAACAAGCCCCCTCCCCCTGGCGGTAGCATTGCCCACCTTCGTGGCCCTCGACGGCGCCCTCCCCCGTGCTCGTACCTGCCGTAGACCGCATCGCCCTCCCCCTCGACAGCATCCTCTACGTCAAGATATCACAGGCTGTAGTACTTCTGTATAATCAATGCCAAATCACCATTTTTCGTTGATTGGCTTTGCCTATGCATATTAAGTTCAATATTGAGTTTGACCAGAGATTCCTTTAAACGTTTGCTCTGTTATCTAATTACTCAAACATAGTCTAATTTATGTTGTTGATGATGTTGCCTTATAGCTTCGATTCTTAAAGCTCGCCTTTACAACATATATGGATGTTCCACAAGGGGTTACACAACAGCTTTGTACTCGTTTCTAGAATTGGGTGATTGTTTCGTAGATGCATAAATACTAAAAAAAGTTCAGATGATGTAATGGCTTATACTAGTAGCACTAACTGAATCTGTGTTTAACCATTCTCACCCAACTTGTTTTCACCATGTAAAAAATATTGAAAATTAATTTTTGTCATCTTCGTACAAAGAGATATGACGAAGCTAGAGAAGTGAACAGCTTGTAGAAATGTCTTGTGCTTTGCAAGTAAGTGTTTAGTAGGCAATAGGGTACATTTACTTGTTTAGTAGGATGTCAGCACTGTTTAAAGAGGGATTTATCAAACATTAGTTTAGGACATCTCCAGGCATTGGACACCCTTGCCTTTACAAGGTATAGGATTTCAACTCAAATATCTAGTAGATTGATCTTGCCAAACTGACGAGTTTCCTGAGCCTGGAGCAAAACAATTCAAGAAATTGACCATACAACTCCAAAATACAAGATACTAGTCATCTTTGTCGTCAATAGAATAAGCTCGTGTGTGGGATCCATATGCTATGTGGGCAACATGTATGACAAACCATGTTTTATTTGCATTTCTAGGATGCATTTAGCCCATAAAAGGCTATATACTGGCATGCTATCAGTACAATTTAGTGCCTCATCTACTATGTTTTGACGTAAGATTAATTTGTAGCTTGGGTAGTCATATCTGGTGTTGATCCTCTTGCCATTCGATGAATTTATACTGAGCATTCTTGCTGGGCATGCAAATGTTACTTGGCAGGTTACCTGTAAGTCTTAGTATCATTAACTTTTTCCCAAAGGCTAAGACCAAAGAAATTCTTGCTGGGCAGGCAAATGCATGCTTGTTTTATGTTAGCTTCCAGTCTGTTTTGTGCATGCAATGCTGTTGATGTTCTAATTTAAATTTGCTTGAACCTCTAGTGTAATCGTGGATTCATTAATGGGTGATTCTTGTATTGCATCCAGTGCAAATTTTATTGGGTGATTCCTGTATTGTTGCATCATTATTCTTTATTTTTCTCACTCCTTTTGCACGCACGGTTGCACACACATGATCTGGTACACATAATGACATAAATTTGTTGAATCTAATCTGATAAGGAGGAAAATAAAACCTTTAATTCTTGTCTCTGTTTTACAGTTTAGGATTCTATTTTATAGTTTAATAGTATCTTCTTGGTTGTCTCTATTTCTTGTTTGTTAGGATAGAATTGTTCTCCTATTCAATTTAGCAAATTAAGTGAGCAAACTAGTTCCTTCTGGTTGCCGTTGTTTGGGTAGTAGTGTAGTAGTACACCTTTTTTTGTCAATTGGTTATTTATTTTGTCATGCGCTAATATTCCTACATACTCTTTACTATTTTGTAAAGGGGCCAGACAATTTAATTATCTTGTGGACCTTGCACGTGAAGAGCTAGACAATTTAATTGTCTTGAGGACCTTCTCACTGTTTGCTGCCCTTTTGATTGCTCTATGATGTAATGGGTCCTTGATGAACTAAAACAATTAAAGTTGTAAATATGACCTTGAATTGATAGTGCTTGAAAGCATTGCTTCCTTTAGTGCTAGAAAGTATTGCTTCACTGTCTTTAACTTGATCAATTTATTCAATACTCTTTGTGATGCAAATTTGATTACTGCTAAGTATATTGATTGCTCTGTTTGTAGCATAATTTAGGAAGGTAAGAGTTTAATGCCTTATTTGCTTTGTTAATTGTTTAAGTTCAATTGTGATTATTTGGCCCTAGGTGTAGTGGAGGTAACTTATGGCGAGGAGGTTGAAGGTGTAACGACCTTTAGCATCCCGACACCTAAGAGCACTCTGTCCATAATCTATACTGTTGTGCAAAGGGGCTAGACTTTATAGTCTTTGGGACCTTGCATGTGGCGAAAGAGAGCGAAGTGACCTCTTCTCTTTCCTTATTCTAAAGATAAAAATATTTTTAGAACTATAATCTCTCTAGCAGACAAATATATTTCTCATCCCACAAATAAAGTGCTGATAATAATAAATGCCCAACCTGATCTCCCATAAAATGCTATTAAGAAAGGACGAAAATTCAATTATAAACAATACTCTTCTTACAAAGAAAGCATAGGGATCTAATCTGTTTATTTGTTCTAAAGAATAAAGAAACCCTTTTTGATTGTTGATTTCCTTATTTTAAACAATACTCTTAAATTTACTTTATTTCCTCTTCTACGACCATCTGTGAATAGTTAAAAAAGATAACGTCCCCTCATTCCTCGTCGCCGAATGGATCTGATGAACCGAACATAGAAAAACTAAGGCGCGGTCCAAGAGGGCTAAGTAAAAGGCTCCAGAGCCGATATACCATCACGACGGTCGATCCGCAGGATGAGGCCTCTACTGCACCTCCTAAAGCAGCGGCAGCATTCCAGACATTATGCAGGATAGTTAGACGGGAAAGGGTCCCCATCACCTATCCATCCTGGAAGTCGCTGATAGATGAGGAGCGCGACACCTTGGTGACAGAAATTTTCACATCGTTCAAGTTCCTAAAAGAAGCTATGCACGGACTGCGACGGTATGCGTTGCTAGTGACGAAAAAGGCATGGAAAAACTTTAAGAGCACCCTTGTCGGTAATTACGTGAATAAGGAAATGACTCTATTCCAGAAGTATGGGCTCATCACTGAAGACGTCTGGGAGTGATTTGTTGAGATGAAGACGACGAAAGACCATTCAGGCAAAAAACACCCACCCGCACAGACTCAGTACCACTGGGTATGCGGGTAAGATTGCGCAATGGAGGAGGGAGGATAATGAGGCAATCAGGACGGAGGCCTCCTTGCTATTTGCCTCGATCTTAGACCCGCATGCCCGAATCTGGGTAAGAGCGAGGTCACGTCCCACGTCTTTGGGCAGCGTGTCCTTTTCAAACCCCGCAGACGACAAAGTGTCCCAACGCCTGGTAAGATATTGAACCACATAGTTTGTAATTAGTCCATATATAACTTCATAAGTGAAATAACATGTTGGGATCTTGTATGCAGATAGCGTTGAGTACAGAATCTTCCCAGGGCTCTTTCCAAGCAGAAAGGGCGAAAGATATACTCTCCATAGCCTTGGGAAACAAGGATCACCCGGGTCACACGTGAGGCAAAGGTGTTTTCGTTCCTAGGAAAATAGAATTCCCACAAGACTCCAACACGTACCGGAGTAGGAAGCACTACTACACGAATGTACATCACAATCGTTTCCTTTTCGTCATTACAATCGGTTTTGGTGGCGATACAAAGTCATTAGACAGTGATTAAAAGGCACTATCACAGTCGGTTTTTGCTCAATTTTGATTAATTATCATCACAATCGGTTCTACCTCAGAACCGATTGTGATGAGGGCTTAGGGCTTTGTACATACTCCCGAAATAGATTACACAATATATATAGAACACAAATATTTTACAATATACATCACATCTACAATATATGTCACATATTAAATACAATACGCATATCACATTCACAATATATATAGAACACAAAAAATTTACAATATACATCACATTTATTCACAATATAGAACAGAAACATGTTTAACAGTCAGTACACATATCACATTCACATGATATAATATTGTTTACATATGGACTAGTAGGAGCCTGTCGGGTCTCTAAACCTACTGTACTCCGTTATAACTTATGTCCAGTACCACTGGCATAAGTGGTCTCGTAATTTGTTGAGATCTTTGCTTTGTAAGCTCTTGAGAGGGATATCGATCTTCTGCAAAATAGAAATGAGTGCACTAATTTAAGTTTTAAAATTTATATGTAAAATGCTAAGTGTATTATTATGCATGTACATATACCTTAGGGAAAAGGTTTGCGCCGCCGACCACGACCAACATATGAAGCATGACGTAGAAGCCGCACAGGTCGTCGCTACCCTGTTGATGACACTGTGAACAAAGAAAATAAAATTAAGAGACGAAGAATAGATGTCAGAAAAAATTAATCCTATGCTAGGCACTTGTACCTTGAAGCGCTTCCACTTCAGCTGGTCGCCTCATTTGTTATCGTGTCGCCCTCCTTCAGTGACTAAGACGAGAAACCCCTACATACATTAGAGAGATACCACTAAGGCAAAAAAAATGAACATGGTTAAATACAAAAACTATTAGGTTAGAGGAATGTACTTCCTTGATCTCCTCCCTCAGCTCCTCCCTCAACGTGTCCTTGAGGCGCTCCATACGTACCTCACATGATCTTGTTCTGGTACTGGCAGCGTCCTCTTGGAAGAAGGATCTCTTCGTATGCTCCGCCCCTGCGGCAAGCAGCTGACCCTTATGGTCGGGCTTTCTGATTGCCGAAGACAGGATGTTCTTCAACCCTTGGCTCAGAAATGTCCCTTGCTCTTTATGCTGGCCTACCTCCTCCTGCAAGAAGCGAGTACAAATTAGTTGTAATATACAACTGGAAGGGTCAACTGCAATGTACTAAGTTAGATGTCTTACGATGGTGGAGACTAGGGATGGCAATTGGGTGGGTACCTTCAGGTAGAATTGGTGCCCACCCGAACCCGAAACCGTGCCGCCCGTCTGAACCCACTAGACTTCTCGGGCACGAATTTGTACCCACACCCGAACTCGATGGGTACCCGAACCCGAATGGGTACCCGAACGCGTGCCATTTCACACACCAGATGGGTACCCGAACCCGAATGTGTATCCAAACCCGTGCTTTTTTTAAGATTGACAATAGGCCAGTAGCTCAGAGGGAGAGAATGACATAATACATCCAGACTAAAGTGCCAATATAATGCATCCAGACTATATATGTAATCAAGTAGCACAAAAGCCTATTTTTGTTGGCAAGGTTATTTGCCTGCCATTTGGCCATTGTCTTAAGAATCCATTCATGCGGGACGTAGAGCATCCTTGACTTCAGAATGATTGCCTGGAGCATCTAGCTCATCTCCTGAACTGAGTTCCCCAGAATAGCCAGATGGGGATGAACATATCAAGTTTAGCAGAGAGTCGCCATAGCCACCCAACTCAATGGAAGGACAACTTATGCTGCCATGAGGGCTAACTCTTGCTGAAGCAATCTTTGTGCAAATTTTTCTTCAGGGGTGCTGCCCGACATATTTCCTTCACGTATCTTCTGACAACAACTTAAGCAACGCTTAAAAGGGCATCTTGGGTAGCTTCTCAAGAATTGGTGCACGGAGAGCTTACAGTTATTACTACTTGCAAATAGTATTTAAAAAAATCACTGATCAGCTAAGAAATTGCAATAGAATAATTGTGCAATAAACAAGTAGATTAAAAAGTAGCATAACCAGTCAAAAATTCACCAAGTCTAAAATGAAATATTCTCTTCATACTAGCACTCCAACTAGAAACAACTAATGAAGTCCTCCTGGTGGCATACTGGTATCATGAAGCAACACACATCGATAGCTGCAAAGAACAATTTGAATTGCAGAAGCTTAGGAAGTGCAATATTTTAGCAAACAATTAGCTTATCCCTATAATGACCAATATGACAGCAGCTTATCCCTATATCCAAAAAGTGACTACCAAAGAAACATTCAAAGCCAACTAAATATCTAGATCACCATACTAGTAATATATCATTTACACTAACTAAAAACAATAGCAAGGAGTACCCTTAAGGACGAACAGACTCAGTGACAATGGATTCATCTTCCATCATTTCTTCTTCATCCTCAAGAACAGTTTGAATTGCAAAGAGATTGGAAGCAATATCCCCTAATGGAAAGATTAACCAACAATTAGCTATGAAATGGAGCAAAAGAAATGGAATGCAAGATTGAAACATTAACCAACAATTACCTAATATATCCGCACGAGACCAAGCTTGCATACACATAAGAGCTTCAACCATATTAGGTGCAAGTCGATTTCGATGTGGATTAAGTACCCTACCACTAGTAATAAATGCAGATTCAGATGCCACAGTTGTTACAGGAATAGGCAATATATCATGAGCAATTCTTTGCAAGGTTGGATACTTAATACCCCCAAATTTTCACCAAGTGATGATGTCTAACTCTTGCGTTCTAGGAAGAGGGGGCTCTTCCAAGTACAAGTCCAATTCTGTGCGCACTTGAGAAGCACAAACAACAGGCTGGGAAGACATATATTGATCAAATATATCAAAAGCTTCATCTACTCCAACATTGATAGCAGCTATGTTTGTGCTAGAACCATCTGATGTATCAACAACCTCACAAGAATCTTTATATTCGAACAACAAGTCAACCATAAGTTTTTTTATGACACCAACTTACTTAGTTGCATGTTTATAACCATATATTGATCCATATAAAGCCTGCAACATATGAGTCTTATATCTTGGATCAAGAACTGTTGCAATAGCCATAAGACTATGTACATCTGTCCAATACTTATCAAACTTCGTTCTCATTTCCTCGGACATCTTTTGCATAAGTTCATTATCACTAGCATGCCATTTCCTTATTGCCAAACGAATGCCACATATTTTGGGAAAGAAAAGATTAGCTGTAACATACTTAGTACCCGATAACAACTCAGTGATATCATAAAATATTTTCAGCCTATCACATATCTCCTTTGCAAACTTCCAATCTTCTTCAGTTGGACAAGTAAATAGTTTTACTTGTAGTTTTAGACGATGAAAAATCTCTTGGTATTGTAATGCAATGGTAAGCATTAAATAGGTTGAATTCCATCTAATTTTACAATCAAGAGACAACTTTTTCTTATATGGAATGTTCATAGTGCGTGTCATCTTTTCAAAATTTTCATGCCTTTTAGGTGTTGCTGACCAAAATGCAACACTATCACGTACCCTCTCAATACCTTTTTCCATGACACTCATTCCATGTTGCACAATCAGACTCAATATGTGGGCACAACAACGCATATGGATCAATTTGCCTTGCAACATAAGAGATTTAGAATCCAACTTATCCGCCATTTCTCCAATAGCTTTGTCATTTGAAGAGCAATTGTCCAAAGTCACCGTGGATATCTTCCTCTCAAGGTGCCATTCAACAAGACAATCATGTAGGGTTTCACATATAACCCCAGCCGTATGTGGGCATGGCACATACATGAACCTAATATATAAGTACTTTAGATTGTCAAGAACCAAGTAAGCATTTCAGATTGACAATAACTAAATAAACAAGATTATTACCTCAGAAGGAAGCTCTTTAGTTTCCAATTCTCATCAATATAATGTGCAGTAACTGCCATGTAGCCTCTCTTTTGATGGCCTGCGGTCCACAAGTCTGTAGTGACGGCGACTCGATTTTTAAAATTTGCAAAGTACTTCACCATTAAGTTCTTTTGGAGTTCATACATATCCAATATATCCTTCCTAATAGTATTTTTAGACACCATCTGGAACATTAGTTGTAAGGAAGAACAGAACTTTCGAAAACCTTCATGATCAACCATAGACAAAGGGTACTCATGAACACAGATCATCAATGACAATTCTTTCCTAGCAACTTCTTGGTCAAAAATATAATTCTCTATATTCACTATCCCTTCCTCTCCCTTTGTCACCCTTAATTTTTGTTGTTTTGGGCCTATTGCATTCCTAGCAGGACAAGATTTTAGATGAGTCTTTAAGTGTGAAGTGCCATGACTTGTTTCTTCACTAAGCTTATTGTGACAATATTGACATATAGCTTTCCATTTCCCATCTATCTGTACTTGCTCAAAGTCATTCCATACTACAGATCTAAGTTTTCTCTTACTACCAGCTTGAGCATGTGCATCCACTGCCTGAGTATCGGTACCTTGTGATTGTGACACTTGAGCTTGAGGTTGACCTATGGCTGAGCTCTGCGCTGCCTGTGAGGAACTGTTACTCTGAGACGCCATTCCAAGAATCTACAAAAAAAGAGAAACATTCATGATTGCGATACTTGAGCTTGAGGTTGGAAGCTTCAATTATTAGCTACATTACATATTAGCTATTGCACTGACATGGATATCTATTAAGGATGTGTCATATTTGCCATGGGTGTTGATACTGCAGCACATACAAGGATATCTACTAAAGATGTGTCATATTCTCCTTTAGAGTTAAAAGACATGGAAAAGCATAAAGCTGCAGCACTCCAGCCTACTGATTTAACTCATAAGTTAAGAACCAGTGGTATATATGACTATGCTTATTCAACAAACAGGTATAAGGATACTTCAATGCAACTTGATTTCCAACCAAAAAGGGCTTATAGTGGAGAAAATCAACATCCATCAAACAAAATACATCGCAAAGAGAAACATGCAATGAGTGAATTCCCTGGTATGGCTATGACAGGTAATTCTTACAATAATCCACTTGCATAAAATGTATACTGCAAAATTTTAATTAGCTCACACTTGCACAACATTCCAGATAAGTATACGCAACTGAATTTTGTATATAAATTCAGACAAGTACATCCACAAGATGTATCCATAGGCTATAGATCTGCAATTCTGCATATACCAAAGAAACTCTTCACATCACAATTCATTCCTTTGCGCTATACCAAAACTTCACATCACAATTCTCTGTAATTGGAATGCAACTAATTGATGGCTGTGTTTGTTTCCTTGCATCTCTTGTGGTCAAGGAGGTAGTTCAAAACAAGCCGGATCTGAGGCGGATCTGAGCTGATGAACTAGTACAATTACCTCAGAAAACTAGCCGGATCCGAGTTGATGACGAGCTTGGGGCGGCCTGGCCACTTGCAGAGGCGGAGGAGCCAGGGGTTGGCGGCCGGTGGGCACAGCGCGGCGAGCAGTGAGCTTGAGCGCGCGCGGGCGGGCGTAGCATGAACGGAGGAGCTTCGGGGGCAGCGGTCGGCGGGCGCAGTAGAAGCGGAGCCCGGAGGGCGGGGCTAGCTGGTGTAGCAGGAGGGGAGGAGCCCAGGGGGTGGAGGTCGTCGGGCGTAGCAAGAACGGAGGAGCTTCGGGGGCAGTGGCCGGTGGGCGTAGTAGGAGCGGAGCCCGAGGGGCAGGGCTAGCTGGCGCAGCAAGAGGGGAGGAGCCTAGGGGGTGGTGGTCGTCGGGCGTAGCAAGAACAGAGGAGCTCTGGGGCCGGCGGCCGGCGGACGCAGTAGGAGCGGAGGAGCCTGGGGCGGGGCTGGCCGACGTAGCAGGAGGAGAGGAGCCCTGGGGGTAGCGACCGACCGGGGAGGCAGGCTATTAGGATTTAGGGTTTGCGTTTCGCAGTGCGAGGGGCGAGGCTACGAAACTGGAAACCCGTGCGCCGGGTTGGTCTTTGCCTAGTTTGGTCTAATCGTCTCTGCGCTGTGCGCTGTGCGTCGGGCCCGGTTGGTCAGTTTATTGTTTGACAAGTGGGCCTGATATGCATGAAAAGTGGGGCCCATATGTCATAGGATATCCATTGGTTATTCACGGGTACAAATTGACACCCACACCCATCCTATTTTCTTATCGGGTACTCAAACCCAAAAACCCATGGGTCCGAAGTGCTACCCATACCCGTCCTTATCGGGTCGGGTACTCGCGGGTACCCAAACCCTTGGGTAAACATGCCACCCCTAGTGGAGACGATGCGCGTGGTCGCGGGGTTTGGAACTACAAGCCGACCGTCGGAGGTTTTCTTCATCCTCGCTAATTTCTAGTCGTGTGTCCGTTCCTCACATATGTGAGAGTAAGGCATCGCCGTCCCGGAGTTTGTGCACTCCTCGGCTAGTCGCGCCCACTCTGCCTTCTGCCCTTTAAAGCCAACGAAACTGAGGTGGTGCGCATGTGTGTTTTGCCTCTGGATAGCGATGTTCTTCTCTCTCAGCTCCTCCACCTCGGGCTTACTTTTCGTCCTTGTGAACTCCTCTCAAACATCGGGAGTCACAAACGGATACCTCTCGAATAGAGTACGACCTTTCAGCACGTACTCACCGTGCATGAAGACCCTGAAGTACCTCAAAGCCACACCCATTCTCTTCAAGGCGTACCGCCTCACATTGCTTTCATCTTCATCTTGTATAATTTATTTGCTCTTTACTTCGTCCCATAGCCGATTCTTCTGCTCGGCGCTGACTTCGTTCCTCCAGTTCTTAACCGTGATTGGCACTCTCTCCCTCACCAATTGGCCGAGAAAAGACCGGTAGCATCTCTTGTACTTGGGAGAATCCGTGCAAACCCATGTGGCATTAAAGTGGAGAACCTGCGACGTTCTCCCTGTGGCCCCTTTATTTGGTCCTCGGGCATTTCTTACCTTACTCGATCCCTCTACATTTGGAACATTGTTCGGCCCCTTAGCAGCACTTTCTATTCTGTCTGGCAATGAGCCGATGCTCTCTCCTTGCGACATTTCGAATATTTTTTTTGACATGGTCATATATTTCACATGAGAGAAAGCAATTCATAGCTATTATGTGGACTTGACAAAGAATCATATAAAGCAACAAATGAATGGATAATTCATAGCATATAATTGTTCTAGCGTATTGTAGTAAAATAACAGATTAATGGATGATCTTAAAGAAAAGTCTATCCATTGACCAACTAAGTACATACCAACGATAACTCCTAATCTCTAAATAGGTTAGGTCCTAATCCCATTCGAGGATATGTGGTTCGGGAAAGTTTCTAAGCTGTTGTACAACACTAGGGAAAATTTCAATAGTATTTCCCCGTTGTTCTCCAAATACACGTCTCGACAACAGGTCAGGAGGGATGTGTATCTGGAGAACACCAGGGAGATGCTACCGAAACCTTCTCTGGAGTTGTACAATAGCTCATGAACTTGTCCGAACCATATATCCTCGAACTGTCCAAAAAACTTGGACAATTCGAGACTGTTTGCTTATAAATATGTCATTTCAGCATATTTATAAACAAGCACCCTCGAACGGGAGATGTAGGTTACACAACGAAAACTCTAACATTCATCATATTACAACAGCAATAATGACATGTAATATAGTAGTCGTAGAACAAAAACAATATTGTTTGTAATGTAACATACAGAGGACAGAAAACATGTACCTGTGGAATAAAAACAATAAGATGATATGTGCAACTCTAAATGGTAAAAATCTCATCACCAACTACCGATGACCCCAGTGGCCCCTGACCCAAAATGCCATGAGAGGTCACCTAGATATGACATGCAGGCTGTTGCTGATCATGCAAATAATCTTGCCTCTAAAATCCATAGCAACTTGACTAACTCAATGAAAGCTTTAGGTGTGGATATGCTGACTGGCATTGGCACAATTGTTGTAGGTCATCTATATACTTTTATAATTCTGTTGTTTGGAATTACATTTTGTCAATAAGGGTGATTTATTTATTGCAAGTAGTGTTCACATCTCTTGATTTGCGTACAAACTTCACTTATGTTCGCAATTCTTAGCTACCAATGGATGGTACAGGACTTCAGGTATTAACCTTGTGTCCTAAATATAGCCCTGTCCAGAACTGTTAAAAGACTCATGTAACACCATTAATATCATGACTAAAGTTGGTCAGCATTTTTTTTGCATATGCACTAGTTGATAATAGGAGTTATAAATTTGTGTCATATTAGCTATTTAAAAGAGTGGTGCTGGAGTAAAATGTACATCTTCCTTATTTGGACAATAGAGTCAAATAAATTATGTCTTGTTACAGTAAAGCTGTTTATATTTATTTGCTGCTAGATAACATGTCAGGTACAAGCATTGGAATGAGCTGTGTAAGTTGTGTGCACATGCTGTATAGATATCAGTTGTAGTAATTAAACTTTGTTTCTAATGTGTGTAGGGGAAGCAAAATGCCAGGAGAGGCCACCTGTCTTAGGATTGATGTCTCTAATTCAAATGAACCGAGGCTAGGGTTTACCGAGAAAAAAGTGGAATGTGGCACCGGGAGGATCTCTGGCAAATGGAGGCCAGGAGCGGCGGACTCGGCCGGAGAAGGGCTGCGTCGACGACGGAGGGGTGCGGACGGCTGCGTCGGCGGAATCAGGAGTGCTAGTTGTGCACTGAGCTCAGGAGTGGTGTGGGCTAGGTTTAGGTGAGTGCGGGCCAGGGTGACTTTTAAGAGTGCTAGCATCTGTGTCGGTTTTAGTAAATAACCGACCGCAATAAGGTGTCACATATGTGTCGGTTTTACTTTCTAACCGACTGCAATAAAGAAACGACAGCATCTTTGTCGGTTTTAGTTTGTAACCAACTGCAATAAAGAACCGGCAATAAGACAACATATGTGTCGGTTTTATTTGCTAATCGACTGCAATAAGGACCGCATCTATGTCGATTTTAATTGATAACTGACTGTAATAAAAATATTACATCACAATCGATTTTCTAAGAAACCGATACAGATAAGAAAAATATCATTTCAATCGGTTTTAAGTAGAAACCGATTGGAAAAAAATACCAAGCACAATCGGTTTTAATTAGAAACCGATACAAATATAAAAACTCAATGCACTCAGTTTTAATCACAAACCCTCATCACAAATATAGTTGAAATTATTTAAAATTTTGTAGAAACATAATTTGGGATACTACAAAGATTTTCCAAAAAGAATTTTTGAAAAAAGAGTCCCCATTCAAAAGGTATGCCCAATTTCACTTTGTAGTTATAATTTTTGCTTACATAGTAGAAATGTGAAAACCTTCTCAAATAAAGTCAAAAATATTTGAAAATTTCTAGAAATTCACTTTGGACTAGTTAGAAACTTTCCCAAAAAAAATTTCCTAAAAAGGAATTTTCTTTCAAAAGATATGGCAAAATGTGCTTTGCAGGCATAAACACAGATTGAATTTCCATCAAAACCTTAAAATGCAATTCAACTTGGATTTCATGGAGTTTTTTTTTCTCTTTTTCCATCATGACATGATGTGAATGTAATTAAAGAATGGTAATTGAATGAATGAACAGCTTAAGTGGCATTGAAAGCAAATTAGCTAGCATTCATCTCATGTATGTCATAATGTTCTATGTCACATGGCAATCTTTTCTAGTGATCATCGCACAAAGTATCTATGCTTACACCATAATTTTGAATAGTACTCTTTGCATCTTGACTTTCAATGTAAAAGGTGTAGCCATTAATATCGTACTTCTGCCATGTCTGTACATTAAATCTTGATCCATCAGCCAACTATTTGACATCCTCACTGACGGAGACCTTCGCCTTTTCTTTGAACCATGTGAAAAATCGATCGTTGTGTTCTCGCGTGATGGAAAGCTCATCCATATGTGGATTCTCTCCCCGTAATATCAACTTATGTTGCTTGATGTATGGATGGACTTCTGCGCTGTGATGCAAAACTGTCAAATGCGCTTTATGTAACATCCCAAAATTTGGCCTAATTATGTTTTTATTGCTTAAATGTGCATTTATGATTTTCTGGAATTTATTTGGATTTTTCTGGATTTATTTGAATTAATTTTAAATCAAGTTTATTGCCCTTTCGTTCAAATCTATTTAAATTTGTGCAAAGTTAAAATAAAGTGTTGCCAAAAATATTTTATTTGAGTCCAGGATGTCTCAAGGTATTTTTGAGAATTTTCTGGGATTTTTCCTGATTATTTATTTGCCTAAAATCAATTAAGTGAATTTACGGAATTATTTTAAATGTTAAATCTGGTAAAACCGGGAATAGTGTCGGTAGTAGCCCATCCTCGTGCGAGCCAACCATGCACGCCGCCCCGCCAGCCCAGCTTTCTAGAAGTTTTGGCGTTGGTCGTTGGATCATTATCCGACGGTGGGAAGCGCGGGAAACCCTAGACTCGCGGTACGTTAGATCCTTGGATCGGCGTTGATTGTGCCACGTTGCAGCGAGGCATGGCCGTTGATCTTAAATCGTAGGGTGTCCGTTTGTCGTCTCCGTTTCGGACTCTTCCGCCGCGCCGCCGTGTCTCCGGTGGACTCGGAGTCCGTGTCCTCCGCCCGCACGCCCCTCCGTACGCCTATTTAAGGAGCCGTCGGGTGCGTTGAGATGCTTGTCCCGTGCCGCATCAGAACCGCAAGGCTTCGTTGTCCAGAGCTCGCCGGAGTGCCTCGTGGAGTGTCGTCGTCTTCCTCACCGGCGGGTTTCTTCTCGGCGACGCCATTAGCAGCGGGAGAAGCTTTGGACCGTCGGATCATCGCTCGACGTCTTGGATTCAGCCGCGTGGTCTCGGTAAGCCGTAAAACCTCTGTTAAACGCTGTCCGTTGGATCTAAAACCCGCGCTCGAGATTTTGCCGTGTGTGCTTCGGTCGGCAACCGTTCGATGGGGTCTGAGTGCGCCAGATCACGCCGCCGCCGCAACCAATCGGGAGCCGACGTGTGGCGGGCGCAGAGGCCGATGCGCCATGGGAACCGACCCGACGCCGTGGACCGGGTCTATGCACCGGAACCACGTGGCAAGCTCTGATTGGCTGGCGCCAGGGCTGACGTCAGCGTGCCATCATGATGACGCAATAATCTGTTTTCGATTTAAAAATAAATCTGTTAATTCTGATTTTCTGATTTTTGCAATTTCAGTATTTATTTCAAACTTCAAAAGGCTATATCTTTTGCAATTTAACTCGGATTTGAGTGAATAAAATTTCTAAAAATTTGTAAAATTGAGATCTATTTAATGGTGAATTTTATTTGATTTTTTCAGTTCATTTGCTCTCTGTTTTGGTATTTATTTGCTTTTCTTCTTCGGTACGCGTAGACGTTGAATTGTGCGACGCTTCGGAGGAAGATCCAGCAACTCAAGAGCAAGTTCCAGAACCAGATCAGGACCTATTCCAAGGCAAGTTGTGCTTTGATCATGTTGAACCCATGTTTATAAAATTGCTATATTCGTTTTACCCTATTGCATGTATTTCAAATATACAATTGTTTCAAATTAGATTGGGCTTAGCTAATATACCAGATTGATCTATACCCTACCTTGTCATTGTATGCCATGATCCATTGTCACCCTAGATTGGTTAAATATAGTTGGTTAATAAATATAATCAACATTGGAGGATTAGTCCGTACTAGTTGCTTAGCCATGCCACGTCATCACATGTGTCAGAATCATTGATAATAATCTTGATTAATGGAATATGGAACAATGTTATGAACTTGTGTGTCATGTGGGATCACACGATGAGATTGAGTTGTTGTGGCGAGTCATGTCACGCAACGATGTTGAATTGTTGATGGCACGTGGTGCTTGGTAATCAACTGGGTGATAATCACTTAGATTGGGGCAAGTGACAAGGGGCGAGTATGCTAAGGTGGGCCCGATGGGCAGAGGGTATGTGGATGTCTTGCCTTGATCACACTAAGGACTTAACCTTGCAAGCCTTTGACCTGAGTCAATCATGCAACCACATGTCTGGTATGGGCCAGCCTAGCTGAGTAATTTGCAATGTCTTAATTTTGGTACTATCGTGGTCGGTGTGAGTTCCCGAGTTAGGAGTAATTCACATGGCGCAAGAGGGGGGCTCTGGATGTGGTAACCAGTCTCACCAGTGTTAAAACCTTAGCGGGTAGTATCGGGTTAAGCCAGCGCATTGTAAAAGCTTTGTTATAATCACTCGCCTTGGTGGTGTTTGGTTGTATCACGTGGGTAAAGTTCATAACCTCTGCAGAGTGTGAAACTATTCGGATAGCCGTGCTCGCGGTATTGAGCAATGCTCGGGAATTACAGTTAAGGGTTAGCTTAATTAATTGGACAATTTGGTTGGGATGGCGGAATGCCATGTAGAAGATGGAAATTGACTTAGGATTGGAAACTTGGTTTACTTGAGAAATACTGAATCTATTTATTATTGCTATTTGTTTTACAGTCTTTACAATCTATTTATTATTTTTGTTCATAAATGCTGCCTATTGCAAAATAGCCATGATAGCCTACCCATTGGAATAAGCCTTACATATAGTTACATAGAATTGCATTCTGTGCACAACTTGTTGAGTGCTTAAGTACTCACCCTTGCCAAACAACAATAATCAACAGTTGAAGAATCTACACCTGTGTTGGAAGAGGAAGTCCAGGAAGACACGAGTCATTAGGGTCCGAGCCTTGTCGGTTGCTTGTGGTGAACTGATGAGCTATCTACGTTTTCTACTGTCCGCTGCTTAATTATTAGCTTATATTACCAGTCTTGCCCTGCGTGGCTTAATGATGTAAGTTGGTCATAAGATCATACATTTAGCTATATCAATAAATGAACTATTATTTCTATTATCGTTGAGTATGATGTGATATGTACCAATGTTGAGCTGTGTGCACTAGCGTTGATCCTGGGACTAGTGCGGTAAACACAGTGGGTTCGAATCAGTGGATTCGGGTCCTTACACTTTACAATACATATCAAATTGTGGACTTGTTAGTTTGGACACAACGGTTCCTTTGCCAGTAAGTCTGCCCTCATGACGAGATACAGAAACACCAACTGCTTATCTTTTACCTAGATAGTCCACACAGAACTCAATAACCTCTACAGTCCCATAACCTTCAACAATACTACCCTCAAGCTTCGACCAATTCCTCGCGTATGACTTTAATATACCTATGTACCTCTTGAACGGATACATGTAACGTAGGAATGCAGGTCCTTATATCTTAATCTCTCTAACAAGGTGAACAACAAAGTGGACCATGATGTCGAAGAACAATGAGGGAAATGCATCTCAAGCTGACAAAGAGTCTACACCACCTCACTCTGTAAGTTGTCTAGTACATCAGGATCAATAACCTTGCAAGAAATCGCATTGAAGAAATAAAATAGCTTCATGATTGCCAACCTGACATCCTTCGATAGAATATTTCTGATTGCAACAGGGAGCATTTGGGTCATCAAGACATGACAGTCGTGGGACTTCATGCCAACAAACTTCAAATCATCCATGGACACAAGCTTCTTAATATTTGCGGAGTAGCCTGATGGAACTTTAATACCTTGGAGACACTTGCAGAGGTCTTCTTTCTCTTTGAATAAGGTGTAGAAAGCAGCGGGGATGTACGGACCTTTTTCATCCTCCTCTATCACTGCAAGCTTGGACCTGATTCCCATGTAGGCCATGTCGCGGCGAGCATTCACACTATCCTTGGTCTTTCCAGGTATGTTCAGCAGGATGCCAACCAAATTTTCGCAGACATTCTTCTCAACGTGCATGACATCAATACAATGCCATACATCTAACTCCTTCCAGTGTGGTAAGTCTCAAAATATCGACCTCTTCATCCAAATGGTCCTGGGATGAAAAGTTTTACGGCTCTTTCCATACTGAACATTGATATCCTTCACGCGTGAATATAATTGCCTTCTGCTCATAGGCTTCGGAGCCGAACGAATTTTCTTCTTCCCATCAAATTTGTCATCTATCTTACGGTATCGATGACTTTGAGGTAGAAACCTACTGTGACCTATGTACACAGTTTTCTTGGAATTCAGCGGCCACAAGTTCTCTGTCTCCTCTTCACAAACAGGACATGCTTTGGCTCCCTTCTTACTGTAGCCCGCCAAATTACCACTGATCGAAAAGTCATTTATGGTGCAAAATATCATATCCCGTAGGGTGAAGTGTTCTCTTTTGTATACATCCCACACCGCGACCCCTTCGTTCCACAATTTTACCAAATTCTCGATCAGTGGTGCAAGGTACACATCAATATCATTTCCCGGTTATTTGGGTCTCGAGATTAGCAACGGCATCATGATATACTTTTGCTTTATACACAACCAAAGAGGGAGATTGCAGATACACAACAGAACTGGCCAAGTGCTGTGACGACTAATCATATTACGAAATGGATTCATTCCATCTGTGCTTAATCCAAATCTTATGTTCCTCATCTCGGCACCAAACTCATCATATTTCCAATCGATGTTTCTCCATTGAGCCGAATCAGCGGGGTGTCTTAGCTTGCCATCTTCCTTTCGAGATTCATAATGCTACCACAAAATTTTTGCTTCTCTGGAATTTGTAAACAACCACTTCAAATGGGAAATGATGGGCAAGTACCACAATACTCTAACTGGTGCACCTTTAATGACCTCTTCACCATCATCGCCCTGGCTCTTACGCTTCTTATCAGTGCGCTTCTCCTTTTGTTTATACCAGAGTACACCACAAACTTGTACCAGAGTACACCACAAACTGGACAAACGTGCAATTCCTTATACGCGTTACTGTACAAGATGTAACCATTCGAACATGTATGTGTCCTTTCTATTTTCATTCCCATGGGACATAGTAGCTTCTTCGCTTCATAAATACTTATTGGCAACTCGTATCCCTCCGGAAGCACATCCGATAGAAGAACTAAAATTGCATTGAAACTTGTATCTGTCCAACGGTGTTTTGCCTTCAGTTCGAACAATACAAGGATCGAACACAACTTGGTGTATTTCGCTTTGCAACCCGAGAACAACGGCTTGGCGTCGTCTTCCATCAAGCTTTTAAACTTTTCAAACTCTTTTTCCATGTAATTTCCCTCTACATCGCGCAACATTTACTCGTGATCGGGTTCCACAATATCTTTGTTGCATACCTGACGGGAACTACTTATCTCCCCATGATGGATCCAACATGTGTAATTCCTCACAAAGCCATGTCGAAACAAGTGGTGCAATCAAGTTGTTAAATCTCCTGAGATTGGTGCAATCAAAGCAAGGATAATATATGCAGTTTACACCCCTCTTCACCATATTTTCTTCTATAATTTTTTTGAACTCCTTAACACCCCTATGAAATTCAGCACTCACACGGCTTTTCTAATACATCTATTCTTCACGGTCCGTCTGCAATTAAACTACGCACAATAAATTAAGGAAAGACTGGAGCGACAACTAGCTACCTATTTCAAATATTGAGACATCATTTCATTACCTTTGCAAAATAGAGGACATGTTCCAAGATATATAATTTTACTCCCGATACCTTTTTCTCTAGTTAAGAGATTCCAATTCCCTAATTAGGAGACATACATTTAAAACATCAACAATGATATCGAATTACCTAATGCAATAGCTTGCAAACCTTTTCACTTAATTCAATTAAACAAAATAAGGGTGCAAGTATTAACAAAGTTGACAAATTAAATGATCTTAAAGAAACGTCTATTTGTTCACCAATTAAATACGTACCAACGATAACTCCTAATCTCTAATTATGTTAGGTCCTAATCTCATTCGAGGATATATGGTTCAGGCAAGTTCTTAAGCTGTTGTACAACTCTAGAGAAAATTTTAGCAGCATCTCCCCGCTGTTCTCCAAATACACGTCTCGACAACAAGTCAAGAGGAGTGTGTATCCGGAGAACACCAGAGAGATGGTATCGAAATTTTCTTTGTAGTTGTACACAACATAATCAGGAACTTGCCCGAACCACATATCCTCGAACTGTCCAAAAACATGGACAATTCGAGACCACTTGCTTATAAATATGCCATTTCAGCATATTTATAAACAAGCACCCTCAAACGGGAGACGTAGGTTACACAACCTAAACTCTAATATTCACTCATCATATTACAGCAATAATAATTTCATATTAATATGAGAGTACTACAAAGATAATTGAATGGATGTGTGTTTGTCAAATAAAGGGTGTGAAATCTGACATGATACACACAATTCCAATGCAACCTAAACTCTGTTTGTGACATATTAAATTACCTTGTGCAAAATTGAAGGGGTTTGAAGGAATGCTTACCTTTTGAAGAAAACCACAACTGAGGGAAAATCTCCTCAAGCTAGGGCTTCAACTTCACCCTCTTAACACCCAACCTCCAGGATTTTATAATTTCTCACTCAAGTATTGCTTTCAACCAGAGTATATGGTGTTTTTTTGGGTGGCGACATTTTTTTGCCTCTAGAACAACAAAAGAGGAGAGTTCAAACCGATGGTATAAATAACCTAACGAGGCATATCACAATCGGTTCTCAGAAAAGAACTGATTGTGATGACATGCACATCACAATCGGTGCACATGTTTGAACCGATTGTGATGCGCATGTGCACATAATAATCAATTCCTACCTAAGAACTGACAAATCACAATCGGTTCTCATCTTAGAAATGATTGTGATTGTGAGTGCATGTACATCACAATCGGCACCCACGACTTTATGCCATTTGCAAAATTACTCGAGACGTCATTCAATGTTTACAGATTTAACATCCTAAAATTTAAAATAAAGTAAAAAATTAAATTATAAGACTTAATAATATTTAATTATGCATTTTTTGATTTTTTTTTTCTGGATTTTTTTTTTAAATTTTGCCTTAAAAGGAAAATCCTTTTTATTATAAACTTAAATAATAGATAAAGGAAAATAATAAAAGCATATAACAATAAAATGTATAAAAATTCTATTTAAAATATCTGAAAACCTAAATCTGAATTTAAAAAGTCATGTCAATATAATTAAATGTGAAATGAGAGGTAAGTTAATGAAATTTGACTATCAACAGTAATATTGTCAGAAATAAATAAAAATATTATTACATTATCTTGACCTAAAATTTTAACTTATGCTCCAAATGGATATACTAATCACCAATAAAAATATCAAAAATTAATAATCAATTTTTTTATATTTAATAAATATAAAAATAGAAAGGCTGAAAACTCAATAATTTCAATGTCAGAATTTTAATAAATTAAATACAAAATATATGAAGTTTAAATTTTTATAAGAGGATAAAATAGCCATAATAAAGTTCTAAAAAAGTTTTAGAAATTTTTAATATCATATCAACTCACAGATAAATTAAAAATAGAAAAAAAGAAATCTGAGCATAGTACTTTGTCAGAATTTTTATAAATTCTCTACATATTAATTAGGCCTAAAATTCTACAGGATAAACAAAATTATCTAATAATCTCTGAGTAAAATTATTAAAAATTTCCTGACTTGATTGCAAACTAATTCATTGAACCCAATTCAGCTTAGTTTGTAGTAAAATTTGGAGTGGCCGGTGGGACCGAAACTCCGGTTGGGCCCATCTGCTAGTCGAAGCCTATGCCCTTCTTCTTCCTCAGCGCGTTGGAGCCCTATATTCAAAATCCTCACCGTTGTAGCTGTCCCCACCTTTGCAAAATCGCGCCGCCTGAGACAGCGCAGACGTCATTTCTTCGCCACGCTTCAGCCTCGTCCTGATTTTGCGCTGCACCGACCACCTCTTCCCCTGTGCGGATGCAGCTAGAACCGCGCTGAGTTCACACCACAGTCGAGCTCCTCTACATCGAGTTCCTGCTTATAAATAGCATCCCAGGGAATGTTTAGTGCTGCACAACATTTTCCCCACCTCTACTCTTCCGCTTCATAGCCGAATCACTTCAATTTTCTGCCTATTCCGCCATTGCCGTTGAAAACCTAAGCTCGAGAAATGATCGATTAGAGCCGGTACGCTAACTTATTTTCCAATTACTTCTAGCCTTAGCATCATTACCCTCTAATGATCAAAAGCCCCATCTAATTCCAGAGATAATCAATCAAAGCCCTAGATGACCATTCTGGAACCGATCAAGCCCAATTGGCCTTCCATCATCGGTGCGGCTCGCCGCCCCTTCCTCCACCACTGGCACGCGGTGGTCGAACCTCTCCATTCACCACTGGACACAATAAAAGCCACAGTTAGGTGCGCCTTGGCCCCCTGGTGCTCACCGCACCGGCGATTTGACCTCCCCGGCACTACTTCGCCCGCGGCAATCTAAGCCAAGTTTTCCCTTGTCTGGAGACACTGACCTGCGGGACCCTTGTGTCAGCCACCTGCTTCACACAACCGCTCCGTCCCTCGCTGACCAAGCGGGCCTACGCGTTTGTTGGCCAGTTTTAAAAGAAAATCCCGCGTAAAGAAAAGGCGTTTTCAATAAAATGAAGGCGTATTTTCTTTTTGCAGTGGATTTTCTTAACCGAGCCACTTTAACTTTTTATAACTTTTGCATTTTTAATCGAAATGAGATGAAACAAAATTCTAAATTTGTATAAAATCAATTACTTTCAGAATATACAAAAAAATTGAAAATGAGCACTATGTAATTTTGAAATTTAAATTTCAAGAGAAGACCTAAAGATATGCTATACATAAATTTTTTGCAAATAAACTTGGAATTGAATGAAACTAGTTTTATTGAAATCCTTATGCTACCAGCAACCCAAATATGTAAAATATTTTAATTTCAACTTGTTTTGGAACTTTTTCTAATAAATGTTATTTTCAATGTGCTAAATATTCAAAAATGCCTAATTTGTGTAAAAGAAATCTAAAATGAATAGAATTGATTTCTATATATTAATATGTCAATAGGCTACCTGCATATGCAAAGTATTTAAGAATTTGACTTGTCTTGAAATTGCTTCATAAATAGAATATGACCCAAGTGCAAAAGATGTATGTGTGTACATACATATGTATGATAACTAATAGTGGCGCGCGCACAAACACATATATATAATAAAGAAAGTAAATACGTGATTCATGAAAAGGTTAGTTGCTAAAAATTCTTAAAGATTTAACTACTCTGAACATAGACCTAAACCCGATATAATATTGCTTTTCATCTGAATCCTATCAAGAGCACAATACCTTGTGCTAACACTGTATCAATAAACTGTAAATCCAAATCTGAAATAAACTTAAATCTGATCACTATACAAAATAAATAAACCTTAACTCCTAAAATCATGAAATTAATTTTGGAAAATCCTAACACCTGAGATACTCCATTTTTGCAAAAAAAACATTTAGATTTGAATTTAGTTGGGTTTAAATTTGAAAATGGATTGTATTTCAATACATAGAAATCAAAATAGTGGTAACTCGAGCATATAAATTCAAATAATGGCAAAATCAATTTCTATGTTTCATGAGGACCCTAATACCCCTGTATATGCAAAAACATTTCATGCTTAATTAGGTTTGGATTAAGTTTTTTATAAGTCGTAGATACTAGGCTCATATGATAATGAATGTTCAAATAACTTAAATGGATGTTTATATATAGAAAACCCATTTAAATGCACTATAACTCCTGAACAACTAAAATAAATAATGCCTAACTCAATCCGAACTAAGTTCTTTAAATAGCTTGGCTTGCCATGTATAAAAGGTTAATATATGCATATCTCAAATAATTAATAGATGATTAGTATATTGATAAAGCCCATAAAATAATGCAAATATAAAAGAGAAGGCTTTAAAGGACCAGGTTACTTAATATAATAAAAATCATTAAAATAAGTTATAATTTACACTTAAACTCTTGAATAAGATATGCCTTCATGTAATATAATACTAAAAGAGTCAAAATATAAGCAAACTAATATGAATAAAATATCATAAATTAAAATATAAATCAAGTAGAGCTAATCTCAAAATATCCCTAAGGTCAAGATCATAATAGTTGGCAAAAACGTCTCAATTGAATTAAGTTCATAAAAGACTTCATCTTTCATGCATAAATAAACTATCGCAGATAAAAGCAAAATGATGCAAAAAAAACAGTTTTAAAACACTTCTAGGGTCATAACCTACTAATGCTAGAAAAATGGTTACAAAATTCTATAAAGTGCAGTCGCAAACCTAAAATGAAGTTTGATCCCTTATAACATCGACTTTATGGATATACAATACTAAGCAATGAATAAAACATCTTGGCTAAATACTAATATTAATAAAACCAGTCTAGAAATGCTCTCTAAAGGCAAGACTATCCTATTCTGAAGAAATAATTTCATTACAACTTGTTTTGCATCTGAATCATGTTAAAACTATAACCCTAAGTGTTATAAACCCTAAAATCAATAATAAGCGAACTTAATAAATGAGAAATCAGTAATTAAGATGTTGTATTACCAGAACCTTCTTAAAATCATAAATATACAACCAGTAATGTAAACTTAATAGACCTAATATATACAAATTACTTCTTATGCAAAAACATTGGAGTTAAGTACTATACATACATAACATATTATATAATGACTAATATCTTAATTCTATTGATCCAAATAATTTTAGCATCTTGAATTCGTAAAGCAAGAATAGATAATCTATAAAAGGAACTGTATCATCGCCTAACCTAAAGCAACTAATAATACATACGTATATATATAAGATCAACTAAAATGTGAGTACATGAAATCGTACAACCCTAACCCTAAACCACACATTTTCTCTATAGCAAGTTTCCATTTGATTTTCCATCTGATTTATTTTTGCCCTTATTGAAATCGGTATTTGCTATATTTCTGTTAAACGACGTGTAGAACCCGATATCATTAATCTCATCGTCGACAACGCCGACTGCGACCTCGACTTCGTCGTAAACAACCATCAGCAAGGCAAGCATCCCCCTTTGAACATATTGATCTCAGTATTTAATTTTCACTTTGTTTTATCAAATTGATTCATGCATGCACTTATTTTTTTGTAAATTCGCTATTTTGTGGTACTAGTAGATATACTTGTTATCTCATGAAACTTCCTTGATAAGTATGGATGTATGAACCTTGATAACCCTAGAATAAGGTTAGTCATTTTAATAATGTCAAATGGGTATACTCGATTATAATTGCTCATGCTTAGTCATGCTTTAGATTGGGATAACGAATGGTCGGTTACGCTGTTCATTATGAATAATGATTTTGGATAGATGGAAAATGTTGGACATATTGAGAATTGTGATACTGTTATTTTGATAGAAATAAAAATAAAAATATGATTTGACGTGGGCGAGTATTGCTAATAGCCGGATGTGCAAGGGATAGACTTGCATGTAGTGTAGGGGGAGATTATCGCCCGTGTCAGATTAAGGACCGAGCTGTGGATTGTTTTCAAGCCAAGAAACACGTACAACCACGAGTGCTGGTATGGGACAGCCTTAACCTATTAAGTTGCTTAAAATTGGCTTTGCACATTGAAAGGCTGGAGTAGTATGGGCACTCCGGATTGGTTTGCTCGGAAGGGGCTTCCACATCAAGGTGTGGGTAAATGCATATCGATACAATAGTGTATGCCTTGCTATGGGGAGAAACGTTTTGGTAGGGATGGATTGTCAAAGTTGTTGTGTAAATTATTGTGTAAATGACAGGGATCAACTGTCATATCTTAGGTGTGTGTTTCTACCACCACAGCAGGGGTTCACATCACCGAACTGGTGCAAAGTCAGATTTATGTAATGTAACGGTTATGTTATGATCTCTCTACGGCACACCAAAGGAAGTGTGCTAATAGCTTGCACAAAGGGTGATCATTTCTTGTGGGTAAAGTTGTACACCTCTACAAAGTGTAAAACTAATCGATTAGCCACGCCCGTGATCATGGGCACTTGGTAACGTTGTCACATAGTTTGAAGTTTTGGTATTTTATAAATGGTTTGGATTGGAGACATTTGTTGCAAAGTGTTTGTTTCAGATTAATACCACGTGTTGGCAATGGACGATTCGATGCTCACGTCATGGAAGGCTGTGAGTATTACTTATGCTTTACTTACTTGTTAATTTCTTATCAGTCAAATTTGCTTTTACAAATTCCGTTTGTGAACTACAACCTGATTTACAAATTCAATTTACTTTATGCAAATTAACCATAGAGCCTCCTTTGACATGGCCTGCATTTCTGCATTTTACAAATACCACCTTAAGTCTTGCTGAGTACAAAACTACTCAACCTTGCTTAATATGTTGTTTTAGGTGGAAAAGAAAACGAGGCTCCGAAGAATTCATTTCGTTGTAGGGTATGGGAACTTCAATGAAGCGATTTTTCTATGAATTATGCCTTGTCAGTTGCCTAAGGATTGGATGGGCACACTACAAGACTTTTACTTCTTTCTACTGTATTCTACTCTGAATTGTAAAAATACAATGTATAAATAGCTTCTGCTTTAATGATATTGTGTATAGGTGTGATTCCAATTGTTATAATGTGCGTACTAGTCACTGATCATGAGACTAGTACTATATGCACATAGATTATTATTTTTGCATTTTATACAAAAATGGGGGTCATTACAACAGAGCTCGTGGAGGGCCACACAAGGACTCGTCGTAGCTGAAGCATGTTCATAAGTTTTCGGTGTCTACTAGTACGCAATAATTCTTCACACTCCATAATAATACCGCCAGAACTAACCAATTATATTTTGGTAGTGTCACCAGCAGCCAAAGGCCACTAACCAATGTGGATTTGTTGGACCCCGAAAAGCACTTCCGAAACCCTCTGTGTATTCTGTACTAGTCCAGTAAAAAGCTAGTACACACAGCAAAGATGACAACATATCATATCCAACGCACTTTATTAATAATCAAAGTTTACAATAAATATGGCACGCAGACCAAATAAAATATTACAGTGGAAGCAGAATAAAACCAGTAGTAGAACCCAATAGATTCACAACAGGCAATCAACTGGGGCAGTGGCCTAGTTATCCTGGTCCTCACCATCATAGAGATACTCCTCTAAAAATAACAATAAAGCAAGGGTGAGTACTGAAAGTACTCGTAAGTTACACGGGAGATGCATGTTAATGTAGAGCTAACAAAGGAAGGCCATATGGTTGAATTTTGCACAAAGCAAGTTTTTCAATACTCTAAGTAATTTTTCAACAGCATAATTTTAGTTTGAAGAATATTCTCTTTTTAAACATATTTTAACACAGGAATCCGTCCTGGAGCTAAACCAACGTTCCTACAGTGGAATTAATCCACCTGAAATCACTTTTCTGAACCCATTTTTGAAAAATATCAAAAACTAATCCATGAAAGACTTGCTCGGCATGCTCATGACCGCGGGCGCGGCTAATCGATTAGTTTTAACTCTGCAGAGATTGTACAACTTTACTCACAAGAGGAACCCTTCCTTTGGTGTGTTGGCAGAGAAAAATTATGACAAGGCCCCTATAAAGCTCCATCTCATGTAGTTATACCCACTAAGGTTCCACCGCTGGTAGGGTTGAAACCGCCCAGTCCAGAAGCCCCCTCTTGCACCATGCGGTAGACTAACTGACGAAAACTCTTACCACGGGTACCCCCAGCGGCCCGAAATGTCGAACGGGCTGCCCCAAGACCGGCTCTGACCAAAGGCCCCCGCTGGGGCACGAAAGACATTCGACCCCGACCAAACCAACCAAGGGGCGTCCGACCCCCGCCACAGGTCGGACTCCCCACGAGCTCCGACCAAGCCGAAGCGATCTCCACCGAGTACCGAGTGCCAGGCTGCCGCGGGCCATTGGTCACCTGCCCCACGGACACGACAGCACGGAGTGACCGTGCGAGGGCAGGTGGCACCTTCCCAAGGCAGCAAGGAGGTTGCCAAAGTCAAGGCTTCAGTCTCATCGTCTAGTCATGCACAGTGTAGGGACACGCTCCCTCCCGAGGCAGCACCGGAGCCACGCATTATGGCGTCAGCATCTGACAGGCGTACAGGAGGGTAGGAGCTCCATTCCCTGACTACACGAAAAACTACGCCACTCGATGAGTCCACCGACCCGGCATGGGGTAAGTGGACGACCGGTCAAATCGCCAAGATCGGGAGCCAGGACTCCTAGCATAGGACACCTCATCCTTTTCTCTCCCAACTTCACATGTAACCTGCCCCCTCCGACTATATAAAGGGAGGCAGGGTCCTCCGAGAGGGGGATCGAACCATCCTTTTCTCATTTTCTTAGCTCTCGCTTGTAAACACCGCGCAGTCATCTGCACCCGAAGCAATATAGCACCACCACACGAACTGGAGTAGGGACATTCGGCCCGAACCAGTATACATCTTGGGCTCCCTGAGTCTAACCATTCAAGGAGAGGGAACGCGTGGCCCCTTGACTAAAAATTCACTCGCTGGTGCTCGAAACACCGACAGTTGGCGCGCCAGGTAGGGGCCTTTGCGCGTCCTCATCGCCATCTCCGGATTCCCATTTGCTTCCTTGATGGCTTCCTTCACCCGCGACGGCGTGTCTGCATCGAGGAGCTGGATCCTTTTCGGCTCCCTCGACTTCGTCGTCGCTTCGGCAGGAGAGCTCGTGCTCGTCCCCACCACATCTCAAGACCAGGCATCCGCTAGGAGCCTGGACCCCATCTCCGGCGACCTTGGCAACCTCCGGTTCGAGGCCCCCGTGCGGACCCCGAGGCCGGAGCCCGCCAAGCGCTACACCATTCCTGGCAGCGGCGCCCGTGGACCCGAGCGGGCGACGACATCGCCCCCCGAAGGTTCACAGCTTGTAGCGATGACCGGCTACGTGCCGGCCTCCGTCCACGACTTACTGGAGGACTCCTCCAGCCACGACTCTAGCTCCGACACAGAGCGCATTGCGGACGGGCCGCACTCCCACGAGTGCAACATGGCGGGCGCGGTCGACCCGGTCGCAACCACTGCAAGTACGGGAGTTCTCCGTGGCATCCCCGAGCCGGACGACCCGGAGGCCAAGGCGACGTACCAGAACCTCCGAGGATTGGTGGAACGTGCTGCCGTACAGCACATGCAGGGCTTCGGCTCCCACCACTCGGGCGCCTCCTCCAGCCGTTCGAGCCACACCGTCGCCCGGAGCCCACGGGGTCCGACGAAGACGGCGGCACATCACGAGCAGCCCCTGGCCTCACGCACCCTGGTGCGCCAGCGCCTCGGCAACAACCACGACGTTCGCGCCACCCTCGAGGCACGAAGAAAAGCAATGAACGAAGCGGCTCGATCACGGGTCGTAGATAGCGGTCGGCGTGACGACCGTAGCCCGAGCCCCGATGGCCCAGGACCACGAGCTTTCTGCTGGGGGATCTGGTACGTGGACTTCCCCGCCAGATTTCGGGCGCCGATCAACATAGCCAAGTACACAGGGGTGACAAACCCCAGCGTCTGGCTGGAAGGCTACCGGCTCGCATGCCGGGCGGGTGGAGCTACTAATGACCTCTTCATCATCCAATACCTCCCCATCTACCTTGCAGACTCGGCCCGAGCCTGACTCGAGTACTTGCCGGCGAAGACCATCCGGAACTGGGCCGACTTGAAGAATCTCTTCGTCGGAAACTTCCAGGGCACATACAAGCGCCGAAATTCACGGGACTCGAAGAGTCGCAGCGGCAATGAGGAAACTCTTCGACTACATCCGGCGCTTTCCCGGCAAAGGCAACGAACTCCCCAACATTTCTGACGTCGACGTTGTCGGGGCGTTAATCTACGGCACCACCTGCAAAGCCTTGGTGCACAAGCTGGGCTGCGTCAAGCCCAGGACCGCCAAGGAGCTCCTGGACATCGCAACCAACCAAGCCTCTGGCGAAGAGGCTGTGGGAGCCATCTTTGAGAAGGGAAAGGCCGAGCGAGAGCTCGGTGCTCAAACCAGCTCCCCCTCCGACCGCTCCGACAAGCGGAAGCGGCAAGGGAAACAAGGCCGCAAGGCCACTTGGTCGCGGCTGCCGACCATCCTGCCAAACAGCAGGCACGACAGGCGCCCCACCACTTCGAGAAGCTGATGGAGAGCCCATGCCCGAACTATGGGTACCCCGTCAAGCACAAATACCGGATGCGAAGTCTGAAGCGCTCTGTCGGCACCTCCACTCCCCACTGCCAGGCAAGGGAAGAAGCAGGACTCGGCGCCACATGCCGAGGGAAAGAGGGCGGACCCCGAGTTCCCGGAACCCGACGACTGCCTGATGATCTTCGGCGGACCGGCGTCCTACGCCGACAAGCGGCGGCTCAAGCTCGCCTTCCGCGAGGTCCACACGGCGACTCCCGTCGTTCCCACATACCTTCGGTGGTCGGAATCTCCGATCACCTTCGATCGAACCGACCACCCCGACTACATTCCGCAGCCAGGGAGATATCCGCTGGTTATCGACCCCATCGTGGGAACGAAGCACCTAACCAAGGTGCTCATGGACGGCAGCAACGGTCTCAACATCCTGTATGTCGAGACGCTTGACGCCATGGGGGTCCCCCGCTCGAGTCTTCGACCAAGCAAGGCGCCCTTCCACGACGTCATCTCGGGCCAACAGGCTCACCCGCTCGGGCAGGTCGACCTGCCCATCACTTTCGGGGGGCCGAACAACTTCCGCACCGAAACCCTCACCTTCGAGGTGGTGGACTTTCCCGGCTCCTATCATGCCATCCTGGGGAGGCCGTGTTACGCCAAGTTCATGGCGGTCCCCAGCTACACCTACCTCAAGCTGAAAATGCCAGGGCCGCGGGGAGTAATCACCGTGGCCTCATCCTTTCAGCTTGCCTACAACTGCGAGCGAAGCAGTTGCGAGCTGGCGTCGGTGGTCATCGCGTCAACAGAACTCACGAACCTTCGGAGGGAAACCTCCGAGTCCGTCCCCAACTCCGGCAAGTCAGGGCCAGGTTCCTTCAAGTCCACCGAGGACACGGAGGAGGTCGTGGTCGATCCCGAGGATCCGACCAAGACCGTGCGGGTTGGAGCCGTGCTCCCCGCCAAATAGGAAAGCGCGCTCGTCGACTTCCTCTGCGCCAACCGAGACATCTTCGCATGGAGGTCTTTCGACATGCCAGGAATCCTAAGGGAGGTCACCATGCACTCCTTGAACATCCGACCAGGCTCAAGGCCGGTCGCCCAACGCCTGCGCCGCTTCGACGAGGAGAAGCGCAGAATCATAGGGGAGGAGATCGCCAAACTTTTGGCCGTAGGGTTTGTGAAAGAAGTACGCCACCCCGAGTGGCTGGCCAACCCTGTCCTGGTAAAAATGAAAACCGGGCAATGGAGAATGTGTGTTGACTACACGAGCCTGAACAAGGCATGTCCCAAGGACCCGTTCCCTTTGCCCCGCATCGACCAAGTCGTCGACTCCACCGCAGGGTGCGAATCCCTGTCCTTTTTGGATGCCTACTCAGGCTATCACCAGATAGCGATGAAGGAGTCCGACCAGCTCGCGACTTCTTTCATCACTCCCTTCGGCTTGTTCTGCTACGTGACGATGCCGTTTGGTCTAAAAAATGCGGGCGCTACATACCAGCGATGTATGCAAACGTGCTTTAGTGACCAGATAGGCCGTAACGTCGAAGCATACGTCGACGACATCGTCATTAAGACTAAGAAGGCTGGTGACCTCGTCGCCGACCTGGAGGAAACCTTTGCGAACCTCCAACGATTTCGTGTAAATCTCAACCCCAGGAAATGTGTTTTCGGGGTCTCCAAGGGAAAGCTACTCGGCTTCATCGTCTCCGAGCGTGGCATCGAAGCCAATCAGGAGAAGATCTTGGCGATCATGAAGATGGGCCTAGTCGGCAACCTAAAAGGAGTCCAAAGGCTCACAGGATGCCTTGTGGCCCTGAGTCGTTTCGTGTCTCGCCTCGACGAGCGCGGGATGCCGCTCTACAAGCAGCTCAAGAAGTCTGATCAATTCACCGACCTGGAGGCTCGATAAGCCCTCACCCAATCGAAAACATTCGACCACACCCGGTCTTTGGTCGCCCGGACCAGAGAACCGCTGCTCCTCTACATCGCCGCTACGACCCAGGTCATCAGTGCGGCACTCGTCGTGGAGCGAGCGAAAGAAGGCCATGTGCTTAAGGTACAACAGCCAATCTACTTTATCAGTGAAGTACTCTCCGAGTCCAAGGCTCGGTACCCGCAGGTGCACAAACTGCTCTATGCGGTGCTCATCACGAAGAGGAAGCTGGTCCATTACTTCGACCAGCACCCCGTCTCTGTGGTGACCTCGTCATCGCTCGGCGAAATCGTCCACAACCGCGACGCCTCCGAAAGAATAGCCAAGTGGGCACTCGAGCTCAACGGCCACGACATATCGTATGTTCCCTGAACGGCGATCAAGTCGCAGGCCTTGGCCGACTTTGTTGCTGAGTGGACCGAAGCCCAGGCGCCACCGACGCTCGAAGACCCCGAGTACTGGACGATGTACTTTGATGGGTCCTATACCAAGAGCGGCGCGGGTGCCGGAGTCGTCATTGTCTCTCCGCTCGGGAACAAGCTCCAGTACGCCGTCCGACTACTCTTCGATGCGACCAACAACGTCGTCGAGTATGAGGCCCTCGTCAACGGACTCCGGATCGCTGTCGACCTCGGCGCGCACCGACTCTATGTGCATGGGGACTCCAAGCTTGTCGTCGACCAAGTCATGAAAGTCGCGAAGCCCCGAGACACCCGCATGTCCGCATACTGTCGGGAAGTGCGCAAGCTCGAAGAAATATTCAAGGGTTTCGAGCTTCACCATAGCTACAGACGCTACAACGGTGAGGCCGATTACCTAGCCAACCTTGCCTCCAGTAGAGGACCGGTCCCGCCTGGGATCTTCGTTTGTGATCTCCATAAACCTTCCGTCTGACTTGACTCGCCGATCGAGCCGCCGTCCGACCTGTTGGACGCGACCGCTCCGACCGCCGATCGGTCGGACGTGGAATTGTTCGAGTCAGGCCGCGACGTGCTGATGACCGATTTCGACTGGAGAGAGCCCTTCATCGACCGATTGACCGACGGATCACTCCAAGCCGACTCGACCGAAGCCGGCGCCTGGATCGGCGAGCGAAATCCTTCGTCTTGGTTGGAGAAGACCTCTACAAGAGAAGCCCCTCTGGGGTCCTCCAGAAGTGCGTTCTGGCCGACCAAGGGAGGCAGCTGCTGCTCGATATCCATGGTGGTGTCTGTGGTCACCACGCCGCGCCGCGGTCCCTCGTAGGAAAAGCCTTCCGACAAGGCTTCTACTGGCCGACCGCCGTGGCCGACGCCGAGCAAATCGTTCGCACTTGCGAGGGATGCCAATTCTTTGCCCGGCAGACACATCTTCCGGCGCAAGCCTTACAAACGATCCCCATCACATGGCCGTTCGCGATCTAGGGACTCGATCTGATCGGGCCCTTCAAAAAGGCGCCCGGGAGGTTCACCCACCTCCTTGTCGCGGTGGACATGTTCACCAAGTGGATAGAGGCCAGGCCAGTTGCCAGCATTACATCGGCTCAAGCGGCCAATTTCTTCCGTGACATCGTTTTTCGGTTTGGAGTCCGGAACTCCATCATCACTGATAACAGGACACAGTTCACAGGGAAGGAATTCCTCAAGTTCTACGATGACTTAAACATCCGCGTCGATTGGGCAGCCGTGGCCCATCCGCGGACCAACGGCCAGGTCGAGCGGGCAAACGGCATGATCCTCCAAGGGCTCAAACCACGAATCTTCAGTCGAAGTTCGTGGGGCGATGGGTGGCCGAGTTACCCTCCATCCTCTGGAGCCTGCTGACCACACCGACCCGGACGACCGGGTTTACGCCATTCTTCATGGTGTTCGGTGTCGAAGCTGTTTTGGCAACCGATCTGGAGTACGGTGCCCCGAGACTGCAAGCCTTTAACGAGGCATGGGGGCTCGACTCACAACAAGACGCCATCGACTAGGTCGACGAGGCACGTGACGTGGCCATTCTGCGATCGGCCAAGTACCAACAAACTCTGCGACGCTACCACGGTCGTCAGATCCGCGGCCGGTCTTTTTGCCCTTCCTCCGAGTCCGCTCGGGGCTGCAGTTGGCACACTCGCGCGGGTCGGTGATCCGACCGGCCATCGGGTTCCCTCTGAGCGGTAACCCTCTCGACCCGAGCACTACGGCCTACGCCCCTGCGGCTACGGTTGCTAAGTAGCGCTTCGCGAAAGAAGGAAGTGCCCACACGGAACGACCCATGGTCGGTCGAAAACACTCCTTCCCCACGCGAGTACGGGTGAGTGTTTCCTAGCCAAGTTCCTGTTCACTCACGCGGGTCGGTGACCCGACCGGCCATCGGGTTCCCCCTAAGCGGTAACCCTCTCGACCCAAGCGTTACGGCCTACGCCCCAGCGGCTACGGTTGATAAGTAGCGTTTCATGGAAGAAGGAAGTACCCACAAAGGGCGACCCGTGGTCAGTCGGAGCCACCCCGATCCTGCGTAAGTGCGATTGGGTGTTTCGTAGCCAAGTTCTTGCTCTCTTCACTCTTCCCTCGCGAATGTTAACACACCGACCTACGCTTGAACAACCCCTGCGGTTTCTAAAGCTATGGTCGTCGAGTGTTCGTAACAACAAGGGAGTGCAAAGGACAAGTCGAAACTTGCGAAACTTCGAATTCATTGCATGCTAAAGTCTTTACATTTCTAAAGACAAGGCATCTAACTTTCTTTTTCTCCTACTCTCGGTGGAGGACGCTCCGCGGCGGTATCCTGTCGGCGATCACCCGAGCGTGCGGCTCGACTTGGATCTCGAACCTGTCGATCTCCTCGTCGGTCCGGTTCCCGGCGATCCCACTGCTGACGGTGGCAAGGTCGATGTCGTCGTAGTGGGAGATGGTGCAGACAAGCGTCGAAGAGGCTCCAAGCGTGACGCCTTCGCTCATCGAGCTCTCGGCGTGCTCGGGCACGCAGGCTAGTGTGGAATATAAGAACCCGGGTACCCTCATGACAAGCCCAAGAGGTTACCTTCGAGTTTGAGATCTAGCGCCTACCCTATAAATTCATTGCCGACTACAAAAGTCGACAGTTGGCGCGCCAGGTAGGGGAAGCGCTATAATCTTTTCCCACAGACTCGATGGCAGCAATCGGTGGATTCGTCGCCACCTTCGCCTCCGCCAGCCTTCCGCCGAAACCGGACTTCGCTGCGAATGCGCGGAGAGCTTGTCTGTTCGGTCCAA
The DNA here is from genome assembly GCA_036346275.1 of Otatea glauca. Lineage (NCBI taxonomy): Eukaryota > Viridiplantae > Streptophyta > Magnoliopsida > Poales > Poaceae > Otatea > Otatea glauca. Next base: position 53,356,629 of record CM070712.1, on the reverse strand, counting down.
AACCGATCCGATCCGTAAAGATCGAGCCAACCCATCTCGTATGTCACTTTGACTTGGCGGCAAACCGGCCGGCGTGGCGAGGAATTGCTGCGATCTTCGTGGCATCTTCGCGATAGAAGAGCGTAAGACCGATCTCCAACGCCAATAAGAAGAATAGCAAGTCGCGGGGAAGATCGTCTTCGTAAGGGTAAGGAGGTGCGGTGCGATCGCCGATCTCGCGCCGCAATGTCCGCGAGACCTCCGCAATCCAGTTGGGAGATCGCCGCTTCCGCGACGCCAATGCGTAACGCCGTCGCCTCCAAGACGCTTCGACAAATCGACCCGGCGATTGCATCGGATAGCCCGCGCCCCGATCGTGGCTCGATCAAGGCCATGGTGACGGCGCGCGCAATTTAGCGAAATCGGAAAATCCGGTAGGTGAAGCGACTTGCGCCCCACGCGGCTTCGGACGCGGCCATGAGCTACGCCGCGCTTCGAAGCGCCACCTTCGGCGCGGCCACGAGCCACGCCGCGCCCGAAGCGCCACCTTCGCACGACGACACGAGCCTACGCTGCGCTCGAGCGCCATCTTCGCGACGCCACGAGCCTACGCTGCGCCCGAGCGCCACCTTCAGACGGCCACGAGCCACGCTGCGCCCGAGCGCCGCCACACTCATCTACAATTCTACGCTGCGCCACGAGCAAAGATGGCATGATCGTCGAGAACATATGGAGCATAAAGCGCCTAAGTCGCTTTTTATGTTATTATAAATAAAATTATTGACTTTCCTGACTTGCTACTTAGTTGACCCACAACTAAGCAGTAAGTCGGGGCTACACCTAATAGCGTGCGCATGCGCACATCTTTTTGAGTTGTATTTTTCTTCTTTTGCTTAACGATTGCGAGTGAATCCGAAGTGCGATAACTCCAAATTGTGAAGCTTTGACCCCATGAACGGCGAACTTTAGTCACCCAAAACACGTGCACGGGAAAAGAGCCATGAGCCGACTCCCAACGCCGGGGCTAGACTAGTCGGCAGAGTGCTTAAACAAAAAGAGTCAAACCACTCGGATGAATTCAAAATCAATAAGGAAAAAGAGTAAAAAACTCTAAAATTATATATACACCAGTCATACATCACATCCGAGTGAATTGTTTTTACATTGCCTAAGTTCTGCATATACATGATTTCAGGGCTACTAAATTTGGATACGATGTGTGTGAGCCAACGCTTCAACGACGACATCAAGAACTTCGCGATTTAATGAATTTAAAGGGAGTGGCGCTGAATTTTGCCTCGAGCGGGAAAAACGTTTTGACTTCTGCATATCGTTTGGGATACAGTATGTCCCAAGATGAGCCGACTGCCAGAATTCCAATAATGGGGCTAGGAACCACTCGGAGAGTTTAACGCGTGGAGCTCTATTGAGTCCTTCACGATCTCTTTGCCTACAACAGGGCAATCGGCTGTAAAGGAAAACTAGTCGTGAAGCTGCATCAAGAACTGGAAGCACTCGGCGTGAAGCATGACTCAGTTGGGCTGCAACCAGGAAGGCGGCAACTCGATCGCAAAGGACTCGGGGGCTACTGTGGAATATAAGAACCCGGGTACCCTCATGACAAGCCCAAGAGGGAGGCCCAGAAGATACTCCCCGCATCTTTGCCTACTAATGGAAGTTGAACTTATATTTAGATATGATAGTTACGGTTGTAATCTAAGTCGTTAATAGGGTAGATAAAGATGTAAACTCTATCCTGTAACCGACTAGAATCTTGTAACCGATCAGAATCTCTTAACCGATCAGGACTCTATAAGCCGCCCCACCCCCGCTATATAAGGGAGAGGGCGGGCAACAACATAAAAAGGGGGGTCATCCAAGCATAGAGCGATCAAGCCATAGAGTGTAACACACTACATATTACTCGGAGCGCATTACGCTTTGAGCATCCTCAGATCCAAGAGATCCATATAATCCTAGCACACAGGATTAGGGTATTACCTCCACCGCTGAGGGCCTAAACCTGTATAAACCCTTGTCTTGTGTGACCTTCGAGTTTGAGATCGAGCGCCTACCCCATAAATTCATTACCGATTACAAAAGTCGACAGCTAGCTTGGTGGCAAGTGAGCTCGGACCCGGCACGGTCCCGAGCACTCGGTCGCAGACATCCTGGGCAACCCCTCGAAGGGTCGCTAGCTCGGACCGATACATCTCCACCAACTGCAGCGCCGTTAAGGCCACATCCCGCGTCGTGGCCGCCGCGTCGCAGGCCTCCATCGCAAGTCTCTGCGCCTCAACGGCGTCGCTGAAGTTCTTCTGCAGCTCTGCAGACCTAAACAGCGTCAAGATAGCACGCCTTATGTGCCGCGATCGCGAAATCGATTAAAGAGGTGGGTCACTTACCGGTCGTGGAATTCGTCAGAGCGCGGAGCTCCTCCTCTGCCGTGGACTGGGCCCGCTCCTGCGACGCCCTCGCCGAGGCCAGCTCCTCCCGAGTGGCGTCCCGTTCAGAACACGCTTGTTCAACGTCCTTCTGGGCCAGGTCGCGCTCACCTTGGAGGCGGATCGCTTTCGACTGCGTGGTCTCCTCCGCAGCAGCGTCCTTGGCGCTGTTGGCCCCCGCCAGGAGGGACTCAAGCTCGGACACCCTCGCCCTCAAGGATGAGTTTGTTCGATGCTCCTCGAGCAAGACCTGAGCAATTTGACCCAGCTCCTGGCGGACCTTCTCCGCCTCTGCCTGCCCACGAGACAAGGCTCCCAGAGCATCGCGTAGCTCGGGACGCAGCCGATCGTTTTCCTCCTCGGCAGCCGCCCTCCGGCCGTCCAAGCGCCGGAGGAGCTCGGACTTCTCCCCTGAACGGGCCCGCAAGCGCTGCGAAATACGAACGCCCTGTTAGTCCACCACAAACTCGCCGAAGGCTGCAAGGACGGGGTTTTGTATGGCTTACCACACAGATCGGGAGGATTCCCCCGGTGATCGCATCCAGCGCCTTGCTGGAGGACTCGAGGGCAAGAGCCAGCCCCTTTTGGATCTGGCTCACCTCAGCCTCGACGCCCCGAGCGCCTTCCTGGAGGGCCTCCCACTCCCCGTGCCCTTCCACACCAACGCGGGCGCAAGAGACGGCCTGCCGGACGGATCATCTCCCGGCCACAACAACGCGGGCGCAAGCAGCCGAGCGGACCCCCCTGGGACCGCCCCGACAGCTTGTACTTGCGGGGGGTCATGCGGCACCTCCCCCCGAGTCCCGGGGATGATCGCCTCCGATACCTGGGCCACTCCCGCCGACGGGCTCCTGGGCGGCGGCGGCGTGATCCCCTCAGGAAACCGGACCGCGCAAACCGGCGGCTTCCCCGGTGGTGGCGGCGGGAGCTCCTCTTCGCCCTCCTCGGCCTCCGGGCGGGGCCCCGACTCGCCAAGGGTCGCCGAGCGCCCGGCCGGCCACGAGCCCGTGGCTGCTGCCGGCCCCGCCGACACCTCCAGATCGGCTCGCCACCCGCCGCGGATCGTTGTCGGCCCAGCCGCGACCCAGCCGACCAGCGGCTCCTCGATCCCCACCGACTGTGAGGACAGCGTCGGCCCTCGCGGGGGCTCCACTGGACGCACCGCCGCTGCCACGACCACCCCTGTGTAGGTCCTGCACACAGCGTTCAAATTAGAAACTACTCGAATTGTTCTACTGCAACACAACTCGGGGACGAGGAGAGCACTTACAGCGCCGAGCGGGTGCGCGGCAACCGCGCGCTCTTTGCCGGCCCCCCTCGCGGAGGCGAGTCGCCCCTCCGCTTCCCTGAGGAAGCCTCCGCCGGGGATGCCTCCACCTGAGGCACGACGGCGGCGGCACCCGCGCTGGCACCCTCGTCAGGGCCACCGCCAATCGACGGCCCGAACTCGAACTCCCTGTATGGGTCATCGCCGCCGCCGCCACCGCTATCACTGGAGGTCGACCCCGGACTGACCGATTCAACAGTGGTCGTGTCGGAGACCTCCTCGTCATGCGCGGCCCCGCCGCGCGCTCTTTCTTCTTCTCCCTCCTCCTCTCCTCCTTCCGCCTCTTACGGGCGGATTCGCGCTGCGCAGATTCCGCGCGGGCCGTAGCCCTCAACTCCTTCTCCCCCGACAGCCATGCCCGGGAGACCATCCCGGCAAGCCCCTGGGAATCGCGAAAACACTAGTCAGACCAAGTAACAAGGGCTGAGGGGGAAGAGGAAAAAGGAAGGATCCGCCGTTACTGTGTCCGGGGGATTGCGCGCTGAGAATGGCTCGGGGTGGCCACCCGCCGCCTCGGTGGCACTCCCACCCGTAACGGTGGACACCCAGGCCTCGACCTCCGACGCGAAGAGCTCCGACCTTGCCATCCTCATAGGATCGGATGCCCCCTCATACTGAAACATGGGGCGCGCCCTATCATGGGGGGTTGGACGCGCATCTTCATGAACTCGCGCACGACGACGTCGCCGGTCAGTCCCCGCTCCCTCTGGACCTTGATCCGGTCGATGATCGCGGCCACCTTGTTCTTCTCCTTCCGGTCGATGCCTCAAGTCCACTGGGGCCCCGCCTCGAGAAGCCGGCCAGTAAAGACTGGGGCGCTGCCTCCCAGGATCTGGACGTAGAACCACTCAGAGTGCCACCCTCGATTCGAGGACGGCAGCTTCACGTCGATGTACTCCGACCAGCCGCCGCCGCGCAGCTGGAAGGCCACGCTGCCTATGGGCGCCGAGGTGTCCGCCGGCTTGTCTTTCCTCAGTCGCGCGTGAAAGAAATGCCTCCAGAGCGTCCAGTGGGGATCGATCTCCAGGAACGCCTCGCACAGCGTGACGAAGACTGCAATATGGAGCACGCCGTTGGGGTTAAGGTGGTGCACCTCTGCCTCGTAGTAATGCAGCAGCCCACGGACGAACGGGTGCAGCGGGAGTCCAAACCCACGCTCGAAGAACGAGGCGGGCACGACGATTTTGTCATCCCCCGAAGAAGGGACGGCGACCCCCGTCGGCACCCTCCACTTAGAGACATCTCGCGAAGGCAGGAACCCCTTCTTCTCCAAACCAAGCGCGGCCAGGCTGAGTGGAGCACTCTGGCCACGACATCGCCGGAAAAAGAGCAGCGAAGAGGTGAGAAAAAAGGAAGGTGGGGAGTTCTCTTCTCCGGCTCCTTTGCTCTGTTTCTCTCTTATCTCAGGCGAAGGCAGGAAGACGGGGAATAGCAAAGGCAAGCGACTGCCCAGCACCCGCACGCCGAATTTATAAGGGCCGAACGGACGCTAGCCAAACTGGCACCAGCCGAATAGACACCACCTCGGGCGAAGCGTCGCGCATCCCATCCCTCCGGCTGCTGCGTCAACGGTAAGGCTATAACTTCCAGTTACCTCCTCTACGCATTTACTCTTGGTAGGACAGCAGGAGGCGAAAAGACACCGTATCGAGTAGCGCGCCCCACGACCTCTCAGGTTCCGCCTTCGGGCCGGGTTGGTTGCGCTGTAACAGATACGAAAGGCCCGCTGGGCTGCAACGGCCTCGAAATGGCAAAAAGAGCTCGATAGCTCGCGCCCATTGCCCAGTCTGAGGCTGCGGGTTCCAAAGGCCTGACCCACCAAGTGGGTTCAGAGCCGCCCCAGTAGAAAATTGAGCAAGGGGCGAGGACAAGGCGAGCCCCCAGTGGGCCTCTAGTTGGGCCAGCTGATGACCCAATCATCTTAACTCGTGTCCGAGACCATACTTCACGCTCTTCCGTGGAACCCATCGATGGGTAAGAGCCAGCTGTGCTCTGGGTCGGTGAACGGCCCGGAGTCCGATATGGGGTCGAGTAAAGAAAGGTTTTTCATGGGTCGCCCCCAGCGGGCCGGACACCCACACCGGGATTGTCCGCTTAGAAAGGCCCCCCTCGGGAGGGATCTCCAGGTCCCACTCGGATCACCCGTTATTAGCTCACATGAGCACGGCGTTCAAACCAATGCGGGTAAACACGCGTCCACTCACCCCCTCCAGGTCCCACACCTGCGGACGGGGCGTACACGTGGGACTGACAGCGGCCGCTCCTCTCAAGAGTACCCTCACCAGATGAGGACTTGGGATGGACGACCCCCATCCAGCTACGACGTAAAATGAGCACTCGGACACCAGAACCTCCCGAGAGGCATCTGGGCGTCCGCGCCGACCAAGGCCCCGTCCAGCTACGACGTAAAACGAGCCCTCACCGTCCAGCTACGACGTAAAACGAGCACTCGGACACCAGAACCTCCCGAGAGGCATCTGGGCGTCCGCGCCGACCAAGGCCCCGTCTAGCTACGATGTAAAACGAGCCCTCACCGTCCAGCTACGACGTAAAACAAGCACTCAGACACCAGAACCTCCCGAGAGGCATCTGGGCGTCCGCGCAGACCAAGGCACCGTCCAGCTACGACGTAAAAATTAGCCCTCACCGTCCATCTACGACGTAAAACGAGCACTTGGACACTAGAACCTCCCGAGAGGCATCTGGGCGTCCGCGCCGACCAAGGCCCCGTCCAGCTACGATGTAAAACGAGCCCTCACCGTCCAGCTACGACGTAAAACGAGCCCTCACCGTCCAGCTACGACGTAAAATGAGCACTTGGACACCAGAACCTCCCGAGAGGCATCTGGGCGTCCGCGCCGACCAAGGCCCCGTCCAGCTACGACGTAAAACGAGCCCTCACCGTCCAGCTAAGACGTAAAACGAGCACTCGGACACCAGAACCTCCCGAGAGGCATCTGGGCGTCCGCGCCGACCAAGGCCCCGTCCAGCTACGACGTAAAACGAGCCCTCACCGTCCAGCTATGACGTAAAACGAGCACTCGGACGCCGGAACCTCCTGAGAGGCATCTGGGCGCCCGCGCTGACCAAGGCTCCGTCTAGCTACGACGTAAAACGAGCACTCGGACACCGCAACCTCCTGAGAGGTATCAGGGCGTCCGCGTGAAGCATCTGAGTGTCCGTGCTCAAGAGAAACGGCCATTTACCGACTGCCGACCCTCGAGGGCAAGGTCAGTCGGGAAAGGCGCCTAAACAAACTCATCACACAGACAGATGCCGAGACCAAAAGGGAAATTTTATTATAAGCCGCCAGGCTCGAACGTTACATAATGCTACGTAAGAACCTAACGACTACGCCCGGCGCGCGCGACCTATTGCTTCAATGAGGGCGCTCCTCGCCTCGAAGAGCTTCGGAACCACCTCGAGCAGCGCATCGACGGTGACGATATCACTGGCAACGGCCTCCTCCTCCGCAACTTCGGCCAACGCCTGGTCGTACTTGGCCCAGAGCGCGGCTAGAGGGTCCTCCTCCTCCTCGGGCACCGGTGGAGGTTGCGAGGAAAGGTTCTGAGCTAGGGATAATCGTTCAGGCAAGCAGTGATATCCTTATATACTCAGAAGAGGGGAAGCCAAACGGTCCCGAATAAATACAGACGCGGAAGACGAAGCGGCCCTCAGCAGATTTCGGAGCGGCCAAGAAGGCGTATGGTCAAGGGTTGTCAAAACCGCACACGGTGCGCGCAACGAAGTAATTCAAGGCCTCTGCCAGCAGAGGTACCCCCCGGCTAGCTCTCCGACCCACCCAGGGGCTCCAACTGCCAGATGCGCTCGAGCGCACCCGGTCGAAACCGGCCGACCAGGTCAGTCGGGTCGGCCGACCAAGTCCGATCGCCGCACTCGGTCGGATTTTACCAACTAAGCTAAACCCCCGATCGTATCTAACGAACTCGCTCGGGGGCTCGGGGGCTACTGACGAATACTCTTACCACGGGTACCCCCAGCGGCCCGAAATGTCGAACGGGCTACCCCAAGATCGGCTCTGGCCAAAGGCCCCCGCTGGGCCACGAAAGACACTCGACCCCGACCAAACCAACTAGGGGGCGTCCGACCCCCACCACAGGTCGAACTCCCAGCGAGCTCCGACCAAGCCGAAGCGATCTCCGCCAAGGACCGAGTGCCAGGCTGCCGCGGGCCGTTGGTCACCTGCCCCACGGACACGACAGCACGGAGTGACCGTGCGAGGGCAGGTGGCTCCTTCCCAAGGCAGTAAGGAGGTCGCCAAAGTCAAGGCTCTAGTCTCATCGTCCAGTCATGCACAGTGTGGGGACACGCTCCCTCTCGAGACAAAGACCGAGCCACGCATTATGGCGCCGAGATCCGACAAAGTCTGACAGAGGGTAGGAGCGCCATTCCCCGACTACACGAAAAACTACGCCACTCGATGAGTCCACCGACCCGGCATGGGGTAAGTGGATGACTGGTCAAATCGCCAAGATCGGGAGCTAGGACTCCTAGCATAGGACACCTCATCCTTTCCTCTCCCAACTTCACATGTAACCTGCCCCCTCTTGACTATATAAAGGGAGGCAGGGTCCTCCGGGAGGGGGATCGAACCATCCTTTTCTCGTTTTCTTAGCTCTCGCTTGTAAACACCGCGCAGTCATCTGCACTCGAAGCAATATAGCACCACCACACGAACTGGAGTAGGGACATTCGGCCTGAACCAGTATACATCTTGGGCTCCCTGAGTCTAACCATTCAAGGAGAGGGAACGCGCGGCCCCTTGACTAAAAATTCACTCGCCGGTGCTCGAAACACCGACACTAACCATCCCCACCTTCTCCTAATGGCACAACCATCAATGAGATGTCACTAAACAAACAGCCAGATCTGTCCCATACCAGACTTGTGAAAGCACGGTTGTGCTTTACATTCAGTAGCTCACAGATCGGTCCTTAATTGACTAGGCAAGCTTTTCAGCAAACTCAAAAACTACCGATCAACCTTTCTCGCCCAACCTAAACCACAGCTTCATTTTGCTTCAAATCATATCAATTTTCATATCATTCCATGGCACACCAATGCCAAGTAATAACCTTTATCACAAAAGCATCTTTGATTGGCATAAATTCCAAAAAAACCTAGTTTTTGGTTCTAAGCAAGTCTAAGCATTTCTCTAAATATTTTGTTCATCATCACATATCCTGAAAGTATATTCTTAAGGTTACAATGGCATAATGGAGTCAAATTACAAATGTGATTCATAATCAAACATGGTATAACTATTCATTTTTAAACTGGATTTAAATTATTTTTGCTACAATTTATGCATGCAATTAAATTAAAAATAAATTATAATTTTAAAATTGGTATCAAATATGGTCAAGACGTGCAACTTGCCTAGATCGAAGGGTAGGTGATTAAGATCGTCGGTAGCAAGTCCTTTCGGCTCTTCGAAAACTATACGTTACAAATCAACCAAATTCAAATAAAATACAAAAATAGTAAAAATATATATAGTATAATTTTATATGAATTTAGGAATAAAAATGAGGTCATTCGGATTTAAGATGAAGGAGATCGGACCTTTTGAATCCAAAAATTGACCTCTCGCCGGACTTGGAGAAGAAATGGTTGTCGGTGGTGCTCGAGTGAGTATTTTCAAAATATGATTTTAGCCAATGTATAGGACACCGAGAGGAATATCCAGTAAAAATTTGAGACCGAATGGAAGCCAGGAGTGACCGGGAGAGCTCGTCGAAAGTTCACCGGAGTTCGGAAAGAACGGCTTGTGCAGGGAGATCTGGTGGATGGATTGGAACAACTCAAAGCTGAGAATGTGAGGAATGAGGAGAGGAATCTGGGGTTCTATTTATAGGGAAATCGGACCTAGGGGTGGGCATTCAGTTTTTTCGGTTTTAAAATAATTCGGTTTTTGGAAACTAGCAACCGAATTTCTCAGACCAAAATAAAAAACCGAACCGAATTAACCGAAATATTTCAGTTCGGTTAATTCAGTTTTTCGATTAACCGAAATATGAATAAACACTAGGTAGATTAGATTTAGTCCTTCTCATATCGCAACATAGAGTAGGGTTAAACCTACACAATATTCATAGATTATTACAATATAAGTATAATAGAACATGTGAATATACCAAACATATACATAAATGTATTAGAATATGAGAATTGTTTAGTAATTTTAGGAAGAATATTATAAAAGTGGTATTGTATGTGGGCTATTCGGTTATTCGGTTATTTCGGTTTTTGGAAGTCAAAAATCGAACCGAACACCGAAAACCGAATTATACCAAAACAAAAACCGAACCGAAAACCGAATAAACCGACATAATCGGTTAATTCGGTTCGGTTCAGTTCGGTAATTCGGTTTCGGTTTAAAAATGCCCGCCCCTAATCGGACCAGCGGATCGTCCGAAAACGCTCACGAAAGTTATGACCAGAATAGTAACCGAAAGCAATTAATTTTCTACTGAAAAATTCGGATTAAATTCGAAGAAATAGCAATTAAATCATCATCAATTCGGAAATTTTCATAGACAACCATTTCAGCAAATAAAGCACGAATATATATGTTTAAATAATATTATATTGTTATTTTGCGTACATCAATTAATTTTGAAATGCTGAAAATTATTATTAACTTTGAAAAATATAAAATAATGTTAAAAATTTTGGGAAAATTTCTCAAAAATTTCAAGGACATTTTGAACTTAATAAAATTATTTAAAATTTAAATTTGGTTTTTATTTATATATAAAAATTACTTTTAATTTTTGAAAATAGGAAAAGCCTTTTAAAAAAATAGAAAATTCACAGAAAATCCAAACAAAATAAATATTAGAAAATCCAGAGAATTGAATTATTCTCTAAAAATTCATAGAAGCTAAGAAAATAATATTTTAAATTTTATTTATTTTTTATTTTAACCTTTATTTAAAAGCAAATTTTTTTTGGATGTCACGTGATTCTATGTTTACCACAACATGCAAACCTTTATTGGTGCAAAGAAGACCAATTTCCTAGAGATTTGTTAATCTTGCAATAATTGTTTTCACTTATCAATTTATATACATGCAAGATTTTACTCTTTTCATCGACAGGCTTGGAAATATGCTGAATTTGAGTTAGAATAGGCTGATCAACTATGAATTCAAGGACAACTTTGTGCCTTCTTAATGCGTGAGGTCATAAATCCAAAAAATGAGTGTCATTCAGTCTAACCTAATGAGTTGTGAATTTATTAGTTACTATTTGGGTTAATTTGTTAATCTTGTGCTATGAATTTATGAGTTGTAGTTATGGATTCAATTGGTTAATAAATCTGAGTTGATTTTTAAAATGGATGTGTTGTACGTAGTGTGTAATATGTAATCTGAGTTGATTTTTAAAATACATTTTATAATAATATACTTATGATGTAAATTTTGTAATCTGTTTTGTTTCAGATAGCATGGCTAGTATTTTTTGAAGCTAACCAGTAAATAGATTAGTGTAAATAATAAAAAGACAACATTATACTTACACATCACAGACGATTCCAAAGTGGAAGCGTCTGTGACATAACATACATCACAGACGGTTCTAAGTAAAAACAGTTTGAGATGACTTACACATCACAAACGGTTTTTGTTTAGAACCGTCTGTGATAACAATTTTTCTAGACAGTTTTCAAACTGTTTATGATATAATCTTTTATTACTGACACTTTGTTATTGATATTCTTGTTTAGAATCGTCTGTAATAACAATTTTTTCCAGACAGTTTTCAAACTGTTTATGACATAATCTTTTATTAGTGACACTTTGTTATTGATGTAAAATTCGTACGTAATTTTGTGTTCCATAGTAGTAAAACAACTCGAACTGTACCGTTCCGACCCGCTTGGACGACCGCACGTCCCACTCCCACGGTCCCACCCGAACCCTAGTTGTTTCACTTTCGTCCCCGCGCAAGACACGATCCCACGCTCAGACCGATCGCCGCCAATAGACGCCAAGATCGGCAGGTTCTTCGACCGCGAAGTCATCGCCGTATGTAACCACACCAACCCTAGCTTCCCCTCCTCTCCCCCTTCCGCTTCTCCGTTTTGTTTAATCGATCAAACGTAGTCTCCTCACTTTTTTTGTTACTGTTCTTGTGCTTAATTTGTTGCGCAACAACAGTCGTCAGAATGTTAGATTCAATAATCAAAGTCAAGACTTTATTAATGTCTTTATCTCTGAACCCGTGCTTTTAATTCAAGTTACTGAAAAAAGACTTGATTAATGTTAATTTGTTCGATTTCTAGGTTCAACAGCCGAAGTGATTACTTTTGTTATTTTGTTCTATTTAGGGATGTGAGAGAGAGGTTGCGGAGGCCGCGACCCAAGAACACAAGAATGACAGCATCATGAGGTTATCTTGGGCCCTCGTGCACTCGAGGGATCAGGATGATGTGAACCGTGGGATCGATTGGCAAGCTCCAAGGTGCGCAACCTTCCCCCTGTGTGCCATTAATCGTTCAGATTCAGATGCTTCTTAATATAATGCTCTTTTAATTTCCTGGTGATACAATGCTTGCCTACTGCTCTGACCATCATGCCGTTTTTTATGGCTGCCCAGCATCTTTGGGTGGTGGTGGTGGTTCCAACAGCCCATTGCAGGCAAGGGAGAAGCTCTGTCTGCTGGCTGCTGGGCAATACAGGAATGGTGACTACCCCAGGAGCCGGCAATTTCTCCACCGCTGTTTGGAGGTTTGCATTATTCATGAGTCATGCACATGCGTGGTACAACGCTGTCAAAGTGTCATTTGCATGATTAATTGCTAGGCTGTCTTAAGCTTCTTGTACGTGTGAACAATGCATAGAGCGGCACTGTTCGTCCTATGGTATATGTATTATTATATGGCCTGTTAATGACAACTGATCTTGCCTCCAAATAATTCTCCTAAATTAAAGTTTATGCTGCCCAATAATGGAGGCAGCTGTTATTGTTAAGCAACCTCCACATCTGTTTGGCTGCTACGTAGACATTCTGTTGTTGGAAATAGTCATTAATCTTGTTTAGCATAATGCTTGTTTAGCATAGCACATCCAGTATTTATCTTGTCCTTATATATCCCTGAACTTATTTTTTGTTGTCTTTTATATAGATTCAACCTGGTTGGGGGCAGGCCCTGGCTTTGAAGAAGACAGTAGAAGATAAAATTGCGAAAGGTGAGATAAAACTTGCCAGATATGCAAAATGTCTTTGCCCCATTAGAAGCATGTGATGGAATATAAGACACGACTTCCCTTATCTTGCCGTAATCTAAAACTTAGATGTTCTTCGCAAACCTTAATTTCTTCTACTTTTGTATATATTGAAGTGATATATAATGTAAGAGAACTGTAAATTATTAAAACTTCATGCAAGTAAATGATAAAACGATACTTATTCACATTTAGTCTGACAAGGTCAATTCGTGCAGATGGTGTGATTGACATAGGAATAGCCACAACTGCTGTTGGCCTGCTGGTTGGGATTGCTGCTGCTGTTGATCGGAAGAGTTGAGATGATACTAGTTCCCGATTGATTATTGGAAACCACTTTGGATTTGTGGTGTCAGCTACTCTGGTGTGTATATATAGCCTCTTTTCTACTCCGGGAGTAGTTACTCCCTATACCGTATCTCACAACGTAGGGAGTATCTCGTGCAACAAAGGGTATGTACGTGTAATATACGAGTGTATAAGACTAGCTAGGTGGTATTTAAATTCTTTCAAAGGTGGTATGTATATTTTTTAGACATACTCCTTTTTATGTGTGTATATGAAGTTATTTGCAAAATATGCTAAAAAACTATGTACTCCATTGCAATTTTTTCGTGCGTTTCGTATTGGATTATGCTATATTAGTATATAAATGTACCCAAAGTGATAAAAGAGTATTTGAAGTTCGTTTAGATTATGTTAATTTGTTCGATTTATAGGTTCAACAGCCGAAGTGAGTACTTTAGTTATTTTGTTCTATTTAGAGATGTGATGGAGAGGTTGCGGAGGCCGCCACCCAAGAACACAATAATGACAACATCATGAGGTTATCTTGGGCCCTCATGCACTCGAGAGATCAGGATGATGTGAACCGTGGGATCGATTGGCATGCTCCAAGGTGTGCATCCTTCCCCCTGTGTGCCACTAATCGTTCAGATTCAGACGCTTCTTAATGTAATGCTCTTTTAATTTCCTGGTGATATGGCTGCCCAGCATCTTTGGGTGGTGGTGGTGATTCCAACAGCCCATTGCAGGCAAGGGAGAAGCTCTATCTGCTGGCTGCTGGGCAATACAGGAATGGTGACTACCCCAGGAGCTGGCAATTTCTCCACCGCTGTTTGGAGGTTTGCATTATTCATGAGCCATGCACATGCGTGGTACAACGCTGTCAAAGTGTCATTGCATGATTAATTGCTAGGCTGTCTTAAGCTTCTTGTACGTGTGAACCATACATAGAGCGGCACTGTTTGTCCTCTGGTATATGTATTATTATATGGCCTGTTAATGCCAACTGATCTTGCCTCCAAATAATTCTCCTAAATTAAAGTTTATGCTGCCCAATAATGGAGGCAGCTGTTACTGTTAAGCAACCTCCACATCTGTTTGGCTGCTACGTAAACATTCTGTTGTTGGAAATAGTCATTAATCTTGTTTAGCATAGCACATCCAGTATTTATCTTGTCCTTATATATCCCTGAACTTATTTTTTATTGTCTTTTATATAGATTCAACCTGGTTGGGGGCAGGCCCTAGCTTTGAAGAAGACAGTAGAAGATAAAATTGCGAAAGGTGAGATAAAACTTGCCAGATATGCAAAATGTCTTTGCCCCATTAGAAGCATGTGATGGAATATAAGACACAACTTCCCTTATCTTGCCGTAATCTAAAATTTAGATGTTCTTCGCAAACCTTAATTCCTTCTACTTTTGTATATATTGAAGTGATATATAATGTAAGAGAACTTTAAATTATTAAAACTTCATGCAAGTAAATGATAAAACGATACTTATTCACATTTAGTCTGACAAAGTCAATTCGTGCAGATGGTGTGATTGGCATAGGAATAGCCACAACTGCTGTTGGCCTGCTGGTTGGGATTGCTGCTGCTGTTGCTCGGAAGAGTTGAGATGATACTAGTTCCCGATTGATTATTGGAAACCACTTTGGATTTGTGGTGTCAGCTACTCTGGTGTGTATATATAGCCTCTTTTCTACTCCGGGAGTAGTTACTCCCTATACCGTATCTCACAACGTAGGGAGTATCTCGTGCAACGAAGGGTATGTACGTGTAATATACGAGTATATAAGACTAGCTAGGTGGTATTTAAATTTCTTCAAAGGTGGTATGTATATTTTTTTAGACATGCTCCTTTTTATATATGTATATAAAGTTATTTGCAAAATATGCTAAAAACTATGTACTCCATTGCAATTTTTTTTGTGTGTTTCGTATTGGATTATGCTATAATTAGTATATAAGTGTACCCAAAGTGATAAAATAGTATTTCAAATTCGTTTAGGTGGTATTTCAGATGTGGGAGTAACTACTTCCGGAGTATAAGTAAAGCTAAGCTGCTGTCGCTCTCATGTGCAAAAGATGAGTAGATGATATACATCCGTTTGAAGTTTGTAGCAAATAGCATCGTACATTTTGTCACTATTTAGTTGATCCATTTGGAGTTTTGCTCCTACTTTTGATATCTTTTATTCCATATGATCCAGCTGTGGTTGCTGTGAATTTGCAGCATATTCGGCACTATTTAGTTGACACTTGATGTCTTGATACATCTTTTTTTGTCTTGTTGCGGGTTTCTCATTTTGCTGCATGTTTATGCCCTCTTGGTCATAATTACACAACCAAAGCTCGCACTAGTGCAGAATGAATCGCTCATGGTTTATATGCCTGTATTGTCATGAAATTCAAATGGTAGGTTGAATAAATAGTAATTTTTCTGTGGTTGGTTTTTGTTGGGTCAAGGATCAAGTATGAGTTTTTTCATATATTAGCCATTTTTTAATTATTACGCTAACATTATAGAATATTATAAAGGAAAATACATATTTTATCACTTCTGTCCGGTGATACACTAATAATTTACAAGCTTCTTATTGTCTTATTGAACATTGACAAGACGAATTCACTCAGTTAAGATAAAGCAAGTACGTGATTAGATTGTGCTATTCTATCTATTCTGAGCATTTAGAAATTTCCATCGTCTGTGTTTTTTTTTCTTTCTATTTCCTTGTTTTCTGAACTAAAGCATTGATTTTTGCCCTCCAAAATGTAAGGGAATTGATCATCAAAGCTTTGAAAAAACAGCAGCCCAATGTCCAGGCCCATACTCTTTCTTTGAGGCCTTGTTGAGATGGGCTGGAATCGCGGCCTACCCACGTGGGAGTTGAACTAGTTTCCACCTCTTCCACGTGAATTGCCAGCCCACCCAAATAAGGCCTTGGAGGTAAAAACAAAAAAAAACAAAAAAAAACAAAAGGAAAAGAAAAACATACCTTTCTTAGGACATCTCCAATAGTGCCACTTCAGCTGTCTGTTAACTATGCTATGTCAGCAAAATCCTACGTGGAGGAGAGAGGATGCGAGAAAAGAGAACGTGACGTCTCTTATGCAAGAGACAACCTGATCACGCAAACTAACACAAATAGTGATAGAGTGTGAAAGTAAACTGTGATGAAAATAATATAAAATAGTTAGAGAAATGATTTTAGAGATGAACTACTGAAGATGTTATCCCTAGTGCTGTCTCTAGGCGAGTTGGAGTCCTTAGAGACAATCTTAAAAGATAAACTATTGTACATGCCCTTAGTACAACAGTAAAAGCTGCAAACTTCAAACATGGCTTCTCTCTTCCAAGAAACCGCCGTCCTGAGCTCCAAGAAGAAACAAGCTTGTGAAGGGCCTCCGATCAAAGTCCGTTTCTGCATCCTCTTCGGTTAATCCCAACTATGTCCTCGAAGTTGTGGACAAAAAATAGTAATCTGCATCTTTCTCTTCCTTTTTAGTCTTTTTAGGTGCAGCATGTCGAAAAGAAAGAACTAGCAGTCCCGAACATTCTGGGTATAGTTCATTTTGAAGAGTATTTGTTTTGGTAGGAGTCGTTTCCTCGGTGGCTTTTGGGAGACTAGCTTGGCTGTAGGCTGTAGCTCAGAAAACTGAAATTTTGTGTGATGGCAGCAATTTTGCATTTCTACTGGGTCTTTCTTCTTGCCTCGAGAGGATTTCTCTGGTAAAAATCGTCTCATAATGATTTGAGAGATTATTGGTACTGGTACATACGATTGCCTCTCTTAATCGATGGCACATCATGTTTTTATAGGCTACTAGAATGCTTATCAGGTTCTATCAGATTATGGACATTGTTATTATGAAACTTTTTACCATCCTTGCAAGGTACTAAAATTTACATTGAGGTAATACTAAGAAGTACTAAAAGTTTAAAGGGTAGAGGTACAAACTTTTAGTACCTCTTAGTTCTAGCTCAATCTAAATTCCGGTACCTCTCAAAGATGGTAAAAAGCCTCTCAAAGATGGTAAAAAGCCTCTGTTGTTATACCTTTGAATCAAGGATCGCACAATGTGCCTTTTCTGTCTCATAAATTTGCTCTCTAGTCACTGAAATAATGTAGTTGTTCTCCAGTTGCTAAGATGCTGCACCTGTACTTTAGAAATAAATGTAATGTTAGATCTGTCTGTTAGCATTGAATTCAAGATCATTGATGAAGTTGGTTCAAATATTTTAACTAGAGCGGACCTGCAAATCTATGTACTTTTGTGTAAGACCCTTCGCCTTTACTTACTAGAGAATCTGCTGGTCATAAGCAAAAAATTGTCAGTTCTTTTCAGATCAGTATCATTTCCGTTTTTTGGATTTGCGAGTGATTGCAGGCAATCAAAATTTTAAAATATGCTGAGTTACCATCATCACATTACATACATTGATCTAACCATGGGCTCTTTTCCTTTTTCCTTTATTTCCCCAGTATTCACAGGGAATTTCTGAATTTGAACGTGGTGATATTAGCGTCATATGTATTGAAGTTTGATTTGTCCTTGCTGTGCAGTACATCCGGAGGAGGTTTCCAAGATTATTTCTCATCCTGCAAAAACATTTCCCCGAATTTAAGCCCTCGAATTGATGTGAAGAGGGGGCGCTTTGGTATGGTAGAATCAATTCAAATCAACTCGACAAGAGTTCGTTTGCAAGCTCTACAGGCAACTCACTGATCTGTCAATTCGCTGATAAGTTACGTTAGGATTTAGGAATGATCAGAACTTTATGCAGTTCTGTGCTTGTTGCGTGCTCAACTTGAACAATGCTTTCGGATGGCAATTACTTATAAACTTGGTCCATGGAAACCCTTGTCAATTTATCATCCTCCTGGTTTCTGCTGCCATCTTGGAGACTTTTGATTCTGTTCATCAAGGCTGATATGCATTGGGATATTTTGATCATTCTGAAACTTGAAGGATCCACTGGCTGCAGGAGAGCGGCTGGCACGCGCTCACGTGCTCCGGCAAATCAAGCTAGCTAATTGAAGCTAATTGAGGAAGGTAGGTTAATATGCAACAGGCGGCAAATCAAAATCAGGCTAGCTTCGTGGTACGACACACGTGTCAGTGTTTGGATTCAGATCATTTCTAGTTTTTATTTATTTTTCAGAATATTTCTGCCGCGTTCCTATTTCATCTCATGCTCGATGTCTGGCTAGAAGTTAGAACGTCCTGTAGTACTCCTGCTACTCTTATTATCGTCCTGTACACCGTCGATCTACATCCGGCAAACGGCACTGTATATGGTATGGGTACATGCCTCGTGCGATAAATACGTACAAAAAAGGGTGGTTCGTTCGTTGTCGCCGATTCAACACAGGCCAGCTAGCTTGAATTGGTAGTTTGGTACGGGCGTACGGCACGCCGCACCAATGGGAAGCTTATCTTGAGATTTCTCCTTATGCTGGAGGCATACATGGTTAATTACGACAACTTTTCTTCCATATACTTTTGTGAAATGAAGATATATAAGTAGGGTTCGTGGCACGTGAGTACGTACTGCTAGTACGGATTAGGGTCGGCAAAAAAGCTCGTTAGGGTTCAAATCAAAATTTCTTCTATTACAACTTTTAATAGATTCAAAATTGAAATGAGTCTATTTCGAGTGAAAAAAGTTAACGAAGTTCGGCTCGACAGTAGCTCGTTAGCTCGAATTTGAAATAACCACTTAAATGATAAATAAAATAATTTTACATTGAACTATATCAATTTTGAAAGAAGTTCGATAATAACTCGTTAAACTCAATAGCCAACCCTAGTACGGATTGAGTATGCTAGGTAGGGTGGATCCTTAGTTAGTTGGATCAACATAGGCAGGGTTCACAGTATTGATATCGCAATAATCGAACGATTTTTTATTTTTGGAAATCGGTAAAATCGGGTCGAAAATCTGTAGAAACCGAAAAGGTTTGAATTCAAATTTTTTGAACTAGACGATCAAACAATGGTAAAAAAAATTCAAAAACAGAGCGGTTATACCAGTTTTGTTTGATAATTGACCGATTTTTTATTTTCAAGCGATTTTTTTATTTTTTTCGAGCGACTCTATTCGATTTTCAGCACACCGAAGGAAAAATGAAAAATTCAAGAGGAATAACAAAAATTGCAAAAAAAATGTAAATTAAAAAAACTCAATTAATATAAAAAAACAACTCAGATAAATTTTTTTTAAAAAAATAATTCATTTTAGTGCTTCTAGAAAATCAAAAACAGCAATTAATGAAAATGAACAAAGACACTATCAGATTTTTATAAACATTTACAAGCAATATAATGCTCTAAAATTTTAATGGTACCATAAAGAGTTCCCAAGGATCATATATTAAAAAATTTAAAAATATTAGACATCATTTATTGCCCCTAGAAAATCAAAAATAGAAGAGCATATACAAAGATAGTAGCACTGTCAGAATTTAAAAAAAAACACATGTCTGATCATTGTATGAAAATTTTACATAATCATTAAAATTATTTGTCAACCTCACACAAAATATTTTAGAAATATTAGACTTCATTTAGTACCCCTATAAATTCTATTATATAAAAAGAGAGTAGTACTATCAGAATTTTTAAACAATACACAGATATGATAATAGAATCATTAGAATTGCCTCATGACCTCACACAAAAAATCTAAAAAAAATAACACACTTTGATAAATTTTTCTATTTTTTTTTAATTTTTTGAATTTGCATTTGAATTCCACAGGTTTACCGAGCGGTTTCACATATCAAACCGGTTTGATATGGTCGATAATCGTGTGATATTCGCATGATTATCAATGATATTGCGAACCCTGAACGTAA
Source organism: Otatea glauca (assembly GCA_036346275.1). NCBI lineage: Eukaryota > Viridiplantae > Streptophyta > Magnoliopsida > Poales > Poaceae > Otatea > Otatea glauca. The sequence continues at coordinate 53,336,473 of CM070712.1, read as the reverse complement.
GTAAGCTAAGTACTCACTCCAGTCATAAATAGTTGTCATTTTGTACATAAGTATAGTTAAACTTTTAAAACTTTGATGGTCAATATCTTTTTAAATATTTAAATTGAATATATAAAAATATTGTGTAGATTTGTTTAAAAAGTTCTTTCATAATATTATAATTTTATTAGATTTTATATATATTATAATAGAAATTAGTGGTGGTGTATTTTGGAGACGGCTTCGATCTCAACGACTAATATTTCTGACCAGGAGAATAGCCAGCTAGCTTCTGCATGCATCATGGATGCATGGACCAAGCGGTTGGACCACTGCTTGCTACACTTATACCACCACCACCTCCTCCTCCTTGTCCCTGTTGTCGTCCTCCTCCTTCGTCTCCGGCGCGGCCAAGATACGGCGAAGTGAACAAACCGGCAGCAACCAACGCCCACACTCGAACCCCATCCTCAGAAACTGTTTGCACCGAAATTCGGCAAGTTTATCCAACTCAGGCAATAAAATTAAAGATACGGAAACTAACGGAGGATTGGAAAGAACCCGAGATATTTGATAACTGCAAGATTTTTTAAATCAACAGTCCGAGATAAGGCCGATACGAAACGGACTTGAAGCGTGTTGTAACAGGACACGATCGGCCGAGGGTATAAAAGAATGACCAAAGTGAACTGCAAGGGATCACCACCAACACAATACAATCAACCAGTCTTTACTTTTTCTACTGTTCCTGTCGACTAGGAGTAGCTTCTGTAATTTAGCCTTTGTAATCGATCTTGATCAATAAAGTTGCGCATCGTCGATTGTTGATCTTCGTCAATTACACCCCAGGTTCGATTTATTCTGATTTTGTTGCGCATCGCCTTCTTCAGAATCAATCTGCCTTTATCCTCTTATTAGCCTTAATCGGCTAGTTAGACTTATCCTGTTACCTTGATCTTGATCGGCTTCAAGCTGATTGGATTTAAGCCGATTGATCGTCACGATCGGCTTTGTGTGAATTTTATATTTTTACCTTGTCGGCATGTGTCAAATCAACTAGCACGCTCGAACCGGTGTTAAATGCGGTGTCTTCTTGTCGAAACCCTACATCAAGTTTTTGACGCCAACACACTCTTGGCACGCCCGGTGGGACCCGCAATGTCTTCATCAGGGAAGTCGATTCCGCCATCAGATCTCAACTCAGAAGTTATAATCGTTCCAACAATGGACGATTTATCTGTGGAGCAACGCCAAGAGATTGAAGCTCGGAAGGCTGCGCTAGAAGAGATGATGCTAAGTTGCTATCAGAAAACAAGACGTGGCGTCACCCAAAAATCTGCCCTGCCTACGGTCAACGCCCTGGGTGATGCGGGTGTAACAGAACAAGTAAGCCGATATCTGCCTGCTCAAGCCGAATTATCGACTATGATTAATCAGTCTATGCACCACGCCTTAATAAACCAATCATCGGCTCTTGTTACAACACTCAAGCCGATGATAGCGAATAGTGTCAAATCTATAGCCCAGGAGTTAGCCTCGTCGTGAAGCTCCGCCGACCCACTGCAAGCTCTGCCAAATTATCCTGTTTTTTCAATATCACAAAATACGCAGAGCACAATGGCCGATCATAAACCATCGGCTGTAACCTCACCCCCACCATGATGCCCACACAACCCACGGTCATATTGCCTAGAGACCCTCGGTCAAGTGGGGTGAGCCATTACCACGCCTATACCGATGCCGCTAGGATGGATGCATCAATCAATTTGCCGCCGTCGGCTCCGTTCTACTCCTTTCCCCAATCGGTTTCACAGCCGATTGGCTCCGAGAGATTCCCACAAGAGCCTACCCTGCTAAGGAACCCAGGTCCACATAGGGTAGTAACAGGTCAAATCGACTGGCACGCTCTGAACCCGGTGTTCGTCTGGTATGCTGCTGTCAGAAACCCTACATCAAGTTTTTGACGCCAACAGAAACCTCGTCGCCTTCGTTCGCAACGGCCACCGCTTTCTCGACTGGACCACGGACCTCCTTGCCGCTGCCCCGACCTCCACCATGCCGGTGCACGGCCCGCTCGACCTTGGCTACTGCAGCGCCGCCGCCACCAACCCGGACGTCGCCGACCACATCTTGCGCCCTAACTTCACGAAATACCTCAAGGGCGAGCGCATTTGGACCACCTATGCAGACCTCCTCGGCCACGGCCTCTGGAGCCTGCAGCTGAAAGGACAGGGGATGTCGCCTAGAGGGGGGGTGAATAGGCGAATTAAAAACTTTATAGCTAAATGCAGCGGAATAAAAATATTGCAGCTAAATAAAATCTCCCGAGTGTCTGAACAATCCGGAGTGTCCGGTTATTCAATCCGGATACTCGGATAGTCCGATCCCGAGGGTCCTAATCCGAGTGTCCGGTATTCAATCCGGATACTCGGATAGTCCGGACTGTCCGGTTATGGAGTCCGGATACTCGGATTGAGACTTGAATGGAGATTTTAAATCTTTGCAATTTTTCAACAATCTACTTGAATACAAAAGATCTAAATACCATCAGGTACATGGGGATACTGTAGATTTAGAGCCAAACACAACAAAAGAGTAGATCGGGCAATTTCAAGATTCAAAATCAAATGCTAAAGCAAGAGAAAGAAGCAAACTTGGAGACGATGATTTTTCACCCGAAGTTCGGATCCTTGAGGGATCCTACGTCTCGTTGAGGCGGCTCGGTCACACTTGAGCCGGGTCTCTTTCAACCCTCTTCCTCCGGTGTTGCACAAATGCACTCGCCGGTCTTCACTCCTTTGATTCCTTCCCTTACGGAGGCGGAACCGCCTTCACAAACTTCCCACGGCCAACCACACAAAGCTCCGGTGGCTCGTGGCGACCTCCTAGCCGCCTAGGAGTCCTCAACCTCCAAGAGTAACAAATGCTCACGAAGAACAAGCTTGGAGATGAAATCAAGTGCTCAATCAACTCAAATCTCACTCAACCTAGCACCTCACTCCTCAAACTCTTCCCAACCCTTCTCACCAAGGGGATCACTTAGATCTAAGGGTAAAGAGGTGTTTTGGGGCTCAAGAACAAGGGTATAGCACCTCTAATCGGTGGGAACCCAGCCTCTTTGAAGTGGGAAGAGGGGGCTTTAAATAGAGGTCCCAAAAAACTAGCCGTTGGAGACAGCCGCACACAACCCGGAGACTCCGGACTTCAATCCGGATACTCCGGATTGACTGAGAAAGGCTAACAGAGAGACCCAACCCGGAGAGTCCGGATAAATGTCCGGATACTCCGGATTATCCGGATAGTCCGGACTAACTCCGGATAGTCCGAATCAAGACCGAGCAGCAGACGAAAACGAGCATAACTTTTGACTCCGGACTCCGATTTCAGCGATTTTGGACTCTCCCGAAAGCTAAGAACGAGGGCTACACAAATAACAAGGTCTCACTACCCAAATCTCAAAGGATAACCACAGATTTCACAAAGAAATCAAGAGAGACCTACAACCCTCACTTTCCGGCACTACCAACACCACTCTCTTTCTAAGATTCACAAGGATGGATCACTTGAGCACTTAACACATCTAAAAGTCATTCGACATCGCATCCCTCTTAATAGTACGGCAATCCTTAGACTCAAATTAAATCAAAGATAATATAAGTCTAGAACTAGTCACTTGCCGTCTTCTTTCTTGATGTCGATGCATGAAGACCTTCACCATATAATTGATGACATCTTCACCTTGTCCAACTCGACTCGATTCACCTCATGAGACTCTCGTCCTATCAACCTTGACTTGATCATCCTCTCTGACGATCTCCACGCCAAGTTGCTCTTGACTTAGTCCTCAGCTCTTGGTGACACCGCCGTCTTGTTGACCTCGGCTTAATGATCATCCTCAAAGATACCTTGGTCATCATACACAGACGGGACCTAATTCTTTCCAAACTACTCATGAAAGACATTAGTCCCAAAAGCTCAATAGATATGAATAAGTTGATATTTGTGAGCGTTGATTACAACAAGTGTTTCATATAAAGAAGCACAATATAAATGGAAACACTTGACATAAGAAATGTTCTCTACTAAGTACATCATGATGAATATGTAATTGATCTATATGCACTAGAGAGATAATTGCCAATATGATGAATCAATTAAATCATGGCAAGGATCACAGACTTTACTTAAATGAAGCACATGATAGAATATACACGAATTGTACATGTGCAAATAACATTTGGAGTAAGAGTAAATATGTGATCCAACACTAGATAAACTTCACTAAGAGAATTGCATGAGAAGATATACAAATAAAACATGCATGCACCAAGTCAATCTATAGCAATATGAAGTTTAACTCTAGTTAATACATGCATACCATAATGAACTCAAATGAATATATATGCACAAATAAATATGACATGAACCAATGTGCATATATATAATCAACATGCTACTTGGAGTTCACTATGCATTTGCACGAAAGGAATGCAATAACAAATATAGAATAGATACCAAAATTGCATACCTTATCTTTGCTTAACCTTCCTATTTGATTTTCCTCTAAAAGATGAGACTGATACTCAACTAGGCAATAACAAGTTAGTCTCATAGCAATATAATCATATTAGAGGTTTGTCATTTGTTAAGCACTAAGTTAAGCATTTACTTAATTGCATAGATTGTCATTATGAGTGTTTGTCATTAATCACCAAAATAACATAAGTGCCTAGATGCACTTTCAGCAGCGCAAGCTCGCCTCCTACTCTTTCTCATCCCGATTACTCCGCCGCTTCGCCGGGCGCGTCCTCTGGGACCACAATCACCGCCGCCTCATCCCATTCCTTGCTGCTGTCACCGACTTCGGCGATGTGTTCGACCTGCAAGACGTGCTAAGACGTTTCGCCTACGACAACTTCTGCAACGTCGCATTCGGCGTCGACAGCTCGTCAACGCTGCTGGAAGCCGGTGATCGCCGGCACAAGGCCTTCTTTGCATCGTTCGATGACGCCGTCGATATCTCCTTCTTGCGCATATTGCACCCGACGACCCTGGTGTGGACGGTGATCAAGCCACTACTACAGAAAAATTCATCACAGACGGTTCGAAAACCTCATTAATATGAACCTGTGTCAGGGATAAAAACGGCACATCACAGACGGTTTTCAAACCGTCAGTAAAAACTCTACGAACCGTCTATAATGAAGGAATATCTTAGACGATTCTAGGATAGAACTATCTCTGATGACAAGTAATCACATACGATTTTTAATTAAAATCGTTTGTGATATATTTTTTCTCTTAACTCTCGGCAGACTTTGCATGATTAGTATATATTGTTCGAAATTTTATTCTCCTTAGATATTTATGCAACGATATTTACAAGACACAACCAGTTATATATTTTGCAATTGAATATCAAAACATCCTAGATACATTGAGGCAACAGGTTGTCTGATGAGGTCTTAAAATATGAACATTTGTATCACTTTCATCTCCTTTCTTATTCTAATGTTGATGGATTCCAACACAAAATCCAATTCCATGAACAGTTCGTTCTGAAACTTATCATGCTACAATTTATCATTCATTTCATCCTCATATTCTCATTCGTGGATGAGGATGAAATAAAAAAATAAATCAGAGCATGACAAGTTTCAGGACGAACTGTTCATGGAATTAGATTTTGCATTGGAATCCATCAACATTAGAATAAGAAAGGAGATGAAAGTGCTACAAATGTTCATATTTTAAGACCTCATCAGACAAGCTGTTGCGCCTCAATACATCTAGGATGTTTTGATATTCAATTGCAAAATCTATAACTGGTTGTGTCTTGTAAATGTCGTTGTATAAATATCTAAGGAGAATAAAATTTCGAATAACAGATACTAATCATGGAAGTTCTGCCAAGAAAAGTAGGGAAAAAATATTATTTCATAATTCAAGACAAGAAGACTTTACTACAAATATGATACCATAAATATGATAACGAAATATTTCATAATTCAGGTGACAATACATTAACAAAATATGATATATACTACAAATATCAACAAGTGTATATTGAGAAACCACATTATTTCATAGTTCAAGACAAGAAAACCTTAGGACTTTTTCGTGTCTTCCATCATATGTGCTACAGCTTTCGCAATAGAGGTTTCTCAGTTCTCTCTAAAGTTTCACAACTCTAGTACAATGTCAATTTGTTTGACATCAATAAACGAATGATCTCCAGTCATATCTCTTAATCCCTACAAAAGCAACCATGTTGTTGTGAAAAGGATGTATTAGTATATTATTAGTAACCACGTCGAATTAAATACTACAAACCTATACATTACCTCTATAAGCTCAGTTTTGGCTTTTTCAACTCTGCATTCGCCCTGTGGTCCTTAATGATAATTGTCGTGTTAAGAGATTCAATAGCTTACAATTTTTCATCTTTGTCTTTCAGTTCTTGTTTCATCTCATAAATCTTGTCTGTTAACTCAGATTTGCCCTTTAGTTGTTCGATCTCCACCTCAAGTTTTTGTTTAGCTTCTAACAGCTTTTACATGTCATCTATTTTACCATATCAAATTTCAATTAATTTGTATCAGACACATATAGGAATAAAGAGAGCATGCTTATATAGCATGATGACTAATGCTCATCATAAGTGCTACTTGACTGATGCGCATAGTTCTTTTTTATGGAAAGTAAATGCGTAAGTGTAATACTTCACACAACATGTAGTTGCTCCTGGTAGCTTATGGATCAGACACTAGATAGGATGAATGGTCCAAACAAATGCAAGTTTGTGATGATCCAAATTATGCTTTGTGAATGGCAAACACATACAATGTCTACTTGAAGATATGCAAAGCCAGGATTGAAGCATGCATGCACACTGCGGCGCAGGACACTAACAGCTAGCATGCATGCATGATATGCCAATATATGCAACATGCCATGCCACTTCACTCCCAAAGGCGTTGATTGATGCAGACAGAAAATCTTGTTTGGCTCGGAGAGCTTCATGCTAATAATGTGTTGTTAAACGATGAGGATTATCATAGATCAAGCCCAATGCCAATCAATAATTGACGAAAAACAATCACAATAGATTAACACATGATACAGGAATATCAACTTTGTTATCTTTTTATTGATTGATAGATTGATTCTCTTATACAATGAGGTGCTATATTTATATCCATGACCCTTCAGAGTAGTTTCAGAATTATAACCCTTCAGAGTAGTTTCAGAATTCGTCCATCAAAACTAAGAGTCTAGATATATCTCAACAATCTAGATCAAAAGTCCGGATATATCTCAACAATTATGACCAAGAGTTCGGTTATACCCTAACAATATGACTACTTGTTAACTATCCTTACAAAATCGTCTAGTTGTTACCGTTAAAGATAGAGTAAGTAAGTATATGTCTGTGCTTCTTTAGGGTTTCAAAATAAATTGCCTTTTGATTTCCTGGAATCTATTTTAGTGACTACACAACCACATATACACTCAATGCACATCATATATATGGATTTCACTCAATGCACATCATATTCATATATATGTATTTTGCTCAATGCACATCATATATATGGATTTCCAAAGAAGGGTAAATGTGCTTGCTCACTGAGGGGAGCAAGGTCGTCGACGGGGAGGCAGCCGCGGGGGAGGATGCTGAGGGAGAGGATGTCGACGGGGAGGCCGCCGAGGGGTGCGGCTGAACGGGCGAGGAAGGAGGCGAATAGTTTTCAATTTCGTTTGGCTGAGTGAGGCGGGCACAAAACTTAGAACGATATATATTCTAAGGGAGTGTTATCACAGACAATTTTATTAAAGAACCGTCTATAATAATCTAATATCACAGACGGTTCTAGTTAAGAACCGTCTGTAATACTTCACAGACGGTTCTAATTAGATTATTACAGACAGTTTTTAGCACATCATGTAGCTTCTGACGGTCGTGATGTAAAATCGTCTATGATTAGATTTAATACAGACTATTTTTAAAAATTATGTGTGATGAGACGTCTTACGTAGGACTTTCTCGACGGAGCGATAGGCGTCGTTGACGAGTACGTGACGGAGATAATCGGGTCGAAGCAGCGCCGCGGGTAGGACCCTGACTTGCTACCACGCTTCACAGCAGCAATGGTCTAAGACCATGCGCGATGTTTGCCACGCCAGAGGCGAAGCGCCGGTTCCTGCGGGACATCGTCGTGACCTTCATCCTTGATGGGAAGGACACCACGTCCTCGGCTCTAACATGGCGCGTCCACTAGTAGGTCACGTCGCTGCCGGGAGACGACTTGGACTGCGACGCCAGTGACGACGGCGACGTTGCACTACCTGCACGCGGTGATCATCGAGACGTGCCCATCGACTCGCACGTGGCCGCCGCGGACGACGTCCTGCCCGACGCCATGGTGGTCCGGGTCGGGTGGTTCGCTGAATACTCGGCGTACGCGATGGGTAGGATGAAGAGGCTGTGGGGAGACGACTGCCGCGCGTTCCGCCCGGAGCGGTGGCTCGACGACAATGGCCAGTTCGCGGCAACGGATGCGGCGCTTTACCCTGTGTTCCACGCGGGGCCGCGCGCTTGCCTCGGGAAGGAGATGTTGTACGTGCAGATGAAGGACGTCGCGGCCGCCGTCGTCAGGAGGTTTGCCGTGCAGATGGTGCCTGCCGCGACCATGGACGCGCCGCCGTAGGCCCGTAGCACGAGATGGCGGTTACACTGAAGATTACGGGCGGGAATCCATGCGTGGCTCGGTAGGTGGCCGGTTCGGGTCAGCAGGCGCCGGCCATGCAGCGCATGGGCACGTCAAGCCTAAGCTGAGCGCGCTCATCTTATCGAGCACTTGTGAGTTGTAAATTTGTAATCGATTGTTTGTTTGATGGGCAATTTATGGCAAGTAAAGCAATACATTCGGTTTAACCAAGAGAGCAATTTAATTTCGATTGGCAAAAGCAACTTCATACCTTCAATGGCAACTATCCAAACATACAGGACATTGGCCTGTGAGAAGGGACCAGAAAGATCTGCCCGCAACTTAATATGTGATTGGTTGGTAGTATGAGATTAAATAGGATAGGATGATCGTATAATTTTTTATTCCATTATTTTAGATGAAATAAAACGGTTCAACATCTATAGAGAATATTCCTCAAATTTGTATCTCACCATACATGATGAGATAATTCCATTCAAACAACCAAACACATAAATGACTTTTTTCTTGAACCATCTGATACATATGCCACTTGCTACAAGCAACCAAACACACCCTAAAAGATTGGACAGATTTAACCGAGGTTTCGATTACAACAAACGTCCACAACACAGCTAAACAGACAGCACAAATGTGTGATACATCTGAATGACAACACAGAATGACCTCCCAAAACCTACCCAGGGAATGCCCATACGTAACAAACCGAGGAAAAATATATACATATGGACGGACAGTCACAAAACAAGCTAGAGCATATAAGGACCTTGCACGCAGCACAACTCAGTCCATGTACAAATAAAAGAATGACCTATAAAATTTGCAAAACCGACCATGCCACCAGTAGCCATCCACAGAAAATGACCAACAATGGGGCAGAAGTACTCTCATGATCATGACATCAATCATGAGACGAGATAAAAACAAGGACAGTATGATCTCATTTTGCAGCAAAACCAGAAACAATCGTTTGTTCAGGAGCCGATCTCATTTTGCAGCAAAACTAGAAACAATCGTTTGTTCAGGAGCCGCTCTTTAGAAGAGATCAGCTTTTCGTTTCTGTAACTCTTGCTTCCATCCTGGCTGTTGGTAGAATGCCTCTTTAGTCATAACAAAAACAGTCTGGAACTCACTCTCTGATAAGTACGCCTACAGAAGAGTAGTTAAATTAAAATTGACCTGAACACAACTTCCTACCAGAGCGAACTAAATCCGAAACATCGATACAACAGCCAAAAGCACCAGCAGTTTAGCTGCAGCGAAGGGGCTTGAACTTGTTGAAGTATAAGTGAATTGCTTACCTTTCCTCATCAGCTTAAGCTTTTAGGTGAATTGGTTGATATATGCAACTCAATATGGTATCAGAGCCAAGAGGTCTCGAGTTCAAGACCCGGTTGGTGCAATTAGAAATAATAATTGCAGCCCACTTCTATTCCACGTCTTAGGCCTGAGAGAGCCTATACGTGAAGGGGAGTGTTGAAATATAAGTGAATTGCTCACCTTTCCTCATCAGCTTAACTTTTTTGGTGAATTGACTGATGCATGCAACTCAATAGAGCTAATCGCAACATATGCACAAAACCAGCATATATTCACCATTTCACCGAAAAATTGCTTTAGAACAAAGAATAATCAGGCACATGCGCACTCCAAATATAAAAATGTGCTTGAGAACAAACCTCTCTGCGTTTGTAGTCTATCCCACGAACAGGATCGGTGGATTTGGATATCAAGCGATCATAGCTAAATGTTGCTTCACCAACATTCTCGACAGTTGCTTGATCCTCTGGTGCCTCAGGCTCTGCTGCATCACCCTCAGATGGCACCCCATCCGTTACAGCATCTTTCTCTGACTGAAATTCAGAGGACTCCCCAGCTTCAGAGTGAGGAGACGAATCAGATGGAGTTATTACAATCCTCTCGGCATCTGCATAGATTGAAGGCGTTAGACTTTGTAGGGGGAATATACCAGCATTTCTGTGATGCTTCATCTATGATTCTTCCTATTAATCAGGTGTACATGGTGGAGCTACTCCATAGTATAGCAACAATAAAAAAATTGTTCATGCATCCAATGTTCCAAGGCTGTACTTGCAGACAGATGAACACAATCCTTTTGAAGTCTTGCTGGGAAATTTTTTACAGAAACAAGAAACACATATCAGAAAACCCAAAAAGTCTTAATCAGATGATGAACTTCCAAATAACTCCACACTTTTGTCATTATTACTCCATAAAAATATGAAAATCATGAGAACAAAAGCACGGCTCTACCAGTCTTTTCTGCTGTTGTGCTTGTCTTGCTAGCTCGGAGATTCTCAGAAGATCCAGCTTGCTCAGCAGTCAGCACAGAGGATAGTGCAGCTACTGCAGCTGCTCTTTGTGAACCTTGACCTGAACGAGAAGGAGGTGGGGTTTTGGGTTTCGAGGATGGATTAAATGCATTTGATAAGGCAGCCAGTGCTGAGGCACGCTGAGTATGTCCGCCATCACCAGAGCTTTTAGGCCTCTCATTAGACTGAAAAGGGATCGAGTAGCTAGTCACACCAACACTTTCCACTGATAATATTTTGGTAAAGAAACTATTAAACACTCACCTGCTTCTGCTGAGAAGATGGATTGAATGCAGATGATAGAGCTGCCAATGCAGACGCCCTTTGAGTGGGTCCACCATTACCAGAGCTCTTAGGTGTGTTCTGCAATAGGGATTATGTTGTAAAGATTATGCTAATTGAATCTCTATAAATTGCATTTAACAATGAATTCATGAAATTTGACCCTTGTTCTACTTCTCAACATGATTAATTGTCTAAATATCGGGTTCATTCTGTAAAAGTAATTTAGCTATACAACTTGTTAACGTCCAAACATTACATTGAATGTTAATTCAAGCAAATCATACATATATGCTTAAGTGTGTAACTACTTTTGTATCTACAATAACTTAAATCACAAACTTACCTCCGAACGCAATCCAAAAAGAAGTGAAAGTTTCTTTTGGAATGAATTTCCATGAACCTGTAAAAAGCATGAAACTTATTACCATGTAGTCTGCAACAAGTGATAGCACAAACAAGAACACGAATAGCATAAGCATGTCTAAGGGAACATGGAGAAATATAATGAAGACTGCCTCTGGGAAGTAAATGAAACCACATCCTTGCAGCAATGTCCGATTTTATCAACTTGAAGTAAAACATCTTATTCCTCATATAAACCCATGATAGACAAAACAACAAGAAGAAGACACAGCAGTAATGAGATATCCAAGAGCATACCACATATTTCGTGTTATCCCAAGAGAAGTATGTCTTGAAGAAGCATGGCTCATTCCCTTCAGTGACTTTATAAAGTGGTTCATATGGAGAAAGATCTTCAATAGACATTGCATGCTCTATGTATTTCTGGGGTGAAAAGTAATCATCACGCAGTGCACAATAGTAACACAACAGCAACTAAAACAATAAGGTCAAAGCTTCAGGTCATACCTGGCCAATATCAAAAGCCTTCTGTTTCTCTTTTGATTCCACACACTGACCGATCCAAATAAAGATCTCACCGTGTGTGTCAAAAATCATCATGTCTTCAGTCAATAAATCATCTTGGGAAAAGTTGAAGATCTCAGAAACCTGTTAAAGCTCATAGAAATCACATACCCTGAATTGCTATAAGCAAAACCAGTTTTATGGAAAGCCAGCATAAGAGAACCAACCTCCAGTCTCCCTGATCAATGGCGATCATGTTATCACAAATGAAACCAAAGCAACGAAAATATAATTAGGCCAAAAACTTCTAAAATATAGATACTGTAACAGAATGAATGGAAAGAAGTAAGAAATTTACAACAACTAACCGTTCCTGAATGAGAAGGAATACAAGTGAGGCTCTCTAACAATAATATCTTGAGTGGCATTTTTGTTTGTATAGCTCTGCTTTCCATCAAGAACAAACCAGAAAGCAGAACTCTCTGTACCCTCCTTGCAATGTTTCACTGCCACACCAGGCTGTAAGATTGGACATATGAAATCTTAGTAGGGGATAGTTAGGAAAAGCCAGGGCTTCATGAAGCTTTGGAAGTTTTCAATTGATTCATAACAAACAATTCTGGAACGATTTAGCAAGAATCCGTAAGCATGTTCATACGCTTCCACACGATCTTTTAAACTGTGCAGTGTCATAATGACTTGAATAGAAGAATTTGATGGGCCAACAGCTAGCAATCAACCATGAGTCTATAATCAACCATCAAGCTACATGAACAACCATCTCGAGTGAAATATCTCACCATCTCGAGTGAAATATCTCATTATTACTTTCATAAATAACAAGGGCATGTAACAGTAAATACTGCACCAACCAGTAAAGACTTCAATGAAAAAGTTAAGTTCAGTTTAAACCTGATAAAATTGTGCATATGTTTTTTTCCAGTTAGTAGTGCTAGTTGGCAAAAGCAGCAGTTAGTACGAGGTTGGTCAATTTCATTCAACTTGTAACATATCTCAAGAAACAAAAGAAAAGATGGACAGCAAGAATTCTGGTCAACAATAGGTTGCTAAAAACAGCTTCAGTGCACAGACCAATGTTGTCAAGGCGACGCCTAGGTGTCTAGTCGCTGGCGGCAGCCCACCATGGCTCGTCGCCTTGCCTGGCTAGGGAAAGGCGATCTCCTGGACAATCCAGGCGTCACCCTGGGCGTCTAGGCATGGTTTGGCGTCTCGCCTGGCCGGCGCCAAAGCCATAAGGGGTGGGGAATAAGGTGGAGAGATCCTGAGCCAGATCCAGAGATCCCCTTCCTCTCCCTCCAGTCCACAGGCGAGGAGAGATCCCGAGCCGCCGCCCTCCTCTCCCTCCCTCGCTGCCGGCGCAGAGAGGCCCTCGTCGCCCTCCCTCGCCGCCTCTCCAATCCGCCCTCCTCTCCCTCTAGTCCACTGGCGCGGAGAGAAGCCTGAGCCGCCACCCTCCTCTCCCTCCCTCGCCGCCGGCGCAAAGAGGGGCGGCTGCAGCGCCGCCCTCCCTCCTCTCCCTCCTCGCCGCCGGCGCAGAGAGGGGCGGTTGCAGCGTCGCCCTCGTCACCCTCCCTCTCCCTCTAGTCCAACGCCTCTCCTCGTTGGACCATTTTTACTGATATTGCTGGACCATTTTTGGTCGCCTAATCCTCGCCTAAGCGCCCGACTAGGCACCTAGGCGTCCAGGTGCTCGACTGGCACCTCCCCTCGCCTTGACAACCATGGCACTGACAAATCTCAGTATATCAATTTTGGACTGGTACATTTAGCCTTATTTCAGTTTGTACTGACAGAGATAGATGTTAAAACAAGCCACCGGAATGCAGAACTAATCTTCATATGTCACCATTATAACTAGATTTCATTCAAAATCAGCGTGTAAGTTAATTTTGTTCTCACAGAATAACACTTTATATGTCACTAATAGTATTTCCTGGAGCATAACACTTTATATGTCACTAATAGTTTTCCCTGTAGCTGTGCAGCATAACACTTTATATGTAATAATAACTTGCAACCGTAAATTGGACAGGTGAATCTGTCACTCTGCATAAAGTGCATAGAAATTTGAGTTGATGTTCTTAAATCTGTTTAAAGGTGGCATCATACCTTCAAGAACTCAGCAACTTTCGCTGCCCACTGCTGCTGCTCATGAGTGCTAGAATTGCCATGCCATGTAAACATTGCATTTCCAGATTGTAATACAAAACACTCTGTGGAGCTTAAAGATGTGGCCACCTGTAAAATAATGACTAATTAGTTGTTAGAATATCATCATAGATTTCAAAGGACTTTCTGTACAATTTCAGAGTTGTACTTAGTTGTTAGAAGTTGGCACAAAGGTCAACATTTTGAGAGAGAATTTTGGCACCTCCAACTCCAAACAATCTTTTATTATATAATTCAATAAAAAAAAGACCCATCTCATACAAGTTATCGACAAGAATAACAGATAGCTAGGTGATACCGCATCGACTTGAAGAGCATTATTGTTATGGACTGCTGTCCCAGATACTCGAAATAGAGCTATGCCTTCGGCAGAGTAAGTTTCATTGCCTGTGTCCTTTTCCTCTGCGATCTTCTTGAATCCAGAACCGATTCCGCCCTACATGATTTGTCAAAATAAATACTTAGCAGATATCCTCCTAATAGTGTAGCTATATATCATCCAGTTCTATGGTGTTGAACTATGCATCAGTTGCAGAATAACAACATAAAAAAAGAAGCAACCACTCAAGTGGTGGGCAATTGTCAAAAAAGATATATTCAGCAACTGTTGTACCTTCAAGATAACAAAGGGCTGGAAAAGAGCAACAAATTGTGGTGGTTCCTTTCCTTCATAAATGCGTCCCTACAACACTACTAATAAATCAAACTCTTCTCTTATGAACAAATATTGTAGGCACTTATGAAATAAAATGCAGCACCAGAACAGGCCTTCCTTTTAAAGAATTCCACATTGTATTAGCTAATTGAGCTGCCATCACTTGATCATCCTGTGCAGAACAAACCAAAAAAAGTAAATATAGATTCAAGCTGGCCAGCTCACCTCTACAGGTGCATGATAAGTCCTATTGCTGTAAAAAATTCAAAGAACAGAGACCAGCTGACATAAACGTTGCTCACTTGTAGCATCAGTTTATACTTACTAGCACATCTATACTAATATAAAAGGCACAATTTCAATTTTAATCTATATATGGAAATATTTTGGATGGCATATCTGGAGCATCCTAGCCATCCATTCACCAGACTGGAGGGCTGCAATTCAAAGTTGGTTCCTACAAACCAAAATCCCAAGCATTCAGACTAATTGCTGCAATACCTCGGTCTTGTGCACGCCTCCTGATTTTATGAATGACCTTCCACATGTGCACAAATTAGTGGGTATAAATAGTTTTGCAGAAAGGTTAAAATATAGGTTTTATCTAACTATTTGACCAACAAAACTATACACACCACGTCACCAAGACTGATGATCACACTAAAAAAAGTATCAACAATTGGGATAATGTGAAAAAACATTTAAGCCATAGCTTAAGTTTCGCAACATGCAAAGTATTGTTATCACCATGCTATCCTTCCCAATCCAGTAATTGAGATAATATTCTTCTTTCTTGTCACCCGAATGATATGTATAAAGAATGATATAGCAGTCTCCACTGTAAAATTTTCCAATGTCCTCTTTTGGTAAGGCAGTCTTAGCATTGCCATCAATGCACCACACCTGAAAAACAAACAATTTATTTTGTAAGGATAATTTCATTTATGCCTTTTATGATTACATATTTTAAACAATGCAACTCCTAAAGTGGGATATGATCAACAGAACCTCGAGTTTTCCACCGCCTTCGAGCAAAGGAGGAACTTCCTCATTCACTGGAGTGCTGCCTTTTGCAGTTCCCTTGACATCAACACCTTGTTGCTTCAATAAAGCTAGAAGAAACACCAAAGATCATGACCAATAATCAAAGGAAAAAAAAATTGTTATCCTTGTGACTGAATAACCTACCTGCAACTTTTCCCCGCCCATCCTCTGCGCCAGAGCTCCCTGTTGCATTACCCGCTGGCCATGATTCAAATTTCGACTTGAATGCATGACTCTCATAACCTTGAATCACGTGAGTCACTCTTGTTGTCTTTGGCCTTTTCTGATTAATGATGAATTCCTACAAGAGACAAAAACATGACAGCATTGCATATCTGAAATGGCAACCAAAAATATAAAAGTAAAGGAAAGACAGTTTGAGAGTTTACCTCAACTGCTTTACTGGCAGCTTTTCTATCCTCCAATTGCGTTACCCGACCAACCCATACAAACATTTCGGCCCCACAGTCAAGTAAAATACACCTGGTGTTCTCAAGCAGTGCTTTTGTAAGAGCCGTATCTTCCAACTTCAATTGACCATCATTGATACTGCAGGAATAAACATTTGATAATGTAGCAATGTGGAGTAAACAGAGGGAACACCAAAGAACTTTGGGCAAGGTAAGGCCAATTTGCGGTTGTTGTGCAGTGCTGCACTGTGGACTCTTTGCTGTTACAATAATCTTTACCAATTCTAGTAAGATTTTGTTAACTTATTGTGGATCCAAAACAGATGCTTTCAAGTAGCCAATACATTGAAAATTAGCAAGGTAGAATTGTGGGTTGTAAGCCACCACAATGCCAAACTAAGCCATAGCATGTCTAGGGTCATCTTCGATGTAAGTATATAACAATAGGCCTTAAGGACTAACAAAAAGCCTAACATAGGAGGTGAACTGAAGCAAATAACAAGAAGAAACTTAGCATTCAACAAACTCATCTACAAAGGAATGAATATTTTTCTAAAAACTGTCACTCTTGATTTTACTATAACTTTGAACTGTACATTACTATAAATAACTATTGATTTAGCTCATATTTCTCTTAACAATTTGTGACTCTAAAAAATAATAATGTCATGGGCGTGGCCCCAGCCAGCACTAGCAGTAGTTGGCACAGCAACAGATATAGTATGCAAGAATTTGGGATAATGATGATTAGTTTCCTTGTTAGTTATTTCCATTTGGTCTGGTGCTACCATTAACAATCAACTAAAATCACTTCAATAAAAGTAAATACCTGTAGAGCTTGGGTGTTGTAGTTTCAAGTACAACATCTTCGTCACTAACGGTTTTCTTCCCAATTGGTGCAAAACCTCCAAAAAGAACCCAGAATTCACCAGAGTCTGATTCCGCTTGTAATTTTCCATCATCTGACATTATTAAAATAGACCACATGAGTACAGAAAAGGGTGCACCAGCTGACAAAGGTACCAATGTAAAGTTTAGATGTCCCCTCACCAACAATTGCAACATCGCACACACCCCCATGGTACTTCTCCTTTAAATGTTGGATAACTTCCAATGCTTTAGCCCTTTCTTGGATATTGGAGTTAGCACCATTAAATTGGTATATTTTCTTCTCAGTGTCCAAGATAAACACATCATCATGGTTTAATGATGAACGGGCAAAGGGAACCTGAACAAACAAGGAATCATATTAATGTAGCACAGAGAATTACTGAACTGAAATTTGAAAAGAATAGGCAGCAAGAGAGTAAAATGCTCCATACCTCTTTAACTCTAATAGCTCTCTTCCCTCTGCAAATATATAACCGTGTTTCAAACTTTTCCTCTTCAGGCTTTTTGAACCCTGAGGCAAAACCGCCCTCCAAAGGTATAATGCAAGGTTTGAAGTATGATAGGAACTTGTCAGATTCATAACTTTGGAGTTCCCTATGCTGGATTGCACGACCACCAAGTATGGCATCAAGTTCAACTGTTTTGATTGCTGCAGTACCAGCTTCATCCTGCACGATGATACATCGTCATAAGGATGGAAATGGTATTTTTGAGTATCGCAGAAATTAAGTTTACAAAGCGTGTACTTGACTTGAATCTTTCCCAATCCAGAAGTGGATGTCGTACAGATATGCACCACCTTTAGCACAGATCGTCTAAAAACATAAAGAAATAACTTAGAAACTTTTGTATTACAGAAAAATAGAAAGATGCATCAAAGGAAAACAAGAGGCAAAGCAATCACCTGCAGAACTATGTATGAATCTCCGCAGTAGAATTTACCATAATCAGATTGTGGCAAATGAACTGGTTTAAAATCTTCAATTCGCCATATTTCTGTCCCACTAAATAATGTTAAGGGGGACACCAACATAAATAAACAAGGAGGGCCCAGATTTGCAATCTTAAAGAACAGAGGAAATTTTATCAGAGATAATTAATAAAAAAAACAACTAAACATATGACAATCGTGTGGAAGGATACACTTTTTGGCCAGCTCCTTGAAAAGCTGGATCCAGCACTTTTGTGGTTGACATTGGGAAGCAACTTTACCAGGGTTTACTTTGAAGGAAATAAAATAGTAGCAGATGGTTCCACTGTACAACAAGGGCGCTGAGAGTTAGGAACACGTCATATGCTGAAAAAGGAAACACAATCAAACAAATCAAATAACAAGTGAAATATCAAATTGTGTTCAATTAATCCAACAAGAAAACAAAAAAATACATATGTCAAAATGTCAAATATCTATTGCAGGTAAGACAACTGAAGAAGTTTAAGTGCCAGATTCTCAAAACAGAATATGCATGGGGCCATGGAGAATGCTCGCGATTCAGCATTGTGCCATTATCTACATACAAGACTAAAATCATCACTACATGTTCATCGATGAATAATTTTTCATGAGAACTAAATTACTATGCTGGTAAAAAGAGCTATATTAGATTTATGTCAGTGTGAACAATTTTTATAAGCACCTCTCCGACTCCCCCTCTCCGCACATTAGAGTTCATCAGCACATGGCCAAGGTTTGGTTGCAAGGGTTGGTTCATTGAGTGGCTATTTGAACAATCGTTGAAAATGGGATCCAAATGTATTCATCAAGGAAGAGGTTACCTTTCTAGCAATGACAATATGTAGTTTCAACTGTTTCCTCCTAAAAGGATTTGTGGTGACTGAGTGATGTGCACAGTTATGGCTGGTCCAAATCACTGCTGTTAGGAGGTCGCTGATGCTTTGTAGCCCTTAACATGCGTAGTTGTTCATTTCAGTGATCTACCAATGCAGTTGAAGAGTGGCATTCGCATACATACTATAATTTGGTTCTTATACACAACGTATGTCCCTTCAGCGTCACGGTTGTCGTAGTTTAAGTTTCAATAGACCACTTAAATTGATTTGCATAACCCTAAACCTTGTGTTGCAACTAACCACGTGTAAGAAAGTTCCAATTTATTCATCCAAGGAGCATTGCATGCTATCCTCAAATCATGCCCTCTCACTTAGTACCTCAAACTAGACACAAAAAATAGGCTATCGTCATCCTTAGCATATCTCTGTTTTTGTAACCCTGTTCATAAATGGTGCGTGTATGTAACTACACATTTCATCGTTCGACATCTCTCTTTCCAACATAGGGGCATATGTAACTCTGGGCCTCAGTGACATTCAACCCTTCAAACACCACATATACAGTTAGAGCAGCAGCAAGCCCAGCAGCACACTTCAGAGCTTCACACCTACACATGGTTATGTGGTGAGCTAAATGTCCATGCTGATCGCACAATTTGCCATTTTTCTGCACGCAAGCTCCCAGATCATAAGAGATGGCCTCCAATGAGAAAAAAAATTGGAACATGCTCGGTAAGTGAAAAGAATGCTCGCCTTTTCATTAATACTTCTCGTCACACTGAACTAAAGTACTCCAACACTAGTCAAACAAGAGCAAAATGGTATTAACAACTGCCACCAACCAATAGAAATCAACGCTAGCTAAGCTAGGAGCTACTGGCATGCGTGCGTGACACTAAACTAGCATGAGTTGCATCTAAAAACAGCATCTGACAACAACAAAATTGACGCGATCCTAGCTCTAGCTAAGTCGTACGCAGTAATCCAAAATGAAGTCGCATCTAATGCGCTACTACACACCAGAAAACCAACACGACGCATAAAATTAGAATAGGTTAACATGGGACTGAGGAATGGTAGAGATCAAAACAAACGAAACACATCTCGAAAGGGGGAAATCGACAGTATTAACCCGCCACTCGCAACAAAAACACGTATCAAAATCAACAGGAGAAAAGGATAAAAAAAATAGCAGATCTGACCATCGGCAACGAGATCCATGGGACTCACACGCGATAAGGAGCTAGTAGAGTTGCGAACTTACTACAAGGGCAAACGAGGCGGTGCCCAAGCGACGGGAATGAGGAGGGGGCGCCGATCTCGCGGCGAGCTCGCGAGGGGAAGGGGATCGCTGGATCTGAGCGGGAGAGGGGAATTGGGCAGGGGTGCTCGGCTTCGTTGGATCAGAGGGAGGGAGGGGAACGCGGAGGCAGAGAAAGAGGAGCCACCTGAACTGGAACAGCGGAGTGACGGCCGAGCGTAAATAGGGCTGCAAAAACAACGGCAGTGATCGATGCGCAATTGCGCATACCTGCATTGCAACGCATGGCGGCATGGCCCAAAAGATTGAAGGGGTTTTTTTAGCTTATTTGTTTGAAAGGTTTTTCTTACCAATAAATAGTTTCTCATTTAAAATGTTGATATATCATATACAATTGCGGGTATCACTGACTAGTACAGCTATAACTCAGGTTTGTTATTACCTTTTTTTTTTTTAGAAATCAGTACTTTTTTTTTTTAGAAATCAGTACTGAGGCTCGATTTATTTAGGCTGAAGGCCTGAGGAGTAGTAGCTTTTCTAAAAAGCTGCTTTTTTTGTTTTTTAGATAGAAAAGCGGCTGTAACTTTTTATAAGAGCCAGTTTGACAATAGCTAATTTCTCTCAGCAATAAGCTACTAAAGCAAGTACAAGCTAGTTTTCATCCTTTGGTTTTTGCTAGTTATATATGGTTTATAGCTTATGCCAAAACCCGCTTAAAAGCTAAGTTGTTTAGGGGCTTGCTAGCTTTTCAAAAGTTGTAGCTGGCTTAAAGCCCCAAACAACGTCATAGGCCTAGTTCGTTTCAGCTTCTGCACAGCTTCTACTTAAAAAAAAGTGGATTGTTTGCCGAATAGGAGAATTCTGGACAATTTTTCCCACAATCAGAAGCTGCCCTCTATATAGAATCAGAAGCTAGCTAGAACCTGATTCTCGCTATTCTTGTTAATTCTCACAGGCCTAGTCTAGAACCTAGAAGTCGCAGACAGCCTAGCCCGATTCTCCCACAATCAAAAGTATGTTCTCCCATAATCCAAAATCCATAATGTTGAAGCTGAAACGAATTGGGCCTTAGTCTTTTTGGCTTATAGCTTAAAGATTTTTTTTTTGCTTAAATAACTTAAAAGCAATCGGCTTTTATATGCGGTAGAGATGGATAATTTTACCTTAACTTAAGTGGCAAATAACTTTTAGCTTTTAGGGCCTTATTAGGGGAGGTATAGCTTTTCTGAAAAGCTGTTTTTTGGGTTTCTGGGCTGAAAAATAGCTGTAGCTTTTTATAAGAGTCCATTTAATAAATAGCTAATTTCTCTCAACAGTAAGGTGCAAAAAGTCCAGCCCAGCTTTTATCTTTTAGTTTTTCCTAGTTATATATGGCTTCTAATTTATGTTAAAAGCCACTTAAAAACTAAACTATTTGGAGGGGCTTATTGTTTTTTCGAAAGCTGGAGTTGGCTTAAAGCCCCCAACCAAACAAAACCTTACTTATATGGAGACTTATGGTTTTTAAAAAAGCTAGATAAAATGCCACCTATTGTAACATCCAAAAAATTTGGGTTTCAAAATATTTAAAATTTTTAAATGAATCATTTGCATTTTCCCCAAATTAACTACAACTTAATTTGAATTTTTCTTTATGTGAAAGATTTAATTTGACTAAACTATACCTCAAGCAAAAGATTTTCAATCATAGTTGGGTTCCTTGAGCTTTTCTGTAATTTTAAGATTTTTTGAATTTATTTGCTATTTTTTTAGTTTTATTCGATTTTTTGGTAATTTTCTAATTCGAAAAAATAATTTTTATTTTGGAAATTACCCTCGTGCCGAATCTACCCTGACCCGTTGCTATTCCCCGCTCGGCCCGCATCGTCCGACCCAGCTCTGTCGCTCTGCAGCCCGGTCCACCTCTACGCGGCCCAACCAACTCCCCGTGTGCGCACCGTCGCCAGTGAAACCCTAACCGAACGACATCCGGAGTCCATGACTGAGACACCGCACTGCATCTCGATTTTTGGATAAAGCACGTCTCCCAAGATCCCTATTTAAGGCATAGACCCCTGTCCAAGGTTCCCTGTTTCGCGCTGCTTCGGTTGCCCCATCTTGCGCCGCCCGAGCTACAATCGTTCATCCTCGCAAGTTCATTGAATTTGTGACACCGTTGTCTTGGCCTTCTTCCCCGTTGTTCTGCCGCTCCGATGCATCTCCGCCACTCCCGTGTGCACCTTTGTCTTCACCGCATCACGCTTGTCCAAGTCCGCACTAAATCGAGTTCGATCCGTCACCAAAACGTCGATGACCATGTCGTCTTTCCTTGCGCCGGTGAGTCGCGTCACCTCTCTTCGCTGGAGCCGAGTTCCTAAGCCCGAGCCGACGTGGCATCCACCGTGTCGCCGCGTGGCAGCGACGTTGCGTCCGCGTGTGCGCCCAATCAGTCGATTTGCCCAATCATCGTCGACGTCAGTAATGACATCAGACTTGCATCATCCGTGCACCGGGTGCATCGTGAGCCGAGCTCAGTGCCATAGACTCAGTCCACCAAATTCCGGCCAACAGCACTATAACGCAATAAATCGGTTTTCCTTTAAAAACCATAAAATCTTCTTTTTCTATTTTTCTGAATTTAATCTTTCAGAAGTTCGTTCTCTTTCATACGAACTCCGATTGAGGCGATTCAAATTTTAAAAATTTTCTAACATCAAGCTCTACATTTTAGAGCCATTTATTTTCAATTTTGAGTTTGTTTGAGTCTTAGTTTGTTGTTTAATTTTATTCATTATTTTTTCTGGTAGAGGCTAATCTCAAGGGAGCGAACAAAGAATTTGAAGATCAAGACTCAGCAGTAGATCAACAAGATAAGTTGAAACCTTTGATCATATTGAACCTATATTTATAAAAGTAATTTATTTTATACAATTGCATGTTATTTATGTACAATGATTATTTGTTGGGAATAGCTATATACCTAATTAATATTATCCCACCTTGATTATTGGAATACTATGTATCTATTGTTAATCCTAGGTTGGAACATTATTAATTGGACATGATCATATTACCAATATTAGGTTATTATAGCTATGCTTAGACATGCTTATTTGTAGATGGGATTCATGTCACTTGTTGAACAAGGTTAATCTTAACTTAATGAGAGGTTGAATTGTGGTCGATAGCCACTGTTGTAAAATTTATTGTACCATGGCAGGGTTTGCTATCGGTCTTGGTTAAACAAAATAATTTTTCCTCAGGCAAGTGATCGTGCAGTAAAGGGGGTGCCATTAGCATATTTGGGATGTTGATGTCTTACCTTAGACAACTTAAAGACTTAATCTTGTGCGTCATTAAACTAGGTCTAATCGTACTCACGGCCATACGTCTTTGTTGATCAGTTGCTGAGAAAGGATCATGAAATACAGAGTTTTATGAGGAGTACTATGAGGACTAAGTAAACTAGAAAGGCGTTCTCCAGTCGATTGCCTGTGGTATATTGAATGGCCCAAGTTATTTTATTACCGCTGCAATACTTTTTTTGTTTCTTAAGCCCTTAAGGCATAGTGGTGTAAACTTTAACCATAAGGTCTGTTGCTTTATTTAATAATAATTTGCTACTTTCTTAGTTAATTCATTGTATGTTATAGTATTTCATTTATGTTGTCACTGTGTGCACTAACATGATCCTAGACTAATACAGTATACACAGAAAGTTTTGGATTCATAAATCCAGGTCCCGCTTTGGTTTTAAGCTGGTGAAGCAGCCTAAACAAACAAGGCCAGTTAGTCATCTAGCCAAGAGGAAGTGGGTGGCATTTTAGAATTCGGGTGAGAGGGAACCATTATGCAAGTCAAAGGAGCCCACCTTCTAAATTTTGGATGAAAGGGAACTTGGATCGTGAGACGTGTACAATAACATTGGAGGGGAACCGCCCTGCCGAAAAAGAGTGGCAAAAATCTGGGGGCTTCTTTTTTTTTTTTTTGCTCCAAGTTAAAATAACATCACCTTTGCTTTAAGATAGAAACATCCATCTTACTTTGCGCTTAGTATTTCGTTGATCGCAAAGGAGCATTACACAGATGAGGTGAGTAATGAACAAGCATCAACCTACTCACTTCAGTCGCAAATAGTTGTCGTTTCGAATATAGGTACAGTTGAACTTTCAAAATTTTGATTATCAATATCTTTTAAATATTTAAATTAAGATGCATGAAAATCATATGTGTAAATTTATCTCGAAAGGTATACAACTTTTTACTCTTAATGCCATATTGAAATTCAATTGAACCGTTCTATAGGAATCCTGCTACATTTCTTCGTGCATACACTAAATATGTACATATATGTTTTAATTGATACGTGTGTAAGAGAATGTTAATGTTGATAGTACGATCTAGATCAATTTGATGATATGTATTACCCTCCTCTTTTGATATTCTGTTGCAACGCACGGGCACTCTACTAGTATTTTTAAAATAAGATGCATGAAAATCGTATGTGTAAATTTATCTCGAAAGGTATTTTTCTAATATTGTAATTTTATTAGATTTTATAAATACGTTACGATACAAATTAGTGGTTAAAGTTGTACTTTAGATATCACATCGATATCCAAAACGATAACTATTTATGACCAGGTAGGTACCGGCGCACTGCGTATCCATCCTGCCTTTAAAATGGTAAGAGTAGTTTTCCTCGCAAGAACAACAATGGTAGAGTAGTTTAATCAGGCGCCCACACCAAGTAATAATGGCCATGCTCGTGCAAGCACGGGGCTGCGGGCACCGCACACATCAGAAAAACAGATCCAGCCCAGCGAATCCCATTCTGGTCGGACGGACCCACGCTCCTGCGACGCCCGTTGCACCATCAGCCGCCAGCTGCCGTATCATGTTCATCACACACTCGCGTACAATAATACCACACGCTGCAAGGAGAGGGCGTGTAAAGCCTCTGTTTTGGGATGGGCGCGCCGCGCGGCGTCGCCGGCATGCCATGTGCTGCCACGGCTGAGGATCGGCACGGCCTGCTCGCATCGCAGCAACACTCTGGAGCCTGCAGCCTCTGCACTGGCAAAGTGACACCATCTCGTAGCATCTCCTCAACCGGAAGAAAGGATCTTATAATGGAGCCATGGAGGCACAGTTAGTTCGGGTCGGCGGTTGGGAACATCACAATTGCTGTACAAGTGTCCATGATTAGAGCATCCTCCCGGCTCGCTGATCTTGTTTCTTCCGGCTTTGACACCATCTTGTTGCTGCTGAATGCTCATGCAGCACTTAAGATTGTCAGGATCCCGATCCGTAGTCCTGTGGTCATGTAGCCTATAACTACTATTTGTATTTGACGATGTCGATCCTGCATGGTATCCAACTCAGCCAGTACTAATATAAAATAGCAATAAGGATTAACAAACACTCAGCCAGTACTCATATAAAACAGCAATACGGATTAAGAATCTTCAAAATCACGAATCTATAGTTAGGATTCTATGGCGACCGTACAATCATTGATTCTGCCAACCTAAAAATGATCTCGACTGGCATCCCGGTCTTAACGATCTTGAATTAAAGTGGTTCTAATAAGAATAATACTCCATAAAGTCTGTTTCCGGTTAACTACAAGCAGTTTTACACTGCTCCTGAAGATTTCGTACTACTAAGTGAATGTAGAGGTGTCAGAATTGGACCATTAGCTGCGTCGTGTGCAGTCAGTGTACCTTTCCATTTTCACGGACCATCGGATGAAGCTTTCCACCAGCCTATCACAGGTCCAGTGGAGGAATCAGGAAAGCACATGAAGGTACGTCCTTTGGACAGCACCATCAGCCTAATAAACTAATCAGAGCATCAGCCATGAAGTATCATCAATTCAACACTGTATATTCCAAAATATTACAGGGAAAACACCAGCCAATGCAGCACAAACAGAACAAATGCACCCTAGTAGTAGCAGCTCTAATAAAGGGTGGAATCAAGTGTCAGCGTAAGTAGGATCCACATCACCTTTTTGCAGGTTTTGTAAAAAGTTTGTTGCATGTGAACTGTAAACTGTTTCTGACAGTAGAATACATGAAATCTTTGTACAACTTTGTAATTACCGCGAAATTATTTGGGCCGAAGAGGAGATCCTATATCTGAGCTGCTCCCTAACCTGTCTTGTTTCGGAAAGACATTCTGTCGAAGGAGGAGGTTCTGTGCCAATTGTGTCATCTTATTGTCGCTGTATTCACATGCATGTTTCCATACCTACATTCAGAATGACCAGTTAGTTATATACATACAGTTGGATTCGAACTACACTTTTCTTTGCATTTGCCGTAATTAAGGTCTGTTCTAACATGAAGGTATTGGGGGAAAAACAAAAATGAGAAGGGGTGGAAAACACATTAACACAGCCACCTCCTCCTGTTTCTACCTTAGTCCAGCTCCTCGCTCAATCCAACTTGAAGGGATTATAGAGGATGGAGTGAAAGTGTTTCTTTGAATTGGATTGAATCCTCGTCCATCTAATGCTTGTCACTGTACAATTCATACTGATCTTTTATCTTTATTCTCAATCGTATAGAAGCACATCCACAATATAAGCATACGAGTAATGGTATGCGTACTAAGTTTATTTACTAACCGTTTACTTAAGGGGCCAACGCGCATCATGGAGTCTAATTCCCACCGAAAAGCCTCCCTATCCGAGCATACACGGGCATGGTCTGGTAGTAGAACTTCAATTTAGGCTTCCCGTAGTTAAGATTGGTTATCTGAGTTATTATCGAGCTTCTTTCGAAATTAACATAATTCCATATAAAATCATTTTATTTATCATTTAAATGATTATTTTAAATTCGAGCTAATGAGCCACTATCGAAATGAGCCTCATTAACATTTTTTTTTCTCGAAATAGACTTATTTTAATTTTAATCAAAGTAATTTTGATTTGAACCCTAACAGCATTTTTTGCCAGCTATACACCTAGCTACAACATTCAGGGCACTGTCCTGAGTGTCATTCTTATTTCATGGCCAAGCCGCGATATCTCTTGTGAGCTGTGATGACAAGATATTTCTACATAATTCGGTGCTCTTGCCACTTGCTATGGCTGGGGCCAAGTACTCCATTGCCGCCGTTGCCGAGAACATGGTTCCATGCTTGTCGCCGTGGGAGTGGCGGCTTGCTTGATACTGCAAACAAATACGTGTTTCCAATCCATGCCTAACTTGGTAATCCAGGCCAGTTGTGGACATAGATAGATGACATGTTTCCATGCCTAAAAAGGTTCATGAACAGTGTAATAAGAATAAGGGAATCGTTAATTTAAAGTTATCATCACCAAAGATTTAGTAAAGACATCTTCTTCGTATAACAAGTAGCAGCAAGGCGCATCACCTCCTTTCCTACACACTTTTCTTCTCCCTTAAAAACCTTCTCCTTATGACAAGTGGTATCACCTCCTCTCTCCCATACTTCTCTTCTCCCTCAAAAGCAATCTCCTTATGATAAGTGATGTTACCTCCTTCATCTCCCTTTCCACCTCCAGTCCATTCCCTTTAAACTCAAAATAGTTTCTGCCTTTCAAACTTTCCTCTCGAGTTTTTGAAAACAAGTATTTTTAACCACTTTTAAAAGTTTTTTAAGCGAACTTTTCGAACCAAAAGTTTGTTGAATAGAAACTTTTCGAACCAAAAGTTTGTTCAATCGAAACTTTTCGGTGCAAAAGTTTTTGAATTGGATATTTTTAGAGCTGAAACTTTTCGATTTAAAATTTTTTCGAGATGAAACTTTCTAATTTTAAAATTTTCAATTTATATTTTTTTGAGTTGAAACTTTCCGATTTGAAAATTTTTCGAGTTGAATTTTAAATAAAAACTTTTTTGAATGAAAACTTTTCGAACCGAAAGCTTTTGAATTGAAAGTTTTCTGAGTTGAAACTTTCCGAGTTGAAACTTTTTGATTTGAAACTTTTCGAGTTGAAATTTTTTTATTTAAAACTTTTCGTGTTGAATCTTTTTTAGTTGAAAGTTTTTTTATTTGAAATTTTTCGAGTTGAAACTTTCTAATTTGAAACTTTTTTATTTAGTTTTAAATATTGAGTTTAATTTTTTTCGAGTTGAAACTTCCTATTTAAATTTTTCATAGTTTAAATATTATAATTTTAATTTTTTGTGTTTGTGAGGGAATAAGGAGGTGGAAGAAGTGAGTAGGAAAAAGAAATGGGATAGGTGGATAAAAAAGATAACACATAGCATCCTAGGAAGGTATCTTTAAATATGATAGTTTGAGGTTAACCTCAAAATAATCATACACTAAGAATAAGATTATATTGATTTATGATCAGTGTAAACTTCGGAACCTGCTATGCATC
This sequence comes from Otatea glauca, assembly GCA_036346275.1. Lineage (NCBI taxonomy): Eukaryota > Viridiplantae > Streptophyta > Magnoliopsida > Poales > Poaceae > Otatea > Otatea glauca. Next base: position 53,307,691 of record CM070712.1, on the reverse strand, counting down.
AAGCTATTGCGGTGCTTCAAATGGTAAACTTCAGAACCCACAAATATAGAGATTTTTTTCAAATTACATAAATAGACCTCTATCACCATTTCAAATGATGATATACTAATGTAGCCACCACGCAAGAACCTTGTCGCTTGTTGGACCGGCAACAGAGTGTCTGTCGGCAGTTCAAATCTATATTTTTTTCAAAACATTAAAAAAAATCACACAAATATTATGCTGAAAAAGGTAATTACAGAAATATTTTTTCGTAATTTTTTTATTTCCCTGTATTTTTTTAAAAAATATTGTCACTGTCGGGGATCGGCCACCACGACACGTGGCCCCCCCGGGGGGCCCTCGTGCAGCCCTTCTCTAGAAATCGTGGGACTGTTCCCTAGCTCGGGCCGAGACGTCCCCGGACCGCCAGCTCGGAGCACCAATCGAACTGTTCCGAGCCAGGCTCCGATCAAGAGTCCCGCAAGGCCATAAAGGAGCTCTTTCCCGACCTAGCCGACCGCCCCGAGCTCTTTCCCGACCTAGCCGACCGCCCCGAACTCTTTCCCGACCTAGCCGGCCGCCCCGAGCTCTTTCCCGACCTAGCGGAGCGCTCGACCTTCGGCAGACAGTCGGGCTTCCCGACCTCAAACCAGCCCGACCCGGCCTCGTCGAGGATCGAGCATCGGGTTCCCCGCTGACCGTTTACCACGTGCTCGGTGATCACGACCGGTTGAAGCGACCGCCCAGAGGCAGGTAGCTCCTTCTCAAAGCAGTAAGAAGGCCACCAAAGTCAAAACCTCAGTCCCATCGTCCAGTCATGTACAGCATGGGAGTCAGCTCACCCCAGCGTGATGGGACCACGGATGGCAACGTCATCATCCGACGAGTTCTGAGAGTGGGTTCATTGCTTCCGAAGAAGCGACGACCCGCTTTGCTCGGAGAGCCTACCAACCCGGCGTGGGCGAGGCCAGACAAGACCAGTCACCAAAACGAAGGCCTTCTGATATGCCCCCCTTTTATCCTCTCGGCTCCCAATTCCCAATGTAACCTGCCCCTTTCGGTCATATAAGGGAGGGGCAGGGCCCTCTACGCGGGGGACTTTTTCTCTTCTTTCGCACACAGCACTCCTAGCTTCTCATCTGTAAACATTGCGCAGTCATTTGCACCCAGAGCAATACAGTATCATCACCCGAACTGGAGTAGGGACGTTCGTCCCGAACCAGTATAAACCTCGCGTCCCCTGTTTGGTTGCGCAGGTTCCCCTGCTTAGTGCGCCCGCCGAGGGTGCCACCCGGACGAGCAAAGCTCTGGGCCTCGCCCTCCGTACGATCCTTCCCCCTCTTTCTTTGCGGTCGACGGTCCCGATCGTCGACAGTCACTCTGTCCTTTGTTTCTCTTCATTTATAAAGGACTGTTCAATTTTTTGTTTTGGTGTTAAGTAAAATCGGGCTTTGTGTCGTTTGATGATGGAATTTGAAGAAAGGAGATGATACGGAGCATTTCATAATAAGGATGGACATGGCCGATATTTTTGTTGAAACGTTACGGAAAAATAAATTTTCAGAAATAATTTGAAGGAAAGAAAATGACACAACATAAAGTAGAAAACAATGAAAGAAAACGTACATTCAATCCCATTACATAGTATGCCATATAAAATGATGAAAGAGACGTAGCGTGTACGGTTCGGATCATTATCTATGTTTGCCCTGTTATTTGTATGGTACAAATGGCGACACGAATGAACCATAAACGGAAAGTACAGCTGAGATACATGTTTACCTTTTGGAATCGGAAAGAAGTTTTACTTACTATCATAGACCCTATAATGAAAGATCTATCGATACCTTCACCTTTGATTTTGCGAGGCTTAGAGTCTTAGCTTTCTTCCGGTTACTCCCGTGAACATCCACTCAATAATAGTTTTTAGGGGCGATTTTAGACTCCTCCGGGAAGTGAGCCTCGTCAGCTTTCTCCATCTTCTTCCTATGTGCCATTAGCTCATCAATGGGCTCCCAAAACTGCGCTTCGTTAGGTCTATAACACGTCTATCATCGGGTCGAGTAGCTCATATCCCCCTACCTATATCGATGAATTTCCTATTTTTTAAAAAAAATTATATACTTGTCTAATACTTTTCCAATACCTCTCAACTATAATACTTCTATCAACTCAGAAGAAGGCGCTGGAATGTTTATTCATATCCCGCAGTTCCTTCTCGCTCCCTACACCATCGCCCCTACTCATCTCTTCCCTTGGGCTCCCACATCAACATTCCTCTCCCCATGTAGACAGTAGCGCACGGCACCCCTCTTCTTACCGGCGTGACGGCGTCACTCTTATTCTCTCTTGATTATGGTAGTGTGGTATACTCCCAAACAGCCAGCGGCAGTCAGGAGTTGATGAGGATAGCAGCGACTAGGAGGCAAGACATATGGCTGCAGCTGGCAGGAATAGAAGCGCACAATTATGAAAGATGTTTGGACAGCAGTAGACTAAATGCTCTAAGCCACTTGCTATGGACCGATAGGTCTTTAAGATGATCTAGCACGTTTGCTTCTTCATATTCTTTGTTATTATCTCTTTTATGTCTATTTTAGTATGATATATCATATCTCATGTTTGTTGTTTTATTATTTTATTTTTATTATATATATACATATGTATCATCGTATCGGTGTTTTTGAGAAAATAACGTATCCCGATATTATGTTATTGCGTATCCGTATCGGTATCTGTATCGATATCCTATGTCGAGGTTTGCAGCGGCGATGGATGAAGAAGCTGGCGGCAGCAAGCTCGGCGCGATGTTCGACTCACCGGAAGCGAAGTGCCGGTTCCTGCGCGACATCGTCGTCAGCTTCGTGCTGTCAGGGAAGGACTTGACGTCCTCTGCTCTGACCTGGTTCTTCTGGCTCCTCGCTGCCAACCCGCACTGTGAGCGGTGCGCCGTGCGCGTAAGAGGAGGCCTTTCGCGTCATGGCAACAGTTACGATGAACTAAAGGGGATGCACTACCAGCACACGGCGATCACTGAGTTGATTCGGCTATACCCACCAGTGCCCATCAACTCGCGGGTGGCGGCCGCGGGGGACGTGCTGCCGAACGACACATCGGTGCTGTCCGGCTGGTTCGCCGACTACTCCGCGTATGTGATGGGGGAGGATGCCGTAGCTGTCGGGAGACGACTGTGGCGAGTTCCGCCCGAAACGGTGGCTTGACGACGACGGCGAGTTCGTGGCGGTGGATGCGGCGAGGTACCCCGTCTTCCACGCGGGTCCGCGAGCGTGCGTCGGGAAGGAGATGGCGTACGTGCAAATGAAGGTCGTGAAGGCCGCCGTTATCAGGAGGTTTGCGGTGGAGATTGTGCAGGCGCCGGCGAACATGGAGATGGAGATGGCGCCGCCGTACGAGATGTTGGTGACATTGAGAATGAAGGGCCGGCAAAAGTTGACCATGACAACTGACAAGCACGCTACGATACACCCCAAGTAGAATCCAGACGCAATCAAGAGTGGCAGCAACTTTAGTTGGGTCCAGGAGAAACTCTCCGGTCACGATAGTTTGTCAATTTAGATGTATTTAAACTTTTGACATCTTAACTGTCAATATATTTTTAAATATTAAATTTGGATACATACAAGTTATTTTTTTAAATAATAGAAGGACAACAAAACCCTCTCGATTTCTATTATCAGAAATCACATAAATCTACTACAGGAAAGCAAAAGCGAGAAACAAAACATAAAAAGAGCTCTCTGTTGCACTCTAACTTATAAAGTTAGTCAGCTAGAGCAAGATTCATGCTCGAAACAAACACATGATCCAAAAGCAGAAAGTAAATGAACTAAACCTATTACAGTGTCATTCATAAACACAAAATAAAGATCACTTTGTCCTAATACTTCCGCAATCAACACACACACTCTTCTTTTTATATTTTAGATAGCAATCCTAACCACTGTTGGTCTCCATCTCTTATGCGCCTTGAACACCTCAGTAACCGCTTGTTCCAGCAATTTACCCCCCCCCCCCCCTCAAAGCATGACTTCTCTATCTTTCTCATTTCTCTGCAAAACAGTCCAAATATTAAGCCATTGTGTTGACATTCGATCCAACAAAAGTGCTGTATCACAAAGAACCAACCGAACGGCATATGAGTTGAAAGGGGCACGAGAGCATGTTCATGGGGGACTTCAGTTTTATCACCACGGATACGAAATTATTTTTGTAACAGTGCGTGTCAATACTGGGCATATGGAACGCAGCGACGATGGGGGCATGCTCTTATTACATCAATCTCCTGAATGCCCTTAGATACTTTACAATACTTCGTTACATTGGGAGAGGAGTTTAAAAATCCTCATGGCAAGCTGATTGGTAGGCCTGCCACCCTTGGATGCGGTACTCCCTTGCCGTCTCAGAAGGATTACTAGCCTTTATAATCCCACGTCCGACTATAACTATATCACTGCCTCTGTCGTTTATGACCTGTATTACACAGCAAAGTTGCAAGTAACGTACATAAGTTGATAAGCATATTGCAACGAGAAAAAAAAAGCTCACGTTCTCAGACTGAGTGAAGAAAACCAAACCTTCCTACAGAAAGTATCCAGTTCAAATTAATTTAGCATCATTATCAAGATTAAGAAAAATGGTGCAGGCACAAGCACAGGCCACAAGATATTTCAAAGATGCTGCAGGTATGATCACAGCGCTGCAAGATATTTTGAAAGTTGATTTTCAAATCCACCTCATGATATGGCAGGCTAAAATTTTATAGGACAAGAAAAAAAAATGGCACGAGTCCAATCGTGTGGTACAGTTTAGAGTAAAAAACAGTCTCCCAAAGAAAAGAAAAAAGAACACAGCCACAGTCTAAGCAACCTACTGAATTAACATTCTGCTTATAGAAGTCTCTGGTTGGTTTTCGAAGAGGAAACATGAAACATACTATTACTTAGTCTGCAAGCCAAAGGAGATATATACTAACATATCCGAAAGGTGCACAGTAACTATAGTTCTGAGTAACACAGTAAAAAATACAGGTAACGTACTAAGTAGACAAACATCTATAGAACTTAACATTAAGATGTGTGAAGGTTGAAGAATATCAATCACACAAACAAATTGTAATGGCAAGGTTAAACTCACAGAATAAGGAGTGTTGTATTGTTGACCAAGAGCATCTCCTCCAGCAACTATCTGAACTCCAGAAGTGGCATGAATAAACGCTGGACTTGACGGTGCCACTGACCAAGATGCAGGATTTACTGACATAAATCCAATTACAAAATCAGAATGTTGCTCAGCAAACTTTACAGCTGCAGCAGTGTAGTCTCCATGAGCAAGGTTACCAGCGGAGCTCATTTCAGCAAGCAAAAGTAACCCTCTTCCTTTCGGCAAACCCTTCAATACCAGAACACAACAGTTACTGTGAGCACTAGTGCACTACAATACATCAGCTATTAGCAGTTGTAACATTGACATTTTAATTTTTTAACTTGACATTAATTAGTTATAAGGCATGTAATTATGTAAAGTGTAACATACCTTCAGCTTCAAGCCATCTACAATTCCAGGTCCAGGGACTATATGTGCATTAACAATATCAGCCCAGTCTGATATGTGGAATATTCCTCTGAACCAAAGTAAAAACACTAATTATATTGTGTGTGTGTGTCTATAAGAGAAATAAACTTACATAGATATTTTATGCCCTTCTCTCACCCTTCATATTGCATAGTTACTGTGTTTCCAATGTCAGAAAATCTGCGGTCTTCAAAGATCAAAAAGTTGTGCCTCTCAGCAATCTTCAAACAGAATTTCAAGAATTAATAAATAAAACATAAGCTGCGTAAAAACCAAGCCAGATCAATAGATTTAGCATCTTGAACAGCGAATACCACATTGGTATACAAGAAAACAGCTCTAGTAATCAATAAAAAAAACAGGTCTAGTAAACAGAGTAGATTGCCTTGATATAGGTCTATTGTGCCCAAATGTGGTAAATGCAAAAAATCAAACATGCCCCCTAATAGAACAGTATGAACAAAGACACTCAACACTCATAGACATGAAGATCCTACATCTGAATTCTGACAAACAAACTCCAACTAAAATATCTACCACCTGGACTATTATGGCACTGCCATTCTACTAGTACTAGCAAACATAAAATCAAACAGTGCCATCTGAGAAAAGCATTGTCAACAACAAAGAATGATGAAAAAAAGCAAGATTGCATCATAAGCAAACGTACCAAACGGAGCTTGGCACCAAAACCTGGTGTAAAATCAGACAAGATATCCACGTGGGTTTTCAACATGCAAATCTCCGGACCAACCTACAAAACAATTGGACAACTAAGTTAACACACGTCAAAATTCAGGGCTTAACATCAGCAATTTAATGTACCAAAAAAGAACAACAAAAGAAGCAGAACAAAATCAAAGGCGTTCATAGCATATAGGAAGACCATGCAAATGAATCAAATGGGACTTCATAAAATGGTGAAAAAGTAAAAACTATGCCAGATTAGTACAGAAACTGCACCCACACAATGACTATCAGATTATGGACCACACTACATGTGAAAGATATACAGCAGCATCCAAGTGCAGAAAATGTCATAAGAAGAAGGGAGAATATGCAATGGTAAAAATAAAGTATGGAACTCTAATAAACTAACATATAGAACAAAGAATGACAGGGCACCGCTCGCACATCAAGTCATTTCATTCACTTCCCAAGGGTTGTAGTTTAATATGCCTAAACATAAGTAAACAAATAAGGCAGAAACAAGCGTCATATATCAGGAGGTATTCACAGTTTCAGACAACCCCCCAAATTTGTTATTTACCTAACACAGGGACTAATTCTAATGTACAAGAATTTCCATCTTAATATACACATATTACATAATTAGCCATCTCTATGCCTTCCCAAAGGAGAAATTGACATACTGACTTTGAAGTGCTTAAGTGTAACTAACAAATCTACCAACCATCAACAACAACTTAAATACCTTCTCGGCAAGATCAAGTAGCTCCTTTGCTGTCCCAACATCCGCAGCAACACACAAGTTGCTCTGCTTCGCCTCCATCACCTCGAAGAGCTTCTTCCCCATCAGGTTTGTGGCCAATCCCGCCCTCTCAGCAAACGCCTTCCTAACCACCTTCGGCTTAATAGGCAACTCCGGCACCGCCACATTCCTGTTTGCGTTGAGGAACCGCTTCACCTCCTCCGCCTTCTCCTCGCTCACCTTCCCGTGCCTCACAAGCACGGCGAGCACTTCCGTGAGGGTCATGAGCGAGTGCAGCGTGACCCCATTAGCGGCGATGTTCTCCCTCCCGCCCTGCTCGCGGTCGATGACGACGACTACGTCGGCCACGACGAGCCCCTCGGCGCGGAGTGGCGCGACGGTCTCCAGCACGGAGGAGCCGCTGGTGACGAGGTCCTCGACGATAAGGACAGTGTCGCCGGGGCGGAACGAGCCCTCAATTAACTTGGCGGTGCCGTGGGTCTTGACGTCGTATCGGCGGAGGAGCATGGGGACGGAGTGGGCTACAGAGAGGACGGAGGCGATGGGGAGCGCGGTGTAGGGGACGCCGCAGATGAGGTCGTAGGGGCGGGTGGCGGGTAGGGAGTGGAGGAACGAGGCGACGGAGGAGAGGAGATGCGGGTGGGAGATGAGCGCGCGGAGGTCGAGGTAGATGGGGGAGGTGATGCCGGACTTTAGCACGAAGGAGCCGAACTTGACGGCCTCGATGGCGTGGAGGTCGAGTATCAGGGATTCCAGGGTGGCGGCATCCATGGCTAGGGTTTTGGTCGGGGTTTGGGGCAAGGCCGCAAGAGAGGCAAGCGAGGAAGAAAGGGGGAGATGGAGCTATGAGTGTACAATGTACGGCTGTTTGCGACATAGGCGTGGCCGCGTGGACTTTTTTTTTAATCACAATTTTAATGTTTTTCCTCTTCATATAAATTATACAAATCTTGAACCAAACAAAATAATAAATAATCATTATCTATCATTCATTCATGCTTTAATATTTATATAACTTAAAAAATATGAAAATATCTCTCGAATTTTTTTAAGGATAAACCTAATTACCCTTCTTCCTGCTTTACTCTTCCCATCTATTCATATCGTATACCACACAACCGAGCGGCACAAGTACGAGAGGAAGTATCGCATCCGGTGTGGGAAGGAGATGGCGCACGTGCAGATAAAGGCCGTGGCAGCCGCCGTGATCAGGACGTTTGCTGTGGAGAGTGGAGACTGAACAGGCGGCAAGCAAAGACACGCCATCACCGTACGAGATGACAGTGACATCAAGCGAGCATGACGGGCGGGCCGGGCGTTCGAACCAGGAGGCGGGAGGACAACACGGGGCAGCAGAAGTTGAGCAGCTGACCATGGCGAGCACTACAAGCCGCAGCAATCAAAGCGGGTTGGCAACCATGATTGGAATTCATCTCTTTTCTAGTACTCTTTCCTCATATTTTACAAATTTAACCTTTATCTTTTTTTTTTTAAGATTTAGCTTCCTCCTCACCGTGGTAGCTGTTCCCATGCCCGGAGAGCGGACAACCAACGCTCCCTTGGCCAAGGAGTGCGAGAGGCTATTGCCGCAGACACGGAGCGCAGGAGCGGCTGACATAGTGAGGGGACCAAATATGAAAAAAAAAAAGACAAAAAAAGCTAGATTTGCAAAATATGTGGAAATTTAGGGTAGAAAAAGGATGAGTTCCCATGGTTGGGCCGGAGTCCAGCATAGCGCCAGTATTTCTACACTCTTCACCGATGAGATGCTGATCATGGCATCAAGCACAAGACCAAACAACAAACAAGAACAAGGACCATGTGGGTACGTTCATGGGGAACTTGGTTCTATCACAGCGATTTCGAAACTATTGCTGAAGACTGCGTGTTGATGCCGGGTATAAAGACCGCAGCGCAGATAACACATACTCTTATTACATCAACCGCACGAATGACCATATATTTAGGTTACATTTGGAGAGGAGTATAAAAATCCTCATGACAAGCTGGATTGGTAGGCCTGCCACCCTTGGATGCGGTACTCCCTTGCCGTCTCAGTAAGGATTACTAGCCTTTATAATCCCACGTCCGACTATAATTATATCACTGCCTCTGTCGTTTATGATCTGTATTACACAGAAAAGTTGCAAGTAACATATATAAGCTGATAAGCATTTTGTCACAAACAAAAAAGGCTCAAGTCCTCAAGACTGATGGGAGAGAACCAAAACTTCCTACTGAAGTTGCAAGGAATTTATATATCAGCAGATATGCATAGACCCATATGAGCACCAATGCATTTCCCATATTGTCATATTGCAACAAAAGAGAGAGAAAAGGCAACTTCTGAGACTGAATGAAGCCGATAAATTACAGATCCTACCTAAGTATCCATTTAAATTAATTTGTTGCCAATATTAAGAAGGCCTGTTTCAAAAAAGGGTTATTTAGATACATGCCACTACAAAGTTGCAGGTTTTGAGACATACCACTGCAAAGTTTTTTCTTTGATATATGCCACTACTAAGTACGTACAATTGTAGATATACCATTATGAACGAAAATGCCCTTATTTTCTTCCTTCCCCTACACCCCCTCCCTTTCCCCACCACCTCTAATGGCTGCCGTACAACATTGAACTCACCAGGAATCCAGATCGAGTGGGTGGCGGCACTCCTTGACCTCTATCTGGCTAGGGGCCCTATGTCGCCGCCCCCTCCGGCTAGGGGCCCTGCCGCCCACGCTGCAGAGACGGAGATCCAACAGGCGGTGCCAGAGCTCCACTTCACCGGCGTCCCCGACAGCATCCCCAATGTCATTGTTGAAGACCACCTCCTTCCTCTACTGCGCCGGCCTGATTTGGCTCGACCTCAGCAAGCTAACCTTGCCTCCACCTGCTTCGAGAAGGCCACGTTGTTGGACTCTACCGCCACCATGGAAGAGGACTACGGCATCCTGCTCGACCTCAACCTCGCATAGTTGGATAGTGGCGAGCGGTCCCTCACCGTCACGCTTCTGAGCTTGTTAGTGAGGTCAATAAGACACCGGGGTAAGGTGGTGGCGCACCGTGGAGCGGACCTTAACCTCGCTGACTGCACAATAATTAAAGTTCAATATTGCATAGTAAAATAATAAAAGTAACAAGGTCAACTTCACGAAAGATCTATAAGAACTTAAAATCATCAAGATGAGCGAAGAAAACACTGTATTGGTCACACAAAAGAATTGTCATGGCAAGGTTAAACTCACAGAATAAGGGGTGTTGTATTGTTGCCCAAGAGCATCTCCTCTAGAAACCATCTGCACTTCAGGAGTGGCATGCATAAAAGCTGGACTTGAGGGCGCCGCTGACCAAGATGCAGGATTTACTGATATAAATCCAATTACAAAATCAGAATGTTGCTCAGCGATCTTTACAGAGGCAGCGGTGTAATCTCCATGAGCAAGGTTGCCAGCTGAGCTCATTTCAGCAAGCAAAAGTAACCCTCTTCCTTTTGGCAAACCCTTCAATACCAGAACACAATTACTGTGAGCATCACAATACATCAGCCATTAGCAGCTGCAACATTTACCTTTTAATTTTTAGAATCAGCGTTAACTTATTAATAGTTATGAGGCATGTAAAGCGTAACATACCTTCAGTTTCAAACCATCCACAATTCCAGGTCCAGGAATTATATGTGCATTAACAATATCAGCCCAGTCTAATATGGGGAATATTCCTCTGAAACAAGTAAAAACACTAATTATATCGCATAAATATATACTAAAAGAAAGAAATGAACATACATAGTTTATAGTGCCTTTTCCTCACCTTCAAACTGCATAGTTACTGTGTTTCCGATGTCAGCAAACTTGCGGTCTTCAAAGATCAAAAAGTTGTGCTTCTCAGCAATCTGCAAATAAAATTTTAAGAATTTGTTAAATAAAGAATACACCATGCAAAAACAAAGCCAGGATGATAACTTCAAATCTAAAAGTCTTGAAAAGCGAATGCCACACTGTTACTGTAGAAAACAGCTGTAGTAATTGATAAAATAAAATCAATTCAAAGAAACTGAGTAAATTGCCTTGATATAGGTCGGTTGTGCCCGAGAGAATATGGAATGCAATATGATAGGGTACAGAATGGATCACATAAACAAACTTCTAATAAATAAAAAATCAATATGCTCCCTAACAGGACTGTATGAATAAAGACACTATTTTGATAGACATAAAGATCCAACATCTAATTTATGACAAACAAAATCCAATTTATGATATCCACCTGGACTATTATAGACACTTACATTCTACTAATGAACGTATAAGTTCAACGGTGCCATCTGAGAGAAGCATCAGATAGTAAAGCACGATGAAAAGAAAAAATGAGATTGCAGCATTAGAGAACATACAAAGCAAGGCTTGGCACCAAAATCCGGTGTAAAATCAGACAAGATATCCACGAGTGTTCTCAACATGCAAATCTCTGGACCAACCTGCATAAGAATTGGAGAAATAAGTTAACACATGTTAAAATTGAGGGCTTAACAAGTAATTCAATGTTCCAGAAAAGAACAAAAGAAGCAAAACAAAGTAAGCGACTTTGCTCTTATAGCATATAGAAAGGCCATACAAACAGAAAAATGGGACTCGGCAATATACAGTAATGAAAAGGTACAGACTATGTCAGCTTAATGAAGGAACTGTACATAGACAATGACCGTATTGGAACACTCTATTCGCAACACTAGATGTAAAAGATATACAGCAGCATCCAAGTGCAGAAAATATCATAAGAAAATGGGAAAATTGTGATGGTGTCACCACTTACAACAAGTCAATGTATTTGCTTACGGTAGTTTTGCACACAGATCATAAAGCAAAAACGAGTGACAAGTACATGGAAGTATATGCACAGCCCCAAATCTGTTTCTTACCCAATTCAGGGACTGACGCTAACAAAAATTCCATCTTAATACTCACAACTTGCAGAATTGATCATTTCTATGCCATCCAAAAGGAGAAATTTGTCGTATTGACGTTGAAGTGCTTAAGTTTGACTAACCCATCTACCAACCAAGGTTAAAAAAACCGCTGAAATCTCAGAAATCTCGCAGATTTCTGATTCCGGCCGGGGACAGGATCCAAAATCCCGGTCAAGAAAAAAAACGGAAATTTTTAAATTGCTACAGGAATTTTTTATGAGATTTTGCCAAATCTCACCGAAAACTCAGGGTTTTTTTTACCGGTTTTTGACTTTTTATGGCCGGATTTGGTCCAATAACCCTTAAGAAAGTCATCTTCAATGAAAAATTGTTGAAAAACCGAATTTTTGAAGCATCTTCAAATTTCGTCAAAAACACTGTCAGATTTTTATAAAATTGTACAAGCTTGATCATGATCTGAAACATTTATGATACTATCTTTAGTAGTGTAGGATCATACAAAAAAAATTCAAAATAATTAAACTTCATTTGTTATCTTTAAAAAATAAAAATAGAATGAACATAATTGGGACAGTAACCTTGTCAGAATTTTATAAATTTGCTTGAGTGTGATCATGATCCAAAATTTTAATGAGAGCTTAAGAATTGCTTCAGTACCATTCTCTAAATTTTTTTAAAAAAATCAACTTTTTTTGTTTGCTCAATCAAATCTATGGAAGCATTGAATTTCATTTGTCATGTTTCAAAAATCAAAAACAGAAAGAACATAAATGGTACAGTGCCCTTGTAAGAATTTTAGAAATTCACTGGAGTGTGATCATGATCCAAATTTTTTATGAGATCTTAAGCATTTCCTTAGCACCCTTCTGCAAAATTTTCAAAAATTCTAAACATTTTTTTAGTGCTAAAGCAAATCTATGTATTGATCATCAGGCTTTTATCAGGACATAGCACTCTCACAATTTTTGAAAATTATTGAAGCTTGATCATCATCTAAAAATTTTATAGAAACATTAATGATACATCAGGACTATCCACACAAAAAATTCAAAATTTTCTAACGTGATTTGAACCATTTTTCATTTGGTTGAAGTTTGCCAATAAAGCTTTTATCAGGACAGTACCACTGTCCAAATTTTTAAAAATTCATGAAGCTTGATCATCATCTAAAACTTTTATGGGAACATTAGTGATGCATCGTAACCATGCACAAAACATTTCAAAATTTTCTAACATCGTTTGTACCATTTTTCATTAGGTTCAAACTTGTCGGTCAGCGTTTTATCATGAAGTAGCAATGTTTGAATTTTTAAAAATTCGTCAGGTTTGAAAATGATCTGAAATTTTTATGGGAACATCACTGATGTGTCAGGACCCTCCACAAAAGATTTTAAAAATTTTTGACGTCGTTTGAGCCATTTCTTGCTCGATACAAATTCACCGAAATCTCGCCGAGATTTCAGGAATTCCGGCCGAAATTTCGGTTTTCTTAGTGCAAAAAAAAACGGATTAAAATTTTTGTTTTTGTATTTCATCCGGGATTTGTCCGAAATTCTGAGATCTCGGTGAGATTTCGGATTTCGGTCACCTCAAAGATATCATCCGAAAACGAGATTTCAAACCTTGCTACCAACAAACACCACAAATTAAAACATTTACCTTCTCGGCAAGCTCAACGAGCTCCTTTGCCATCCCCACATCCGCGGCAAGTCGCAACACACAAGTTACTCAGCTTGGTCTCCATCACCTCTAACAGCTTCCTCCCCATCGGGTTCGTGGCCAATCCTGCCCTCTCAGCAAACGCCTTCCTAACCACTTTCGGTCTAACAGGCACCCCTGGCACCACCACCTTCCTGTTGGCGTCAAGGAACCGCCTCACCTCCTCCGCCCTCTCCTCACTCACCTTCCCGCGCTTCAGCAGCACGGCGAGCACCTCCGTGAGGGTCATGAGCGAGTGCAGCGTGATCCCATTAGCGGCGAGGTTCTCCCGGCCGCCCTGCTCGCGGTCGACCACCACGACGGCGTCGGCGACCACGAGCCCCTGGGCGTGGAGCGGCGCTGCGGTCTCGAGCACTGATGGTCTGATGCGCCGCTGGTGACGAGGTCCTCGACGATGAGGACGGTGTCGCCGGGGCGGAACGAGCCCTCGATGGACTTGGCCGTGCCGTGGGACTTGACCTCCTTGCGGCGGAGGAGCATGGGGACGGAGCAGTCGACGGAGAGGACAGAGGCGATGGGGAGCGCGGTGTAGGGGACGCCGCAGAGGAGGTCGTAGGGGCGGGTGTCGGGGAGGGCGTGGAGGAGCGAGGCGATGGAGGAGAGGAGGCGTGGGTGGGAGACGAGCGCGTGGAGGTCGAGATAGATGGGGGAGTTGATGCCGAACTTGACAGCCTCGATCGCGTGGAGGTCCAGAATGAGCGCTTCCAGGGCGGCGGCGTCCATGGCTAGGGTTTTGGGTGGGGTTTGGGGGCGAGACAGCGCGCCGGAGGAGAAGCGCGGGGGGAGGTTTTACTGCTGCCTATAGGTGTGTAGTATAGGGCGGTGGCTGTTTGATGAATTTTTATTTTAAATAATATAATTTTTTATTCAAATTGTAAAAATATATGCCCATCTGAAAAAAAATACAAAAATATATTTTTATCGCGGCGATCGGTGCCGCTCTGAACGCGCGATATTTTCTCTGTCTGTGATCAGTTCTTAAAGAAAATCATAACTTTTTCATATGATGTCGTATGGAGATGAACTTTATATAAAAATTGTAGCTCTCGACGGGATCTACAACTTTTGTATACAAACTTTTTCAATTTGAATCCATTTAGATGGTCAAAAACAGGATAGAAGTTTCAGATTTAAAAACAAATCTGTTTTTAGATCTGAAACTTCTATCCTATTTTTGACCATCTAAATGGATTCAAATTGAAAAAGTTTGTATACAAAAGTTGTAGATCCCGTCGAGAGCTACAATTTTCATATAAAGTTCATCTCCATCCGACATCATATGAAAAAGTTATGATTTTTTTTTAGGAATTAACCGTAGATAGGAAATATCGCGCGTTGAAAGCCGCACTGATCGCCCGTGTATAGGGAGATCGCCCTATATACGGGCGATCGCCCCATGTACGGGCGACAAAAGTATATTTTTGTAATTTTGACAAAAGTATATTTTTATAATTTTTTGAGATCGACGTATATTTTTGTAATTTGAATAAAAAATTGTATTATTTAAAATAAAAGTTCGCTGTTTGATGCCTTGGAGCTTGGATTGGATGGATGGCCAAGACGAGAGAACATCCGAGGGAAACAATGGAGAGAGAAATGTGCTCATAGAGAGATGCCAATGCGCCAAGCCATGATCGAGGATTTTGGAATCTCTGGCCCAACCGCCCAAGTGGATTTCTAGTACTCTCGGGTTTTGGAAGCTCCATAGATCGAAATCCAGTGGATGAATGGATTCTAATAAAAAATGAGCCTCTTAAACAATATCTCACTATATTTGTTCACAATATACAGAGGACGTGCATCTTATGACTAATGACTCGTTGTATCTTAAACATTTATCACAAAAGCAATTATAGGCACTCTAAGAGCAAATACAATAACAAAGCTCACTAATTACTCCACTCTCATTCATGTAGGATAAAGCAGATGTGTACATGCAAATAATACGCTACGATAACCTTATTGTATATGTCATAATGACCCACTTTCTCACCATTCAACAAAAAAAAACTAATAAAGCTCCACACCCAAGGCCCAAACATGGAAAATTTCTCCATTCTTCTAATCCATGGCAAACCAAATGCACTTGTGCACCTTCCCACCCACCCCTGTGCTCGCCATAGCCATAGCCGTCGTTTGCCTGCGGCTGCCATCCGGCCCACACCGGCTATTGCCTCCTCTGCTCGTAGTACTAGAGAGCATCATCTGAGTAGTTGTAAAAGTAATATATGTCCGCCGGTTTGGCTCTTGGAATTACAATTCGGTGTTGGCCTAAACCCGTGTACCGTTTTGAGATATAATATAATAATATATATTTAAAAGTATATATATGTTTAATTATATGCACACCAAATTTTAGTTGCAATGTCACTCAAAATACACAGTAGTAGGACCAGTTCAATAAACGGTATTTTCAATTCCGCTAGCATGACCGGTATTGTCCAGTATTAGGGTCAGTATGGCTGGTATTTATCGGTATCAAAGGCAGCATAGAACACAAGGCTACTCTATACCTTTTTAGGTGACAAAATGGTACATAAATTCCATATCAGCTATTACCATAATAGTATTGGCAAGTTTGATCCAAGGTCTTGCTTTTTGTCGGTATTGGTATTACTACAGATGTATGAAACAAGGACCATGCTTCTGGTTGAATTGTTATATCAGGTTTAGATGTTCGACTTTTCTTTGTGACCGAAGGGTAGAATGAGAAAATAATCTTTGCCCACTAACGGGTAAAGAAAATCGAGTGAACTAATGACTCGCTGTTGGACTAAACTATTCCTTGCATTTTCAAAACCATTTGTTGCTGAAAGCAGTAGAATTTCTGCTGAAGTTTGCAAAGCCTTGATGATATACGAGTGCGGAAGGGGATCATCACGCTTTTTCCCCTGAGCTACTAGGCTCACTCCATCATCCGGCCAAAAAGCGTCAAGAATGGAACAACAAGAGGCAAATGCGAGTAGAAGGCGGCCGCCGCGACGGCGGACATTGAGGAGCGGGAATGGGATAATAGATCAGGCGCACTGGGTCCTAGGGAAAGCGAGAGGAATGGGTTCAGGAATTAGGAGTGGAGCTTTGGGGAATGGGTTTTTGCGATGAACAATCCAAATGAAGGGAATGGTAGCCCTGACATTACTACGCATTGTCAGGCGACATGCATCCGCATACAAATCAAAGAAGTACTTAATCTAAGAAATACTTAATCAGAAATGACTATACATATACCTATTAAATGACATAGTAGATAATGGAAAAATTGCAATAACTACACTCTAGAATTCCTTAATATTTGGAATGGATACTCTCGAGATCACGTTTTTCTTTTATTCTTTATGACTGCGTACATAGTTTTGTCTATTCTTCTGCCTACCCTTTTCTCTATAGTCGATCCTCCTAGTATGCCAATTCCGTGGATAAAGAATTCTGTTTCGCCATTCTTCCACCTTTTCCCCTTCATCTCTGCACATAAGCTAAACTCATATGTATATAGAAAAAGACATTGTGAATCTTTAGTACATGATGGTATATAGGGAGGCATGTGTGGATTAGCATAGATATTCTCTTGAGAAACATCGTTGCAGATCATTTTCACATCGGAAGATGTCGCCTGTCCTTGACAATGCTCAATGCTGAATATGACGGAAACATGTATCATGTATTATCAGATTGTATTGAAAAAAGATCCGAAGAACAGATCCTGATATTGGTCAGAGAAGACTCCATTAAAAGCTCGGGAACTGATATTTAGATGCCTATTTAAGAGCATCAAAAAGACAAACTGGATATGCATTTCAGTAGAAATGGACATGGCATATCTTATGTCCTGGACCACGAGGCACGTATACAAAACAAAATCGCCATTTCCGTTTCCTTCTGAACTATTGTACCATTTTTTTACCGGTTACAAACAGAAGCACACAAAGAAGAAATCGAGTGAAACTGGAATTCTAACAGACAAGACTACAAGCCCAGCAGAGCTGCGCTAGAATGATCTCCATTTTACCGGACCTCACAACTCCCATCATGTTACTCCTTTCTAACTTTACAAGTATTTCTGATAACGTATGATTGAATTCTAGGTACTCACAGTAATCACGAAAGCAAGTCTCAACTGTTGTAAAGAAACTGTTCATGTAACCATGTTGCGATGTTGATACCAGAATGCCAGAGCAATCCATTTCTGCAGACACCTCTATTGCGTGAGAGGGACGCACTCGAGCTCCATCTCAAGGTGGCCACGCTCGATTTCTGAAGCCTGACGGTCACCTCCTGCTTTACCTTGCCAACGATGATAGAGATAGCACTGTCCCTTGGGATCCAGATGCCGTCTTTTGCCAGCCACTTGTTGAGCTGCGCAGTATCAGAGATAATCGAGGTCTGATCGGCTTTGGCTGCAGAAACCAGCAGCTGAATGTCGATCTCGGTCTCGCCCATTCGGTCGTCAGTGGTGAACGTGTCCTTGTCATAGACTTGCTGTCATGAGGTTTGAAGCAAATGTTACTCCAAATGCGAAAATCTAACTTAAAACCAGGTACTCATTACTGATTATTTTCCAATGGCCCTGGAAAGAAAACATACTTACCAATTTAAGCAATGGTATAGGATCAGGTATCGATAGCATAGGTCTTTCATTCCCTACAGGATTCAGGTTGCTTTTTACCACCTTTGTTATCATGGACTACAAGGGTGGAAAACGGAGCTGGAAGTCACGAAACAAAGAATTTTGCATCACTAAGATACAGTGTCGGTGAATGGAGTTGCTTACCTGGTGTCCTAGGTTAACGTAAGGATCAATTGACATCATATCACGAATAGTTCGATTCGTGCCTCTTATGACGTTGACCTTAATTAATCCAACGAATTCTACCATACCCATCTCCATCTAAGACAGAAAAACGTCAAATATTTTTAAAAACGTCAAATAGTCTAAAGTGTACTATGAATTTGGGATAATTTGATCATGCTGTTTTCTTTACTGCTTTGTGCTCGTGCTCTTTTTTCCTCCAGCTGTTCCTAAAAGCATGGCCTCAACCATGTCGATTTGCACCAGTAAGCTGCTGGTGGTGATGATGTTTGCCGTCCAATTGTAAAGGGCATGAAAGCTGTGGGTTAGACAAAAATTGTTGAAGCTCATATTTTCGAATTTTTTTAAATAATATATTTTATAATTCAAATTATAAAAATATACCACAATTTTTTTTTGCAAAAATATACCCCTGTCACCCTACCATAGGGCGACATGCTAACTAGGCAGTGAGGTGGACGGAGTACTCGCGCTGCAATTGGACGACAGAATAAGTCGCCCAACAGTAGGGCGACACATATGCAAGTCGCCCAACCGTAGGGCGACATGTGGACTAGTCGCTCAATGGTAGGGCGACATAGAGTAATCACCCAATAACAGGGCGACATAGCCAGAAAATTTACAAATTTTAAAAAATGTGAGAGACTTCAAAAAAGATTAAAATATTTGAATAAACAGATTTAGGATTCAAGTAAAATAATAAGTTTCAGAAAGGGCTACTGAGTGATTGCAAATTTCCAATACACACATATTGAAACTCATCTAGAGCCTATCTGTCTTGAAAGGTCATAATCTATTTTTTGTCAACACCTCCAATGACCAAACCATCAAATCATATCAAGTAATAACTGAAAATGCAAATGGAAGGATAACGACAAATTGCTACCAGTGCAGGGATACCTTGGATATGTGCACTCCAAGACTCCTATGAGCTCCAGAACACTTGATGCAAATGAACAGACAGAAAGTCAATGACCTGCAAACACCACAACCATTGGAAGATTGAGAATAACATGTAGCCCTCGGGCTGAAATACCATGGCAAAAAGAAAGCATAAACTCAATGTTTTTCTAAGATGAACACAACACACATGATGGGGTTTTTACACTGATTTGTATATGCTGCAAAGAAAATTTTAAAAATGAAACAACTTACAGAATTCGTGGACACTTACACCCATTTTGGATCTGGAGCACCACAGTCGGCACAAAATTTATTTGCCGGTTGGTTCAAAAGATGTTCTAATCTCTCTGCTGTACCACCTGGACCTGGCACTGATCATGGAAGCACATTCACTCAATATAGCAAACCACAAAATGTATATGTAGCAACTTCATCTAATTTTTTTCATAGTATAGAAGGACATTAGTTTCATCTACCTAGAAACATGCTAAGTTTTAGGGGAGTAGCATGAAGAATTTCGTTCAAAGATAGTGCTTGAAATTAACAGGTGCAGCTAATAATGAAATTAAAATTTCAGGTCGTTTATGATTTACAATTAATATTTATACCTTCCTTTCCTATGGGTGGTTAAAAAAACTGCAATTTTCATCTAAACTAGTATAGTGCCTGTGCTAACGCTACGATGGCAGTACACCCGCTTATCAATTAAATGAGAAGATAAGTATGAATACAACACTTAATAATAAAAGAGAAATTTAGAATTTTAAATTAATTTAGAAAGAAAAACCGAACTAAATGGAGGTCGAATAGACAAAAACGGGCTCCCAAAAGATTTTAAATCAAGAAAGAGAAAGAAAAAGAATTTTCTGATTTTAGATTATTTTTTTGCAGCTTCCACAGAGAGCACAACGTGCTCTCTGGGCTTGGCCAGCGCAAGGGGGAGGGAAGGCCAGGGGTGGCCGGCCGGTCGCAGTGGGTCGGCACTGGTGCGGCGAGATCGCCTGCACCGGCGCCTGCGGGGGAGGAGTCACGGTTGCGGTGAATTTCGCCGGAAAAGATGATGGTATGGCTTGGGTTACCTCCAAAATCCGACGATCTTTACAAGAGGGAGCACTTGGGGATTTACGCAATGCGATGGGGTAGAGGAGAGCTCGCCGGCTTTTATAGCCTCGAAACAAGCATATTTATGGAAACCATAATTTGGGATCAAATCAGATTGGGGGGAAATTTTGGCAATAGAGCACGAAATTTGGGGAATTAACACCATAGATGAAAAGAGGAGATTTGGTGCGGGATTGATGAAGCTTTGGAGCTTCTTTCTTGCTTTAATGGAGGGAGGGAAGAGAAGAAGCTTCTGCAGTGCAGCCATGACTAGAAGAAGCTACAGGTGAGTTGCCTTCATTTTTTTAAAATATAGAAGGATTTTTGAAAAGATAGCACATTAGGTTAAAAAATTCTCAAAAAAACTTTCGATTATTTTGTACTTAATAAAATTATTTTTAAAAAAATTTAAATTATAAATTTGCCGAGGTACGACGGTCGCGAGGTCGCCGACCAGCAACCTCGCCGCGTCGGCAAAGCCACTGATGGCGACCGTGGAGCCATTGCAAACCTGCGTTCTCCCGACCGCGCTACCCCGGCCGCCGCGTGCAATCTCCCAGTCGCGCTGCCCCATCTCCCGGTTTCCTTTTCCCAGCACGTAATGTATGGTCCTTTCCTTTTCTAGGACGTTTGTTTCCTTTTCCTTGTTGATGCTGGAGGTGAGAGAAGGTCTGTTGTGGGCCACATGGATGATTTCAGAAAAATATGGAAAAATAAACCGCGCTCGCCGACCGCTGGATCCGTAAGGAAAAAAAAGATAAAAATTAAATAGTGCTCGCCGGCCGCTGGTTCCGCGAGAAAAAATTGAAAAAAATTAAGCAACACTCACAGACTGTTGGTTCCTTAGATAAAAAATAAAAACAAAAATTCAGCGCTCTTCGTGCGCTGAAATTAGGCTCTATGAGGCTAGATCCGTAAAAAAGTCTCGAGAAGGGTCATATTCAGAAAAAAAATACGATCACAATGCCAGGAAAATAAAAAATTCAAATCTTGTTTCCTTGCATGCGGATCCTCCCTGTTTATTTTCTTATTTGATTCGCCCTCCTTCCAAATATATCGTACGTACAATTTTGGCCAGTAAAAAATTCAAGTCGTGTTTCTTTGCATGCGGATCCTCCTTATTTATTTCCTTGTTTGATTCGCTCTCCTTCCAAATATGTAGGTGAGGGAGGTCTGTTGTGGGCCACAGGGATGATTAGACACACTAAATAATGGCCATCGGATGTAGGTGAGTAAAGCTGAGGAAAGATCTGAGAGGTTAATTTTGATGGAGGCAAGTTTCTGGAGACGTTTCGCTGGGTGCACAAATGTTAGGCCATCTCTAGTGGGATGCACTATTTTGGGTGGACATAGAAAAGAATGTTTATGTGCATTATAAAGGAGTATAGATTAGAACCATCCAATAAAATGCTAAAGCCTTGATATTTCATAGCCTGTGTATGATCAATGGAATTGCAAATGATACCCACAAGCCAAAAGATGCGCATAATTACGTTTTATTCTAATTTCTATAAAGAAAAACAACAATATTACAAAAGGGGCAATAGAGCACAGAGGAAACTGTAGAGAGGACAAACCTGGGCGGTCGTCATGGCCATTAGCATCCATCCTGGTTGCCACTCCACACGCTTTCCTTAAAGACAGAAAAAGGGTGATATAAGATTGCAAAATAGTAGGAAATTTCTGTGGAATGTACGCCAACATGATGGAACGCATTTGTGGGTGCAAAGAACATACATAACTTCTGTTGTGATAAGACTTTGGGCTATCAACAAATTGGTGCACAACTGGACAAGATTGTGCCCCTCCATTATCTTCCCCACCCTGTTCTTATCATCCTACATCCTCCTCGCCATGGCCCATGGGAGAGGACGCGACGAGAATGTGATAATCCACCACCACCGCAATAATTAAATCGAGATTTGGGGATTGGCGTGCGTGCAACTCTGATCGAGTGATTAATTAAGGGAAAAATTTATTGATGCCACTGAAAAGGTGTGTAATTTTGATTCTGCTACTAGTCTTTTAATCGTTTTATTTTTGCTACTACTGTTTTCACTTCATCCTTCTTTTGCCATTTCCGTTAGTTGATCGTTGGTCGGAATTGTTTCTTCTGTTTTTGATTTTTTTTAAGATAACAAATGAAGTTTAATTCTTTTGAATTTTTTTATGATCATAGACGGCTAAAGATAGTACCATAAATTTTTCAAAACATCATTTTTTATAAAAATGTATAAGCTTGATTATTCTCGGAACAATTTATGGTACCATCTTTAGCAATTTAGGATCATATAGAAAAATTTCCAAAAAAAATTGAACTTCATTTGTTATCTTTAAAAAATCAATAACAGAAAGAATAATTTCGACTGACGGTCAACTCACAGTCAACTGATGAAAATAACAAAAGAAGGAAGAAGAGCAAAGACTAGTGGCAAAAATGAAACGAGAAAAAGAGCAGTGGCAGAAGCAAAATTGAGCATTTTTTTCGGTGACACTAGAAATAGGTGAAGCTGTAGCAAGAAAAGTCTATGACCGGCGATTTGCCATAGAAGCAACTGTTGCTCTCTTTTTTTATATAATCTTGCCGTGTTTGTTTAGTTATCCTCATTGTGTTGGATGAGCGGAGGCTGGGGTTAACAACAGGGAGCGGTGGAGGCCAACGGGCAATGGTTGTTGTTTCGTCCTGGACTGGCAAGAGCTACATGTCTGCAACTGTAATCAGATGTGTCTTCGTCTTGCCTGGAAAGCGGGAGTTTTCTGTAAAATCTATCATGTGATATTGTTTTATAACTTTCTGCAATCCAAACAAAAGCCTAAATAGTCCAGACTAGTTTCCATAACATGCATGAATTTCACAAGAATTTCAAAGCAAGCAATTAAATTCATACATTAATTTAGAAAAATTCTCGCGTTTCACAAGTAGTTTATAGGTAAAAAAGCATTAAGACTCCCTTTGGTATTGATGTGGGTTTTTTTTAAGCGCTTAGACCCTTCTGCGTTTTGACACGATAATTAGTTCAAATCATATTTTGTGGGATCATAACAACATAATATTACCAGACCATTAAAGTTCCATAAATGTAATTAGATCTTGTAGTGCAACATAGTGAAATACAACATCTACCGCCGGTTATGGAGCCATAAGTAGGCGATGGCAAATGGTTAATATTAATGGGCATACCTCACAAAAAAGAAATGGATATAGGCACAACAACAGGTTACCAAGTGCTAGTTGGAGGTTGCTGCGCTGTGTTGCACTTTTGAAAAGTCACATGATATCAAACAAATCTAAATTTAAGGAGATTATGACAACTAATTTGTAGGAAGTTTAATAATTTGAAACGAGAGCCAAATACATTTTTAAAAGTACAAAGAGGACGTATACAGACGCGCTAAGAAATTTACCGAAGAATACGGACACGTGTTTCCTACTAAACGCATATGTCGATTTTAGAGATTAAAACCCAGTTAAGCGAGAGCGGATACACTTATTCTCACCACTAGGCTATATTTGTCCGTTCTTACCATTTTTTTGAGGTAAAAGGAGAGCCGAATGCATGTGAATGAGCATATCCCTACGGGCCTTGCTGCTCGTCAGTGGGCCGGAGAAAATACATATTTGATGGGCTTTCTCCGTGCGACCCAGACGCCAGCAAACTCTACGTCTCTACCCCTCTTCTCGTAGATACCAAACCAAACACCTCGGCTCGCTCCGCTCACTCTCCCGGCGGTCTCCTTTCCCGTCGCACCCGCTCGGATCCAAAACCCTAGCTCAGTTTCGGCGCTTCTCCCCGCGCGGTGGTGGAGATGATGCAGCCGCAGCAGCAACAGCAGCCGCCTCCGCAGCAGCAACAGCAGCCGCAGGCTGGTAGCGGCGGAGTCGGAGAGTTCTACCGCGGCCCACCGCAGACGCCGATGCGGCAGCCCTCCGCGGCGTCCTCCACCAACCTCCCTCCTGACTACGCCGCGCACCCGGGGCCTCCGCCGCCGCAGCAGCAGCAGCACCAGCCGCCGTATGACGGTAACCACACCACTTGTTGGTAGTCATCACTGGTGTTAGGGTTAGGGGCAAAGCAGCTAGATTAGTACACGTTATTATTATCTTACCTCTGAGTTTGTCTTAAGAGTGTGACCTGAAATTTTGCTTAAAGAAACACTCTGAAAAGCCATCAGTTTGTCACAGTCTGGCTTTTAACTTTTTGGTACGCATTATCATATTGCAACTGCGCAACTCTTATCATAATTTTGACTCAATTCAGCCTATGGGGACAATTTCGGTGCTAAAAGGATGCGGAAGCCTGTCCAGCGACGAACAGTTGACTACACAAGTACAGTCGTCCGTTATGTTCAAGTAATACGCAATATTATCTTTTGAATAGTTATAATGATGCAATGTCTTGAACTATGTCTAAGGGAGCCAACACACACGCGCACGCAATTAAACCTTTTCACTTCCATTTGGCTTTGTACATGCTCCTTTTTTCGTGTGGAGAATTTGACATGGATATGAATGCTCATAAGCTTGTTTTGCCCATGGTAGTACCTGCAATTTTCCTTTCGCTATTTGTGCTGATCACCATTATGTATATGGCATTCAGGCTCGCATGTGGCAACGGGATGCAAGGGACAGAGTTGTGTTGCAGCCAACTCCAGCTGCTGTACTGGATGTACGTTGCGTACTACCTTGCTTGTAATATATTATATTAAAAGATAGTAGTTGTGCTATGCTGAAAATACTGGTTGCTGTTTTCTATTCATTTTATACGTATCAAGTTCTTTTGATGTTGACTTTTTTTGTCATTTTTGTTTTTCTACTTTTCATTTTAAAATACCAGTATTTAATTATGTTAATACCCTTTGTTATCTCATGGTTGGAAAGATCTTGAATGTGCTTAGTTAAGATTCTTGTTTAAATGACTGCTAATAGGGGACACATGCATAAGTATCACTTATTCATTTTAATTTTGACCTGCAATATTAGTCTTAAAAGAAGAACTGCTATATTGACTTACGAATAGAATATAGATTGATGATTCAAACTGCTGTTGCTATATATGCTGCCTATCAGATATTGTCTCTGATCGTTGTTTTGGGTTGTTTAGTTTCATAGGTAATTTAAATCTTCTGAGTTGCATCACAAATCTTCCTTTTCAGCATTTTCTTAGTCTGGTTGTTTGGATGTTTTGGCCTTGATAACTAAATGCCACAGGATTTATGATATACACGTGAGAAAAATCTTCGTAAGGTACAAAGTAGAATTGAGGACCTGAACAGATTAAGTTCATACATTATTGCAATCTTTTGGAACACACCTATTCTTCTTATTCCTTTAAGTTAAGAAAAGTTATCTATGTTTCTTCCACCGATGCGTTGGCCACTACCACCGCTGTTTGTTCAGTAACCTGTATTGGTTTATTAATGAATGCATTAGGTTACTGGATGGAAAAGTCAGGGCAATCCAACTACTGCCCTACTTCTGGTCATGTATGCCGGCCAGTATGCAATGTCCTTAGTGGCAGCAAGAAAAATATTGGTGTGCTTATGGGTTAACGAGTGTCTGGGAAGGTGAAACTGAAATGATTGTTTCAGGAAGAAGCAATGAGAGAGCTGTCACACTGTCCTTTGCCATTTCCAAATGATGAATGCACTGTGTAAATAAAAAGAACACTTCTTTTATCCTGTTTCATTTTGGCCCCTCTTTTTTAGACATGGAGGAGGATGTGGTGTGATTTTACCTGTCACTTGGTATACGTGGTTAAGGGGTGTGCTAATTTTGTATCCAATTATATTGCTTATCATCTTCAATGATGAAATTTGTGATGGATTAAGTGTTAAATGTGGAACATTTTGAAATTATCTGTATCTACTGTACAGTGAATACAAAACTATCCCATACTCTTTGTTTCTTACCTAGATATCCTGATTAACATGGCTGTTGCAGATGTTGCCATCCGTTGCATACCCAGACAACCCCTCGACAAGTTTTGCTGCCAAATTTGTACATTCATCAATTAATAAGAACCGATGCTCTATTAATTGTGTCCTGGTGAGTTCTATGATACCTATCTCTCTGCTTTCTTAATATTCCAGCTGCAGCAACTTAATGTTATATTTCTCAAAGAGCCCCTCCATGCCATGGCTGTTGAATGGCTACACTGAACATATATGCAATTCTAACCATTATGTTTACTTATCCTATATGGCATTTCAGTTTGTACTTACCTTTGAATCCAAGATAGACATGATATCTGTGATGTGTAGTGCGAAAGATACATGTTAACTGTGTAAGAGGAATCAAAATACAAGTAGCTAATCCAGCAGCTGCTTTACAAGTGAAACCTTTCCATTTCAACATCTTGCACTTTGGATCCAGTTGAAATGTTGAATTGATGATTGCAATTAGTGTAGTCACTAATGTTGAATGGTTCAATTGTGTACCTGGCTTCTAGTCAAGGAAAATCTGAATAGCAATAATTCCTTTATAATGATAAAAATTATAGAATTTTTTGTAACTTCGAAGTGTAGCAACCCTTCACCTTGCATTTTTGAGCTTCTTTTCTTTTGAGATCTAATTTCATCTTTATATCTAGCCAGTTATTCCTACCATTTGGATTGAAAATCAAACATCTATGAAGTTGTTTTATGGTCCTTAAATATTTGCATTTGTGGGTTAGTCTCATCTTTTGGATGGTAGACGTGTTGAAGGATTAATGGCAATGCAACATTAAAATCTTCCACTTAGATCCACACATTCTGTTGGAAATTTCCCAAAATTTTATAATGTTAGCTGACCAGTTTGATCACTCCGGTGTTGGAGTCTAACATAGTGTTATTTGTGGATAAAGTGGACTCCTACAGGCCGCCGGCTTATTACTGGATCACAGAGTGGTGAATTCACCCTTTGGAATGGGCAATCTTTTAATTTCGAAATGATTCTTCAGGTATTTCACATTAATTGCTGGTAGACTTACTAATATGTCAGTAAACTTGACTTATTTTTTTGGAGGAACTTGATAAATAGGCTCATGACCAAGCTGTGAGATCAATGGTTTGGAGTAACAATGAAAACTGGATGGTTACGGGCGATGATGGTGGTGCAATCAAGTATGTTGGCCCTTTTTCTGGACACCGGCCCTTAAAAATTACCATATTAATCTTGGCATTGTTTAACCTGTTAACTACATGTTTTGAATCTTGCAGGTATTGGCAAAGTAACATGAACAACGTTAAAGTGAATAAAACAGCTCACAGAGAATCAGTTCGTGACTTAAGGTGAGGACTGTACTATGTGCTTTTGTTACTTTAGCATACCAAATTAGTGTTTATTCCCTATTGAAACGCATACTTTAAACAGTTTTTGTAGAACAGACTTGAAGTTCTGTTCATGTTCTGATGACACAACTGTGAAGGTTTGGGACTTTGCAAGATGCCAAGAAGAAAGATCTTTAACTGGTAATGTTGCCAAGTTATTGTGTGTTATTACTTTTTTTTTCAAGTAACCTGAATTTGCCTTCAAACTCAGCCAGGCCATGGTTGGGATGTTAAAAGTGTCGATTGGCATCCCACGAAGTCGTTATTGGTTTCGGGTTAGTTGTTATTCTTGCTAGTTTAATGAGATTGTTTGTCCAGAGCTGATCCATTTCTGTGCTAGTTAGGTGGTAAAGACTATCTCGTGAAACTCTGGGATGCAAAAAGTGGTAGAGAGCTACGCTCATTGTAAGTATTTTTGTTGCTCATATTAATTTTGAAGTTCTTTGGCACATCGGCACATGATGAGCTATACCTGCAGCCATGGTCATAAAAACATTGTGCAATGTGTAAAGTGGAATCAGAATGGGAACTGGGTATTGACTGCCTCCAAGGATCAGATTATTAAGGTCAGTAACTGTTTGTCCTTTCCGTCTGCAAAGAAGTATACTCAGAGCTTAGTTTTTCTCATCAATTTAACGTGCTTGTGCTGGTGATGTAGACCATTGGACTTCATACTAATAAGGTTGATATCAAGTTTAAGAATGCCCTTAGGCCTTAGGCCACATCATAAAAAAAATCCTAGCGGTTCAACCTGATTAATAATCAATCATGGCCGTTCAGTTTTGCTTAATAGTTGCAACTAGGAAAGGGCTCTTTCTCTCCCTTCCCATGTGAATTTAATGGGTAGTTTCTTTACTTCTTGCTCAAATAGCACGTGCCTTGGTGGAATGTGTGGTATCTGCCTAGTTCTATTTGTCTCTTTATATGCAGTGAACTAATTCACACCGAATTGGACAATTCCTCACTTGTTATTGCTAATGCGTTTGTGCAGCTATATGATATTAGATCCATGAAAGAGCTTGAATCCTTCCGTGGACACAACAAGGATGTAACTGGTTAGATTGTCATTACAGAATTTGAATTTTAAGTTCCATCCTATAGTTTAAGGTTTGATACATGTTAACTAAAGTTGTAGTTCATTTGCTTTACTGCAAGCACACATTATGGAGACCAGCCTAATGATTTAAAAGTTACATAGGAAATTATCATGTCTGCCACTACTCTTGTTCACCATGGTTGTATTGTGTATTCCTTTATTGAGTTTATTTATTTCTGCAGCTTTGGCATGGCATCCATTTCATGAAGAATACTTTGTTAGTGGGAGCTATGATGGAGCAATCTTCCATTGGTTGGTTGGGTAAGACACCAGTAGTGCCATTGACATAATAATTCTGACTGGCCTGAGATTTATCATAAATCTGGACAGACTGGAATTTGGAACCCATTTAACTGTGATTTTCTGGTGTTAGACCTACACCTTGATGATCATGAAGCATACGATTAATTAAGTCTATTGTGTGCTTAACGTGTGTGATAAAAACATCTGGTTTTCATGTTTTTCTCGAAGTAATCTCTAGTTGCATTTTTTTGTTTGCTCGAAATGGTTTTGCAGTCTGACGAACAACATTTTCTTTGATTTGGCAGCCATGAAACTCCACAGATAGAAATAAATAATGCACATGACAATAGTGTGTGGGATCTTGCCTGGCATCCTATGGGCTATCTACTTTGCAGGTACTTAACTGAGAGATTATTTCTGAATTTTCAATTTAAATTTACGTTCTTGATCTTCAGCTTGTGTATTCTTACTTTTCTAATGTACTTATAGTTGTAGATATGGGTGTGGAAACATGTTGATTATTATATTTATTTGCTTCTTTTTTCCATAACTGACCTACTCCTACTGCTATTTCTACTCGTATCCATTTATCTTATTATGCCTTGTAGTGGCATTAGATTGTGCTGATATCATTGTTATTTCCTTTCAGTGGGGGCAATGATCATGCTACAAAATTCTGGTGTAGAAACAGGCCTGGTGATCTTACCCGTGATAAATACAACAGCGGACAGATTCAAGGTTGCCTTTGAATTGGTTTTAGCTTGTTTTTGTTTTTGGTTTATTCAACATCTTGTCCCAGTTATAAAATAAAAAGCGATGGCGTGATTTAGTTAGATAGAAAATTTCATAAACATCAGAAACTCACTTCGTGTGTTCTTTGTTGTGCTTTCTGCCTCCATGTATTGTTTGGTTTTCTTTTTTGGAACTGGACAAGAAATGATCCATGCAAAATGCTATTTTTTTCAGGTTATGGTGATCAACATCCTGCTTTTGCTGGCCGTGCTCTGAGTGGATTCCAGATGCCTGAACCTCCAACGACACCTGGACCATTTGCTGCTGGATTGTCACGAAATGAAGGTACAATTCCTGGCATTGGGGTTGCAATGCCTCTTGATGGATCCGATCATGGAGAACAGAGGCCATCTATACCTGGTCTTCCACCTGGGCAGCCTCCCTTGCCACCAGGTCCTCATCCATCTCTTCTAGCGGCTGGGCAGCAGCAACAATATCAACAGGTGCCTCAGCAGCAACATCCTCAATTTCGGCCATCACCTTCAAACATGCCTCAATTGCAGCCACCAGGGCACATGCTTCCACATCCACAAGGATCTCGACCACCACTTCCTCAGCTTCCATCAATGCCAGGGCCATTACCAGTGAACCCACCACTACCACCCATGCCTCACCCAATGGTACTATTCACTTAATACCTTATCAATTTCATGTTCCTCTTGATCTCTGCATGATTTCTTGTTGCCAGTGAAAAACTGCATGCTTTTATTTTCAAACCTTAGTAAGTTTTCATGGGTAAAATTGCATTGAGTGAACTCTATTTAACAAGAGTTACTGTTGGATCTTTTAGTTTGATATACACGGCTGCTAGTTTTTCTTTTAACATTTAATCATCTTATATTTTGAGATAAAATGTAAATACATTTTGGAACCTTTGTTGCACAAAAATGAAAAAAAAACAGACTTGTTTAGTGTACAAGTACAATATTTTTCGTTAAACTGCTCATAGCATGATATTATGTTTTAATAATTTGCTTGTATTTTGACTAGGCAAACTGAGATATTGATGTTTGATTAAAGGCAACATTATTATGATGTATACAATATACCTGATGATGAACTTCGTGCTTTGTTTTGGTTGAAGGGAATGTTGCTGAAAAATTCTTTGTTTTTGGATGGATTTTTATCGTGCTGGACAACAAGTCAACAATAGCAGTATAGCATTGTGTGCTAGAGACATAATCATGGGGACAGATACAAGGCTAATGTTGGCCCAACATTTCTTGATTAAAATTTCTTATCAAGCTCTAGACATCCACAGTTAGAGATCATAAACCTTAGTGTGCTATTATATGGTCAGCCCACACTCTCCATAACCTAAAGATCTGTCCGAGTTTTGGGCTATGGCTTGAATCCGGTTGGTTGTCCCACAGTGCTGTAGTTGAATAAGTTCACCCCTACTCACAGTCGTTTATTTGACGGGATATAATTAGCTTTAAAATGTAGATTATATATTATACCATTCAACACTGGCTCTTTTGTACCGAATCGTTGTAAATAACTGCAAGAATGACGGTCGATGTGTTGATTTTTAATATTTCCAGGCAATGCAAGGTTCGTCAAACCAGATGATGCCTCAAATGCCACAGCACTTGATTGGCCTGAGTCAGACGCACCCGGGTCCCATTCCTCCCAGCAATATGCCTCCAATGGGTGGCTTCCCAAATGGAATGGGAAACATTCAAGGTGCATCAGGTGTTTCTGGCATGCAAAACTTCCCTATAGGTGGCATGTACAACCGGCCTCAGGGGCAAATGCCTCCACAAGGACAAATGACATCCATTCCTGGTCTAAGCTCATACCAGGTAAGACTCCCATTACATTTTAACGAATTTGTCAGACCTAAAGTGACTTGGTTAGGCCAGTGTGGGGTCTAAATTCTCTGCTTTATTTAGCTATGTCGCTATGGGTTGGCTATATTTACTGAAGTTTGTCGTTTCACCATTGCAGCCGGGGATGGGCAATGTGGGTCTTCCACCACCACCACCATCGCAGCATCCCCCTCCCCGTGGTGCAACACCACAATAATCTCCTGTAACTGTACAATGCTGACTGGGAGCCAAAAATTTTCTGCGCTGCCTAATGTAAAACCATTACTCCCTCCATTCAGAAATATAAGGCCTATATTTTGAACGGTTTTGTTCAAAAATGTAAGGGTTGCATGTAGATTTAATGAGGCCGTTTCTACTATACCCCTATTTATTCTCTCTCAACTATATGCATTTATTTATGATCACCGTACACAAAATATTATCTCTAATTTTTGAAGACAATTAAGTGAGGGTGGCTAAGTTATTTTCACTCGTACCTTTCTCATTTTCACCCTAACCTTGATCCTTGTGTAAAATTAAAATACACCTTATATTTCTGAATAGAGAGAGTAATACTATGTGAGCAAGTCAGTGAAGGCTTTCCTGCAATTTCAAATAGATATCTTGGGCGATAATTGCTTGGCTAGATAGGATTTTTGTTCTCTCTAGGTGTGATTTCCAGCGGGGACACTTTTCTTACCTGATGCAAGGCAATGCTGCGGCAAACGTGTTCAACAATTGAAGTGTTCATGTTTGTATCATTGTAAGTGCTATTGTATTCTTAAGCATGGGTAGAAGATATCTGGAAGTTTTGTCAGCTCAGTATGTAGAAGAGCCGTCTGCTTGTCCGCTCGTATGTAACTATGCATGGTCACGCCGTAGTTGCAGGAACAAAAATTGCGTAGTGCTTAAGGCCCGTTCGGTACCACTTTAGCTCCTACTTCTCTTTGATTCTACTGACTCCTGATTCTGATGCTCTGAAGAATCAAGAGCAATTTAGAGAAGTGTTCGGTTAGCAACTAGCTCTAGATTCGGCCATACCTCTAGGTGGCGCTTGTTGGGGCGCTTGAGGCGAAGGACGGGGCGTGCAGTCGAGGCGGGGAGGCTTAGGTCGAGACTGGCGGTCGAGGCCGTGTAGGTGGGGATGGGTCGGTGGGCTTGAGGCGACATAGGCAGGGTAGATTGGTGGCTGTCGAGGCGATGCGGTCGAGGCGGGGCTGAGATGGCCGCTCCTCATGCTCAGGCAAAATAGGAGAATCGCTCCTCCAGGATTCTCAGAGCTGCGTAGATTGGTGGCTGTCGAGGCGGGGCTGAGATGGCCGCTCCTCATGCTCAGGCAAAATAGGAGAATCGCTCCTCCAGGATTCTCAGAGCTGCGTAAGGGAACTGAGGGTGTTCGGTACAGCTTCGGCTCCTTCAGACGAGAATCCGGGAGCTAAAGCTCTACCGAATGGGCTCTAAATCATTTCGGTTCAGGCACAACATACGGTATGGTAAAACCTGTGCATGTTGATATGCATTCTAATAATAATATATATCTTACGTCACGAAGATTTCCATGCGCTGGAGTCCACCTTAGTTTTTTTTTTGCGAAAAAGGCCTTAAAAATTTTCAAAATCGCGAATAGGTCCTTCTATTGGTATTTTTGCAAAAAGGACCCTGTGAATTCCAAAATCACTAACAGGTCCTTCCACCGGTTATTTTGCAAAAAAGACCCCGTAATTTCGCAAATTCTACCCAGACGCCGGTTCTTTCGACCCGGAAGATTCCAAAATCGTGAACAGGTCCTTCCATCGGATATTTTGCAAAAAAAGCCCTGTAGTTCCACAAATTCAACACGAGCGCCGGTTCTTTCGACCCGAAAGATTTGAGATTACGTTTAGGTCCGGTTATTTTGTAAAAAAAAATTACTCTTCCACAAATTCGACACGGACACCGGTTCGGACCAAATTTTTCCGCGCCGCGCGGCATCGCGCGCAACTCTACCTGATGTAGTAGAGAACCTGAAAGAAT
The DNA here is from genome assembly GCA_036346275.1 of Otatea glauca. Lineage (NCBI taxonomy): Eukaryota > Viridiplantae > Streptophyta > Magnoliopsida > Poales > Poaceae > Otatea > Otatea glauca. Next base: position 53,273,937 of record CM070712.1, on the reverse strand, counting down.
ACCCAGGAAGAAAACATTTCCTAGCAAGAAGCAGAACACCATATTGCAAGCCTTGATTTCCTTTCAGAGTTTTGGCAATGCAACATTGAAATGAAGCCATGACAAGCATCACAAAGGGAATCAAGTAGATAAAGCCATCTAAGATCATGCTTGGAAGATACCCAGTTACAACAGAATTCAAGCCTGGTCTTCAAGATAACAAAGTATCACCTGTATTAATGTTGTTTTGCCCAGGTAAATGCCAAATCAACAACTTAACCAGAATTTATTGAAGTTTTGGCCACTAACATAAGTTGCACAGCTCTAGCCAGCGGAAACCGTTTTTTAATGTTCGCAAAGTGCACTATCGCTTGCACCGCTGACAGAGATGGTGAAGAACACCGTTAGCAGAAATGCAGCAATGAAGACTCCAAGTTTGTTCATATTGTATCAGTTGGTTCAGGAGCATATTTTGTAACTAATGAAAGCGGATTGACATGTTGCATTTCAGCAGCTTGGGCAGCCTCCTACAGGGATTTGAAAGAGACAAAAGCTACGGGTAACTCCTACAGTTGAAAATGACTAATATGTGAAGGAAATAGCGATAGGTGTGCCATTCTTTCTGTTGGGCTACTTGCAGTATTAAAGTAACCATCAGCATAAGCAGGTAGAGTCAAGACTCAAGAGTACACAACGGGTACGAAGTACCTTTTGTTTAAGCATATTTTCACACTGTAGGAGGCGGATAGACTGGTGCTCTTCCTTCAGTTTTTCTTCCAGACTGCGAGTATCTATTGCTTCTAATGTGAATTTAAACCAGATCCACTGCCAAAAGTTACATCTTCTGGTCTCTCTTTTCCTCTTATCTGTTTCTCGAGGAAGATGCCAGCTTTTGTAATGCTGATTACTTGATTTAATCATCCAATAATAAAATTCTATCACGATGTGCCCATTTTTAACTTGAAACAAGAAAAAGTACAATGTTACTTAAATTATGGTCCTTGAAAACAGAGCATCAGTAGAAAATTTTCTTCCATCAGTAAGAGGGCTTTGAGCGTCTCTTTTTCTTGACTTGCTCTTTGCCGGTTTGCCTCATTGTTGATGGTTGTGACTTGAACTCCACTTTGTTAGGGTACACGGAGACGAAGTGTCCCTTCTTGTTGCAAGCAAAGCACTTGATAGTCTTCGTGTGACTTGCATTGTGCCTCATCTTGCTAGTCCCCCTCTTAGAGATGTAGCCGAGTCCTCGCCTATCTTGAGGCGCCCTTGGCTTGCTCAAGATCTCGTCGAGAACGGCTTTTCCCTTTACGCACTTCTTCAAGTCATTTTCTAATCTAATGACTTGGGCCTTGAGCTCCTTATTTTCCTCTGCAAGGTTAGTCTCAACATGCATAGAGGAAGTAGAAACATTTGAATTTGAGCAACAAGGTAAATCATTGCAAGAGGTGGATGTGTCAAATTTTGATGAAATATTAGGATTAACATTTAAGCAAGACATTTCATCAATTAAATCACATGAGATTCCTATATCCACCTTAGGCTTATGAGTTTCTTTGAGAAGGAGGGATTCATGATTTTCTTAAAGCATATTATAATCGTTTTGAAGTGATTCATGTTCAAGCTTCAAAATTTTATATTTCTTTTTCTCCTTTCCAAGACATTTATTGAGCTCCTCTAGCAAATTTATAAGTTCATTATAAGTGAGCTCATCATCATCATCATCGTCACTTACCTCATTCTTATCTTTCGCCATGAAACAACGGATTTGTGATGGAAGAGCATCTTCATCGTCACTTGAGGCGGAGGTTGAGGTTGATGGAGATGTCGGTTCTTCATCACTTAAGCTTGAGGTGAAGCTTGATGTTTCATCTCCCGACATCTCTTCCTTAGTGCAAGCCTCAATAGAAGTGGATGATTCAAATAGTTCTTGAAGCTTTATCCACATTTCATGAGCGCTCTTGAGATTGCATATTCTATCAAAGATTTCAGCGCTCACAACACAAAATAAAAATTAGTAGCTTGAGCGTCGAGATGTAGGCATTTCCTCTCTCCTTCAGTTGGAGCAACTTCATTCAATGCAGAGGAAAAAACGACATCTACGATCCACCATATTTGGGGGCTCATGGATTTAAAATGAGAAGTCATAATTAAGTTTCATGAAGCATAATTTGTGCCATCTAACACAAGTGGATCATGTGAGTGCACTAATCCTCTAGTCGACATCCTTTACTCTCTAGACGGTTAAGCAGGGTTCACGTTTTCGCGGTTTCTCGCGCGAAAACCGCGATTTTCGTCCATCTCGCGCCGAGACGATAAGTGGAGCCGGTCGGTTTTTCGTCCGGTTTGAAATTCAAATTTGAAAATTTCAAAAAATTTAGAAAAAATTATCCAAAAAAATCCTAAAATTATTATTAATTGATCTATGATGTCTGGTATGAAAATTTAATGAAAAAACAAATTTTAGATATCCTTTTGAGCCATTTGAATTATTTGAAATTGAGAAAATCAAAATAAAAAAAAAGAAAAAGCGGCTGTGGGCTTTAGCCCACAGCCGAAGTTGGCTCAGTGGCCGACCCATTCCACGCCCAGTGGGCGGCCGCCCACCGAGGCACACAAAGTTGCCCTCCTGCCGACGCACGTTCCGACCGGGTTCGCCAACAATAATTGCAGACTCACTTTTCCCACTCGCTCTCCTTGCCGACTGAGGTCGTTCCGTCGAGCTCTGGCCACCGCAAGCTAGAAAACCGCCGGAGAATATGTAAAAACCGAGCGGTTCGGTGGAAAGCCGAGCGCTTTCTTGGTTTACGCGAGCATGGTTTTCGAGGGATCGAGCGAAAATCGAGATTTGAGGTGAGTTTTTCGCTCGGTTTTGTAGAGATTTCGTTCGGTTTTTGCGCAATACCGATGATATGTGTTATTCGCTGTATGATCATTAGTAGAGCTACTCATGTACTTCATTTGTAAATGTAAAAAGCTAGAAACATTAGATTAGAGGTCTTGCTGTTTTTGCTATTAGAGGCTAGAAACAAAAGAACCAGTTTAGCGGTTTAGAATATATGAATTTTGTATGACTTAGTTTCAATTAATGTGATATACTGCTATGTATGTATTATTAGCTATACAATTCCCAATTGTATTGTTAGCTATGGACCTATGGTAATGAGCTAATCGATCTGGCACTAGTTAGTGGCTTGGTGCCAAATACCAATATATATACTTGGTGATGTGAATCACTGAAGGCAAGAAGCAAAAACAGTAGAGAAGATCACGTGAAACAATTTTAACACTAATGGATAATTCTACGTATGCTTACTTTTACGTATGCTTTCAAGTAGCGATAATTCTACGTATGCTTACTTTTATTATGTTATTTTATCAGATGGCAGATACCGACGTGGTGTGGGAGCATGGCGATAAGATGGGTGCTGGATTTCGATGCAAGTATTGTCTCAAAGAGAAGAAAGGAGGTGGTGCGACCCGATTCAAGCAGCACTTGGCAGGGCGTGGTACGGGTGTCGTCCATTGCCCTAAAATTTCTGCGGACGTTCGTGAGTACTTTCAGCGTGAGCTAGACAGAATGAAGGAGAAGAGGATGGGCAGGAGAGATGAGATGATGAGGAAAGAAGCAGCAACAGCTGGAGACTCTCCACCGAGGCAAAGTGTGTACTCGGAGTACACGGGTGATGCTGATGAGGAGGCCCAACTCCAGCATGCCATGGCTGCCTCTAGGACGGAGGCAGAATTTAGAAGCCGGGCAGGTGGGAGGTATGAGCGTGGTGGTGGCAGTGGCAGTGGCTCCTCCAAGAAAGCTGGAGGAGATCGCCCGATCTGCTTTCGAGGATGTTTGGAGTTCGTCGCGTGAGAAAGACCACCAGCGATGGGGGATTACAATATTGGTGTGGCCCATGCCCCAGTACAACCAAGGATTGACACCCATCCGTGGACACAGAAGGGGAAGGCTGGGAAGCAGCATGTCCATTCTGCGTGGGCCAAATGGTACCATGCTGCTGGTATCGCAGGGCGGAAAGCAGATAGTCCATACTTTGTCAGCGCTATTCGGGAAACACAAAAATACGGTAAGTGGGATTTAAAATAGTCGCTCATTTGTACTCCGATTCATAGCTAACATTTATGTTTCATTTGTAGGCGAAAGTATCCCGTCCCCGACTGGCCGAGATATAGATGGGAAATATTTAGATGCTAATGAAGCAGAAATTAAGGAGAGCTATGCAAAGTTCATGCAGCACTGGTCTACGTATGGAGTAACAATCATGTGTGATTCTTGGACAGGACCGACACGCATGAGTATAATAAACTTCATGATTTATTGTAATGGTACCATGTTCTTCCACAAATCTGTCAATGCCACCGGCGTCTCTCAGGATGCTTCGTACCTGACCAAGGTAATTGGCTTTGTTTTACTCTTCTGAAGTTGAATTAAAGTACATATAATGTGATTGCCGTACCTTGTTTTGTTTGGTCACGCAGGAAATATCTTCAGTAGTCAACAAGGTGGGTCCGTCAAATATGGTGCAGATTGTCACAGATAATGGTGCGAACTATAAGAAAGCGTGCAAGCTCATCGCACGGCACCATCGCAACATAGTGTGGCAGCCTTGCGTGGCCCACACCATTAATTTGATGCTGAAGGAGATTGGAGAGTTCCCAGATCACACCTCGGTGATTGAGAGTGCAAGAAAAATCTCTCGATGGATATATAACCATTCAAAGATACATGCTATGATGAAGAAATACATTGGAGGTGAGTTGGTCAAGTGGAATGCAACTCGTTTCGGCACTAACTATATGTTCTTGGACAGTTTCCTTCGGCGCAAAGACAAGTTCATGCAATGGATGACTGCCGAAGAATTTATAAACTCTCGCTTTGTTGATAACACCGAGGGGAGGTACGTGTATGGCTGCCTCTCAAGCTTGGATTGGTGGGAAAATCTTCGATCAGTTGTGAAGTCGGTGGAACCATTGTACGCCTTCTTGCGATTCGCCGATCAGGACAGGGTGCCTACTTTGAGCGAGACAATTCTACGGTACACCATAGTGCGATCGGAGTACGACAGTTTGTTCTATGAGTCTCCAGCCACGAAAGACATGTACATGGATGTGGTGGACAAACGAATGGATGACTTAACACGCAACACTTATATGAATGCCGGTAATATATTCTTCCCTGTAACACAGTATATTGCAGTTGTACACATGTTGTATATTGTACTGACATGCTTTGTTTCCCATCGTGCAGCTGCCGCCTTAAACCCGCGGACTACCAACGCTTACGGCACGACCAACTCCTTCTTGCCAAATCTCCGGGATGCCTTTGAAGCGCTTGCTGAGGACATTGATAGCGCCGCAAAGCTCTTCAAGACGCCGACATTTTCGGAGGAAGCTTGGATCGTTCTCATCGACTCTAGTCTGCGAGGATGGCACAAGATGGCAAAACATCCTCGGTATTTTCCTTGCACCGTCTCGAATGTAACGGTACTCTCGTCGAGACTAACTATTTTTATTCGTTAATTTGCGGACATTGGTGGGATGTGTTCGGATCGGACACACCCACACTACAATGATTTTTGTCGACGTCTCGTGTCACAAAGTGCATCTTCTAGTAGTTGTGAGCGCAATTGGAGTACATTTGCATTCATCTACACAAAATCCGCAACCTTTGTCATACAAGAAGCTACATAAGTGGTGTACGTAAACTACAACCTTCGGCTTCGAATTCAAGCTGCAGAAAATCAAAAGCGTTCAGATGAAGACGATCCATTCCAGCGACTTATGGAGCAAACACTATGTGATGATACAAACCAGATCCGATTGTGGATGGATAAAGGAAGATCCAACGGTGAACCATTACTTGACGAGGAAGACACAGAGAGTGACACCCCTCTTCCATCCCAGCTTATCACAGATCCGGTTCACCCTACTGAGTTAAGAAAGGACACCGGGGCTAATACTATCTCCGAATATGCAGAAAAGACAGTCGGGGACACCCATACAGGGAAAAGGAAGCACCAATCGGCCCAGAAAGGATGCAACAAAAGAAGAGCGTCCTCCAAAGGAAAGGGTAAACACACAACAGATGTAGGGAGTGATGACTCCACTGAGAGTGCAGATCCTAAGAGCCCAACATATCAAGAGTCCAATGATAGCAGTTCGAAGACAGACACCGATGGCGATGGCGGCGACAATACCTCTAAACCTGCCACGCACCAATCAGAAGATCCTCAACCCATCGAATTTACAAGAGAGTCGCAGTACACTCATGCAACACAGGATAGAGATCACGGCGCTCCTCAATCACAGGATAGCTGCGCACCACAGGACAGCTTCAGCTCTAGCTCCTATGGCGTCCCTGAGATGCCACGGAGGCATAGCTCATATGGCAGCTATGACTACGCCATCCCCGACGCTCATGCACAAACTCCCACGCAATGGGTTTACGAGTGGCAGGACCCTGAGTTTTATACCATGTTGTATCAACAATGGCAAACAACAAGCACATGGACGGGGCAAAGCTGGCACGATTATAAGGCGGAGTTGCTAGCTACACGAGGATTGGCCTTGATGTCTATCGAGGAATACAATATGGCCAACCAAGTGCACACGCAACAATACTACCTGTAGCCCCGAAGGTAATGTTTCATTTGCATGATTCATTTCATTTGCATGTTTAATTTCAGTGCAACTTGATATTATACCAAGTGTACATTGCAAGTCGAAATATTTACTGACATTCCGTTCATGTAGGTCGAACATGGTATTTATGCGATAATGGAAGAATGACAAAGCTATGGTAATGCCTACTCCACAGTTTCAATTGAAAGGTATTACAATTTACAATGTAAATGGTGATGACAAATGAATGGTACTGAAATTGCGAATGCTTTTACTATGTGGTTATTTAAATGCCTATTTCTGCACTTGTGTGATTGTAGTATTGTAATGAAAGATTATTAATTAATATATTAGTGCTAAGTGTCTAATTTATAACTTCCAATTGTCTAAAATATAGCAAAGGTCATGTCGAATTTTTGCCAAATTTAGGAGAGATCATTTTGTATTTTTTTTGATGTATTCACTCAATTTTAGCCTTTCCTGTTTTTTTTACAATTTTTACAACACTTTTTATGCATTTTCCCCATTTTTTCCTCATTTTCCCTCAATTTTCCGGACTGGCGCGGTTTACCGCCCTTACCGCCCGGTTTACCGTCCTTACCGCGCGGTTTTCTTCGCTCGGTTTGAGCAGCGTTCAAAATTTTCAAATTTGAAATTCGATCGGTTTTCCGCGGTTTTCACGCGGTTTACCGCGAAAACCGGTACCGCCGAGACCTCGAAAATCGCCGTCGAAACGATAATGTGAACCCTGCGGTTAAGTCTAATAAAGGAGAGACCTTGCTCTGATACCAATTGAAAGGACAGGGGATGTCGCCTAGAGGGGGGGTGAATAGGCGAATTAAAAACTTTGTAACTAAATGCAGCGGAATAAAAAATTTGCAGCTAAATAAAATCTCCCGAGGGTCTAAGTCCGGAGTGTCCGGGATTTTTATCCGGATACCCCGAAATGTCCGGACTGCCCGGGTTCAGGAGTCCGGATACTCCGGATTGGATCCGAGGGACTCATACCGGAGTGTCTGGGACTTATCTCCGGATACTCCGAAATGTCCAGACTATCCGGGTTCAGAAGTTCGGATACTCCGGATTTAAGACCTCGAAATAAGATTTTAAATCCCTGCAATTTTTCAACAATCTACTTGAAGACAAAAGATCTAAATGCTATCAGGTACCAGGAGATATTATAGATCTGGAGCCAAACACAACAAAAGAGTAGATCGGGCAATTTCAAGATTCAAAATCAAATACTAAAGCAAGAGAAAGAAGCAAACTTGGAGACGATGATTTTTTACCCGAAGTTCGGATCCTTGAGGGGATCCTACGTCTCCATTGAGGCGGCTCGGTCACACTTGAGCCGGGGTCTCTTTCAACCCTCTTCCTCCCGGTGTTGCACAAATACACTCGCCGATCTTCACTCCTTTGATTCCTTTCCTTACGGAGGCGGAACCGGCCTTCACAAACTTCCCACGGCCAACCACACAAAGCTCCGGTGGCTCGTAGACGACCTCCTAGCCGTCTAGGAGTCCTCAACCTCCAAGAGTAACAAATACTCACGAAGAACAAGCTTGGAGATGAAATCAAGTGCTCAACCAACTCAAATCTCACTCAACCTAGCACCTCACTCCTCAAACTCTTCCCAACCCTTCTCACCAAAGGGATCACTTAGATCTAAGGGTAAAGAGGTGTTTTGGGAGCTCAAGAACAAGGGTATAGCACCTCTAATCAACAGAGTAAAAGCCTCTTCAAAATGAGGGAGGATGGGGCTATAAATAGAGCCCCCCAAAAACTAGCCGTTGGAGACAGCTGCGCACAACCCGGAGACTCCGGATAAATACCCCGGACACTCCGGACTAACTCAACCCGGAGTGTCCAGACTTAACACCGGATACTCCGGATTGTCAACGACAGGACATACCGAAGGGGTGAACCCGGAGACTCCGGACAAAAACCCCGGACACTCCGGACTCAACCCGGAGTGTCCGGACTAAACACCGGATACTCCGGATTGTCCGAACAGCACTGAGCAGCCCGATGAAAACGAGCATAACTTTTGACTCCGTACTCCGATTTCAGTGATTTTGGACTCTACCGAAAGATAAGAACGAGAGCTACACAACCAACAAAGTCTCACTACCCAAAACTCAAAGGATAAACACAGATATCACAAAGAATCCAAGGGAGACCTACAACCCTCACTTTCCGGCACCACCAACACCACTCTCTTTCTAAGTTTCACAAGGATGGATCACTTGAGCACTTGACACATCTAAAAGTCATTCGACATCGCATCCCTCTTAATAGTATGGCAATCCTTAGACTCAAAATAAAACAAAGATAATACAAGTCTAGAAAAAGTCACTTGCCGTCTTCTTTCTTAATGTCGATGCATGAAGACTTTCACCATATAATTGATGACATCTTCGCCTTGTCCAACTCGACTCGATTCACCTCATGAGACTCTCGTCCTATCAACTTTGACTTGATCATCCTCTCTGACGATCTCCACGCCAAGTCGATCTTGACTTAGTCCTCAACTCTTGGTGACACCGCCGTCTTGTTGACCTCGGCTTAACGATCATCCTCCAAGATACCTTGGTCATCATACACATACGGGACCTAAGTCTTTCCAATCCACTTATGATAGACATTAGTCCCAAAAGCTCAATAGATATAAACAAGTTGATATTTGTGAACAATTGATTACAACAAGTGTTTCATATAAAGAAGCACAACATAAATGGAAACACTTGACATAAGAAATGTTCTCTACTAAGTACATCATGATGAATATGTAATCGATCTATATGCACTTAGAGAGATAATTGCCAATATGATGAATCAATTAAATCATGGCAAGGATCACAGTCTTTACTTAAATGAAGCACATAATAGAATGTACACGAATTGTATATGTGCAAATAATATTTGAAATAAGAGTAAATATGTGATCCAACTCTAGATTAAACTTCACCAAGAGAAGTGCATGAGAAGATACACAACTAAGACATGCATGCACCAAGTCAATCTATAGCAATATGAAGTTTAACTCTAGTTAATACATGCATACTAAAAACAAAGCACATAATGAACTCAAATGAATATATATGCACAAATAAATATGACATGAACCAATGTTCATATATATAATCAACATGCTACTTGGAGTTCACTATGCATTTGCACGAAAGGAATGCAATAACAAATATAGAATAGATACCAAAATTGCATACCTTATCTTTGCTTAACCATCCCACTTGATTTTCCTCTAAATAGATGAGACTGATACTCAACTAGGCAATAACAAGTTAGTCTCATACCAATATAATCATATTAGAGGTTTGTCATTTGTTAAGCACTAAGTTAAGCATTTACTTAATTACATAGATTGTCATTATATGCGTTTGTCATTAATCACCAAAATAACATAAGTGCCTAGATGCACTTTCAGTTTCCCATGTCTCACGTAGTGCTTTGAGAAGAAGTGATCAGCATGACACCCATAAATTCCACGATCTGGGCACATAGGAATTCCTTGAACTAAAATAGTAAATGAGTAAATTTCACAAAACTATAATTTTTTTGTACAAACTATTAGAAAACTACATATTTTAACTTCTATTTTACAAAGCTACAGATTTTAGGAGAACTTATATCACAAAACTACAGGTTTTAAAATTGACTGTTTCTTATAACAGGTCTAACAGTAGGGCCCACATGTGTCGTATGTTCAGAAACGTGACACGAGAATGGGTGCGGACGCCGGCCGTCTTACGGGCCTATATCCGAGAAAGAGAGTGAACACAAGGGTTTATACAGGTTCGAACGCTTAAGCAAGCGCCCTACTCCTGTCGGTGTGTTCCCCGGGGGAGTAGGAAAGGGTCTCCTGGTCCAGGCTCCCGAGGGACACACTAGTTGTTAGGTTTTGTATTCAATGAGAGCTCTGGTTACAAGCGTGGGTTACAGTGAGGTTTTATAGGCGCCCAGCCTGTTACACAAAGTACCATTTTACCCCTACTACAATAGCTCAACCAGGGGCATCCTGGTATTCCTATGTGGAGGTAGTGGATCCAACGTCAACGTCCCGTAGGGGTAGGCCTCTGACTCCAGGGCCCCACAGGGGACTTTGGGACCCCACCAGGCGGTTGGTCCCGAGCGGCTCAAGGGTGCCCACCCGTCTCCATAGGCGTCTGGGGGCGCCCTCTTGAACCGGGAGCCTTACCAAGTGCCCTGTGGCCAAGGGGCTTGCCAAGTGCCCCGTGGCCAGGGCCCTTGCCAAGTGCTCTAGGGCCAGGAGCCCTAGTCTTGCCAAGCGCTCGGTGGCCAGGGGCCTTGCCAAGTGCCCTGTGGCCAGGGGGCTTGCTAAGTGCCTTGTGGTCAGGGTCCTTGCCTTGCCAAGCGCCCTGTGGCCAGGAGGCTAGGTGAGACCCCTTGGGGGACCAAGACCCCCCCCCCCCCCCGAACACCTCTAGAGAGCCCACGAGGGTATGAGGGAGCCTCCTGCAGCACACCCGCGGGGCATGAGGAAGCCTCCTGGAGCACGCCCGCAGAGTAGGAGGGAGTCTCCCGTAGACTCCCGTGGGTTAGGAGGGAGTCACTCGTAGACGCCCGTGGGGTAGGAGGGAGTCTCTCGTAGACGTCCGCGGAGTAGGAGGGAGTCTCTCGTAGATGCACGCGAAGTAGGAGGGTGGGGGTGCCTCCCGTAGACTCCCGCAGGGTAGGAGGGAGTCACTCGTAGACGCCCGCGGGGTAGGAGGGTGCCTCCCGTAGACGCCTGTGGATTAGAAACCCGATCTCTCAACCAAACACCGAGACCGATAAAAGTCTAGGAACACATCCTTAGACTATCTAGTTATACCTTTGTCACACGCAACTACTTGGAGCTTTTATGATGTTCAATCATCTTCTCTCCAAGTCGGGTCCTTTCTTCTTGTTCATTAACTCATGATAAACTTCCTCTTTTTTTCTCTTCATTTCGAGATCTCCTCTTGTTGCTCATCAACACATGATGACTTCTTCCCGATTATTTATTATCGTTGGACTCAACCTACTTCACAACTCTTGAAAGATTGAATCCAACAAATATGGTTGTCTCAATCATCAATTGCACTCCATTAACACATAATGGACGTCCTAAGATCGATTGAGCACAACCTAAATCAATTTGAATGATTAATTATGTCTTGAGTACTTTGATACAACTAATGCTTCATTATACTCAAGAGTTTTTCGTTTGTCCTTAATCAACAAAGAATACCATCAACACATGATGAAACGTTATTTGGTTGATTAAAAGACAACCGAACTTAATTTAAATTCCATTTAAATTGATATGAGTATATATAACTACACAAGTTTCATATACTCATTTTGATGGAATCTCAAAGTAATGATCCAATATATTTGAGTGATAGAAATGGATCAATACTCTTGAGACCATCAACTATAGAATGAACTCTATTGCATATGCGCATATAAATAATTGAACTTAGAATCAATATGCACCTAATCAATCTTAGATAGCATTTGAGTTTATCCTATATTGACATGAGTATACTACAACTACATAAGTTATATATACTCAAAGTGTTGATTCAAAGTCTTGATCTTTTATATTATTTGGCAAGAAGACATGGATCAATACTATTGAAACATTAAGTTAAATTATGAACTATTCCTAGATGTGTGCATTAATGTAATGTATGAAATTGGAAACATAATGCACATCTTTAATGTATAAGCAATGGAAGAGGTAATCCTTTAACTTAAATGCTAAGTATGCATTAAGATAATAGAGTGAATATGAGTGTATACCTTGGGTTTTCTATTTTCCATCCAAATTTGAGACTAATAAGAATAAAGCTCAATAAACATGTTAGTCTTATAATGATTAGTTTTATTATTAAACAATGATTAAGCATTAATCTAAAATCAATCACCAAAACCAATGAAACTTGAACTTACACCATCTCACATGGATAACTTGTCCTTTTCCTCCTATAGAAGGAGAGGAACAAATACAACTTTAGAGAACTTCTCCTTTACCTTGTAGTGAATAATTAGTGATGGAAATTGGCAAATTGCAGCTCACTGATGCGGTCACCAAGTGCAGACGTGGTAATTACTGCACCATATAAGGAATTGATGAATACCGATGTGTCCCAACTTTTTTTTTTCATGATAATGTTTTAGCAGCTGTTCGTTCTTTAGTTGATGCATTTTTTAAACACATCTTTTATCCTGGACACAAAGAGTTATAAGTCATTAACTGTCAACATATACCTAGGGTTGATGTTACTGAGCAACTAACCACCACGGATACTATATTGCTCGGTCTTAAATTAAAATGTCTTCTGTCATTTTGCAGCTGCTGTTCCAAACCAAACCTTGACATGGTTGATGGTGTAGATAATGAATAGGTAAGCAACTAGCAACAAGCTCCTGTTACTTCTAAGAGTCGAATGCATCTAAACCATGCAATGGTAGTATATACTATATATCCATATTTCTGCAGAGAAAATTCACAGCGTGCCACAGAATAACTACATGATTCACAATATGCCATTCATTATGAGGCTGACATGTGGGGCCTGGGCAGCACAAAAGGAGAAGACTAATTACTGCATGTTTGTTATATGAATTGTATCCTTATCTTCTCCCATGAATAGAATGTGGATCTGTTAATTGACACAAAATGTCGACATACTTTCAGATTGCTAATCACCTTGATCATGATGTCAATAGCTTGGGAAGGGAGCCTTTGGAAGTTTTGGTGTAAGTGAACACTAGTGAAGAATGCGAGTACAGAGAAAATATTCAAAACTTTTGTTTCTAGAAGTCTGGATGAATATTCCTTTGAAGACCTATGAAATCTCATTTCTCACTTACCTTGATCTATAGCTTAATTTTTGTTATAGGAAATATCTTTCCACATGCTTCATGCAGTCATCAATTAATTGCATTTATGAACAATCTTTAAGCTACCCTAATATCGCTATATTCAGATCATTACCTCAGAAGGAGTAGCTAAAGTATAATTGTACCTACAGCCAAGTTCAAGTCACTGTCATGCTGTGATATTGATGCTGGTTATTGGTCTTTCTTTCATATGATCATATTATAGCTGACTTTCTTGGCAACAATGAATTCACTAATGAAATGCTTTCATTGATTCAGCAAAATCTGGTATCGATCTCTCCAGATGCGCCGAGCTTTCTAAGCATGTGAAACTAGCATGCCCACACCCAATATTTTCAGGTCTCATGACTAGAGAAATGAAAGGCTACTCCTCAACACCGGAAAAGTTTAAGGTGGATCCCAGTATAAGATTATCACAAATGCATGCTCTTTGTTGACTTTCATAAGCTGCTGTTTTGTGTGATCTGGATACAGGCCCTGGTTAATTGTAAGCTTGAGGTTTGTAAGGCCCTTGGGATAGCGACAGAACGGTTCGAACTCTCCATGGGAATGTGTAGCGACTTTGAGCAAGCGGTAAGAAATATGTGCCATTCATGCCTGCAGGAGAACAGAAAATCAAAACAACTAAATTAGGTGCAGACGTGACATAATTCCCGGAGCTCCATTAATCTTTTAGCGCAGCAATTTTGACATCTATTGTGTTGTTGGCTTTATAGAGATACAGATGTGAGGATTGGGTCAACCATTTTTGGACCTAGGGAGTATCCAAACAAACAGCAGAATCAGTGAGCCCCACCCCCAATATGCAATGCTTACAAGGCTGTTTCATTTGCCCCTCGTACAGTTTCTTACTGCCTATGTACATTGTATGCATGATACCATGTAAATGTACGTGTGAATATTTGGTGTTTAAATATGTATAGCAACATACAGCACAGTAAAAGGAAATTTTGAGATATAACCTGATATTGCATGACTGAGAGGCAGGCTTTTTCCTACATAGCACTGTTTGAGAATTGGTATATAACCTGATATTGGCATTGCTAAAGGCAGGCCTTTTACTGCCTGTGTGATTTTAAGGTTTTTCAGTACTTAATATTTTGTTTCATGAATCATGACCTTTTATTTCCTCGCCTCATCTGTCTAAATCTCCCCAATTCCTTCACCTTTTCTTTCTTGTTATTTTTGCCGATTCATAGCACTACCACAACATTATGTTTTGTTTCCTAGATAAGAAACATCTGTCTCTGGATATAAAGAAAACTCAGAATTATTAATTTAAACTGTTCTCGTGTGGTTTGTTCTGAATGAAGGGGCAAGGATAACAGGATTATAGCTTGCAACAAATGCCTAGTACTTCTTGACTAGTGCTCCATTCATTTAGCCCTAGATAATCACAATTAATCATTCTTTACATGTAAGACTTGGCTCAGATCAACTAAATAAGAAAAGGCTTCACTACCACAGCAAACAAGGTCAGTTAAACTTATCAACACTAACTAAAACACAGACGACATATAGAGCCATCTCATCCCTCCAAATATTGTTCGTACCTGGATGCGCATACTAACAGACAACAGAAATATGACTCACACATCTACATTCTTAGACTTCCTAATATTCTTGCCATTTCAAACCATCCAAAAAGTACCTTCCTGTCATATCTCACTCAATATACTTATATACATATTGCACACGATAGATCTAGACAGACAACAAAAGTTGGAACTACTTAATTCAGTAGCAGTAGTTGACCAGCTCTGATCATGGTGTTAAGGCGCTCTTCTTCAGATTCTTCCACTTGTCCTTAAGATCAGCTGGCGAGCGCTCTTGATGGAAGATGTCAACGCCATATTTCTTGATCTTCCTCCATGGTATGTTTTGACCTTTCCTAAATGCACCAGCAAAATACTGCATTGCAAAAGATGCACAACAGACTACTTGCATATACAAACAAGAAAACTAAATGGCAAATATAGCAGAATCTAAGGGATGCATACCTTCAGAGCTTTTACCTCATCTTCAGTCCAGTGTACTCTTTTCCGATCCAAAACACAAGGAGATTCCCTTGAAGGCAAGCAGTGACAATTCAATTAAGAGTTTAACACCCATAAGATATGAAACATATATTAGTTGAAGAGTCTAAGACAGCCGTTTAGCTCTTGCAAAATATTTCAGTGTGTGTATGGAACAGAAAGCATCTTTTCTTGCTCACCTGTTAGATGTCATAGTGCCAGCATGTTTTGCTTTCTTGCCTTTTGTATGCTCCACATGCAATCCTAAATCCACCTCTTTTAGCTAAAATAGAATGCCAACACAAATGCAATCTCAATTTTCAAGAATGAGTACATGAACAAGCACGTTTTCTCGTTGCAGATATCAGTGAGGAAACATCATACCAAGTGAATGCAAAGCTTTGGCAATGATGCTCTCTTGTCATGAATGTACTTTCGGGCATCATAAGCTAAAGATTCTATACCCTCTCGTCCGTAGGTCTTTAAAATCTGCCAAAAAGTTGGGAAAAACAAATGTTCAAATATATCCGAGGACAAATAAAAGGGCACACATAATTGGATTCGCCAAACTAGAGTAGCAATGTCAAGGGCAGGAAAGACGAAGGCTTTGCATTGCATAGCTTAATCAACCATCAAATCTGTAAAAGAACAAGGAGGAGGAGGGAGTACCAAATGGAGCCCGCCGAGCACCTCGTGAGCAGAGCGCGATGTGCTGATGACGCAGGAGGGCGGCGACGCGCCAGCGGCAGGAGCAGGCGGCGTCGGGTCCTCAGGGACGTCGACGGACTCCAACCACGTCTCGAGAGCGCGCAGCTCTATGCGGTCGCGGTATCCCTCTGGCGCGCCGGCCACCATCTCTGATACCAAAACCGAGTTAGCCAGGCAGAGAAACTCGGCAAAAGATCGGAGATCGATCGATTTGATAGGGTTTGGAGGTCGCAGTGCAATCTATACGAGGTGGCAGCGGTGGCAGCGCGAGGTCGGGGAAACATTCGTGGACGAGCTCGAGGCACCAGTAGGTGGGAAGGGATGGCGCCGTGCACGAAGGGGAGGCAGCCATGGTCGTTACTCAAAGCCAATCCGGAGTCTCTCCCTCCCTCCCTCCCTCCCTCCCTCCCTCTTTCTCTCTCTGGATTTGAATTTGAATGGTATTTGGTTTCTCATCTCCTCGCGGGGATTTGGGTGGGAGGAGAGAAGAGGAGAGGAGGTGGAGTGGGCTGACTCGGAGTTGTGGCCCATGGGCTATGAGATCTGCTCGCCTCCTGGGCCTCCGAACTGCTGCTCTTTCCCCCATCTCTACGCCCTCGCCGCCGTCTGCGCTGCGCAGCCGCAACCGGCCGATTCACCCAGCCCCTGCCTGCCTCATCGCTTCCGACCTCGGTTCGGGTAGCCGGCGAACGGCGCCGCACCAGCAACTCCCCGGCGGCGCGCCTGTTGCTCCGGTCAGTTACATACTTCCTCCGACCTACCGGAGGCTGCTTTGTGCTAAGCTTCCCTTCGACCTCTCATCACACGGGCGTTTCCTCTCTCGATTGCAGGGTCTCTTCTACATGGCAGGCTCTGAGGAGATAAATGGTGTCATAGCCTCCGTTGGGGAGTTGCGCATAGAAGCATCATCCTCCCCCAGGGAGGGTGAAATCGCTCGCCATGGTGCATTTCCCTGCGATGCACTAGAAATTATTTGTAACCTGCTGTTGTTAAGCTAGTATAGTACTAGTAGATAGTGGTCACCAGTTGCCGTGTACTTGTTGCTAGTGACTTATTACTGCTTGCCAATGTTATGCATTATGTCCATGCTATGATCGTACTACTAAAATGCACCGAGCTAACCAACCCAAGTTTCTGCTAAAAAAAAACAAGACTAGTATCTCATGTTACAACTAGTTGATTTGTGCGATATTGGTTCAGACAATGGCGGTGCTGCTGTTGCTGCCGACGATGATATATGGGATGATGCTTCAGATTCTCCAGGTCATGGATCCACCTTAGACAGAGAATGGACCTACAGGCAGAACCAGTTTCATAAGGTATGTCCTAAATGATTTTGACTACGATTGTTATTGGTTAGCCGTGAATCATGAGTTTGCGTTGATATCAGAAATGTTTGAAAGTAAAAGCTTTCAATGTTACTTTAGATGGGCTATAGGGATGGCATAACAGAAGGGCAGAAGGAAGCTGCCCAAGAGGGCTTCAATGTTGGGTTTAGGCAATCTGTGCATGTTGGCTGCAAGTGGGGCATTGTCCGTGGGGTTACCAGGTAAAAATGGATCTTTGTCATTCCAAGAATAGTTTTCTTGTACGGCCACTCTCTTGTAACATTCTTGTTGATTCTATTTTCTGTCTATTGTCCTTCAAACAGTGCACTAGCTAGTTTTCCTGATAGCTTGAAGGAAAAATTGTTGCCCAATGCCCAGTGCAGAGGAAAACTGCAGGATCTGCACAACTCTGTGCAAGAAATTTCAGCAGATGATGCACTTCAAATGTTTCATGAGAGCATTCTGCAGAATAATCATCCGTCAGAGGAACCACATGCAATATCAGAAGCAGACAGAACTACAGATTCTAGTAGGCTCCAAAGCCTATCAAAGGATCTTGTGTTGTTGTTGCATGAATGCCCGGATATTAAAGTAAGTGAAGAATTGACACAAGATTCATACACAAGTTGGTCAAGTGAATTGCAAACACCACCAATCTCCTAAGTCTGGCAGAATCATTTGTATCGAATTCTCAGGTTACTGAACATCCAGGAAGGCTATAGACGATTCAGGGATGTTGTTGGAGATGGAGCCGATTCGAATCCTGAAACCTGCAATCCTGAAGGCATGTTTTGAACTCAAAAGGCGTGAGCCTCAAAAGTCCTAGAAATTCTGAAGACTGTAACTGTAAATCCTGTAATACTAAGGTTTCCTTAATCATATTGCTTTTTCTTTTGCAGCAAGCTGTAACTAGTATTGTAACTGTAATTCCCATAAACTTACAATAGTGATATTTTTCTTCCTGAGTTTTGACATCTCCATGGTGTGCATCTACCAAACATTGCTCGTTGTTTTGCTAAACATTTCACAGTTGCTGATGGACTGTAATTGTTTTCTTAATTGATTTGATCCATTGTACAATAGGTTCCTGACCACATCTTCTGGGGAAAGTATAGATAATGGCTACCTCAGTGCAGAAAATCCATTCTGGTATATGTTAATCTCTCATGGTCCAATACTGACAATATGGCAAGCCAGCATAGCTAAGAACAAATGGAGTAGTATATGATTGAACTTTAAACCTTCTCATCTTATTTTGTGAGTAAAACACACCCACTTTTTATGCTTTACGCAGCTAGAAAATACTACTAGCTGTAAGTTCTGCAAAGGATATGTCCTAGCTATATTATAGCTTTACATCAGCTGGCTTCACCGAAAAAACTGGAATTTGTTCAATTGAAAGGTCTGATCCACTCCTCAAAGTTGCTACGTTCTACTGCTGTGATATCGCATGTTGATATCCTAAATGGTCCATTGTGGTTTGACAGTACAACTTGTCAGTGATGGTCTGCTTCTATTACTGGGGTTGGTGTGATTGAAGCATCAAGAAGCTGAGCGTTTATCCTTCAATATGTACCAGGTTGGTGAGAGCATCATATCTTATATCCGTTGTGGCTTGTGAGTGTTTGGTTTCAGTATTAATGTCATTTATTCATGATGATGCATGCTTGATCTGCACTTGTATCCATCCGTTTGGAGCGTTTCCTGTTATTTCTATTCAGTGCCATTTATTGTTGAATCTCGATGGTGAGCGTTTCATCTGTCTCTTGCTTGGTTGTTTCTGAGTTGAATGAATTACACGGCATGCAATCCAAACAAATGTTAAGATTTTTCATAGTGCCAAGACTCTTAAGAAGGATTAGACATAATTCATACCATCAAAAGCTTTTAAACCCAATCCAACAGTTTAGTATGCATTAGGAAACCTCCGCACCAAATGACTGAACATTGGAATTTCTTCTGCCTTGGTTCTTGTTATCTGATAGTATTAGGTTACATCCATTCTGCGTTCTAGACCCCAGCAGGTTTGGCCCATTTGTTTGTATGTCAACACACAGACTGCTGACACCTTAATTAGTGATGCTAAGGATAGGCATGGCAAGAGTATCAGTTTGGCACAAAAGTAGACTATAAAAGAGCCTCAGCAGTCAACAGTTAGTTGAATTGATTAATTTATAGCTCCAACTTACTTCAGACGCATGACTGAGTTCCTATTTGTATTCAGAAAGCAACACTTGAGTTCAACTTGCACTTGCTGATTGTCAGTCAAAGTAGAATGCAGCTGTTTCATATCACTACTGAACATAATTTACATGAACAAGATGGACAAAGAATTGGACTTTCTTTTGCTGATTACAGAAACTGCGAGAAATTGAATAGATGATCAATAGCCCACACAAGATTATCAAGATACGCTCTTGTTACACATGCACACAAGCAATCTTACGCATATATTATCGCCTTTTATCAGGAAATAAATTCTGTCAGTAAGAGTTTTACTGATCTTTGTCCAAAGAATGCATCTCAACACTCTTGTCAGTTTGCAAGTCTCACTCATCACTCATCACTAAAATATCAACATGAGCACAAGAGACTTATGTACATGCAGTACGGCACTGCACTAGTAATCAGCTGACTAAATGAGTTCCTTGCAGCTCAACTAGGCAACAACTACCAGATAGAGGTCTCAGTGATAGTAAGCAGCTCTCTCCTCGTTGAGCAGGTCTCTGGCACTAATATTGCAGTGACAACTGAGTTAGAACCTCGATATCATGATTAGTTCCGGCTAAACTCCAAACTGCAAAACAGACAATAGCGCATCATAAGTTGAATCAACAATATACGAAAAATTTGTACCACATCAATTCTAATACTAGAAGAAGAACTTTTACCCTATTGTTCTTAGTTCTTACCTCTAAAAGCTATCAGCTGCATGCTTGCCAAGGCCTTGTATGCGTGGAGCTTTTCTTGTCATCATCGTGTTGCACAGATTTCTTTTCACTGGGAACTGGTGGTAGAACGGTTTCAAAGGCCTGGACAAGCATCTCCACTTTCCTCTTCTGAGCACGAGCTAATTTCTTCACTGCCCTCCGAAGTGCATAGTCAACCATCCACTCCTCAGAACTCTTTCGATAATCCATCATCTGATGCCTGAGATCAACCTTTTCAGCATCTGGATCAGGTTCTACTGTAAGAAAGTTTGGAGCCCTGGGATTGAAAGGTCGCGTTTGCTTCCCCCCTTCAGGTGTTCTCCTCCTGGCAGTGACTAACCTGTTTCTCTGACAGGTTGCTGCATCAATAGGATCAGGACTTACATCTTTAAAATTCATCAAACCAAATGCGCTGGATATGTCATCAATTGAGGATTCCTTTGAAGCATCACCACCGCTATCTGCAGATTTGACATATTGTTCATAATCCATGAACAGTTGTTCCTGAATTTCAATATGTGGATGGGCTTTACCGTTGAAGCAAACAATATCAGAAACAGAAACTTCACCTTCAGAAATATTTCCTCCATCCTTTGCATCCAGCTCTTCGGAAATATCTGACTTGCAGGCGCCAAAGTCTTCTGCTTCTTGATCCACCGAAGTCCCTTTCTCTTCATCAACCTCTTCTCTGCGACCGCAAGACTCTGTTGTCCCCAACAACTCGCCCAAACCATCCGAGATCACATCACTGGATCCGCAAGAACCGTCCACCGAAACATCCAAATCTTTCACCTTGTCCTCTGCAGCCCCGCGACTCCGGTGATCGAACGTGACGTACTCCATCCGCCTGACCATCGCGTCAATCTCCTCCGTGGAAAGGTCGCTCACATCCGAGCTCACCGTTGGCGCGGTGGCGGTGGAGCCGGCGCCGGCATATATCTCGACGAAGAAACCGTCGCCGCCGCCTCCTCCTCCACCGTTGTTGGTCTTGAGGAACGGGGAGACTCCCTTCAGCTTCATGCTCTGCTGCGTCTTGATCAGCCTCCTCCGCGACGCCAAGAAGCTCCTCAGGGGAACCGCGGAAGCGTGGACGTGGCCGTTGAGGGAGCAGTAGGCGTACGGGCAGACGTGCGCCGCCGCATGCCCGTCACCCCCGGTGGCTCCGAGGCCGGACCCCTTCATGGTGGAGGAGCATGTCGCCCTGCTCACGTACGGATTCTTGGTGAAGACCACCTTTGCTCTCACCGGTTTCCGCTTCGGCGGCGCGGCGGGAGTCTCCTCTCTCCCCACCACCAGGCCAGCCTTCGCGCCGGAGCTGCTCGTCTCTCTCATGTAGTTGGGGAGTGCCGTTCCGCCCATGGCGGCGCCGGCTCCCCTGCTTCCCGGATAGCCTCCAAGGCGCGCGTGATCCGGCGGTAACCCGTTCTTGGAAAGATCGACGGAATCTTTGGGCTTCTTGCGCACCTGCTTCCTTTGCACCATGGCGGCGGCGATTTCTTGGAGTTATCCGCTTCCTTCTCGGAGGTGGAGGTGGAGGTGGAGGCGGAGGCGGCAAGAAAGGTGGTGGGAGTTGGACTCGACGAGGTGGAGATTTCACACGCGCGCACGCACAGAGGGAAGGTGGTGATTCTTGCGAGATGGCGATGGGTTGTTTTCCTTTGGATTCGGCGGCGAGGGTGGGTAGGCGGCTCGAGTGGATCGATGCTTTTGGAATCGTCGAGGAGGAGGTGTTTGGATTCGGAGATGGCAAGATTTTGAATGCGTCGCGTATCTTCTGTGGGCGTAGACTCTGTGAACCACTCTGTTTGATCTTGGCTGAGCGGTTTTGTGCTAGGATATCTTTTACTTTAGTCTAGAGTAACCTATGATTCCATGTTGATCGTTTTATATAGGTTTGTTGGTGCTTTGGTGGGGGTTTCACTTTGTTGAGATTTTTTGGTAGTAACTAATTAGGATTACCATGAAGATGCTATTTTGAAGATTATCTCTTTTTTTTTTCTTTGCAAAGATAGTAGGAGGTCCTACCATATATAATTATTTCTTTCATTTCTCTACTACTTCTAAGTTGGTGACCGTCCGTTCTCCACTCTTCACTCCTAACCCAACATGTGATCCACTCAGCACGCATCGACATGTGGGCCACTCAGCGCGCATCTGTTCGACGAGCCACGCAAGCATCCGTTCCCTTCCTCGCCTCCATCGCCGAGTCGCGCACAGATTCAAGTCGCTAAAATCGCCGAGCTTCCTCCCCTTCCTCACCTCCATTGCCGAGCCGCACATGGAGTTCCTCGCCAAAATCACCAAGCTTCCTCCCCTTCCTCTCCTCCCACTGCTATGCGCGGATGTCGCCACCGTCGGAGCCGGAGCCCGAGGGGGAAGCGTCGTCGGTGAGGCGGCTGGAGGTCCTTGTGGCGTCGGCGTCGTTCCAGCTATCCGAGGTGGCGCGGGTGTTCGAGGATCTCCCCCGTGCGGCCATCGTAGGGGGAGGCGTCGACGGCGAGGCGGCCGGAGGTCCTGGCGGTGTCGGTGGCGTTCCGGCTGCCCGAGGCGGTGCGGGTGTTCGAGGAGTCGAGCGTAGCCGCCATTGTCCGCACCACTGACCATGGCCGCAACACTCGCGTAATCTATCAAGTTTGTTACAACTGAACACCACCGACAGTGGCCGCAACAATACCGTCAATCTCTCAGGTTTGTTACAACTGAACTTACCATATTCGCTCGCTATATAAGTCAATGTCTCCCTCTCCGGTGGGTTCTTGATTCCCTTTTCAGAAGTAGTCATCGTCTCCCTCTCCGGTGGGTTCTTGACTCCCTTTTCCTGTAACTTCTCAATTTTGTGCATCTTAATTAAGTTGGAACTGAGTAAGAGTCAATTTACGGTTGCTTTGCTGCGGAATGGAATCTGGTTAGTTACAGGAATCTTTATCAATCCTAGCAAGATTTCAATTTGATTAGCTATAACTTTTTTGGTTCATTCAGTTGTTGACTGGTTTCGACTGGAGGGCATTTTTCTTCATTTATCTTTATTTGACATAACTCTTTTGTTTTGTCTTCCTAGCTATGGTCAGTGACAAAATTAGTCCTTTAGCTATCAATATTTTGGATTCCTGCATTCTTCTTTGTTTGACATGCATGATGCATTAACTCAGTCTCCTGGCCTCTACTTGGGACTTGGTTGCTGACATTGAAGGACATCAAGAAGCTGCAGTGGTATAGGGACCAAATCAAGACGTGGATCCAATCCAGCGAGATCAAGGACAAAAAGGTGAGCCCACCTCTGATTAACTAATTTGAAGAATTTGTGTGATCTACAATTAGTTATTATTTGTCATGTTATTTCTGGTTTGCAATGTGTCCATCTGTAATTTTGTTTGGCTTCTCTGAAGCAGCCATATGCACAATGACTTAGGTATAAGGATGCACCTGTCTTTCTTCTCAATTTCATACCAGGTTTTGCTCATTTCTCAGTAAAAGAGTTGGCTACGAATTACCTCTTATTGGTTTCCCAATTGGGAAAATTTGGATATCACTTAGGCTTTAGTCGATGGTCTATATAGTTATGTATATATATAATTGCTTGTCCCTTGCATGGATAATATATGCTTTTGTTATATTGTAATGCCAACAAGATTTTAAGAGTGCCAAATGCTCCAGGGGCATTTTCACTTTACATTCAATGTGTATATATGATTTGAGTGTTATAATTGGGTGATACTATTGTTAAAATTGCTCATCAATTGCTATTGCTACTGCCAAATTAGTGACTAAATTTTCATCAATAAGATACATGTTTTATGATGCATCGCCAAGATCATACACAGTTTGCTCATCCTCCCATCCGATCTTCCTCGTGCATGCGGTGTTGTTTCTTGGTGTTTATGGATCCAGCCAGGAGTAGTTGCGATGGTGAAGGACGCCTTCGCTGCTAAGATCAAGAAGGTAAGTTACCTCAAGGTGCTTTATCCTTCTGCGATCAAACGCTGATGGTATTTTCGTGAATGTGCTCTCGGTTCTTAATTCAGCCGTGTTGTCGATATTTGGGTTTCTATAGGCCAAGCTGGTGCACTCGGATAAGAATCCCGGGAACCCTGATGCTGAGCGAAAGTTTCATGTAGATTTTTCGCTTTTGTTCTACTGTGTTTTGTGTTTTTTGTTTTCTGTTATATGATTTCACCGTGGCAGAGAGACAAGTGTGTTATAGCTGTATAATCAATGTTCTAGGAGAGGAAATAGTGCAGGCAATGATTTTTAGTCGACAGAACAAATGGGATGGTCACTTTGGTTGTGTCTTCTGATTCTGATGATGTTTTATTTCTTAATAGTATTCTTTATATTGGGTGTGTTCCAGTAATTCGAAGATTAAACTCTGTTATATACGGTGGAGAAGACACGATGTGAGTCGGACAGAGTTTAGTTGGTTACTTCGATTGAGTCAATGGCGTAGTGTAAGCCAACTCGATGTGTTAGATAACATGATTTTTTTAATTCATAGTAGCAT
Source organism: Otatea glauca (assembly GCA_036346275.1). NCBI lineage: Eukaryota > Viridiplantae > Streptophyta > Magnoliopsida > Poales > Poaceae > Otatea > Otatea glauca. The sequence continues at coordinate 53,248,937 of CM070712.1, read as the reverse complement.
ACAGCCATTTTCTTTTATTGCTTGGCATTTATGTTTTGTTACCAATTTTTTTTCGTAGCAACGCATGGGCACTGAACTAGTTATTCCACTATTGGCTATATTTTATTCGGATATGTGATAAGCATGAACTCTTTTTATTTATAGCATTGATTATATAATGTATTACTTTAGTAGTTTAATGTACACATTAATAGTTGGCATTTTTTTGTTAATAACCATCGATTTTACGAGGTAGATAACCAAGACTATGTTTGGAATGAATTCAAATGCTATGCATACACTAACACGTATTTTTCATTAATATATGTTTAATATTTCTGTTGTTTAGAATCAATTAGTTAATATGAAGGATTGTACTTGTACAAACAAAAGACAAATTTAATCGTTGTGAAACCAAGAGTTTCATGTAAAAATATATAAAATAAGTTTAAAATTAAGATGGTCCTGGCGTTTATCCAAACATTGATGATGAAAGTTATTATCGCTTTCTCGGAGGATAATGATCTACTCATAACCTCCAGATTTAGAATTTAGATAACTTAATTGCTAAAGTAAATTTGTACTGTTATGTCAACCGGTTCCTCTTAGTCTATGCAAATATTTGTTTATAGGAAAGTCTAGGAAATACCAGGTCCAATAAAATGCCACCTAAGCGTACATAAAACACATCACTTTTTCCTCTATTGTTTAGATCTGGTTCCTATTTAAGTGGGACCTACGTGATATTAGAAAAAAAAAACAATAAAATGAATCTCTCTTTTCTATCCTATCTCCCTCAACCATCGACTCGACGAGATACATGACTTCATCCAAGTATCCAAAACCCGTCACAGCCACTGCCTCGTCGTTGGTGCCGCCCACCTCGGCCCCCATCGATGGCACTTCGCTTCTCGCCCTAGTCCACGCCACCGCCACTCACTGACAGCGCCACTCGCCTCCGCTCTACCGACGGCGCTCTACCTCCCACCCTCGCGTTCTTGTCGCCGCCGCCGCCGCCGCCGCAAATGAGACGAAAAGATCCGATGCGAGATCGGGGTAGAGGCAACGATTTCGACAGTCGGTGGCCGAGGGGACGGCTTCGGCGACAGCGCAGGGTGCACTGACGACGGAGGTCGAGCTGTGGTGCGGCAGTGCGGCACCACGGCGGTAGAGGTAGCTGCGCGCATCGTGACGGGTTGGGCCTTGCTTCATTTTTTGTTTACCCTGGCATCAGTTCAAAGTTTGGTGTCAATTCTAGCGTTAATTCTTTTGGCGCCTGACGGCTTCAATGTATTGGATCAATTCCAAACATTCTCTCACCTCCTTTGAATCAACTTAAAACTAACATTGCAGATGGCCTCATACCACACCGATTAACATCGTACACACAGCAATTGGCTGCTACATAGTACTACTATCACGATTGATGTACTCCTGTTTTGAACTGCAACTTCCTAGCAAACCGCAACTAAAAACTTGTTCATCCAAAGAGGATGACCCACATAGAACAAACACGGTCCAGGCCATAAATGCAATTTTACATGCAGAGAGAGACCGAGAGAGCCCACAGAAAGTCACGCATCACACGTGATGACACATCTGTCATCGGGTCCAAACTCCCCAGTCCCAAGCCGTCTTATGGAAATTTAATACTTACATTTGACACGATGCTCCTCGTCAGTTTTTCGAAATTCCAAGAGCATCTTCTCATTAGAAAAGTGGTGTTGATCGATTGGCACCGTACCATCTCCGAGCACACAAGACAACAACAGCAAAACGGCCATGAGCAACACCATTACTAAAGGGGCCTTCTGGTCTATAGTTTTCACGTCCGTAACGCCATATACTGGCACAAGTAGTAACAGTGAAATATATGGTCCAGAAGAAACAGTAAACCATTCCTTAAGAAATAGTACTCACAGTGGAATAGTTCAATTTACGACACTGCGGTTGATCATTGCACATGTATCATTTGTAGGGGAAAAAAATAAGCTGGTAAAGAGGGGTGGCGGTTTTAGTTAGCAACTTAGATGCAAGCTGGACTTGAATAGTCTGTTTTATCCACTGGCCGGCCGTCGGTGCCCGGCTATCGAGAGATTTGACAACTTTAGTTCGTGAATTAGTTAGTGCGTCATGATCTAAAAAGGATATTTTCTCTATATATTTTTATACGAATTTTTTAAAATTTTGAAGATGTTCAGTTTAACCAGTTTACTAACTAATTCAAACAAGTTTGAACTGAAATTCAAACTAGAATTTTCCTTTTTGATGATAGTTTGGTTATAGATATGTGCTGATTTTATATATAAATCAGCAAAGCATATGATCTGAACTCGTTCAAAATCTTTGAATTCGAGTATATTTTTTCAAAGGTATGTGTTTCATTTGAATTGTTATAGATAGGTATATACCCTAAAACTGAAATTTTTGAAAAATATACTCGAATATGGCTTGAATTCGCGTATTTGAAATCATAGTGCCCAGGCACTATAGTGCCCCATTTCGATTTCATATACATATATACATATTAGCGAAACGAGGCACTATGAGGCCTGGACACTATAATTTGAAATGCGTGAATTTAAGCAAAACTCGAGTATATTTTTTGAAACTTTTAGTTTTAGAGTATACCCATCTATAAAAAATTAAATGAAACACATACCTTTAAAAAAATATACTCGAATTAAAAGATTTGAATGAATTTAGATCACATGCTTTGCTAATTTATATATAAAATCAGCACATACCTACAATCAAACTATCATAAAAGAAGGAACTCTAGTTTGAATTATATAGACACACAAATGCTATTCTATAGCTGCGCGTAGTCTACACGCTAACCACTGACTGAGTCCTGTACTCAGCGCACCAAAATCAACTAGTAATGCGTTTCAGCAGTAAATTGATGTTCATTTGGTAGTAAATTTTGATTTATGCGACATTTATTAGTGAGACTTAATCATATTATTCCTCTCGTCGTCAGTAATCTACCGGTGAATTCGTTCGTCAACGTAGTTGCGAATAAAAAGTTATGGCTAAAAGAAAGAAAAAACATATTCGTGTACAAACTAGTAAATGCATTTATTAGTTAGTTGGTCACGGTTATGATTTCAGTAGTAATACGTTTCAGTAGTAAATTGATGTTCAAACAATAGTAAATTGATGTTCATTTTGGTAGTAAAATTTAATTTATACAATATTTATTAGCGAGACTTATATCATATTGTTCCTCTCGTCGTTCTTAATTTACTAGTGAAATTCGTTTGTCAATCGGAGTTACGAATAAAAATTTATGGCTAAAAGAAAGGAAAATGTATCCGTGTACAAACTAGTAAACACATTTATTAGTTAGTTGGACACGTTCTAATTTTAGTAGTAATGCGTTTCAGTAGTAAATTGATGTTCATTTGATAGTAAAATTTGATTTATGCAACGTTTATTAGCGAGACTTATATCATTCTGTTCATCTCATCGTCAGTAATCTCATGTTGAAATTAGTTTTAAATCGGAGCTATCAATAAAAAGATATGGTTGAAACAAAGTAAAAACAAATTCATGTACAAACTATAAAACGTGTTCTCATTACGATGACCAACTAGTAAACGTGGATACTTCTTTGAACATCAATGTATTGTTTCTTTATTTTAGGTATATCTTTTTATTGGTAGCTCCAATTTGCAAATGGTTTTCACCAGTATCTTGCTGACGACGAGACAAAGTGAATGACATAAGTCTCGCTAATAAACAGTAATTTTGTTGATTGGTAACAGAAATTACTATGTCTATAATTAGAAATTACTACACCTATAACATGAAAATACTATCATACAATAGTAAATTTATTAGCGAGACTTATATAGTGTTGTTCCTCTCATCGTCAGTAATCTAATGATGAATTTCGTTCGTGAATCGGACATGCGAATAAAAAGATATGGCTAAAACAAAATAAAAACAGATTTATGTACAAAGTAGAAAACGTGTTCTCGGTACGGTAACCAACTAGTAAACGTGTTTACTTCTTTGTACATGAGTTATTTCTAATATAGTAAAAAACATAAGTTACGGTATTAATACTGTATGATAGAGACAGTTAATTATAAAATTATAATATAACAAACTTAAGCTACGTTGAAAACAATCTGATATTAATTTTTTTCAAATATTACAAGATTTGTGACTTTTTTCCGACGGTCTTGCGGAAAGAATTCTTGTTAATATACACATCAACTTTTTTACTATGAAATACGATACAGGTTACTGCCGAACATGTAATACATTTCTCGATTTATTACTACCGAACTTGCAATAACGATTAAAAGGTAACTAGCGATGCGTTAATAGCGACGCATTTTCGTCTACGAATGGTGGGACATGGTAGTTTTGGGCCATACTTGTTTATTTGTACCTACATTACCGACTGGTTCGTTGTACGTTTTGGTCAGTGCGTGGAATAGCCTAATCTGCACGTAAACGCAGATTAGCGCTACAGTATACACACACGGTAGCGCTATTCTACGCATGCGCACAGCTACGCACTGGTCATAAACCCAAAGAAGTGCATCCAAATCATTCGGTTACGTGTGTACGTCCGTGTGTTGACTAAACTAATTAGTTACGTGGTCAACCACTAGTAAGTCCATTCAATAGTTTATGCATGAATCTTGTTTTGTTTTAGCTATAACTTTTTATTATTAGTTCTGATTCATGAACGGTTTTCACCAATAGATTACTGACGATGAGAGAAACAGAATGATATAAGTCTTGCCAATAAACGCCGCATGAATCAGATTTTACTACTAAATGAACATTGAATTACTTAATGCGTTGTAATATTTTACTACCGCACAGACTCCACATGCTTCTGAACCCTTTGCAATAGTAAATCTTACAATATATAAATTTTACTGTCCAAATATACAGAGTTTAATATTTATATATATAGATTTTACTATGTAAGAGTGGTAGTACTAACTCGTGAGAAACTGAGGATGACGAGCGCTTGTGTGATGGGAGATGGAGCTAGAGAAGCAAATTAAGGCCCTGTTTGGGGGGGTTAAAGTCAGCTTCAGCTTCTAAAAAACAGTAAGCTCCTCCAAATAGCTCAGTTTTTAAGTAGCTTTTGATATAAGCCAAAAGCAATATATAACTAACAAAAGCTAAAAGCTGGACTGGACCTGCTTTTGTAACTTATTGCTAAGGCAAATTAGTTATTTATTAAACGGTTTCTTATAAAAAGCTACAGCCACTTTTCAGCTTAAAAAGTAAAAAAAAAAAGCTTTTCAGAAAAAACTACAGCTCCCCTCAAACAGACCCTAAAGCATGGGCTGCAAAATACAGAATCCTTGATGATTATGTTCTTATTTGCAAGTGTTAGAAAAAAGGATCATTACATGCAAATGCGATTGAGTTTAAGCTGACATATACACATGACACATCTGCACACCACAGGAAACGGGTACTAGTAAAAACCCGTAAAGAAAACCGCCCACAAAACACGGCAGGCACAAGTAATGTAGTTGTCCAGTTTAAGCTGCTTTATTTGCAATAATACGGATGTCTGCCCGGCCGACTGGACTATTAACTGCCATCCTGATCTGGAATATATATGCATCTCCCGGCCATACGTTAATGAAATTAATCTTCTGCTTCGTCACTTGTACACCTTGCTTCCCATCCTTCCATTAAACGTAGTAATACAGTGCTCAATCGTCGGTTTCAGTTTATCGGTTAGAAGTAATATCTACGTGTACGGTTAGTAAAATCTAATCATATGGATCGGTATAATAGTAAAATATATATATATATATATATATATATATATATATATATATATATATATATATATATATATATATATATATATATACGGATAGTAAAATTGGATAATAAATCATTTTATGTACTATTTGTGTAATGAACTTGTCACTCGTAGCCATGAATGAATAATCAACCATTTTATGTACCAAACCTGACGAGGCAACACGTCAGCCAGATAGTATTATCCTTTAACATAAACGGACATAGGCACTGACCCATCTTCCTAACTGGATTCCGACCATTCGATTCCGAAACCAAACGGGTCCTTGTACTCAAGGGGGCGGATCTATTGTTGAGGTTTATTGGGGCTTTAGCCCCGCCTCTGGCCGCCGGCGGAACCCCTCAACCCCTTGTATCCCCCACGCCACCACGCGATAAAGGCAGGAACAGTCGAGTAGAGCCATGGCGGCGGCTGGGAGACTCGGAGTCGGCGGGGCATTGAGGACGGGGCGCCAGGTCAGGCAGACAGCCAAGAAGGCGAGCGCGTGGCGTCGAGGGTAGGGCGTCGGCCGCCGGGGCAGGCGGGGGCTGAGAAGGCGAGCGCGCGGCGGCACAGGTGACGATGTCAACGAACGCTATCCAGGGGGTTGCGGACGAGGGAGGGCGCACGTTGCGGGGGCGGGGAACTCCGGCGGCTCAGCGCCCGGCAGCTCGAAACATTGGACCGATCTCTAGAGGAGGAGCCTAGGACGATGAATCGACGAATAGGCTCGGTATAAATTGCTTCAATGCTTATGCCCCCTCTTTCTGATAATATACTCATTTTTTATCACAAGTAGATTCATCATTGTGCTTAATTCTTGTTTGACTGAGTGAAAGTAACAATCTTGTGTCGTTTGCTCAAATACGCAATTGGTTTCTGGTCTAGTTCCTATGAGAACTAAGATTGCGCAAGTGTTCGGAAAGATGAAACTTTTAATTGCTTTGTGTTAGTTTGAGCATTGTTTTGTTCTTGGGCTGGTATGCTGGATCTTTGATTGTGAATGTGATATCAAAAACAAGCAAAAGATTCCCTATTTTACATTATTATCAATGTATATATTTCAATAGATCGTGGTGCCTGATATAGAGTACAAAACAAACTGTCAATTTGAGCACCGCAGACTTTAGGGACTGTTGTGAGGTTAATTGATAGCTAAATTATTGTGTAGTGGTCTCTGTTTCTAAAGCACCAACACGATGATTGTGGAATTGCTCAAGTACAGTCAGAGTTTGTAAGTATTGACAGATTTGTTCTAACAGAGTGTTGCATACTTGCATTCAATCTATCAAGTTCATTGGCCAGAGAATGGGTAATGGGCTTTGCATGAGGTTTTTCTTTATTTCTTGCCATACACAGCCATAATCTATTTCTTTTAAATTTTTGTAGCTTGCAGTAAGGTAAATTCATGCACATTTTAAACAGTCCTAAGTTATTTACTCAGATTGTGACTCTAGGACTATACTTTTTTCCCGGAGCAACTTTTGTATCTACTAAGATGGACACTAGGAGTATCTTTTTTTCAAGCTTCTAAAAATTTCGTGTCTACATGAGACAGATTTTTAGTAGATGAGATTTGCGCAATAAGATATCAGATGATTGGTTCAATGACTTGATGTTGTGTTACAATGAGAAAGAGATATTTAGAAACCTCGATGATAAAGGAATCATTCAACGCTTTCAAGAGATGAAAAATCGTAGAGTGAAATTGCGTCGTACTTAGTACTAGTGCCTTTGTAAGTTTTATTTCAATTTTTTTTAAGATCATTAAGTTTTATATTTTTATCTACAGGTTGAATGGTCGATGATCCATCCTCACATATTTATATCATTCTATCCATTAGAAGAGAGGTAACACACTTGTTATATTTTTATTCTTCGCTTTGTTTCCTTTCTATTTATATATGAATTTTGAATTTAGTTAACAATAGACCGATAGATATATCATTAATATATTTGTCTTGAACTAAAAGTTTGATACAGGAGCCCGCTTTATTTTTATCTTAGATTCATCACTATCTGTACTTCCGATATATCTGAGTGCATGATAGGTGGCAACCAACACGAACCATACAAGCTAACTGATACGACATGGGTCACTTGCGCCCCGAGAAACGCCGCCGGATTACACCGACTCCAGAGGCCGCCGGTAGCAGCCCCACCATCCCGAACGAACTGATCATTTGGGAGGTCCTGGTGTGCCTTCCCGTGAAATCTCTCATGCGAGCAATTGATGTATGTCTAAATCTATTTGTGCAGTATCTGAATATATATATTTTACGATCCTTATATATAAATTTTACTATTATACAGAATTCAATAGCCTATGTAGTAGTAAAATCTAACAATACATTCAGTAATTTAGTAGTGAAGTCTGATTTATACGATGTTTATTGGCAAGACTTACATCATTATGTTCCTCTCATCGTCAGTAAGCTACCGGTGAAAACCGTTCATGAATCGGAGCTGCAAATAAAATGTTATGTCTAAAAGAAAGAAAAAAGATTCTTGTACAAACTATATATGCATTTACTAGTTGGTTTGGCCGCATACTGATGGACTTAGTCATCTGAGGCAGTCTATTGCGCTGATTAGTGGGATTCATGGCTCAGTCGAACTGGGTTAATTGGTCCGAACGTATAATAGGCTATTCTAGATGTAGGCACAAAATAGTGTGTGTATATGTAGAGAGAAAGAGAGTGAGTGTACAGCATCTGAATATTTCTCCGGTAATAGTGAAGAAAAAAGAAACTACATTTCACTGATCAAGCCATCGAGGACACATGGAATCTATCTATATATATATAAACAATCGGTGATATTCAAGGCACCTTATTCGTTCTAAGAGCTAAGAAAATATCACAATAATCCTAAATTCTAGAAATTCTCACATTAATAGAAGAAAAAGAGAAGGATCTCCACCACTTATTTTGGTGGGGCCAGATTATAACGATGCTGATTAATCATATATAACAAATACAAATGTGTTTGAATCATTGGAAGTAGAGTTGTATAAAAAAAAGATCTCCACCACTTATTTTTGGTGGGTCCAGATTATAATGGTGCAGATTGATCATATATAAAAAGAGTTATATAACAAATACAATTGTATTTCAATCATTAGAAGTAGGTTGTATATCAAAAACAATATATATATATATCTATATCTATAAAAACAATTGGTGATATTCAAGACACCTCTTTCGTTTTAAGGGCAAGAAAATCTCACAATAATATTAAATTCTAGAAATTCTCACATTAATCAGAAGAAAAAGAGAAGGATCTCCATCACTTATTTTGGTGGGACCAGATTATAACGGTGCGAATTAATAATATATAACAAATACAATTGCATTTCAATAATTTGGAAGTAGAGTTGTATATCAAATATAATTATATCATAATATCTAGACGGGCAGTTGCGTAGGTAAGTTTGCTAGTTTAAAAGAAGACAACAGTTAATATTCAGTTAGTCGAATCTTGTTAAGTCAAACAAAGCTCTTAATAAAAATGGGGAGTCAGACAAAGCACTACGACCTAGTGCTCGTATTGATATCTGCATATGGCTTTTCAGGAGATGAAACAACTACATGCAGCAGACGAATTGCGAATTTCTTGCACTGAACTCCAAAAAAAATTGAAATACAATTGACGGCATATACATGGGCAAATGACAAATGGCGAGAAGATCAATTCTTCAAGATGTTAATTCCGGTTTGGCCATTTGGAAGATGATGGCACTGATCTCAGTGGTTTGGTTCCATTCAGTTGTTCGTTGGCAAAGGACAAGAAAACAAAAAATAACTGCGTCGATCAACTTTGTTAAATGTTATGCTAGATTGTATACAACCTTTTGGCTTAGATTATATCACCAGTACAAGAGAATATCCCCTCGAATGCATCAGAACGCTTGGAGCTACCAAAAGTATATTCTCAATCTGCAAAACCATGCTAAAAGTATATCCTGATTATCTGATACCTCCTGATACGTACATATATGACCTCTCCTCGAAGCCAAGGTGCAGCTCTGCAATCTATTCTAGCCTTTCATCCATGTAGACTTGCAATGTACAGGCCCGTACCAATGGCAGGAGCAAAGTGCTCAATTGTACAAGGCCTTTCATTTAATCTTCAATGGCTACTTGTTTAATATCTTCAGAAAAATTATTATTACTCCTATAATTAATCTTGTTTAATGAAACCTTTTTATTACCTTCGTTCTGAGGACTTCCCACCTCTCTGTTGCTCTTTCATTTCCCCTTTGTTTTTGCACAACTGTTATCCTATATATCTCTTATTTGCACGTAAAAATTAACCCATCTGCTCTGAATTCTCCTCCTTCCGACTAACTCTTGATTTCCCTAAAGTTATCCTGATGGCGGTGATGAATCAATCCACTCTATTTTCATCTATTTTTTTTGGTATTCTTTGTGAACTCGAAAGCATAATTGGTGCTCTCAACGCATTTTCTTGATATAGGTGTTACTCTAGCTTTCATCCATCCCTTCTAAAATCACGAGAAATAAATCTCGTTACGAAAGCATTAAGAAAAAAAAAAGAGCTAATGTTAAGACCTAATATTAAATTTAGTACAGTGCCTCGAAAATCTGAGGTACGGTCCTGGCAATATACCACCGAGAGAAAGGGGTGAGATGATGGTTGGAAGGGAAGCATCGACCGAGCGCAAAGGTAGAGGAAGGCGATGCTGAGACGGCAAGCCCCTGTAGCTTACCGTGTGACGCACTTGCAAGTTAATTACCATGTCGAACCCAGTAGCAATAGAAGAATGGGTAACCTTGAAGTGTTGTAGATAGACAAGAGAAGGAAAAGGAGAAGTCCTGTGGTGGGCCAGCGCGGCCTTTTGTCGGCGGAAAGTAGTGGCGTGAAAAGCGTTCGGTCCGGCCGCGGAGCAGGCATATTAGGGCATGTAGTTAGTCGTCAATGAACTTTATCACAGATTTTTTTATATATATATACGGGAGAAAGAGAGAGAATGTAGTTGTTTTTTACGAAATTCATGAATTTAATATATGATATAGACAGCACCAAAACACTATTATACGAGTTATAGTTTATAACAAATATTTTTTTCTATGCAGGGCTACATAGAGAAAAGCTTAACAAAAATAATATTGTAAAAGTCCTATTTAGTTGTCTTTAGATGGTACAAAGAGAGATATAGATAGCATTCGTTCCACCATCGTTCGTCCGGTGGGCGGTGGTGCTCTAGATTGCCCGTCTGCTCGGCGCGCGGTGGAAGCAGCTTGGTGCACGGCACACAGAGCCGCGAGCCAAGCACGCAATAGCGAAACCGTTAATCGCACTCTGAAACGGTAGCACCGAACGGGGCAAAGGACGTGCGTTTTGGTGGATTTCGTCGGCTCCTCTCTCTCTCTCTCTCTCTCTCTCTCTCTCGGCGCAGCACTGCAGCACCATCCGGTGGGTGCATTGCAAACGCCTGGTTGGCCGTCGGTGTGGCCGATTTGGCTGCATTGGCACGGCACAAATCTGTCAAAATACCGAGGGTTGGGCATGCTGGGATGGGATAGTTCTACTTGGACAACAGGCCAGCATTGCCTTCATCATGCATGAATTATAAGTGTAGCATCACCGCACTGGATCTGCACACGATCAACTGATACTGTATATTCTATCCTCTAAAAAACTGTTAATTTAACTGTACAGCTTAATCCACTTACATGCTAATGCTGACAAACCAGTTCAAGATAATGACACAGATTACTCGTGCACTCGTGCGGTACAACGTTCAGGTTTCATTCCGAATAGCTTATAGCATAGAAGATCACCAGGAACTTGTATATCCATCCAGGTCCACAAGCAAACGTATGCTAGCTAGGCATCATTTTTAGGCACCGAGAACTACTTCTGCATCAATGCCTTGGCTATGGATATATACCAGTCCTTTCGCCGCCACGCGGCAAGCAGGGGGTCTCTGCCCTGCAGGCACTGCTTAAACTCGAAAAAAATATCAAATTATAAATTATAATAGTATTAGGAGTCGGCCGGCAGGATGGGCGTCTCGTCGAAGGCGTCGTCGACGTACTCGACGATGACGAACGACTCGGAGATGGAGCGATTGCCGTGGAGGAGAACGGGCACCTTTTTGTGGATGGGGTTGTGGGTGAGCAGCAGCTGGCTCTTGTTGCTCAGGGCTTCAAGGATCAGCTCGTGTGGCACCCCTTTCAGCCGCAGGGCAACCTCGGCGCGGTGGACGAACGGGCTGCCAGACGTACCGATGATCCGCTGCAGACATCATCGGTGGTGCTTCCATGTCCGCTGTCTCTCGACTCCCCGGCCTGGTCAGGTTTGACTAGACAGTGGACAATGTCTCTCTTTTTTGCAAGGAAATAGTGGACATATACTATTATTTCGACCTCGTTCTCTTTCTGTGAGAAGCCACCTGCTAGCTTCATTTCCAAGTTGAGCGGCATATTCGCAACATGTTTGACCACGCTTGAAAGGTACCACCATGAATGAGGCATTTCGCAGTTCGTCATGTGGTCATGTCGATCGGAACCAGAAGTCCTATGCACAGAAGAAAATGGAGGCATATCTGATAGACAACTGAAGGAAGATGAGGCCGTCTTGGAGCGGGCCAGCCCACTTTAGATTTGGTCTGCGCGGAATTAGTGATCTACTCGCAATGGATACTCTACAGTACCAGTTGAAAAGGCGCACACAGTATGCATCGTGCGGTACAAGCGCTGTGTTATATATATTCCGGCCTAGCACACCATGACATATGATCGCCGGATACAATACGTTATCCATACATCCAGCTCCACATCCATAGACTTATTATATATGGGCTTTTGGCATAAAAGTCGTAACCGAATTATGCGGGCAGCATCGACCTTGCCGCCGAGACAAACATGTCCTTCTGCGCCGTGAAATGGGCGAGCAGCTGCTCCCGATCCGGCAGGCACTCCCTGACCGTCTCGTTGGACGTGTACTCCTTAGCCCAACGGCGGAGGTCAGGGAACTCCTCGTCGGTGACCAAGCTCACCCCGGCGACCTCCTCGAAGACCCCGAGCCAGTGCGCGAACGCACTGGCGGCTATGTCGAGGTAACCGACGGAGTTGCCTCCGAAGAACCTCTTCCCCTTGAGATGCCCCTCCAGCAGCGCCAGGTTCTCCTTGATCTCCTTGACGAACCCCTTCTGCACCTCCCCCTCTGTCCACAGCGACAGCCAGAACGTCTTGGAACACTGCTCACTCGGCAAAAATTAGTACTTCAACCGATACAAGCTCTCAAGATGGAGAAAGTTTGAACCCAAAAATTAAACGTCTCGGCATAAGGTTACCTTCTCTTCGATGAAGTGAGCCCAGAAGCGAGCCGTGGCTCTGTCATAGGGGTCGGCCGGCAGAAGGGGCGGCCCGTGGAAAGCCTCGTCAACGTACTCGACGATGACGAGCGACTCGCAGATGGCACGGTCGCCGTGGAGGAGCACGGGCACCTTCTTGTGGATGGGGTTGTGAGTGAGCAGCAGCTCGCTCTTGTTGCGCAGGTCTTCCAGGATCATCTCGTAGGGCACCCCTTTCAGCCGCAGGGCTATCTCGGCACGGTGGCTGAACGGGCTGTCCAAATAGCCGATGACCTTAACCGGCTCGCCCATTTTCTACTCAAGGAAATAGTTGTGATGTGTGTTGTGCTAATTGTTGTGACTTGGTGGCGGTATTTTTATAGCACTCTACTGCTCCACTTTCGTCGTTGGGAGCAGTAGTACTGAAGCTTCCCCTGTAAGGAACAATGTTTTTCCTCTCGAGAGGCTCACCGGTCAACTTAATGTGTGTCAGTGTGTGCGAGAAGCTTCCCGGTTGCCTCCTCCCCGAAGTGAGTGATATGCAATGATTCAAATTTCGTTTTCGGATAAAATATTTTATCCATTCTGAATCGGAATTCAAAATTTTACCGAAATTCCGATATTTTAGATAAATCTCGTTCAAAATTAAAATCCAGTTCATTTCCTACCGAGAAAAACGAAATTTCGGCGAAAAATCCCGAAATTCGATATATTTGCACCGGTTGAAAAATGGGTCAAATAACGACAAAAAAGTATGAATTTTTTTGGAGGTTCCTGACACATCAGTGATGTTTTCGTAAAAAATTCAGATGATTATCACATTTAAGGAATTTTTAAAAATTCAAATATTGCTACTGTCTTGATAAAACGCTGACCGAGAGGTTTGAACCGAATGAAAAATGGTACAACCCATGTTACAAAATTTTGAACTTTTTTTTGAATGGTTATCATCCATCATTAATATTCTCATAAAATTTTCAGATAATTATCAAGCTTAATGGATTTTTAAAAATTCGAGCAGTGCAACTGAAGGCTGACTAACAAATTTCAACTGCATGAAAAATAGTTCAAACCATGTTGGAACATTTTGAACATTTTTATGAATAGTCTCGATGCATCACTAACGTTACCATAGAATTTTCAAATGATGATAAAATATTAAATTTTTTATAAAATTCCGACAATCTTACTACCTCATTTATGCTAATTTTGTTTTTTTATTTTTAAAATATAACAAATGAAGTTAAAATATTTTATAAAAATTTCGTGTTTGATCCTAGACTTCTTGAGATAGTAACATAAATTTTTCATAGCATTATAAAGCATATTCAATTTTATAAAATTCCAACAGTGTTTCTGCCAAAAAATTAAAATGTCTCAAAAAATAAGTTTTTCGAAAAATTATCATCAAAAATCACTTTTCTTATGGGTTATTGATGTAATTGAAGTCAAATCCGGCCATAAAAAACAAAAATCCAGAATGTTTTCATAAATTTTCGGCCGATTTGACCGAAATTTCACCGAAAAAAATCAAAATACTGTAGTATTTTTAAAAAAATCGGCCTGTTGTTTAGATCCGGGGGTCCAAAATCTGAAATTTCGGCGAAAATTCGTCGAAATTTGGATCCCTGGTGATATGTGAACTCTCCGGTGGTGTAGCCCAAAAGAATTTTTTTCTGAACTAGTCTATACGATTTTTTTTTAAATATAGCACTCTACTCCGTAAAACTAGCGCACGGGGAGCATGGCAATAAGATATGCAGCATACGGAGAGCGCAGCAATATCATGACGTGACACGTGGCAATGCCGCACCTCCACTCAGTGGTATTCCGAAATTAAAAAAAATAATACCATGGCATTATAGCGTTGTATTGCTACAATATCATGGTACTGTAGCACGATCTCTTTTTTTAAAAAAATTTGGATCCGCTGAGTGGAGGCGTGGTATTTATCACCGGTGGCGCGTGCTATTAGGTAATTCCGCTCTGCGGTTGCATGGCATTCGGTTTTTCGCCACATGTCGCCTTGTGGTTTTCCGTATTAGGATTTGCTGGCCAGTGGGCCATATTTGAAAAAAAATCACATGAGAACTAATTCTGAAAAAATAATTTTTTAGGACTACGTGAAGATTTCTACCCTATGTAGAAAGGAATGAAATGACCTTATAAAATATGAACATAAAACATAAGCCATGGACCCTCTAGAACAAATTGCAAGAAACAAGACAAATTCATTGCACATTTAGAACTCAAGAATTTATACATATTTCCACCGGTATTAATCTCGCTTCCCTGAACATGGTGTCATACCATTGCCTCCTATGGTGCAACAAACAAAGTACTCTCTCTGATCATAAATAGTTGTTATTTTTTATATTGATATGGTCTTCAAAATACAACTTTAACTATTAATTTTTATTATAATGTATTTATAAAACCTAATAAAATTATAATATTATGAAAGTATTTTTCAAGACAAAGCTATATATATGATTTTTATGTATCTAGCTTAATTATTGAAAAGATATTGGTAATCAAAGTTCCAAAAGTTTGACTACACCTATATCTAAAACAACAAATATTTGAGACTGAAGGGAGTATATTCTATGCCACTTGATATGATAGCATGTTTTAGGTTTAACCGCTCGCTTCTTGCCTTGTACAATCCTTCTTGGTTTCTAGCTCTATAATCTATAGTCCAGTGAAAAAACTCTTCACTGTTGTAGCCCGAAAAAAAATTTCTTCAAAAATAGCCCCGTGCGATTTTTTTCAAATATGGCTCTCTAGCCCGCAAATCTCACGCACGGGTAGCGCGGAAAATATTCCGTATACGGGGAGCGCGGAAATAACCACGAGGCAACACGTGGCAAAAAACCGAATGTCATGCAACCACAGAGCAGAATTACCTAATATCGCTTGCAGCGGGCGATAAATACCGAGCATCCACTCAGCGGATACAAAATTTAAAAAAAGACCGCGCTACAGTATCATGGTACTGTAGCAATGCATTGCTATAGTACCACATCATAAATTTTTTTGGTATTTCGAAATACCGCTGAGTGGAGGCACGGCATTGCCACGTATCGCATTGTGGTATTGCCGTGCTCCCCGTGAGCCGGTGTTGCAAGCCAGGTCTCCAAATTTGCAAAAAAAATCACAAGGGGCTAGTTCTAGAAAAAAATAATTTTTAGAGGCTACAACAGTGAAAAATTTGTGATATGTTTGTGTGAATTTTTTAAATAATATTTGTGAAAATAATATGTCAAAAAATAGAAATACCATCTGTCGCTATTTCAAATGGTGACAGAGAGTTGTTGCCATTTGGGAGTGGCTATAAAGCCAGCCGAGCGCCCCTTCTCATTCTCATGCGAGAAACAAAGAAATAGAGAGGGAGAGGAGAGGAAGGGGAGAAGAAGGGGAACAGGAGGAGGAGGAGATTGTGGGCTATGTCGTAGGTATAAATTTTTGTCGTATGTATTACGTTTGGAAACATTAATTAGCGTTTAGATTAATTAGCTTTGTGAGTAATTAGGTGTATTGAATAGAAATAGTTCTGTAGGTACAAGACTCGCAACCAGATTAATTAGATTTGTATGTAATTAGGTATGTAGGATAGCAATAGTTGTGTAGACACATGACTTAGTGACCAGATTAATTACATTAATTACATTTGTATGTAATTAGTTGTGTAAAATAGTAATAGTTGTGTAGACATATAATTTAGCGATCAGATTAATTACATTTGTATATTATTAGGTGTGTGGAATAGCAACAGTTGTGTATACACATGACTTAAGTAGCTGTGTAGAATAGCAATAGTTGTGTAGATACATGACTTAGCGATCAGATTAATTATGTTTGTATATAAATAGTTGTGTAGAATAGTAATAGTTATGTAGATAAATAATCCTATAAAGAATAGAAATGTTCGGTCATTACATGTTCGTCAGGAATGTCTAATTTTTTCTGCTTATGTTTGTATGTTGAACCCATTTTGTTTATCATTCGTAGTTACATTTTTTTGTCGTAGGAAAAGTGAACGCTTGGATTGCAGGTATGGCGAACGACGAGGAACGTGTGCAGTCGTAGTACGAGCTGCTAGACCCGGCAACAGATGCGTTACACTGTAACCACTTGGCCACATTGGCCTCGACGGAGGGTGAGCCGTCGATAGAGCTTGGGTCCCTCCGCTTACGCACCCCGATAAGGGCATGGCGGATCGATGCTCGATGGGTTCTGAGGTGAGTGCACTGATTTCATAGTTGTGTTAGGATGTGGCATACGTATCACACGGTCATACTGACAATGTCTTCCTATAGGTTGAGAGTAGCATGATTGCTTCCTCTAGCACAGATGGTGGAGGCGATCAGCGCCGACATGTAGGACAGGCGTGGCGCCTCTAGGAGGTTTCTGTACGATAGGTGCCTTCTGATGGCTCTAGTCGATCGCTGGCGATCGGAGACGCAAATGTTTTACTTGCCATGCGGGGAGATGGCACTGACACTTGAGGACGTTAGCTACCTGCTAGGCCTTCCGTGCACTAGCGACTCGGTTGTGCCTCATGACGTCAACCTGGAGTGGGGTAATGAGCTGATTGGTTAGTTTGATGGAGTGCTACCCAAGAGGGCAACCTACGTGCCATTCTCTAGTGTGCATGGTTCGACGCAGAAGTGACTGACGTAGTTCTACGTAAGTGCGAATTCATTTGTACATTTCTATTTTGTTTTGTGTTTCTATTATCAACCTTACCATTATGTTTTGCAGTCGAAGAGGATAGCAGATGGAGCGGGGGACTACGTCATGTGTCATCATTTGGAGGCGTACCTGCTTTGGTTTTCGGCTGGATCATGTTCTGCTCGTCCCATAGAGACAGTGTGGACAAACACATGATCCAGTATGTGAGGACGATAGCAGACGTGGACCTAAAAGAGATTCCGCAGCTAGCTTGGGGCCCAGCTATACTAGCGTGCACATATCGTGCCCTTCGCGACGGGCGCATGGTGGACAGCTCGACTCTTGTCAGATGCCCTCTACTCCTTCAGCTGTGGTCTGCTGTGGTCGTTCGAGCGCTTTCAGGTCGGACGGCCACAGATTGAGTTGTCACCTTATGGGTTAGTCCTCTACGAGCCCCCTGGTGTTGATGTAGACCATCCTACCATGGGGACTTTATAGTGTCGCCATCGTGTTAGTACTTTCACATTTATCGTTAATTGTACAATACTTTCATATTTATCATCAATTGTACAGTACTTTGCCTCTTTGTACTATCTTTCGCTTGCTTTCCTTTTTTGCAGCCTACCTCACCCCAGTGACGTCGCACGCATAGTACCCTAAGTACGTCGTGATGTTCGACTAGTTGACGGATGATTGTGTCATCTAGAGGCTGTACATTTCGGTGGTTATCACCGCGTGAAGACCTCAGGGCCTCTTCGTGCAGTGCACCCGTGACACCGCCTTTTGGCTCACGCCACGTCACCTGGTGTATGAAATCGTCATTGAGACCTATGCCATACACCGTGTGATGTAGCAATTCAACCTCAGGTAGATTTTTTCGATCCCCACTGGTGTTATCGTCTCGCCAACCATGCATATTTGAGTTATCCGGCACTTCACTTTTAATTGCAATACACATTGTCTGTCCGTACTAATGCGGTCATTTTTTTCCTACAGGCACATACAGAAGGGTTTCGTCGAACATGGGGGTTGGGCAGCAGTAGGCACATGCGTTGGCGGATGAACACTAGGAGACTGTGCCTTAAGACCACGTGACGTACGACGAGTACATCCGGTGGTATAGTCCACACACTCGCATTCTAGTCTTGGAAGATCCTCCGGGCATGGCCCCTCTACGGCGGACACCTACCCCATACATTCGGACTCCACTTTTCATCGCTCAATTAGTAGTTATGTTCACATGTCGTACAATATATAATTCGTGCAGTTCTTACAGCTAACAACAAACCTTTCAATGCGTGCGCAGAGCGACCTTGCCATGGAGGTTTATGAAAAGGTCGCCTTACTTAGCGATCGACTTGGCACGGTGCACAGGTTGGAGGTGACCATGGAGTACCTCAGATTGGTGGTTCAACGTATCAAGGAGAAGGCATCGCATCGTCTACCTTACCTCTTGCAGGAGGCATAGGGACGACAACGTGGTACAGTTTCACGCCTGTTCCTCAGCCGTACGTGGTCGACATACGCCACATGCCACAGCTGGGAGCGTTTGTATACCCATATGTTTCCAATTACAACTTCGTGTATCACCTCTACTGTTACATTCGGTACATTCTATCGTACACTAATAAAAAAGGTTCTTCAGTAGGTGGTGATGCACCACAAGAGGACAGCACAACCCACTCCAGCGACCCGCTCTACGCCAACGACCTGGGGGACTATTGGCTCGACATCACCCATTAGTACCTGGTCATCGTACTTGGTTCCTCGCATCTCTCTGATGTGTCCGGACCGAGCTGACCATCATTGGCTAGCTATGTTACTCCACCAGCACTGGTATGTCCTATTAGGGGCACTCGGGGAGTGTCACTGGACCAACTGACGTTCAGGCAGATGCAGCGCCATCGTGATAGTAGGCCTGGCACCACACGGGGAGTTGCACTGCGGAAGAACCGCGGGTAGTTCTTATTTTTCCTTTGTAACTGCACTCTTTACTGTATACGAGTACATTCGCACGTTAGTGACTTTTGTTTCCTTGTTATTATTGTACTTTCTCTTTATTAGTGTTTGTTTGTCATTTTTTTAGCATGTTATCCACGCCGTCAATCTTTTCATTTCGCACTTGCTCCACTGCAACGAAGCAACATTATGCTACGACAATTCCACTGTTAATCGACAAAACTGCTAGGAATTTTTTCAATGCTTTTTCCGAATATACGCGATGCCCTCCTCCACTATATTGTACGTCAATATTTTCAATCAAATTACTATTTCTCAAAACAAATAGTCCCTCTACATTTTAAATAGGACAACCATGAAATTTGCATAAATAATACATGACAATCTCAGCACAAAATAATACACAAATAACATGTAACAAAAAAATTGCAAAAATGCGTCGCCAAATGAAATGGCGAGAGGAGGGTATATGTGCTATTTTCTATTTTGGCATATTATTTTTGTAAATATTATTAAAAATATATTATTTAAAAAAAATTATGTTCGTGTTGGCCGATGCTCATTGCGTATAAGTTATAGCCACTTCATCCATCTACTTTTATGTTTTGCTTCTTTGAAGTGTTCTGCTCAGTTAAAGGAGCGCTTAAAACCAAGTGTGCTGTCAAGCATTCTTCGCGGAATAGGATTTGCCGGGTTAGGCTGTGCAGCCCAACTTTCATGCTGATTTTATTAGGTCCTGATCCTAAACATCTAATGGGGCCGCCTAAGCTACGTTCTTATTAGGTCGAGCTGCATCCAAACATTATTCTAAGCCTGTTCAGTGATCAGATTCATGCCCAAATATGCGTTTACTAATGTTTCAAATCTTGTTTTCGTTTGACATCTCAGAGGTGGCTAGAATCCAAAATTTCGGCGAGATCTTAGAATTTCGGACAAATTTCAGACCAAATACAAAAAGAAAAATTCAAATCCGGATTTTTTGGAACCAAAATTTCCGAAACTCGACTGAAAGATCCGAAATCTCGGCGAGAAATATCGAGATTTCGACGAATTTGCATCGAGCGAAAAATGATGCAAAACACGTTGAAATTTTTTAAATTTTTGTGGATGGTTCTAACACCTCAGTAATGTTTTCATAAAATTTTCAGATGATTATGAAGCGTGAGGAATTTTTTAAAATGTAGACTAGCAAATTTGAACCGAATGAAACATGCAACGAACCATGTTAGAAGATTTTAAAAAATTTTGTACATGGTTTTGACATATCACTAATATTCTCATAAAATTTTTAGATAATGATGAAGCTCGAGGAATTTTTAAAAATTTAGATAGTGGTGTTGTCCTAATAAAAGCCTTACCGGCAAACTTCAACCGAATAAAAAAATACTTGAAACCATGTTAGAAATTTTTTAATTTTTTTAATGGTCTTGATGCATCATTAATATTGCCATAAAATTTTTAGATGATTATCAATCTTAATGAATTTTTAAAAATTCTGCAGTGGTACTGTCGTGATAAAAGCCCGATGATCAATACATAGATTTCGTTCAATAACAAAAAAATATTTAGAATTTTTGAAACTTTTATAGAAGAGTTATAGGGCAATGCTTGAGCTATCATAAAAGTATTGGATCATGATCACACCCTAATGAATTTATAAAATTCATAGAAAAGTAACATAATGTTAAAAAAATTGGTAGTATTTCGACTGATATTCGGATTTTGAATGTTACGATCGAAAACAATCAATATGTATTGGCATCACAAATGATAAGCATGAAATAAAATTGATACATATGATGCATGTCGCCCACCCCCACCATCCGTCGTGCCCTTCACCGTACTACAGGTCTACCTCTATGAGCCCTTCCTTGGGACGCTTCCTCCTTGTTGCGATCCTCTCGGCGATTGCGACTGTGAACGGGGCCGAAGGGAGTAGTGGGTAGCGTCCGTCCCGTCGTCGCCTCCAGAGTCTGTCGCTGAGCTACTATCAACGATCTTCTAGTACTGTACATTCTGGTGAGGTGTATCTGTGTCGTCGTCACTATCGACATCAAGCTCATCATCGCTTTGGGCCTTTCCTTTCCCCTTAACACGCTGGGTGCCCAATAACTTTGCCAACCCTCCTAAAGCTCCTGCTAGTATGTCGTCGTCGTCGGTACCACACTTCCTTTTCCCTACGTGCATCTGACCGACCATGAACTCGGTCTAATCTGGGAGGGGCTCTTTTCACATGCGACCAATTGGAAATAATGTTAACACCGTTGTGAGATTTCGGTATACATGATTACCAAGTAGAATAGAACGGAATTCACGTTTCCTGTGGTTTTATTCATCTCTTCTAGCAGGATGGTGTCAACCACAAATCTCGCTAGGAGGGGTGGGTCGTACTCACTATCCGCTTTGAGTAGGGTCTCCCCACCAGACCTGGATGAATCGAACCACTCTATAATAGGGTCACTACAAAGATGCATCGCACCCTCAATGAGGCGATCGAATGGGTCATTATCCTGGACCTGACGGATGAATTCGTAGTCCCGTAGGTGAAGTCAAAGATTACAGTGCACGAGCACAAATCGTTGCAAAAGTTTGTGCCAGATGAGCACTTCCACAGTCCCACCTAAGTTTAAAAAATGCCAGAAAAATCTCACTTCAGACAATTAAGCATGTTTGGTCTGTATCCATATATTACCTTACTCTGTCATATTTTGAGTTAGTCAGGAACGATGAGCTAGGCGTCTATTCGGGATTTTTTTTTTCTTTAATATTTATTTTTAATCTTTTTTTTTCAAAACTAGTCGCCCGGATGAAAAAATAACAAAATTACCCTCCGTCGCCCGTGTATGGGGCGATCGCCCATACACGGCGATACCTCCTCGCCTAACTGGCTAACTAACAGTGGCAGTGGGCCCCTATCGCCTCAGATATGATCGCCCATCTGGGCGACAGTGCTCTTATTTAAGCGCTCGGTCGGTACAGTGTGCAGAGAAAGGAAAGAAAGAGAGGGAGCCGAGCGCAGGGAGAAAAGAGGGGAGAAGAAAGGAGAAAAGGAAGGGAAGAAAAAGAGAAGGGGAGCCAAAAATTTAGGTAAATTTTTGAATTTTATTGTAGAGTTAGTTTTAGCAATTTTTTGTAGGGGTAAATGTAGGAATTTTTTATAGGTTATGTAGTATTTAAAATTTAATGTAGCATTTAATATTTAGGAATTTGTTGTAGTATTTAGAAATTTTAGGATTATGTATTGTTTAGAAATTTAATATAGCAGTTAATATTCATAAATTTAATGTAGTATGTAGTATTTACAAATTTAATTTAGTATTTCAGTATGTGCAAATTTAATGGAGTACTCGGTATGTAAAAATTTAATATAGTAGAAATATTAGACAATATTTCGGAATTTAATTTAGTACGGTTGTGTATTAGTAATTTTGTTATGCAAATAATGTATTACGCAATATATATACAAATGTAATGTGTTATGAATTTAATTTAGTAGGATCGTGTATTACTAATTTTATTACGTAAATAATGTATTAGGCAATATATACAAATGTAATGTAGTAGAAATTTAGTAGACTAGTCGAATCACTTATTTATAGTCGTATTTTGTAGTACGATCAATGTACATTTTGTAGATTGTATTTTAGAGTAATATTTTTCCAGCGGACGTTGCAGCATGTCGGAGAAATTGTATTTCCAAATATTTTACGGAGATGGGGAGATAGCACAGGGGGCGGATGGGGTGGATCTATCATCATTTTCAAGAGTCGTACGGGGCATATGTAGACCGAGCGATAGGACATACAGGGGTTTGTTGGAGTGGATGTCTCGGATGTTCGGCTTGGATGCCCGATGTTCGGTTCTTGGTCGAGCAGAGAGTGAGCCGTCGCAAGACCGTTTTACGGAGAGTTGATTCCTATTAACTCGACGTCAACATGGAGGAGTTATGTTGGTTTTGCCGTAGAGCGGGGTTGGCCGCTCATGTTGTTGGTACAGTGCTACCCGGTAGCTCCCTCGGTGTCGCAAGTTTGTGATGTCGGGGTGGACATTACGGGGGAGGGGACGTCAAATGTAGAAGGATGCGAAGAGGAAGGCGGTGAGGAGCCCGGAGACGAGGAGCACGAGACTGGCGGTGGCGAAGGGACCGGGGGGGCAGAGGGGACAGCGGTGGAGACGCGAGGGGTGGCCGACGAGGGGGAGGAGGTGGAGGACATTGTTGACCTGATGGAAGAGGAGGACCGTGTGGATGAGGAAGTCCCTGATGGTGAGCACTCCGACGAGGAGGACAACGCTCCTGAGGTGCCTATCCCTGGTGCGTGGACCAATTACAATTTCGAAGACCTAACAATGAATGAAGGGAACATTGATGCATGGGAGTATCGTGAGAACGAGGTGACGGAAGGGGCCATATATAAAGACAAGGAGGCTGTGATGGATGCGGTGAAGTACTGGGCAATGTCTCTCCGGCGGCAATTCAGGGTAGTGAAGTCCAGCAAGAAGGACTACGACGTGAAGTGCGTAGTTGATTCGTGCCCATGGCGGGTGCATGCATGCCAGGGGGAAGTGGAAGGACTACTGGAAATGCTCCATAGTGATTGAGCATAACTGCGAGCTGGAACAAGCGGAGCAGGGACACCGCAATCTGTCGTCCACTTAGGTGGCAAATGTGTTTTATGGTCAGATCGTGGACAATCCCCATCTGCAGCCTCGATCTATTATCACAGCCGTGGAGGAGAGGTTTTAGTACAAGATTAGCTACGCAAAGGCATAGAGAGCAAAAAGGACAGCTCTAGAAATACGGTTCGGGACGTACGAGGCTTCGTACGAGAATATTCCCCACTTGCTCAGGGCAATCGCACGTAGGAACCCTGGTACATCCATCGACCTTGTGGAGTTTCCTGCGGGTGGTGTGTGCGCCGGTAAGTGGGTATTGCAGCGTGCATTCTTCGCCCTGGGCGCATGCATAACTACGTTCCGGCACTGTCGCCAGGTCCTTTGCATGGACGGCACATTCCTCACAGGGAAGTACAAGGGCCAGATTCTAACTGCGATCGTGGTGGATGCCAACAATCAGGTTCTACCGGTTGCATTGGCATTCGTGGAGGGGAAAACGAGAGTCTGTGATCGTTCCTTGAAAGAGTGAAGTCGGCGGTTGTTCTTGACAGGCCTGATGTTTGTGTCATCCATGACCGACATGCAGGGCTGCTAAGGGCGATCGTGGATATGCAACAAGGGTCCGCCGTCGTGGGAGCAGCAAAGTGGCTAGACCTGAGGAGCAGGTGGTGCATGAGGCACATGGGTGCCAATTTTTTCTGCCAGTTCAGGAATATGGAGCTTATGAATATGTTCAAGCGCATGTGCAAACAGAACCAACGGAGGAAGTTCGACGCGCTTTGGAGGACGTTGGACGAACTAACGAAGAAGCAATCAATGGATCCCAGAGGTACCGCTAGTTCATCAAGAAACCCGATGGTGTACCATGAGCAAGGAGAGGACCCCACAGCCTTGTGTGCGCTGCTGACAGACCCCCCAAACCTCCGACGTAGGCCGGGTACCAGCATAAAGAGTTTCACCGATTGGATACGACATGAGCCTTTGGAGAAATGGTCCCTTCTGCATGACGAGGGCGGCTCGCGTTACGGGATCATGACAACGAACCTAGCGGAGATTTACAACTGGGTAATGAAAGGCACCAGATGCCTTCCACTGGTGGGTATAGTTGAAGGTGTCTTATTAGGGACACAGAGATATTTCATTGAGCGATACAAGACCTCCACAGCATGTATGTCGGATAATCGACTGTCGTACTCAACTGTTGTGTCTACTTACATGTCCAAGAAAACAAGAAAGGCGCAGACACATCGGGTTACACCGGAGAGTGGCGTGGAACGGAGATACCACGTGCACTGCGGTGACCGAGGTCGCAGGGGTGCCCACCGGGAGAGGACTTCCCATCTGTGCATACTCCGAGCAGCTGAGTGTGAGTGCTCCTGCCAGAAACCACGCCTGCTGCACTTGCCGTGCTCGCACATCATTGCCGCAGCCGCCGAGACACATCAATCCTGTCGTCCGTTCATCTCCCCGTACTACTACAAGCAGAGCGTTCTCAACACGTGGCATCACGAGGTGTACGAGTACCGAGTGGATGGATCGTTCACAACCCCCTCCGACCATCGATGGGTACCGGACATCCGAATGTTGAAGCTGAAGGTCGGGCGTCGAAGGACAAGGCGCATTCGAAACGATATGGACGAGTCCGAGGCGCGTCGCAACCGCGGATAATGTAATTTTCCATGTTGTTCCCATCTTGTATTTTTCAATAGACCGGTAAGTTGTAATGTAAGTTGTAATGTTCGATGTAATTTTCAATGTACTAGTAAGTTGTTGTTCGCATCATGTAATTCTCCGATGTACCTGTTAATAGCTACGAGGATAATGTAATTCTCGGCGTTGTGTGCCTCGT
Organism: Otatea glauca; assembly: GCA_036346275.1. Classification (NCBI taxonomy): domain Eukaryota; kingdom Viridiplantae; phylum Streptophyta; class Magnoliopsida; order Poales; family Poaceae; genus Otatea; species Otatea glauca. The sequence goes on along the minus strand of CM070712.1, from coordinate 53,222,741 downwards.
CGAACATGTCTTTGTCTTTCGTATGTTTGTAATATGAGATTTTTTTTGGCTCTCTGCACTTCGGTTGTATTGTTTGTTGAGTATGGTACAATTCGTTATTTCGCATTTCATTTTGTGTGCACATGTAATTAATGATAAATTTGTTGTATTTGCTTTGTAACAGGCCACGATGGCGCGACCTTGCCCTGAGCTGCTGGACGTGACCGTCGATGCGACCCACCGGTCTAGGTACTCCGCAGAGGAGAACCGAGAGCTAGGGACACTCCGACCTCGGGTGCCCAACGAGCTGCTTCGCATCGACCCACGCTGAGTTCCACGGTAAGTTGCCAACGCTTGCACTCTTTTACGTACATGTACTTACCTGTGAATGCAATTCTAACGACGTAATGCACTACATGCAGGTTGCGAGCGGCTGGCTTACTTCCTCTTTGTAGGATGGTGGAGGAGGTGACTGCCCCGTTAGCGGGCAAGGAGGTCCCGCGGTTCGGGTACGACCGGTCTATGCTGGCCGCACTCGTGGACCGGTGGATACCAGAGACGCACACGTTCCACCTTCCGTGCGGAGAGATGGCTCCGACGCTGCAGGACGTGTCGTACCTCTTAGGCCTCCCCTGTGCGGGTCCGGCAGTCGTGCCGCACGACGCCTCCGTCACGTGGCACGCCGAGTTGTCCGCGCGCGGCACCCCTGGGCAGCCTCCTACCGGCCCCTCACGGAGGGTGAGCGCCACGGACCGACGAAGGCGTGGCTACTTCATTTCACGGTGAGTACCTCTTTCTTTGGGAATTAAAAGAGAAGCGCTAAGTTGCTGATAATATTTGTTGCGAACGCTACAGGCTCAGCTTCTCCACCCGCCACTTGGAGGCATACCTCCTGTTGTTGTTCGGTTGGGTGATGTTCCCGTCCTCCCACGGGAACACGGTGGATCGTCACCTGATCGAGTACGTCCAGCACATCGCCGACACCTCGGTGGATGAGGTAACACACTCAGTTCAAATCTCGTCTCAGCGGAGCACGTCTAACTCCCCCCTTGTAAACAGATGATGCAGTGGTCGTGGGCCTCAGCTGTGCTAGCGGCGACGTACCGAGGTCTGCGGTGCGTGCGACGCTGTCTCTCTGGCGGAGCACGACGCGACGATGTCAGGTTGCGTCCTACTCCTCCAGTTGTGTTCCTGGGAGCGCTTCTCCATCGACAGGCCTGTTGTTGACACGACACCGTACCCCCAGGGCCTTTACGGAGACGACCGGTGGATCGCCCACCATGGGCCACTCTCGGGTCCGACGGCGTATGCTCCTCGTATCTTTTCCCCACTAACGCACTTGAATAACCTTCGCCATTTCTTATTTCCTCGCAGCGGAATTACGCGCACCGACAGGTGAGGAGGTCCTACCTGGAGTTCGTTCGGGAGTTCGACCGCCTCCACGACGAGGACGTGCGGTGGACGCCATACACCGCGTACGACGTCCACGCCCGAGCACCTGACGGGGTCTCCGTGCTTTGCACGCGAGATGAGGCCTTCTAGCTCACCCGTAAGGTTCTCGTCTTTGACCTGTGTGTCGAGGAGTACTCCGCCGAAAGTCTTCGCGGCGATTCGGCTGTTCATCCTTTCCCTTGCCGCCTCGTCACGTTGTCGCACGTGGCGCTCACAGGTACTTGCCCTGATCCTACTAGTCCGCATCTTTGCGAAATGAATGTGGTGTGTACTTACTGTTTTTGCATTGCAGGATGACCCGGATGGGTGCTGCAGTGGGCACTCGATTCGCGACCGTATGCGACCATGGGCGTGCGATGGGATGCCGACTCGACGAGAGGTCACCGAGACCCGGCCGACGACCATGACATGTACGTTCGATACATGGAGTGGTTCGCCCACAAGACTCGCCTCGGTGGGGTACACACCAAGACCGTCGTTGCACTGGCGAGCATCGATAGCGGACACGTACCCTTCACGAGATGTCCCGGAGGACAACGCCTCGGTAAGTGTCGCAATCGAATCTACATGGGCACGTCTTTTTCATGTAAATTACGTAATAACAATCTGACGTTACATGCAGACTCAGCTCATATGGGAGATTGAGGTGGAGGCTGTGTCCATGTTAACGCGCCTACGGGGGGGCATATAGGCGACCACCGCCGAGTCCGAGATAGCTTGGGCTCGGGTCCTCGATAGGATGAGGCGGTTGGCTCGCTTGGCCACCTGCCGAGGGCGCGGAGACGTCGGCGGACGCAAAGACACCACGTCCTGCGCCCGACAGACTCGCCCTACCCCACCGGTGCCTCGTCACGCTCCCATGCAGCTGCAGGGGGGACAGTGGGCTGAGGAGGCTCCTTCCGCGTCTCGCCCTACCCCGCCGGTTCCTCGCTACGCTTCCACGCAGCAGCAGTGGGGACAGTGGGCTGCGGAGGCTCCCTCATCGTCTCGCGCCCCAGCAGGACCCCAGGGTGGTTTCAACGACCCTGTGGACGACGAGTTCGACCTGGAGGAGTACCTTTCGACCGACTACCTTGACCCCTCTCAGCTCTCGGGAGCGCCGCCACAGGACACGCCCTCGTCGTCGCCACACTACTCTACGCCTGCGCCGCAGGGCCGGCCTAGGAGGGACGTCCGTCCGCCGTCGCCACTCACCTACCCCATGGGCCAGATCAGGAAGCGTGGCCGTGATTGACTTGTTGTACGGATGTATTTTTGTAATGGCTTTACATTCAGCAGCATATTGTATAACTCTCCGAGTTAGTAACATGACAGCCTTATCACTTTAAATTGTTCAAATTCATGTATGCATTGCTTGCCTATGCCACACGACGTGACAACACACCAACGTCTCGGTGCACCTATCGCCTCTAGTAGGGGCGATCGCCCTAATATGAGGCAATCGTTCCATACCCGGGCGATATCTGCCCTTTATAACATTCGTTCTCACAAGCGGTCTCGCAAAGAATAGAGGGGTGAGGAAAAAAATTCAGGATCAATCGAAAATACCGAGGCGTGCAAGTGCAAAGGGAAAGGGGCAGACAAAGGAAGAAGCAAGTGCATGCCCGCACAATTTAGCGTACCAAGATCTCTTCCTACCTCGTGGAGCTGTAGCACCCATGTGTATGTGCGGAGATCTTTGCAAGCTTGTCCGCTCTTGGGAAATTTTAACTTGGAAGAGGAGGTATTGGAAGTGCCGCAACTACACCTTCGATCCGCCGGAGAAGAGCCTGAAGGATCGCCGCATGGTAACATTCGTACGGGTTACATAATATTTGTGAATGAAACTTTGCTAATTTACGTTTCATGCAGTCACCTCCGCCACTGTGTGAATTTGAGCAGTGGTTTGATACGGAGATCAACCCCGAGGACCAACGGCTTCTTGATCAAGCCAACCGGCAGGACGAGTTCACGCGGTGGCTTAAAGAACAACGCGATGTCGCACGCGAGGAGGCATGTAGGAAGGAAGCGGAGGAGAAGGAGTCCGAGAGAGAGAGGAAACGAGAGAGGGCGCGGCGTGCTAGAGAAGCCCCGCCGGAGGCATGGGCGAATGGGAAGTGGCCTCGAAGCACTCGAGAGACATCCGTGTTAACTTTGGTTTTCTTTGTTCGTGGTACTCCTTTCGATTTAAGTCGTAATAAAGAGCGGCCTAACCTTCAAGTGTATGCTCACCGTCCAAGGGCTCGTATATGTCCTCTCGCTCCAGCTTGTCCCAAATGATGTTATTTTTGTCCATCAAGATAGGTTATAGCATTTTAAGTTCATCAGATTTGATTTCATCGAGTTTGACCCTCGTTTGCGAAAGATACGGCCATTTTGATGTTTTACCGATTGCATGTTCGGACAACAATAAAATAGTGCAGTCTAAAGTGACATCTAAATATTTTTACATAATTGTAACCTATGCAAGCCCAAGAATGCAACAAAACTGGTTCTGTCAAGTTTTGAGGTCTTTTAGATATTATTCTAACTGCTTGAACAATGAATGTTATAAAGGGTTTAAACTAGCCATCTTTGATTCAAAATGCAATCATATCTAGATATTTTTGCAAAAATGAAGTGCATACGGTTGTAGTAACTTATTCTATTTATTTCATGATTTATTGATCAACACACATTGTAATTCCTTCACAATCCATAGTTAGAGCCTAGCATTCGAACTCAAATAAAATTATTTTTCTGCAAACAACACATAGATTTTTATTTTACAATCTAATTCCTCATTCCAAAATTTAAATTTAGAAACAAGTTTCATTTCATTTGGACACTCCTAGCAAAAGTTATGGGGTTCATATTAAAAAGGCATATAGTAATTACAAAAAATACTAAAAAAAAATCGCCTGCATCCCCCTGTCGCCCCTGTCTCGGGCGACAGGGGTGCCCACACCACGGCAGTTAACGGGCAGCAAACGGCGAGGGAGGTATAGCCCGTGTATGGGGCGATCGCCCCATACTCGAGCGACCGGAGGGTAATTTTGTTATTTTTTCATCCGGGCGACTAGTTTTGAAAAAAAGATTAAAATTAAATATTAAAGAAAAAAAATTCATTATTCGGGCCCTTCTTTTTTTTCTTTACAAGAAAGCACACAACACACGCTGACACACATTACACATACATGTACGTGCATCCTATACGAAAATTTTGTAGAAGTTCGTAGGACCTAACTATCTTATTGACGTACACATGTGTATGTACTCGTAGCAAACGCTCGTCCTAGTCTATTCAGCCTTTTGGTTAGCAGCCGCATGTAAGATTTCTTTTCTGCTAATCGAGTTATGACTTAAAAAAAGTGTAATAAGATTTCCTTTCCTATCTAAAGTGTGGCACCGATTTTTAATGATCTAATCTTAAACTTGTTTAGTAAAAATAATTATGATCAACTTTAGCAACCTTAGTGCACTAACCAAATAGTCTCTAAGTCTTCATCTAGAAAAGACCAATTAAGAGTTTATATTCAAAAAATACATCAGAGAACGGTAGTATTTTATTCCAGTGAGAACCTGAAAAATAAAAAGTTGGCCAAATTGTTGTTCCAAAACTGATTGATTGCGTAGCCTCTCAAACCAAACCACGTATTATTGTCGGAGTTTTAACGTAATGCTATTGAATGATTTCATCTACAGTGTGTATAACTTTATCCCTCATCCAATACATATAGGCTAGCTTTCTCCAAATAATTACCCCCCAGGTCTACACGCTTAAGTGTCACGCAAGCGCTACGTTGAATGGTCAACGCCTCAACGAGTAAACTAGCACCGTGGGTAGGACCGTAGGAGAAAAGAGGGGTTTGAAAGTACTCAAAACTATGGTGCGAAATTAAATCTATTAGTCAAATACTTGTGCGTCGTAGCGAAAACATATTTTTAAACAATATTAGATATTTATAAAAATCAAATTATACTCTTAAGTTGTAAGAGAGAAATAGGTAATGACTCGATCGAGAGTGCAAATGTAGATATGAGTGAAAAAAGAGAGACGTGTTCACTTTTTATTATACCTGAGAGGTGATGGGGAGAGACACAAAATTTGTATGTACTGACCCCTAACCCCTTCCTCATTTTTTTTGAAAATAGCTTATATGTCGACAAATTTATAAAAATAGCCCCCTACTCGAGCGCGGAATAACCAGAGGTGGACACGTGGTAAAATCAGCGCTATGGTACCGCAAAAATATATTTCTGCGCTGTGTTGCCACGGGATTATTTCTTTACCGCGATGTGCAGTCGCTGGATTACTCTGGCCGCGGGAATCTTGCTTTTCCGCGAATCCCACACCATCACGTTGCTGAATTTGGTTGTCCCCATGCCTTCGGTTCGCGAGAATCTTCTTTCCCGCTTCCCCGTCAGGGTTCCAAATTTCGGCGAATTTCGGATTTATGACCACCCCGAAATCTAAAGTACCGGCCGAAAAAAAAAAGTAAAATTTTTTGGAATTGCTACAGTAACCCAAAATTTCATGTTTTTTTTGCCGGTTTTGAATCTTTTAGGGCCGGATTTGGTCCAATAACCCTTAGGAAAGTCATCTCCTATGAAAATTTGTTGAAAAAACGAATTTTTTAAACATTTTAAAATTTTGGCAGAAACACTGTCAGATTTTTATAAAATTGTACAAGTTCTATAATAAGCTTACAATTTTATGGTACTATCCTTACTAGCTTAGGATCATACATAAAAATTTTGAAAATAATTTAACTTCATTTGTTATCTTTAAGAAATCAAAAACAGAATGAACATAATTGGGACAGTTATATTGTCATAATTTTATAATTTTTCTTGTGTGTGATTATGATCTAAAATTTTTGTGAGAGATTAATAATTGACTCAGTACCATTATATAAATTTTTAAAAAAATTTAACTTTGTTTGTTTGGTCAATCAAATCTGTGTAAGCATTGAACTTGGTTTGCTATATTATATTTCAAAAATAAAAAAGAAAAGAACATAAATGGTACTGTGCCTTGTAAGAATTTTATAAATTCACTGGAGTGTGATCGTGTATCAAAATGTTTATGGGATATTAATAACTTCCTTATAACCATTCTGTAAAATTTTCAAAAAAATTTATGGTTTACATAATTTTTCATTTTGTTCAAGTTTGCCGGTAAGCCTTTTAACAGGGCAGTAGTACTGTTCGAATTTTTAAAACTTCATACAGTTTGAACATCATCTGAAAATTTTATGAGAGAATTATAGATACATGATAACCATGCAAAAAAAATTTCAACAGTTTCTAACTTGATTTGTACCATTTTCCATTCAGATCAAACTTGTCGGTCAGTGTTCTATCAGGACAGTACCACTCTCCGAATTTTTAAAAATTCCTCACATGTGATAATCAGCTGAAATTTTTGTGAGAACATTAGTTATGGATCATAACCATGCACAAAAAAATTCAACAGTTTATAACTTTATTTGTACCATTTTCCATTCGGATCAAACTTGTCAGTCAGTGTTTTATCAAGACAGTACCACTCTCCGAATTTTTAAAAATTCCTCAGATGTGATAATCAGCTGAAATTTTTGTGAGAACATAAAAAATGTGTCAGGAACGTCCAAAAAAATTTCAAAACTTTTCGTTAACGTTTAGACCACTTTTTAGCTGGTGCAAAAAACCTGAAATTTCGGGTATTTAGCCCGAAATTTCGGGTTTTTTCGCCGAATTTCGGATTTTTTTTCCCGGAATGGACCGGATTTGAATTTTCAAATTCAAATTTCGTCCGAAATATTTCCGAAATTTCGCGAAAATTTCGCGATCCGGCCAGAGGCGAAATTTATTCCGAAACCGAATTTTGGAAGCTTGGTCCCCGTTGGGATGAATCGTCCAGCTCCACCAACCAGACGTGACACGACCGGGTAGATGAAATCGTATCACCACAACTCCACCACAACACCCAGAGGTCATTTCCAACATTGAGCCGTTGTTCTGCCATTGGTACAATTGGGTTCGAACTTTGAACAAAATACATACCACTCGGGCCATGATTCCAATCGTCGGCCACACAGACAGGAGTCACAGGACTACAGGAGCATGTAGCATCACCAGCATAGTTGTCCGGTCGCAATAGAAGTGACATAAGAATAGGATCGGTCCATTTCACGACAATCAAATATCCTCGTGAACCGATCATGTTCAACGTTCTTCCCTCCATCGATCAGAACCACCATCGCAGCAGCATCAAACCACCAAATAAAACTAACTAGAGATTGTTCCACAGCATCCGAACACAATCGCGAGACAGTTGGACTACTCGAGAAAGTTCGAATTAAGTTGGTTCAACCACCAGATTGGCCCACCCAAGACACGAATCGTCTCTCCTTTCCTGCGCCCGCCCATGGGGCTTGAAAACTAATCGTGCCAAGATCGGATTTTGCCGGCGGAAAACGGTACTCACCAGGCGTAGGACGAGCCGACGAGGACGTAGTCGACGCGAGCAGCCGGAGAGGACAGCAGGGGTGACGGGCGGCGACGAGACGCTCCATCTGCCGACGACCAACTTAAGCCGGTACCTGCGTTTTTCGTGTCAGCTTCACTCTAGACTCTACTGTACGCGGCGCAGACGGATGCTGATTGCGTGCCGCGAGTGCGATCCAACTTTGATCCACATACCAGTGGGGCCATCTTCCATCACCTAGGCCACGTCCACGCCAATGGCACGCAGACAGGTGGAACCCACCTGCCATTCTGATTAGTAAAGGGCCTCGGAAGTGCAGTGCAGGTCGGGCGGCTTGGCCTACTTAGTTGAAGGGCCGTCCAGAGATGGACAAAACTGGATACAGGTCGGAGCCTCTTGCTCAGCATGCTTGGCCCAGAGCCAAAGGTTAGGCCTTCGGGTCTACTTTGATTCTTATTCTGTAGGCCGAGACTGACCCAAAGACCACATACGTAGACAGCGCTGACCTTAGCCGGAAGTCGGCACGGCTTTTATGGGCCAAGTGTTTCTTCGGCATATATTAACCGACTTGCACTTCTGCTTTGCAGCACAAACTTCCGCTTGATTGATCGAAACAAGATGTCTACGTCCAACATCTTAAACTATAAAATCAGGTATTTAATTTTTTGAATTTTATAATTCAATTTAAATAACACCTTCATCTAGTTTTATACAGCAGTACTGCTTGTATAGGATTTTTCTATGAAAGATAATACGCTGATCAACTTAGGTTAATAACAATTGGCTCGTATGGGCTTCTCTCTGTGATACGAGAGCATTTGTGAGCCTCAAAATACTCCGGTCTTCTTTGAAGAAAAACCGTTGCTGATATTGGTGTTTCGGTGACTCAAATTTTGTTTGTCAAGTGAACAAGTTCGCAATAGCTGAAGTCCCAGGTCCGTCCGAGGTGGTGTAGGCGCGAGCGTGACGACGAAAAAACTGTGTGAGTAACAGGACATCATTTGTTCAAACTTTCTTCACTCTCGCACTCTTTCTTACATGGAGCAGCTCTCGGATCATATTAGATTTTCGTATAGGTCTCAACAAACAATATAGATGAATTTCGTAGAGAGAATAGATATAATATCATTAAAGCAGTCACAACGAGAAAGAAAAGATTCGCTAAAATCGACTACAAATTTCTTGAAGTATAGCCTCAAAAGAGTACAAGAGATTGTTGCCCCCTCACAACCTCTTGAATCTTTTATGATCTTCAGATGCTTATCATGTACAAGAATATAGTGCTAAAGAATAACCTAGCATCTAATACTCTCATGTGCCTCTTACTTTAATGATTTATTTTGTCATTTCTCGGGTTCACCGTGATCATCCTATGGGTTTATGTAACCCACTTAGTTAAGAGGGAAACAATAATACTACTCTAATAGAAAGTAGAAATTCTAATCCTACGAGGATTCATTTAGGACTCCTTATAGCACAGTTTATCAAATTTTAAAAGACTATATACGAGTCACCACACTAAATAATATTCACCGTGACTCTTATTCATTAAAATCACCGTGCTCCTTTAAGAACTCGCTCCAAATCGACTCCATAGTTTTTTTTTTCTCCCACCTTCGAGAGTGTTTTGTTTTTCCTCTCACCTTCGAGAGTGCCCCTACCATAGAGACTCATACAAATTAACATAATGTGTATATTGGTGTTCAGGCTTGGCCGCCTGAACCCTCCACCTGAGAGGTATTTCTTTGTGCTGTTTGGTTAACCACACCTCTTATTTCTACAACCATTCATGCTATAGATTTGTACCTCCTCCGAGCTCCATCTACTTATTGGTACCACGTAGTTAGTCTTGCCACGATTTTTTTCTTCCAACAGCATGCACCTTCAACTTTACGTAAACTAGATTTTGCAACTGTCTTTGCACTTTCGAACATAACTGCAGCTGAGATTTGAATACATTTTGTTGACGACATGTTTTCTTCTCCTAATCAGGATTTTTTCATACTTCCCATTGATTGTTCTTCTTTTAGGTTTACCTATCAATCGGCACCCTCCATTACTTTAGATACTTTTAATGATCACTTCTTCTTTGCAAGTAACTCATATGACTCGACTTCAAAGTAACACCTCACAAGATTTAAGTTCAGTGATCCACATATGTTAGATTATTCTTTACGCTGGGAATATACCAAACTCCCGTAAATATGCGGCATGCTCCATCATGTATTTCTAATGTAATTGTTTTTACCTTAGTAATTGCATACTCCTTAAATCCACTAAGTGAACGGTTTCATGCGTTGGGTGTAGAGATAATTCATCGAACATCTCCCTCGCCAAGCATATACGAAAGAAATAACCCAAATATTTTATCCATTCATGAAAAGTACCTAATTGACTGATAATATATACGCCCAAATCATCCTTTTCTACCGTCATTGAGTATACACCCCTCATTTACATCAAGCTTGAGAAGTCCTTTATCATATGATATTCCCTATTACACAGATAGTATACACGTGTGTTCTTACTCTTACCTTTCTTCTTCCTATATCTATTGTTTTTTCCAATAATACCTACTACAGCCAATACTTGATCACTCGATAATGAAGATTCTAATGGTTTTTTCAAGGGCTCCACCTCCAACAAATATGCAACTACTTCGTTAAGGTGAGAGTACTTTTCCTTATAAGGATATTTATTACCCATTGCTCCTAAGATGGTAGTGGACATGATGTCAGAATAACGATCTTATCGTTCTCCTCAATTTTCTCATCCATACTAGTCAGTTATGGTCAATAAACTGTACACATTCCTTAATGCATAACCTATACAGTTGTCATTCCAACATCCATTGGTTTGTCAACAACTTAGCCATATACATTTTTCTAAGTTCTTTCGTAATTTCTTCGACAAATTCTCCTTAATTAATGAGTACTTTACCTCATTGAAATGGCATAGACGAATTATACTGATGGTATTCTGTTCCATCATCTTTCAGTTTTTAATGATAGTCTTTTCCAGTTTGTCCTTTCAAGAGCAACGATTAATTCTTGCTGAACAAGGACATCCTTTACCACATATTGTCACACGCTGAAATTTCCTCTACTTTCAAACTTCTCTACTTGATTCCACATCGTCGACATCAATCTTGATATTGTGCGCACGCACCTAATGCTTTACTGACCTCACAAATTTGATTAATCTGATCTTGGCTCTGATGCCACTTGTTACACTCTGATAACCCTTCTTTTGTGCACCATCGCTTGGATCAGATTGGAGTTTTGTGAGATACGGTGCGAGCATATAGAATCTCAAAAATAATCTAGATAAATCTTGTAGAGAGAACCAACATTACAGCATTGAAGCAACCACGACGAGAGAAAAAATATTTTGTGAAGCCGACCGTAAATTATGTAAGCACAACATCAAAAGAGTATAGGGAATTGTGCTTTCTCACTACATCCCAAACCTTCTAGTATCCTTAGATCCTTCCTGTATATAAGAATATAGTGTTAAAGAATAATCTAACTTTTAATCCTCTCATACACCTCTTACCTTGAATATGTTGATCTATGGTTTTTTGGATTCTCTGCGACTATCACTTAGTTTATATAGCCAAATAGTCTATCTTCAAGAGAAAGTAGGAATCATAGTCCTAATACTATTAGATTTTATTTAGAATTCTTTAGAGCACACCGGCCAAATCCTAGAGGACTTAACATCAGTCACCGTATTCAACCAAACTCGCGTAGGAACAATGTTGCACGGAAAGATCAGGGACTAATACTACTTTTACTAAAGCCTGAAGAGTTCCTTGCATCTCATTGCTTTGAGCCGTTGAAGAGCCAGCTCGACTCGCGGTTTGAGCCGAGCCGGCGAAAAAAAATACAATCAGGTCCTTTTCGAAAAAAAATTACGTTTAAGTCATTTTCCGGGAAAAAAGTTACGGTTAGGTCCCTTTTCTGAAAAAAGAATATATATTACGTCCATGCCCTTTTAGCGTTTTTAAGAGTAGCGCTCGGGTCCTTTTTCAGAAACTCAAAATTACGTTTAGGTCCTTTTTTTGTAAAAAAAAATGCTCGGATCCTTTTTTTTTTTTTGAAAAAAATGCATTGCATTTAGGCCCTTTTTGCATTTTTCTAGCATTACGTTTAAACCTTTTTGCGGAAAACACAAAATTCTTTTTGGGTCATTTTCGCTCGTTTTCTAGATTTACTCGTGTATGGAGTGTTAAACACGCGTTTTCTTGATTTTCTTGCGTGAAGAACGGCGCTCGCGGCGTGCTACACCGCGTACAAGTTTCTAGTAAATGTATTACTCTCGGCAAAGATGAGAGGAACCCAGCGGTTGTTGGAGCATAAAAGTAAGCGTATCCTATTCCCGAATAGCGAGAGCAAATGAACAGCATGCTCCATTATCTTATTTCTGACAAGTCTTCGTTATCACAAACCACACACTGACACACATATCACATAAATACTAGCTAGAATGCTAGATTATGAGCTGATTAAATATTTCGGCAGCATGGACTTGGCTACCGCGATGCACTTTCCCTTAATCTCGGTGAAGTAGGAGACAAGCTGGTCTCTGTCCGGCAGGCAATCCTTCACAGCTTGGTCGGCGTTATAGTCTTCCGCCCACCGGCGGAGAGCAGGATACTCCTCGTCGTTCAGGACGCTCACTCCGGCGACCTCTTGAAGAACACCGGCCCAGTGTGACAACACACTGGCGCCGGTTATGTCGGCGAGGCCAATGGAGTCGCCTCCGAAAAACTTCCTCTCCTTGAGATACCCGTCCACTAGCGCCAGGTTATCCTTCGCCTCCTTCATGAGCCGCTTCTGCACCTCGCCCTCCGTCCACAGTGTCAACCACAGCGACATCAGGCACTGATCAAATAAGTTCGGATTGTGACTTGTGAGCATTCGGAAGCACTGAAGCTAGCTATCGGAGTAGCATGCATGTGCTAGCTTGCTGAAGGTATAATATAGGATTACCTTTTCCGCGAAAAACTGCGCCCAGAAGCGGGCTTCGGCCCGGTCGTAGGGATCGGTCGGCAGGATGGGCGGCCCATCGAAGGCCTCGTCGACGTACTCAACAATGACGAGCGACTCGCAGACGGCCAAGCCACCATGGAGGAGGACGGGCACTTTCTCGTGCACGGGGTTGTGCGTGAGCAGCAGCTCGCTCTTGTTGCTTAGGTCCTCCGTGATGAGCTCGTAAGGCACTCCTTTCATCCGCAGGGCCACCTCGGCGCGATGGACGAACGGGCTGCCGAAAGCGCCGATGAGCTTTACGGCCGGTTCGGTCATGTTTGTCTCGTTGTAAAGGCTAAAACGCATCGCTTGTATTTATAGATGTACATCAGGTGAAAAGTAGTACTAGAACTGCACAACTAGCTTACTGCGGGCTAATGTGAAAGCTTGCTGATCTGATCGATGCGGAATTAATGCTTGACAAACTCAGGACTTTCTCTCTTTTTTTCTATGAAGTAGGTCAAATCGAAGTCATTTTGTGTATTGGAGCTAGAAGCCTGCCGGTTGCTTCGTGTCGACATTGCAGTGATGTGAAATTTACGAACTTCTCACCGGCCGGTATGAAAACATTTCGTGAAGGGCATCACCGCCAATTGCATTTGGCTGAGATACAAACAAGATTCGCTTAAAAGAATCGTCATCTTTCTGCCTCCAACATATTAATCTGCTTGAGGGTGCGCCTATTAGTTACTAGTGCTCTGATTTCAAATATATGTTATTTTGGATATTGATATGGTCTTCAAAGTGATACTTCGACAGTCAAATTCTATAAAATATATTGTTTTAAATAAAAATAATTATATGTTATGAAATTATATTTTATGATGGATTTAGTGATACCAATTTCATATTATCAATCTTCTTAATGTTTTATATTAATAATTAAATCTAAAAACATTTGACTGAAATCAGAGGCAATATCTCTAATGCATAATCCGGGTCAAACTTCCCTTGCTGAAAATTGAAACAGGTTCTCCCTCAGCATTCGGCAGGCCGCTCCTCCACCGCTTCTTGCCTTCTGGGCCGCGCGACACACACCGCCGCCCCAGCCGAATACAAGTGGCTGAGACGCTTACCACTAATTTCTACCAGGGCTGAGCGGCTGAGCCCAACGGCAGCTCAGGCCGTGTGAGGAGCAATGGACTGGTTATGATACATGCATGCTATTTGTTGGTGCGAGTGCGACGCACGGAGACTGAATAAGTTACTCCAATAATAAACTCAGGTCACTCACATCACACACAGTAGTATACGCAGCAGAAAAATAGAGGTGCTTACGACGGACGGCGGTGCGGCGCCTTAAGACTTAAAAAAAAAACTACAGAACTAATAAAGGTACCAGAAACATGACGATCAGAATCGATACTTTAGCCCCTTCGCACCTCCTCCTTGCTTCCGACACTGATGAGAAACATGGGATCCTTTTATATATTCCTGAACAGCGATCGAGAGCACACAAACGCAAAAAGATGGAAAAGAGATTCGATCGGCCACAAACTTCTTTCTGACGGATCACATCACCGTGATCATGCATAAATTATTTTGGCAGCATGGACTTGCTACCGAAATGCACTTTTCCTTGACCTCCTCCGCGCCTCGCCTTCCATCCACAGTGCCACCCGCAGCAGCTTCAGGCACTGCATGCTCAGCAAAGTTCAGAACATACCGCAAGTACATGTTATCGTGTTAATTTGCTCGAAGGTATTCATGTGCTGTGCACCCGTGCAGCGGTGCAGGACCTGCAGCTGCAGGTACCTTTTCCTCGAGGAAGTGATCGCCCATAAGCGGGCCGTGGTCCTCTCGTAGGAGGGGTCGGTCGGGAGCAGAGGCGGCCTGTCGAAAGCCTCGTCGATGTACTCGACGATGACGAGCGACTCGGGGATGGACCGATCGCCGTGGTGGAGAACGGGCACCATCTCACCATCTCGTGGACGGGGTTGTGCGTGAGTAGCAGCTCGGTCTTGTTGCTCATGTCTTCTAGGATGAGCTCGTAAGGCACTCCTTTCAGCCGCAGGGCCACCTCGGCGCGGCGGACGAACGGGCTGCCGAAAGCGCAGATGAGCTTGACTGGTTCAGAGGTCATGATCTCTGCTTCCTTTGTTCTACGTAATTAGCACTTGTGGTATTATCATGGCTAGCCTTGGCTGCTGGTGCTTCTAGTTCTAGGGATCTTGGTTTTTTTTCCCCTCTTGAGATTAGTAAAATCGAAAGCATATGGCCTGTAGGAGAGAAGCTTCCGGCGCATGGTTTTCGACTTTTCAGTGATGGGAAATCTCCCGTACAAAGCCGCGCGGGACGGGGATCGCTTCCCTCGATGAACCGCTCGTATTCTTTTACAACAGTGCTATGCTACAGCACTGAACAGTATATCAGCTTTACTAGAAGAACATAGGATCTGAATTTAACGGCCGGTGATGAACTGCTTAAATTTCAGATCCCGGCCAGTAGTACAATGTATTAAGCTTTGAAAGCGAATGGAAGTACAGTTAAAGTAACAGTCAGTACTCATTGTGCCAAACGCAGCTGAAACGGGGGAGCTTTGCTGATGGAAATATACTATCACCACACACAAAAATCACGGTTCTAACTACTTCGTGTCCGCGTAACTTTTAGTCCTCATTTGTCTGGGCCATAATCTTGATATATTCACTTGGTCAAATTCCTAGACCATCTCCCGGTCGGGAATAGAGCTCCTAAAAAAAGGACTTGGTGAGCTGACCACTCTCAGATGATGCCGCCGCACCATCAAAGTACCAGCTCGCCCCGGCCAGGCGATCCGTGAGGTCGAGTCAACCGAGCTATTTTTGCGTAGGAAGAGTTGTTTACCGGGCACTGGGCGCGTCGAGCTATTTTTGCGTTAGTTTGTTACCTGGGTGGTGGCCGCTCGCCCACGGTGTCTGATACGCACAATGCACACCACCGTGCACGCCAAAAGTGGGCTGCGACTCCACAATTTCAGCATGTTAGACCCGTCAGGTGTGTGGGGCAATGGGCTACTTTCACATCTTGGGCTACATGCCCGCATCCAAAGCAAGTGGGCAACGTGCAGGCCGTGGCCTGATCGCTTAGGTCGGCCGAGAAGTTTTTTCTCATCACATGGGCTGAAAGCGATGCTTCATATCCCAAATTAACTATGCGGATCGTTAGAGGTTTTTTCTTTTTAGATTGGATCACCAGAGTGTTTTCTTTCGCATACTGATGCCCTTATTTTCCTACTCTTTACTCAGATGAGAAGATGCTTGACGTGATACTTGACAACCTATGATACGATAGGCAAGAATAACGTGAGCACGAATGAACACCGCGACGTGAGATTCATATCCCTATCAGCAAGTATAATGCGTAGAATAAACTCTTTATCCTCTGTCAAAATATAGATAAGTCCTAGAATTGTTTGGCTCGTCCGTCTTTCGTTTTAAGTAAATTTCGTAAAATTATAGGTTTTTTATACAAACTACCAGAAAATTACCTATTTTAACTTTTATTTCACAATACTACGGATTTTAGAATAATTTTTTTTTACAAAACTACTGGTTTTTTTGTACAAACTATCAGAAAACTACATATTTTAGCTTATATTTCACAAAACTATATGTTTTATGAGGACTTGTATCACAAAACTACAAGTTTTAGAAGAACCTTTTATACACAAAACTACAGTTTTTAGAATTAGCCGTTTCTTGTAACGGGTCTGACAATGTGGGCCCACATGATGGTCTCACATGACCTCATTTCCCGTTTCACTCACGCGTGAAGCTGTCATATGTGCTCAGATTATTAGACCTATTACAAGAAACGATTAATTCTAAAATCTGTAGTTTTTGTGCTAAGAGTTTCCCTAAAATATGCAGTTTTGTGAAATAAAAGCTAAAATTTGTAGTTTTGTGATAATTTGTACAAGAAACCTGTAGTTTTGTTAAACATGTTCTTCTAAAATCTGTAGTTTTGCAAAATAGAAACTAAAATATGTAAGTTTTTGATAATTTATATAAAAAAAAGTAGTTTTGTGAAATTTACACTTCTTTTTATGAACACGCCGTCTTGATGCAAAAGTTGCGCAAACACTGCTCCAGACAGTCTGGTCAACATACAGGAATTTGTAGGTACGCTCTTTGCCCAGCGTAGTGCTATAACCGACGTATCTTGTACTCCGGTTTACCCTTCTTGACAAACGATTACCACATGCATTTTTTTAAAAAAAATTGGTCAGAAGCTCTGGCATTCGCTTATAAGGAATGAACACTAAAACGAATCACGAATTTGAGTCTGAATGGTTTTTATGAACACGCCGTCTTGATGCAAAAGTTGCGCAAACACTGCTCCAGACAGTCTGGTCAACATACAGGAATTTGTAGGTACGCTCTTTGCCCAGCGTAGTGCTATAACCGACGTATCTTGTACTCCGGTCTACCCTTCTTGACAAACGATTACCACATGCATTTTTTTTAAAAAAATTGGTCAGAAGCTCTGACATTCGCTTATAAGGAATGAACACTAAAACGAATCACGAATTTGAGTCTGAATGGGCTGAGGGGTTACGCCCGCTCCTTACTAGCCGAGCTAGACTCAGTTCTCTACCACACGTATTTTTGTTCTCCACACTTTATAAAGAGGTGGAACAAGCACAGTATATTCCCTTTCTTTTGTGCTATAATTGAAAAGGCACAGGAAAGCTTATCGTACAACAAATAAACTCACTGGATATATGAAGACTAGCACTTGCTTGCATATATATAATTCTTGAGGTGTACCCGTATATATGCCGACCGGTGAATCCGTACATACCTCACATCCAAACCATGCAGCGGTAGACGCAAGAATAAGGCGTGAAGGTGCTAGAGTATCGTTTTCAACCATCATACTCTTGGCACCCCTTCAGTTCTGCACCCTTTTTCGATAATCTTCGAGTCGTCACGTCGACTGTCTACTGTGAACACAAAGAAGCGTAGCAATATTAAACACCCTCTCTATTTTTCTTCAAAACGTGCGTCACTGATACCACGAATCCAGCTATCCATACCAGATGAATTGCCCTTTTGTCACACGAGTAATATTTGTTCCAGCTAGTTTCAGTGAATAGAATTAACACACGATTACTCGAACTCCTCTATGCCACAAAGAAAACGCGACGCACGAGACGTCGCTCTCTCTATATCGGCTCCCCTTTGGAGATTGTGGTGTTCAGCTAATTCAGAACTGCACTTCTAACTCTCGGTTGCCACAGAAACACCATCGCCTTGTAGTTCACAGGTTCCGCCCGGTGAAGTTAGTGGGATGTAGTGGCAGCTATGTTACGTGCCATCTTGACCGGTGGAGTTTGAATCTTCCATGATGTTCAGAAAAGGAAGCCTCAGTATATTTGGTCCATTGCATACTTTTTTTCTTCACTTTTAGCGTTCTAAATAAAATTATAAATCTAGCTTCATTCTCGACCGTGAAAATACTAACGGGCAAAACGTGTCACCTACTGTACTCTCTTATCTCAGTAGGTACCTATCGAGCTCGTGCATCACGGTAGTTACTTACCGAGTTCGAACACCGCGATATCCCGTACTGCCGAGCTCGGGAACCTCGTGCTACCTCTTACAACGTGGCCCAAGGGAAAGAAAAGTAACCAGCAATGTAACTGCCAGTATGTTGCTGGCCGGTGACTTTCCAGTCTGTGACAGCTTCTAGCACTGCCACAATTGTAACAACTTACAAAGATCTAGTTTGGGATAGCTTCTGTATTCTCCAAGAATCAGGTGGGTGGTAGCTTCTGATTTTGTATACAAATCTACTTCTAGTTGTAGGAGAAGTTTATTAGAGAATCCAGATTCTGGATTCTTGGAGAATTAGAAGTTCACCGCCTGATTCTTGAAGAATACATAATCTGCACCCATGGGTCATCCAGGACCGTTTGTTGGTCAGTGTTACACAGATTTTACAAGATCTGTTAGGTAAGTATCCTTAACTGCCGAAGTTGACCCTAGGGAAAGTATGTGAACCTGTGGTCATCTGACTCATCTCTAAGGTCCAATAATGCAGAACAATGGATGGCTACAGTTATATGGATGAATAGATCATTCTAGAACTCTCCGACGGAGAAGATGAAAGGTCTAGAAGCAATCACGTCGCCATGGTAATAAGTTATGTGACTGCTTTGTTTTCCTGACTACCGACCATTTTTTTTTTCTGTCAGCGGCAATGTCATGATAAGGACAGAACCGGTGATGTAGTCATTGCAACGATCGGTACAAGATTTTTTTGCATGAGGCTTCTGAATAAGAACAGCGAACAGATTTTTGCTTCTGTGATGGAACATGGAGGCTCTGGCGTTTGGTCAGGATTTTTGGTGCGAGGTCGAAGAGAAGTGAAAACAAACTATCTCTATATATATACATATATACATATGTATACGTGTATATATATAGGTATATATACACACGTATATATATATATATATATATATATATATATATATATATATACATATTATGTGTTTATATGTATATATATACTGCTAATTAAGGAAATCTGTAGAGCCTGAAAATGGCACAGCTCCTGCAGCTTCTTGCGCTTCATAGGATGTAAGTGCAAGAAGCTCCTCGGGTGAATATCAAAATCAGAAGTTGGGAACGATGAAAAATCCCCGTGCTCCATAAAGCAAACTGCAGGAAATAATTACGCTATTAATACTAAAATATGATTTAAAATACTAACAAAACGAAAAAAATAAATCACAATTATCACCTTGATTTCATGACAAAAGCTGAAAGTCAAATTTCGGATTTTTGGCAAAACTATTTTGAATTTTGCCAAATTACCACCAAGAGCAAAAGAATTTCCACAGGAGAATGAATAGAAGAGAATGCAAGATTGCTGATGTGGAAATAGGGGGCAGCCACCTATTTATAGGAAAAAAATTCGAGATTATTTTGAATTTTTTAAGTCTCTAACAGTTATAAAACGACTATTTTTCAAACTAAACGGCCGTGCCCTAATCACACCGGGCCGTGCCAGCCCGCCTTGCCGCTGTGTCAGTCCAAACACGTCACGAGTGAGTGGGCCGTGCCGTGCTTGAATCAGACCAATAGTGTCGTGTCTCAGACCGGCCTGTTTGGCCAAGCCCGTTTGGACAACTCTACATTAGATGATGCCTAGGACTAAGTGAGTACTGCATTCTTTTACAAGAAAAAAGTTTATTGCCGAACAGAATGCAACCATTGCACAAGATGTACTGCGCAATACATGTGCCATTTACAGCTGCAATGTCGACTGTTAGTAAAACACAAAGAGATGGATCAGGTCTTGTATAGCTAGCTAAGATTAGAATTAGGTCCGTACGCGGAATTACGCTAGTGGAGTACTACGTCTGTATGTAGCTGGCTCTTGAACAGCAACAACAGTGCAATGCGCGTATCAATCAAAGATTTTCGCTATTGCTACTCCGTAATAATGCAGGCAGCGGTTGGTATGCACGTTAGGACAAGTACAGCCATGTACCCAACTAGGCCTAATTAAATTCAGCCTAGTGCGAGGAAATCTATTTTAGGCACGGGTAGGTCCACCTTGGCTCGACCTGGACCTGACGGAGCCTGTCTTGACGGATAAGTGAAGCATACGCGTGTTGCTACAACACTTGTTTTAGCTTAGCAGTCTTGCTTTACGAGGACGATTCATTAACAAATCAACATAACGGCACGTAATTACGTACGTAGTTTGCAAACTGATTGCATATTACGTGAACCTAGTAGTCCTATACTCCTATGCGGAGTATCTTGTTAGGTTCGTCGCATGCACGTTCATTGGGGAAGAAAAACGTTATAGCACTGTTTAAGTCAGTGATATATCGTGGAAAAATAGAACAAGAATTAAGTAAAGCGGATCTCGTCATAAGGGGGAGAATTTGATTGCCATCTGAGTGAAGAGGCGCCTGAATATAATCGTGGACAGTTCACAGACTTTTGGCTCATCAACTTAATTTCGTCAAAGTCGAAATACACGATGGTAATGTCTCATGTCGAGCCTGTGTGTCATTCCTTTGTGATAGGGAAAGCACGGCACTCCTGTTCATTGGGAAGGTTGTGCATCGCAATGGCCCGGGAAGTGCCATAGAATTCTTGCTAGTGTTCTCGCAAGTTTGTATATATACTAGTGGAACCAAACTTTTACTTGTGTAAAATGCAGGTGCAGCACAATTTGCTACTCTAGAAAGGTAACTCGATTGTAACAGATAAAATGTAGTAGTCTGTTAGAGCATGAGCATCCCAAGGTGCTAAGACAATGCTACAGGAGAGAGAAATTTCTTGGCATGGATGCTAAGAGATGGGGGAGTGGGTGCTAAGTCTGGATTGCTTGGTGCCAAAGCAAATCTTAGAAGTTGTGGTGCTATGTCATAAAAAGTTGAATGTGTAGCATTTATATGCTAAGGGTTAGAGTAAAAGTAGTTACCAATGGTATTGTAGGGAGAGAGAGATAATATATTCATCTTAGCACCTAGCTAGTCAGATGCTAAGGGATGTAGTAACATACTCTTACGAGGCTTTATAAAGATATCGCTAGGCTATTATCAATTCCGAACTTGTAAAAAGAGACACTAAAAGAAAAAAGAGAACTCATGGAAATTGACGTTGCAAATTAACTTGGTATCTGCATGTCCGTATCTAGGAGCGGAGCCCGTCTAAGCCTAAGCCTCGGACTGGCCCAGAGTTTATTGAACCAAATGTGATTTTTCATGAATTTTAAAGAAGAAATTACCTGAACTTTGCTTGCCGCCTCGGGCCACCTCCGCCCCTGTCCGTATCAGTGCAACCGGTGTGTGTTTGCTTACTGCAATCTTGAGATGTTTGCCTTTGGAAACAATTCCAATGCGATTGTTCAACAAACAGAAAGAGCTGGGTCCCCAAGTCCTTTTATATATATATAAAAGGGACACCATGGTGCCCAGGCTCCATGATCCAAAACGGGTATTTTCCCTATGTATTTTTATATGATACTTTTTGAAATTTCTATGATGCTGAGTTTAATCAGTTTACTAACTAGTTCAAACAAGTTTGAACTGAAATTCAAACTAGAGTTTCCCTTTTTGATGATAGTTTGGTTGTAGGTATGTACTGATTTTATATATAAATCAGCAAAGCATGTGATCCAAGCTTGTTCAAAATCTTTGAATTCGAGTGTGCTTTTTCAAAGGTATGTGTTTCATTTGAATTGTTATAGATGGGTATATGCCCTAAAACTAAATTTTTTGATAAATATACTCGAATATGGCTTGAATTCACGCATTTGAAATTATGATGCCCGAGCACCATGGTGCCCCCATTTCAGCTTCCTATATATATATATATATATATATATATATATATATATATATATATATATATATATATATATATATATATATATATATATATATGTTAAATGATTTTAACATAATATGGACTATGCAAATTACAGAAAGAAATGTTTTTAAAATTAAAAGGTCTAAGTGTGATGGTTGCTAGACTAAAAGTATTGAGAACCTATGGGTGTCACTACTACAGAAAAGGTCATCACAGACGGTTTTTCGAATCGTTTGTAACCATGGATCAGTGATGTTACGGAACATCACAGACGGTTTATAAACCGTCTGTAATAGAACATATCACAAACAGTTTCAAACTAAAACCGTCTGTGATAACAACTATCACAGACGGTTTTTACTATGAACCGCCTATGATGTTACTTTTGGAAACAAAAAAATATCGTCATGTACAGATGATATTTCTGTGATCCAGCTGCTCTGTGCTAGTTCAGGCATAATATAAAAGCTACTGGATGTGAGATATCCCATGTCACTGCTCTGAAGAACTTCAAAACGCAAAATCGACGAAAAAAACTTCGAAGGTCGCTTTGAGGCTCTAAACGACGTTTTCTTATAGATTTTCAAATCAAACTTTTCGTTAGCTTTAAAACGAGCACAAGAACGTCGCGATCGGAGCTCGTATGTAAAAGTTATGGCCGTTTTACCGAAAGGTGCACGGATCGAAAACGAAAACGCCGCAACATCAAGAGTGCAAAAGAGAAGAGAAGAGGGAAAGGAAGAGGAAGAGGAAGAGGAGAGGATGAGATGTAACATTTTAGTTGAACGATTCGAACACCATACTTACCAAACATTCGAAGAGGAAAAGGAAGTGAGAAGTGAGAAGAGAGAAGAGAAGAGAAGAGAAGAGAAGAGGAGACCAGGAGAAGTGAGAAGAAAGTAGCAGGAGAAGAGCCGTAGGCTGGTATTTTAAAGGAAGTCGAAAACGAGACGAGCGGGAAGTTCAAATTCGGTGAGAGCGCGAAAGTTGAAATATTATCACAGATGGTTGTCTGGATAAACCGTCTGTGATGTGGTTTATCACAGACGGTTATTATAACGATCCGTCTGTGATAAGTCGCTGACGGTTTTATTGTAAAACCGTCTGCGATATTATCACAGACGATTTTTAACTAAAACGGTATGTGATATTAATGTATATCACTGACGGTTTTTGAAGAGTACCGTCTGTGATAATGTCACTGACAGTTTTAATATAGAACCGTCAGTGATGTTCATCGTCGCAGACGGTTTTGAGAAACCGTCTGTGATGAGACGTCTAATATAAACCTTTCTGTAGTAGTGTGTAATTCCCTCTCCTCTCTCTTTAAAAATGTAACAAATAATTTGTGTGCTAATAATAGATTCTAGCCGTAGTGTTTTGCATGGTGCTTTAGTTTCATATGTACTGAAAATTAAAAGCTGCAGCATGAAAGAGTTAGCGCTGCGCCTATTGATGCATGCATGAGTTTCAGCCATTGAATAGATATTAAAGCTTCGTTTCATTCATTAATGGATATTAAATGAAGGAAATTGACGTATTTAGTGCGAGGAGTTTAAAGAAACTGACGTTCCTCTGTAACTCTCTCCTTAGTTACAGAGGAAACTCTCGTTGGCTATAAAAGGAGGAAGCCTCATGTGCATCAAGGGCATAAAGAAGGAACAAAACACAGAATTGAGAATATGAAAGAATAGCACACACATAAGAGAAGAAGGAATAGAAAAATTCTCTGACTATTGAGAGAACTCTAAACGTTAAGAAGAAAGAGAGGATAGAAAAATTGGCATGCAAGGCATTACTAACATGTCTCAATGTGGGTTTGTGCTTTTGCACATATAAAGAATGATTTATGCTTTTACACATATAAAAGTTACTATTTAGTTTAATCAAATTGTACTAAATGATCTTATAGCTTCTGCATTTCTACTTACAGTATATACCCCTCTAAACAAGCCAAGATATGTTACGTTCGGTGGAGTGATGCAAAAACGAGGTGTAAAGTTGCTCGAATGGTATGATAGCTAGTTAATTAATAATTATATTGGTGTAAGTCTCGAATACGGTTGCTTTCAGAGGAAAATGTTGGCAACTGCAGGACGGACAAGCGCGTCTGCTTGGAATGGCGAGGGACGTCGCGTCGGCCCCGCCCCCGGCACGCCGAGGAGACCGCAGCCACACGCGCCTTTTTCCAGGCATTCCACAGCCGGCTGTCTGTTTGGTCGCGGCCGGCCGAGACTTGGCCCTCACTTCACGGATGCGACGTGAGCGTGGGTCAGTGTGTGTGGGTGGCACAGTGAGCCGGACTCCACGCCAGTGCGCCACTTGGAGCTGGGCTGGACCACAGCGAGCTAGCGACGCTGACGCATAACCCTCCGCTCCGGCTCCGCACCGGCCGGCTCCCCCCGCGGAGCACGCGGCGAACGGAGCAAATCGGTGAATCATTCGCACGCAGCGAACGCCGGACGCGCCACCCATGCATCTGCCTTGCTTGCTGCTAGTGCTAGCTTGCAGTAGCACTGTGCGATGTGCATGCATGCGTATGGTCGAATCGACTTTTGATCTGAGCCTCTGTACCACTCGCAGATCCGAGCCTGTGGTGGAGATTGCAGCCACGTGAAGCTGTGGTGGAGATTCGGGTTCCACTGGTTAGCAGCTGCATGGTCTTCCGAATTCTCTCCGGTGCAACTGTGGGCTGTGGACACACTGGACGGACCAACCAGCTCACCGGCACCGACGATCTTGCATTTGATACATGCACGTACTTGTCATCTCAACGTACCGTTATTAATCGATCAGGGACGCTGCAGTTGCGAGTACAATCATCAAGTTACGTGGGAGTGTGAGTTCTATTCCTAGCGCGCTCTCCCTTTTCTTTATATTTTCATGTGTATTTGATGGTCTCTTGTTCTTAGCGTGCGTGTGCTGCCAATAGGATAGATACTAGCCGTTACTATTGAGTTACATGCACCAGCCAGTTTACTCAATAGCTTAAGCTGATGAGGAAAGATGGACAATTCACTTATACTTTAACACTCTCCCTCACATATAGGCACTCTCAGGTCTAGGACGTGGAATAGAAGTGGGTTGCAATTATATTTTTAATTGTGCCAACCGGATCTTGAACTCGAGACCTCTTGGCTTTGATACTATATTGAGTTGCATGCACCAGCCAATTCATCTAAAAGTTTACTCAATAATCTAAACTGATAAAAAAAGGTAAACAATTCATTTATACCTCAACAATTACTTCAATTTATGTGCAACAGTCCTAGGCTTGGACATATATGAGTTATGAGTATATGACCGGAGATATTTTCCTCCGGACCAGTATGCTAGTAATCGCTAATCGGAGACATGACATGTGTGAAGCTGGTTGGCAAAAGGGTCATTCATTGTCATCTACTCCAATGATGTTGCACGGTTCCAGTTAGTCAGGGGGGACAGTGAGGAGCTCTCACTCTTTAAGGTACCCTACTAACATCGGAGGCAATAAGGACCCCATATTGTGCCGTGTGCGATGCTGACGCCCTCCTTTGGGGCTTTGTGCGGGCCCACTTCGGATTTCACTAGCAATTCCCTGTCATGTTGGCTTGCATATCATAACGATTCTCACCATGCCCATCGTATCTTACAACCATATTTGCTGGCTCGGTTCTGCAAATGTGCTAGTGTTAGCCACATAATATTAGAGGAATAATCCTGTTCCATTACTAAAGAAGTAAAGAGTTAAAGATTAATTCAAGTGCAGAAACTACTCCTGTTGAGTAGTGCTTCCTCGGTTTTAAGTTTATAAATATTTTGAATGATCTTATGCATAGATAGTGAGCATATTTCATATTCCAATACACAACTAGTCTGGTGTTCCATTTATATCCCAAATAAATATCGAACTTTATTTTATATTCTCTACGACTACGTACATGTATCCAATGTAGTGTTCAGAGATAATAATTAAAAGTAGGCTTAATTAGTCATTATCAATATATATTTTATCTATATATAAAGAGAAAATACTCCTATAAACTTGCATGCAGCAAATACAATAGTATCGCGAAGAACAAGCGGCGACAACCAAGGATTCAAATCTCGCCGGGATCTCAGTTTTTCGGATGTGGACGATTTTTGAAATACCAGCCGGAGTAAAAAAAATTAAATTGCTATAGTAATCTCAGAAATCTCGACGAGATCTCACCATTTTTGACCGGAATTTGATGTTTGATGACCGGATTTGACCGGAAATTGATCAATAACACTTAAGAAAGTCATCTTCTATGAAAATTTGTTGAAAAACCGAATTTTTGAGACATTTTTAAAAAACTTTAGAAAAACTGTCAGATTTTTATAAAATTGTACGTGCTTTATCCTGATGTCAAAAATTTATGGTACCATCTTAAGAACTGTAGGATCATACAAAAAAATTTCAAAATAATTTAAATTAATTTGTTATCTTTAGAAAATCAAAAACAGAATGAACATAATTGGGACAATAACATTGTCATAATTTTATAATTTTTCTCAAGTGTGATCATGATCCAAAATTTTTATGAGAGCTTAATAATTGACTCGGTATCATTCTATAAAATTTTCAAATTTTTTAAACTTTTTTTGTTTGCTCAATCAAATCTATGTATGTATTGAACTTCATTTGTTATATTTCAAAAATCAAAAACAAAAGAACATAAATAGTACACTGTACTTGTAAGGATTGTATAAATTCACTGGACTGTAATCATGATTCAATTTTTTTATTAGATCTTAATAATTTCTTTATAACCCTTATGAAAAATTTTCAAAAAATTTAAACATTTTTTGGTTGCTAAAGAAAATTTATATATTGATTATCAGGTTTTTATGAGGATGTAGCACTCTCAGAATTTTTGAACTTCTTGAAGCTTGATCATCAGATTAAAATTTTATATAAATATTTATGATAAATCAGTACCATCCACAAATTTTTTTAAAATATTCTAACGTGATTCGTACCATTTTTTATTTGGTTGAAGTTTGCCGGTAAAGCTTTTATCAGCACAGTAGCACGGTGTGAAATTTTAGAAATTCATGAAGCTTGATCATTATCTGAATATTTTATGGAAATATTAGTGATGTATCACAACTATGCACAAAAAATTTCAAAATTTTCTAACATGGTTTGTTTCATTTTTCATTCGGTTCAAACTTGCCGATCAACGTTATATCAGGACAATAGTAATTTTTGAATTTTTAAAAATTCCATAGGCTTCATATTTTTCTCAAATTTTTATGGCAACATCATCAATATGTTAGAAATCTCCAGAAAAAAATTCAAAACTTTTGACTTCGTTTCAACTGGATTTCACGCCGTTAAAATTTTGCTAAGATCTCGGCAAAAACCAGCGATATTTCATTTTCAAAATCTAGAATTCAAATTTTGATTTTGTAATTCGGCCGAAATTTGGTTCAAATGGCGAGATATCGTACAGATTTTGTTTTCCGATCGCTTACAAAATTTAGAGTGAAAACAAGATTTGAATAATTGACGACAACTGAGTCGGCCTCCTCAGTGTGTGGCGGAGACGGAGCCAGGTCTCGCACAGCCACAAATCCTCTCTCTAATCGAATCGTCTTGTGGCCACAATGCACCGCAATCCGACTAAAACAACATACACACACAACACAAGCGCACAGGTGGCGCACCATGCCGCTGGGCCCACCATCTCACAGTTGTGCGTGGAAAGGCCCCACCACTAGATAGGCGAGCAGCAGCGACGGAACATACAGAGTCAGGCCACGACGAAGTGGACGCTGCAGGTGGGCCCCGCAACACCGTAGCAGCAGCACAGCGCAGGCGCTGCTTTTCACGCGGTTTCTCGCGGTCTCGTTTCTTTTCCGGCTGCCCGTTTTCCATCGGACTCCCACTCCCCAGATCACGGAGAACGGCACGGGATGGTGGGCCCCGCGCTGGGACCGGTAAAGGTTTCCAGCTTTATTTCTGGATTCCGTAACGCTCAGGGCGCAAGATCATTATCACCGTCATCATTAGCTGTACCAGCTAACAAAAGGTTGAAAATCGAAGATCAGCGAAAAAAATCGTTAAAAATCGAAGGGCTTCGAAATCAAATATTTTGAATTTTGTTTTGAAAATTGACCGATTTTCATCGAAAACTGTTCGATTTGCACCGAAAATCAATCGGCCCAATTGAAATTGTTCAGCGATTTTCACTGATTTTCGACCGGTTTACGTCGCACAATTTTTTTTTGAATTTAACTGGTTTACCGAACGGTTTTGAATACCGAACTGGCTCGATACGGTCGAAAACCGTGATAATCAAGCCTATTATCGCGATTTTGTTAACCCTGGCGGTACCACTGCAAACTATAGCTAGCACCCGTCGGCATCCCCGTTACACGGAGCACGTCGACTAGGAATTTTTATAGGGCGAAATATGCGTAATATTTTTTATGTAGATTTTATTTTAAGTCAAATATAACAAAATACTAGAGATGTATAAATCAGCATATAACACATTGTAATTCTAAAGATGGCCAATAATTAAAAAAAGAATAGAATGGATCGATCACATGAACAACTTCCAGTTAGGGTTAATGAAGAACATGAAACAGTGCAGACATGGTCGTTGAAGTAGTTGACATCAATGACGAAGCAGAACGGTCACACAAATACATTGTCCAGAAACCTTATTGCTTCTTGTACGGGTGATCTCTATGGTAATAGCTTGAAGATACCACCTACCCTCCTTCTCAGTGCACGACGAGGAAAAAGGTTGGCACGGTTCAACTGCTCAACATCACAATACAACTTTTCAGAGAGGAGAAAGATGAATGGAGCTAGTATTCAGTCTTCTGGCCAAGACATCTCCGGGTCTATATATAGATATGAATCAATTACTCACTAGCTGAGTGATAATTGTATGATCCACAAAATAAAAGGTGGATTCAATGTGCTAGAAGATGTTCTACAAGTCACGTGATTTTTCATGCAAAACTACATTAATACGTGTAGTCAAAGTCCATCACATGCCATCCTCATACCACGTGTCACATTATTCAAGAAGTGGCAAGTAATCTACATTATAAATTGTATTTTCTCCATTTGGCTAGACAATATGATACTAAACCATGCATGATATAATTTTTTTAAAAAAGGCTTTCCATAGGCTTAGCTCGCGAGAAGCTCGGTTCAAGCTCCGAACAAGCTGAACTCGAGCCCAAGCTCGAGCTTGCGAGCTTAACCGAGCCAAGCTCGAATAGCTCGTGAGCCTACTCGAGCCTGGATCGAGCTTCCTTAAGCCGAGCCTACTCGAGCTTGTTATCGAGCCTACCGAGCTTACTCGAGCTTATCAAGTTTAACAAGCTTACTCGAGCCAAGCTCGAGCCTATTCGAGCTTGGACCGAGCAGAGCTCGAGCTCGGGTCGAGACTCGAACCCTAACTCGAGCTCGGCTCGAGTCTGAAGAGCCAGGCTCGCTAGAGCTCGACTCGTTTACAGCCATACCTACAGCCGGTGCTCTATAGGCCAATTTCTAATACTATGGATTTGGATTATGGCTTTAATTCCAAAGAGATGTGCTAATTTATCACTTAAGCGATTCGTTCAGTCTAAAAGTCAAATTCATATGTTAACTCCGAACCTTTGTCAACTGCAATCATTTCTATCTCCTTATCAAACTCGGCTTCTCATAATACATATATTAAATTTCGAAGGATTCCGGCCTCACAAATAGGCTACGCCGATTCGGGCCGACGTGGCGTGCGTCGTCGTCGCCATGTCGCCCCATGGTTAATCCCGTTATTAACCTCAAGTAGAAGATAACGCCGCTTTAAACGCAAAGGGCAACATGCGGCAGCAATGGTCGGTTTCTCCCGCGCGCAGCGAAGCGACCAGCGTTCGCTCGAGTACGCCGCCATTTCGCGCCGACGCCTTCGGCTTTTTCTGCGAGTGACACGTGGCGCCAGCGCGTGGGCGACGCGTCGCGCGGTAGCGTGGATTGCCGCCTGTGCGACATGTGGCATCGAGTTTTTTCGAAGAAGCTCTACAAATTTTTCGTTATTACGCGAAAAGGCCCAGTTTTTTTTCGAAAGAACCCTAAATTTTCCTAAAAATTCTTATTTTTTGCGAAATGCCCTCCGAATTTTTAAAATTTTTCGTTATTACGCGAAAAGGCCCAGTTTTTTTCAAAAAAACCCCCAAATTTTTTATAATTACGCAAAAAGGCCTACAAATGCTGTTTTTTGCGAAATGCCCTCCGAATTTTTTTAGAGCCTTTTTTTCCCAAAAAAGGCCTCAAAAGTTTCGATTTTTTGTACATCTTTTCCCTTGCATGCCTCCAGACTTCTTTTTTTCCCAGAAAAAGGCCTCAAAAGTTTCGATTTTTGGTACAGTTTTTTCTTTGCATGCCTCTAGACTTCTGTATTATTTCTTTTATTTTTTTAGCGGTCTATGTAGTTTTTTTGTGATTACGCGGAAAGAACTATAAATGTTGTTTTTTACAGAATAACCCCCTAAATTTTTTTATAGGTTTCTTTTTCAGAGAAGGCATTAAAAGTTTTGTATTTTGGTACAATTTTTCACGCTGTATTATTTCTTTTATTTTTTTAGCAGTCTATGTAGTTTTTTTTGTGATTACGCGGAAAGAACTATAAATGTTGTTTTTTACCGAATAACCCCCTGAATTTTTTTATAGGTTTCTTTTTCATAGAAGGCATTAAAAGTTTTGTATTTTGGTACAATTTTTCACGCATATGCTCCTAGACTTTTGTAGTTTATTTGTTCTTATTTTTTTAGCGGTCTATGTAGGATTTTTTTAAAGTATACTTTGCAAAATGCTTAATTTTTTTTTTTGCGATTCTTTTCTTCGGTCAGAAAAACCTTTTTACACGGCAACATCCATCTACACGGCGTGGCGCACCGCCGCGCTTCCGTGCCTAGTTCTCTACAAGCCCGTATGAAAAGCATGTGCAGCTGCTGCTGCTAAGGGCCAGCAAAAAAATAGAGAAAAACTAAATAACGGATACCATTCCACTCAAAACTGACAATATAGCATTTTAACGTCTGATCCTTTCATCACATTCTATGCATCCCTTTCATTGTCCCTCTCTCTCTCTCTCTCATGCTCACACAACCCGCCCAGTGTCCCCACTCTCTCCATCAGGGATGGCTAGATCTGGCGCGGCAAGACTGGACGGCATCGGGGTTGGTTGGATCCGACATGGCTTTGCTACGCAACGTCGACGGCCGGAGGGCGGTCTGATCCAGTGCGCCAGGAGCTGGGAAACGGATGGATCCCGATGGGGCATGGCTGGGAGACGTTGGGATGGTCGGATCCAATAAGGCAGCTCGCTTCTGGCGGCAGCAAATCTGACGAGCTCACTTCCAGCTGCGGTGACT
Source organism: Otatea glauca (assembly GCA_036346275.1). Taxonomy (NCBI): domain Eukaryota; kingdom Viridiplantae; phylum Streptophyta; class Magnoliopsida; order Poales; family Poaceae; genus Otatea; species Otatea glauca. Next base: position 53,191,140 of record CM070712.1, on the reverse strand, counting down.
GATTACAAGGCCCCATATCCAAGTCCGGTGATAAATGTAGTGGCTATGCCTGTCGTTTTCATCGTCGATGGTAAGAACCAATAGATTCAACAACATCTACCTCGGATTTGATCGGATCTCATGGCTGTGTGACTCGGTGGCTCAGTGAGACGGCGTGAAGCTCGCATCAAAGCCGAGGAAGAGAGAGATGGAGGCTCGATGCAGAGCTCAAGTAAGGATTCAGCGGCAGGCAACGACGATCGGCTCTATGTTGACAGCGGTAGTTGGGGCCGGAGTTGGATAAGAGGGTGTGTTGGCAACAGACGGCTTCAGGCAATCCTCGGTGGCAAGGTAGTACCATCGTAGCCCGGTAAGCTCATGAAACTTCTTGAAAACCTGTTTGAAATCTATTGAAACTTTTGTAAAATTTTTGTTGAAACTTACTGAAACTTTTAGTTAAAATATGCTAAAACTTTTTGAAACTCATCGATTGAAACTTGAGTTCTAAAATCTAAAACTTGTTGAAACCTTGACTTGAAATCTACTAAAAACACGCAAAAGTCACTTAAACACGAGACTTTTCAAACTTTCTCGTCAAACTTATGAAAACTATTTGAAACTCGTTGCAATGATATATGGTTGTCTAGATGGCCCCAATAATTAGGGGCCCTATTTTCTATGCACTCTTGAGTGACTATTTCCTAATCTTTGTACTCATAACATTAAGAACTAATACGTGAGCATCTTATTTATTCTTTTTTTAAAAAAACTATCACTGATTCACATCCATTTTCTCCACTTCCTGCCTCTTTGTTTTCTTTTGTCAAATTCATTCGTTATAAAATATGGGGTCTTGTTGGATATTTTAATGTTTATGAAATGGCTAAACCATTTTAATAGTGCAATTGTTTATATAATAATCTTTACTATTCCAACAAATATTGCATCTGCAAGAAAAAGCTTATATAAACTGAAGTTGTTAAAGTTCCATTTGTTAGAAATTGGCCCATTGGGTGGCTCATTTCCTTTAATTCCAAAGCATGCATGTTTAGTACCATATTGCCTAGCCAAATGGAGGAAAAACAACTTAAAAGGTGGAGTCCTTGGCACCTCTTGAATAATGACACTTGGCATGAGAATGGCATAGGGTGTACAATGGCTAAACACACGCACTCGCGCGCGTTCGCGTATTTTCGCGTGAAAATTTGCATCGTAGTGTGTTTCTTGGCACTTCGAAATCACCTTTTGTTTTGCTGAACCTTACAATTATCTCTCCATTAAATCTGTTTAAATGTGATTTAAACATCTCTTTCAATTCAGTGTAATTCCCCTTCTGAAACAAGAAGTTCTGGCCCAGGAGGTATAATATCAATCACTTCCATCCGATGCATCGACTATGGATATTTCATATCCTCCCATTTCTTTACGTAATATTTTTTCTTGCAATTATCTCTCCATCGAATCTGTTTAAATGTGATTTAAACATCTCTTTCAATTCAGTGTAATTGTCATAAACACCGTCAGTTACTAGTGAGTTAATTGACATTAAGTCGCTGCGATTAGTAATCGCCACATTTAACCGACATAATGTGGTCGCCATCGTGTGCATGTATATAAACTACTGGAGACGTCCAGGACAGGGATACTGAATTCCTCCTCCATTCTTCCTCCTCGTCTCTGAATTGTTGTATTGTTGTGTTGAGCTGTTGAACCTCGCCGACCTTCCTCGTCGGCGTGCACCGTGAAGAAGGGTGAGCGGTATCTCCGAGCCTTTACCGCAGAGTTAACCTGCACGGGGCGGAATAAGGTTTCTGTGCAGCGCATCAGCGTGACCGCTCTGCGTCTTCCTCGATGTCGATGACTTCCACGACTAAGTCTGCGCTGCGCTGCTTTCTCTTCTTCAGCAAGCCCCGATTGTAAGTTGTTCGTGTGATAAATCGCATATTCGTAAAGTACAATGTGTTACCTGCTGTTTTATACATCTCTAGTCTTTTGTTCTATTTGCCTCAATATAAAATCTAGAATAAAAAATAATGCGCATTTTTCCAACATTATTTGGATTATATAATGACTCAGAACAGATTTAACAGTAGCACTTGCACTTCATGTTTAATTTGGGAAAACTAATTATAAAGTTAATTGAAGATTTTGTCTCTACTCTCAAGGCATACTAGAGGGATGATGCTATTCACTTCAAAGTTCCGGTGACCGTCGGGACGTAATCCTTCGTATCGTAAGGAAAACTAGATACATGGGCGCGGCGCACGCCGCGTCGTAACGTGTTGGTCGTAATACGAAATTCGGACCTTTTCGCAAAGAAAGCGATCTAAACGTATTTTTTAAAAATCTTCGAGACGAATCATGTAATATTCGCTACGCGCGTTGTAATTTTGAGAAGTTTTCGGAAGAAAATGTTAGAATATTAAATGAGACAAGCAGCCACCGGTTCAAACAATCGGAAAGACTACTTTACGGTCGCACCTAGCGTGAGATCTACACGCTCTCTCTCATAGCATTCCATGTGTAAATCCTCATTCTAAAATTTTCTCACTCGAAAATTTTCTGATTTGAAATTTCCCGAGTTAAAATTTTCCTAATTGAAAGTTCTCAATTCGAATTTTCTCGAGCTGAAATTTTCCCAGATGAAAGCTTCAGAAGTCAAAATATTCTTGAAAATTTCGTATCGAAATTAAATTTCCTCACTCGAAAATTTTCTGATTTGAAATTTCCCGAGTTAAAATTTTCCTAATTGAAAGTTCTAAATTCGAATTTTCTCGAGCTGAAATTTTCTCAGACGAAAGTTTCGCAAGTCAAAATATTCTTGAAAATTTCGTATTGAAATTAAATTTTCCTAATTGAAAGTTCTTTGTTTGAATTTTCCCGAACAGAATTTTTTTCCAGATGAAAGCTTCACAAGTCAAAATTTCTTGAAAATTTCGTATCGAAATTAAATTTTCGTAATTAAAAGTTCTCTGTATGAATTTTCCCGAACATAAATTTTTTCAGATGAAAGCTTCACAAATCAAAATATTCTTGAAAATTTGGTATCGAAATTAAATTTTCCTAATTGAAAGTTCTCTGTTTGAATTTTCCCAGCTGAAAGGTTCGCAATTCAAAATATTCTTGAAAATTTCGTATCGATTTTTTTTCACGAGCTGAATTTTGCAGTCGAAACAAAAAAATTTTTGTTACAACCAGTGAGCGCGGGAAACATGAGGTGTAGTTAATGATGATCATCAGTGCTCAACGCGGGAAACACACGTGGATCGATGAGAGAGCGAGCGCATAGGCGCGTGATTACCAGCCAAAAAGAACAGCGCATGGAAAAAAGTGAGGCGGGAAGCTCGCGCGCCCACGAGGCTGCCGAAAATATTCGCTACAGTATTTTGCGTGAGGCGGATTCGAACCGAGGATCAGCCACTGCGGACCGAGTGCGCTAACCAACCGAGCAACGAAGTGTTTGTGAACTGTGAGCAGTATTTAATATTTAACCTTGGGTAACGGATTAGCCAAGTAGGCGACGTGGCTCAACGACGCGCGAGCCGTACGCACGGCGCTCGCGCGTGCAGGACGCGGCCACGCGAGAGCCAGCCACGCCGCCCCGAAATACACACAGCACCGCTGAGGAGGCGCGAAATCTCCCAGCTTTATATACGGTAGTATTTATTACTACAATTTTAATATAAAAAAGAATGCCTGTTATTTTGATGGTTGATTTTTATCAAATGTCTGGCCTAATTTTAATCTTAGCACAGGGCCTCCGGTATGTCGGGTACTGCCATAATTCTCTAATAATAGTATAATATACGTAGTGTTGGTTGAACGGTAGCGGCTATCCGCTAGCTAGTTCAGCTTGCAGAAATTAGATTAAGATCAATGTTTTCAATGGTTTTTTCTTAATGAAATGTTCAGATGGTTAAGTGATATGCGTACATAGAATTGTGACCGTGTCAGGCGACTTCGTCATGTGTCGATCTAGAGGAGCTATGAGTACAGTGTTGCGGCGGTGCTCTTTTATGAACTTGACTCCATTGTCAGACTTTGAAAAGTTCATATGAGTTTATAAATAAAGATTAAACAACGGTTGCATGCCTTGTGTTTGTAAAAAACATGAATAGACAAAACGATCGATTTTGGAAAATTAGTTGTGATGTGTAATTTGTATATTATATGCTCGCGCGTTGATAATTGATATAGTATTAGTGGAAAACTATTCTTCTATCAAGAAAGCTTAGGTCTGTTTGTTTCGGTTTAGGTTTTTTTTGTTTTGGTTTTAAAGCTAGCTTTTTGGCTTAATGAGCTTTTAAGCCGTCTGCTTTTAAGCCAAGACATGCTGTTTGATATCCTGGATTTTTGATAGGTTAGATGGTGTAGCTTATTGCTAGAAAGTTTGAAATACCCTTTAAGGTTGTAAAGACTTTTCTTATGTATTAATTTATCTAATACAAATGTTTCATACTTTTTCACCGAATGTCGTATTGAAAAAATAGATTAATCTTGAGATCAAACTTCATTCTGAGCATAATTATTTATCAACTTGAAACTTTTACCACATGAAAATTTTGAACTCTTCTCAAGCTGAAAATAGTATAACAATTCTGAACTCTCGTCAAACTAAATAAAAACATATACTTAGGGGCTCAATGAGGTGGATTCGGTCGCCTCTTGCTGCGCCAAATCTGTCCGCCTCCCACCGTTCCATCCTCGGGTCCGCCCGCCTTCACCCACGCCACGCCAAATCCGACCGTCTCCTACCGTGCTACGGTCGGATCAGTTTAGCTCCACCTGCGTCACACCTGAACCCTGTAGCCTCCCGCTGCTCCAAGCTCAGGTTCGGCTGTCTCAACCCACACTGCGCCGATCCGGGTCGGTGGAGGAGGAAGGAGTTTATGGAGGCGGAGGAGGGAGGAGGTCGGGGACGACAGAGACCAGAGTGGCAGAGGGAGAAGGCATGTCGCACAGGGGAGCGAGAGAAGAAGAGGAGAAATAAGGAGATGGGAGGAGGATTCTTGAGTTTATATACGATGATATTTGGTGGGTAATTTTGGAGACTTTCAGTGGCAAATGGTTATTTCATCCCAAAAAAGCCCAAAAAAAACATCTCTCACCTGACTTTTGGCTTATAGTTATATGGAGGTTTTTGGCTATTTTTAAGCCCAGCTTAAAAGTTAATCGTTTGTTTTGGCATTAGCTTTTCTACTTTTAAACCAGTGAAAAAGCCGAAACAAACAGGGCCTTAATACTGTTGTGCTCTATTTTTGTAAGCATTTGATTGGCTGGTCTTAGCTTTCAAACCAGTGCATTGCGTGCCGATTTTGTGAATAAAAAATATTTCAGATGGTAATAAGCAAATAAGTCCGCATGTAGATCGTGCACAAAACTAATTAAGAGGCCACAAGGCCCACAACATATGTATTTAGCAATTGCACATTTTTACATCTTTCCTCCTGTGAAAGTGTAAAATCAATGTCCAAATTTACATCATTCATAACTATAGCTAGCCAATATTCACACAACAAAATACGGAAATTATTTCCAGATACATTCTCTCGCAAAAACATGTGTGCTATGTTACGAGTACTTTCCATCCACTTAAGCAACCCAACTAAAGCACACTGGGTATGCTACACTGGATGATGTTAGGAATAAAACATGTTCTCGTATAGCAAGAAATACTAAATCCTTCTTGTTAGCTACCATGAAGCTATCCTGCTACCAGCAACTACAATTTGCACTTGACTGACACCATGATCAATTCATACAGTTTGCACGATTTTGAGTATTTCAATGGGACAAGTAATGCCTTCACCGCTTTTTTTCCTCTTGTGTGTGCGCTTCAAGGTAGAAGCGGCAACCTCCGGGCGAGACGTAAATAACGCCTGTTTGTCACCAAATTATGTGAGCTTCTACTTTTTTGTCAGAACAGACGGAAGCGCATTCGCAAAAACCATATCTTAAAAACTATGCTTTGAATGCATTAATTATATTGTCAGAATTTTTAAAAATTGTACAGGTTTGATTACGATTCGAATTTTTTATGGTAGTTTAGGCATTGCTCTGAGGACTCTTATAAAAAAGTTTCAATTTTTTTAATATTATTTAATAGCTCAATTAAATCTGAAAAAAATTACCACAATCGATGAAAAGATCTAAACATAATTATGTATTTTTTTAAGGCTTTCATGGAGGGAGGATATATGGGGGACTCTCTGGCCGATAACTCTACCGAGTATAATAAAAATAGTATTCGACACAAAACCAACTAAAAATACCCAAAGCACAAGTGATCTGACGATCCTGGAAAGCATAGAACCCAAGCCAACCGTTTGCGGTGTTCGCAATCCGCCAGAGACCCGGGCTCCTCGTGACCGGGCCCACCTGCCAGAGACCAAACACGCAACCGCCAGCGCGCGCCACTCATAGCGTCGCCCACTCGCACCTTCCTCCGTGCCTTCGCTTCACAGCTCGACTCGAATCTGTAATGGAAGACGCTCCGCATCACTTGCCTATAAATAGCGCCGTCTTCCCGTGAAATGAACTCGCAACCACCGAAACAAGCCAAAAGCAGATTCATTAACCCAAGCAGACGCCCTCCCGTGCAAAGCAAAGCCATGGGCAAGATCAAGATGCCCTCCCTGTTCCGCCGCCGCAGCCGCTCCAAGTCGCCGTCGTCGTCGCCGCCGCCTCAGGCCGACCCGGTATCTGGCGGCGGGTCCCCGGCGCGGACGCCGGAGGAGGAGATGGAGCGGGTGTTCCGCAAGTTCGACGCGAACGGCGACGGCCGGATCTCGCGGTCTGAGCTCGCCGCTCTGTTCGAGAGCCTGGGCCACGCGGCCTCCGACGACGAGCTGGCGCGCATGATTGCGGAGGCGGACTCCGACGGCGACGGCTTCATCAGCCTCGACGAGTTCGCCGCGCTCAACGCCACCGCGGCCGGCGACGCGGCCGCGGTCGAGGAGGACCTCCGCCACGCCTTCCGGGTCTTCGACGCCGACGGCAACGGCACCATCTCCGCCGCCGAGCTCGCGCGCGTGCTCCACGGCCTCGGGGAGAAGGCCACCGTCCAGCAGTGCCGCCGCATGATCGAGGGCGTCGACCAGAACGGCGACGGCCTCATCTCCTTCGAGGAGTTCAAGGTCATGATGGCAGGAGGCGGCGGCTTCGCCAATATCGCATAGCCCTAGGTTCCTGGATCAATGGAGTTTGTTCGGCCTTTTCCTCTTCTTTTCCCCCCTTATCCTCTTCTTCTATCCGAGCGTGCCTGCCGTGTACGGTGGAAATGAAGTGTATATAGAACGATTAAAGGCAAGATCGCTAGCTCTAGATTCTTTTTACTAATAATTGCAAATCGCGAATTTTTATTTCTACAAAGATTTGGAAATTGCAGGCTAAAAAGCAGTGGTTCACGGCTATCGCCTTATTTGGGCTGTGCATTCTTTGATCTGCTTTTGGTTTTAGAGATGCTAATTGTTCTTCAAGATTCAAGCGTTTGTAATGACTAGACGCTTGGAATGTTTTGGATCTTGCTTTCTTGTTTCCACTGTTCGGAATCTGGATGCCCATAACCTGGACTTCATCTAACCCTATTCTTTTCTGGGTGTCATTCACTCGTTCTGCTGCCCTTCTTGTTTGGTTCGCGGTTGGATCCGAGGAGAATCTGATGTAACTATATCTAGACCCTGGCACTGGAGTCTGGATTGCCTTTTCATTTTGTTGTCCAATTTCGTTGGAAATTACTGCATACGTTTCTACTTTCCACCGGAGGCGTATAATTGAAAAAAAGTGCACTTCAAACTGGAGGCGGTATAGCCCAGTTTTTGCTGAATTTGAGAAGTATACTTGAAGGGTTGCACACAAGTGATATTCACAATTTATTCAGATATGCTGTTTCAAATATTTGGCACACAATACACATACATAAGCCTACCAAGCCGAAGCATAGTGGACTAAGTGGAGTAAACATTAGTAACACTTGCAATTTTAAGTTAGGACCTGGAATCTCTCTGGAGAAGCAAACACTATTTTCAGGTGGTTTCAGAGTGTTACTATTTACTAGTGCAGCACCAAGCCACCAACATATATTCCTTGGTATTTCTTTCATTTTCGGATATTTTTTCAAGATTGCAGTGTATATTGGAACATGGACTTGCCGAGATTGGACTGCGCATCCACATTTGTTTATCTAGTGAGCAAACGATAAGATCTACCTGCTTGAATTGAATATACTATAGCTGGAAATGGCATGGTCATAACAAATTCTGTCAGAAGGTACCTGGTTATCTTAGAGCTGCTGCAATACTGTAAAGTTTACTCTAAAACGAGTGACAACTGGTGTCAGATGACTGCTATGCGATGATGCGAGCGTTAATCCTGGTCCATAGAGCAGGATAGTTCGGAATTTTAGTTTAGAATTCAGGTCTAGTTAAGCGGATGGATCGAGAATTTAAGTCCCTGAAACATAGCCTAAGGAGGAAAAATCTTCACTTGCATAATCTGTGTGAGATTCTCACCGTCATATGACCGGGAAGAACACCGAACAGGCGAACACCCTATTGTCCTATACAGATGGTCAGAGATTCATCCGTGTGCAGTTTACGCGGCACAGGCCTACGCCATTTGGACCGCGGTTGTCCATTTAATAAGCTGAAAAGGTTAGGAGAGACGTTTTTATGTTGTTTGCTTTAAAATTTGTGCAACTTATATTAAAAAAAAGCATTAAAACACCGCTAATATTAGAGCATTGGCATACATGACCCCTGAGTTGCACACATATGAGGTGAGTGAAGAAGCACACAGAAAAGGCCTCAGTGCTCCTCGAACAAGGGCCGGCATAATAGAGCACTGCCGAGCCAGGGCGGTCTGCTGCAAAAGCAGGCAGGTGGTGCTCACGGGTCACGGCACGGGGAACTATCGATCAGAGAAATCGAGTTTGCCGATAGGTTCCCCCGCAGGCAGCGTACGTGTGCGAGTGACTATTTCCTGTAGCATCCGATAGGAAACGCTTCATGTCCACCCACGCACGTACGGTGCACTGGTGGAGACGCTTACATTGGACCGTGCGGCACCGGCCGGGTAACGACATAATGTGACGGTGGACGGACGGAGAACGCCATGGCCCAAACCTGGAACAGGAGCAAGTTGTTTGCTTTGAGATTGGTGCAGATGGTACGCGGTGACTGGTGAGAGCTAATTAATGGGGTCTAGTTTGATGGAATGGACAGGTCCCAAGTAGAACGTAGTTGAAGCTTTTTTTTTTTTTTGTTAGCATAAATGAAAGGTAAATAGTAGTTATTTATCCTTTCGTTTGTTTTAAAATTTATATACTTTGTATTTAAAGGAAAAATATTAAAGCACTGCTTTCTTCTTTCTCCTCTCTCGCACGGAGTCGCGAGTCTCACCACTGAACCAGCTGGGAGGCGAGCAGGAGCGGCGCCAGCTTGTCGAACCAGAAGTTCGTCCACTTCGCGCTGGAGCAGACCCGCCTCCGCACCACCCTCACCCATCCCAGGTTCTTGCTACCCCAACTCATCTCTTCACCTTCTTGAGCCTGTTTGTACTATGTGAACCTGTTTTTTCATGCAATGAAACGGGCTTGAAGGTTTCTGTTCACCGCGTGATTTGGGTCATGTTGCTACTCACTACTTACTACCACGCGCAAGGTTGCTAATTATAGTTTGGATGCATGTTAGTGTGTCCATTGCAGGACTAGTAGGTTGAACTAGATGCTCCTACCTCGGTAAATTTCAGTCCGTAAGAAAATTGTGCTTGCTACTATCAGCTGAAATTTTGATGCTTGAACTTAATCTGACACTGCCGGCTCTCCTAACATCGCTGTGTCTAGCTACCTCTGCGGGCAAATCTCTTGCAAAAAATGACCCAAGTAAAGGCCTTCTTTCTTCACTTGCATCCATTCATTGCGATTAGTTGTTTTTTTTATTCGAAGCATTTTGTACATACTAGTTCAAATCTATGCAAAATAACCCGTTCTGCATATTCGATTGATTTAGTTATTTAATCTATAATGTTGATCTGTTGCTAGTTTGTCACATAAAGGCCCCAACTGAGAACTGTACTTGTTTTGCTTCTACTTGAGATCACAGCAGGCTACTAAGTGTGAACATTTAATTCTGCAATTTTCAATCTTAAATATCAGAAAAGTCAGGTCTTCCTACGAGCTCAACTAGCTTGGTACTTGCTGTCAATGTTTCTTTCTCGTTGCACATATCAACTTTGTCTTGTCTCATGCTTTCAGGAAAAGTTTAAGTTCATAAAAGCCAAGGATGATAATATTGTTTTCCGTGCTCTCTCGTTCAGTGCCCCCAAAATTAGACTGCTTCGCAGCTTGACAATTGAGAAGAAAAGCTCAGTTCAGGTACTTCGTCTGTGTTGGTGCTCTAGTTCAAGTTTCCTGGACTAAAACTCTCCCAAGAACTTTTTGAGGACTAAGACTCTCCAAGAACTATTCCAGAAAAAATATGAACTGACAATTTGATTTGCATGTTAATTCGATTCAATGTACTTATATTTGATGTCACTATTAATCCATTCCACAATTAGCCATCAGCTACCTCATAACTGACCTTATGCCCTCAAGTTGCTCTGGCATGCAAGTGTCTTCGATTTGGTACCTGAAATTTTCTATAGTGCCTTTGACTGCTTAATAATCTAGTAATGTTGTTTTTTCCTGAACTTTTCTCTTCATTCCCAAATTAATATTGATTTTAATGCTGGTTTAAGCATTTTCTTGGATCTTCTTCAGAGTGATTTGGAGCATCTATTTTTAGTCATTGTTTAACAGGATTCACAAGAAACACCATCGTTGCTTTAATTTGATCTTTCTTAGGTTTTATGACTGTGTTTTTGGTGATGCAGCAAACAATGAACTGCCTAGTTAGGTTGTCGGATTCTCATTTTACTATTCTTGCTTACTAGTTACTGTTGAAGGTCTTATCAGGCATATGATCCACTATACTTATGATGCATATGCCTATGCAGGTTCTTGACTTAGCTGCTTTCTCTGAACCTGACTACGATCTTCCTATATTTTGCGCCAACTCTTTTACAACTCCTGCACAGTTTATTGTTGTCATGTAAGTGTCTGAAAATGGTTGGCATTAATTGCAAGCAAAATGTGTTGTGTTTTTATTCATGCAGTGCGTAAACTCAAATGTAAATATCACATGAATGGATTATTTGATCTACACGTAGGGACCTTAATCCGTTGTATGATACCACTGTACACAAGGAATACAAAGAGAAGTACTACAGGAATTTGATGCCTCTTGTACAGAAGTATAGTGAGGTACTTGGGTCTGGTCCTTCACCCAACGTATTACCTCATAAATTTTCCTATATTAGGTTTATATATGTAGCTCGGTATCTTTATTTAGAGGAAATGCAGCTTCTGCCTTGGGCTCTCCAATTGTGATCTGGACCATATTTGAGCCAACTGAATGCAACAACCAAGTTCTACGTTAAGCTTTAACGGATTACTATAAGGTATGCACCGATTATTTTATTAATTTTCTCAGAAGATTCATGGGAAGACGTGTAGTTTGAAGGTCTGTGTTCTTTTTCTGCCAATATAAGTTTTTAGGCCGAATTTCTTGAAGAACTATTCTGTGGTGTGGGGCCATCCGTTTTCAATGTTCTGACTATGCAGGTCTGGCTTGAGTTTAATGGATCAAGCAGTTAAACAAAATGACAAAGCAAAAATTGTTCGTAATCAAGAAGCACAACATAAATATCTCATGTGGAGAGCTGAAAAGGTTTGTTCTTCTATCAAAACTGCGCGATTAGAAAATTATATATTCATTGACTTGTATTTGAGTATTTCTTGCACCAAACTACTACTGCTCCCTAGGTAGTTTTTATCTTGTGTAAAATAACTTGTACAAAGGATCTTTCGTTAATCTTGTGCATTGTCTATGGGCAGGATCCTGGCTATCCTCTCTTGAAGAGGCAAATTGGTGAAAGTCACACCAAGGTCATCCAGCACTCCCTCCTTAAATCGTTCTTGCCTCGGCACGTTGACAAATTTGCCTTCTCCCCCTCTACATGGAAATTCGGGGGCATCCTTACAGCCTAGTCCAGCTCCAATTTCAATGGAAATGTCATCTTTCAAAGTTCTTTCGCCATCACTGTTATCTTCACTTCTAATCATGACACCCATCCTCGGAATCTCACCAACATTTATGGCCTTTATGCTAAAGCCGGCAAGAGATGAGTTCATTGACTAGTTCTCCCAGCTCAACCTCCAACAAAACCTAAACTGGATTTTCATGGGAGATTTCAATTTCATCTGTTCGATCCAAAACAAAAACAAGCCTGGCGGCAACATCCATGATATCATGGTATTCAATAGCGTCATCAGTGCGCCTGATTGAGCTACCCCTTAAAGGTCGTAGCTTCACTTGGAGTAATATGTAGGAAGATCCGTTGTTGCAGCAATTGGATTGGTTCTTTACCTCCCCAGATTGGACCTCTGCTTAACCTAACACCACAGTTGCCGCTCTGGCAAAGAACATCTCGGACCACGCTCCATGCCTCATAAGCGTCCAAACAAACATTCCTAGGTCTAGTCTATTTAGGTTTGAGAACTACTAGATTGATCATCCAAGATTCTTTGACCTAGTTCAACGGTCCTGGAACATCCAGGTCCATGGCACTGACGCAGCCAAAACTCTCAACACAAAGCTAAAGAACCTAAGGAGACACCTAAAAGACTAGAGTAAGCATTTATCCAATCTCTCGAACCTCATCAAGAACTGTAATGCGGTCATCCTCCTTTTGGATAAATTGGAAGAGAGAAGAACTTTATTCCGCACGGAGCTCAATTTCAGACTCATTTTGACAAATCACTTGGCTTGGTTGCTCCATTACAAACACACTTGGCTCGGTTGCTCCATTACAAACAGCTCTATTGGAGAAAAAGAAATACCATACACTGGATGAAACTTGGCTATGAAAACACCAAATTCTTTCACTCAATAGCAACATAAAGAAACAGAAAGAACAAGGTCACTCATCTTCACACAGAGGATGTCAACATTGTAACTAATCACCATATTAAAGCAGCTATCCTGTGGACTACCTTCAAGTGCAAGATGGGTATTTCCAACCAACCAATCATGCATTTTGATCTCTTTGAGTTAGTTTCTAATGTCAATGGCCTGGACTATCTGGTTCTTCCCTTCACAAAAGAGGAAATTGATAGTGTCGTGCAATCTCTTCCCCTTAACAAAGCCCTGGGTCTAGATGGCTTCAATGGTATGTTCATTAAAAATGCTGGCACATCATTGTGGATGATTTTTACTCTCTCTGCAATCAGTTCTACTCACAGGACATTAGTGTCTAAAGCATAAATGGTTCTTTCATAGTGTTGGTGCCAAAGAAAATTTGTCCCCAGATAGTCAATGATTATATGTCTATCTCACTGCTCAATTTCAATTTGAAGCTGATCACAAAACTCCTAGCAAACAGGTTGCAGAATATCATCCTGCAACTAGTCCATAGAAATCTATAGGATTTCTGAAGACTAGAACCAAGATTGTCTAGCATGGGCATTCGAATATATCCATCAATGTCACCAAAGCCGAAGACAAATTGTTATCATTAAGCTAGATTTCGAAAAGGCCTTTGACACATTTGAGCATTCTATCATCGTAGCTATGATGAGACAAAAAGGTCTCCCCCAGATATGGATCACTTGGACCCAACAGATCCTCTCATCTGCTTCCTCCTTTGTTATCCTAAATGGAGTTCCAGGCATAGTTGTCATGGCGGTCTGGCTAGGTGCGGCGAGCCCAGAGCGCCTGGACGCCTAGACGATGAAAATAATAAATAATATCTCATATGATATGGAATTAACTAAATATACCTCATATGAAGTAATTTAGAGATGTTAGGTTATTTCCTAATTGGACAAGAATTTTGCAACTAACCACTAATTAATAGCAATGTTAACTTCAGCCTTGGGCTTACCAAAGTATAAGTGGCACACTTTCTTTCACGACGAGAGTGGCCAGAGGTGAATCCATTCACTGTCAAGTAGCTGTCAAGAAGGAGGGCTTCTCTTTGTTGCTTTCTGAGCTGCCTCTCCTTCTTCTGCAAGAAGAACAAATGGTTAAGATTTATTATAAGTTGAGAATAGCCAACTATTCTATTCTATGCAGACAATTTAACTCTCTGAGAGCTCCAGTTGGATACCTTGTGAATCTTTTCAATCTCTAGAAGATAATCGATCTTCAACTTCTTGCCAAGTGAGACTTCTGTCCTGTTCCTGCTTGAAAAAAGTTTTTCCTACATAACAATATCGAGACAATTCCCCAAGAAGAACAAGAAAGATGACCATATTTTTTCTTTTTCTTTATTTTTTTTTATATTTTTTAGCTGGGAAGCCGGAGCCGGAGCTGAGTTGAGCCGAGAAAGCCGAGGAAGCGGAGCCAAAGCTGAAGACGATTTAAAGTTGGTTTTGTGATCCGATTAAAATCCAGTCATGGCTTTCCTCTCCTTCGCGGGCGGGCGACACGACCGGAGCTTGGGTCGGCAGCGTCGTGGCCTTCCTCTCCTTCGCGGGTGGGTGACGCGATCGGAGCTCAGGCCGGCGGCGACATCGGCACGTTAGCGGGAGGAGCTTCGATCGGCGTCCCCCTCGGGAAGGAGGAGTAGAGGGGATCGCGAAGCGCCTCTGCGGCCGCCTCAGATTTGCCCTTATCACTTGTCATCACCATTCGGCGCTCGCAAAATTCGACTGCTGCGACGCTCGGTCGGCCGCTGCCTCGACTGGATGTCTAGGCGGTGGCCTAATGCCCTCCAGTTGAGGCAGCCAGTCCTGGCATCTCCCTCCAACCGCCGGGACGCCTAGGCATCAACTAGGCGACGTCGGGACAACAAAGGTTCCAGGCAAACAATTTGATGCAAAAGAGGAGTAAGACAAGGAGATCCATTGTACGCACTCCTTTTTGTTCTACCTGTTGATCTGCTACAATCCATAGTAAACAAAGCTGCTCAAAGAGGTATCATCCAACGACCAATCTCAGTACAAGGTGATTCAGACTACCCCATTGTTCATTATGCGGATGACACTCTTTTGATCATGCTAGCTTGTGCCAGACAGCTGATTTGTATGAAGAGCTTCCTAAGTACCTTACAGCTTCCATTGGCTTGAAAATCGACTACCACAAATCATCAATGTACCCAATCAATGTGGACACAGAACAGCTTACCATTCTTGTAGACACCTTCAGATGCTCAAAAGTACAAATGCCTTTCACTTATCTTAGATTGACCCTTGGGACCACAATACCAAAGATCAAGAACTATGCTCCCCTCATTGACAGAATTGAACGTTGGCTCACGGACAGTTCATCATTCCTTATGGAGGAAGACTTACCATGGTGAACTCAGTGATGTCTCTCCTACCGACTTACTACATGTGCACTCTCAAATTACCCACAACGGTAATCAACCATATTGATAGAGCCCGAAGGCACTGCTTACAGAGAAGATCTGACGATCTTCAAAAAAGAAGCCCATCATTGGTAGCTTGGAACAAGGTATGTGTTCCTAAAAACAAAGGAGGATTGGGAGTTGTGAACTTAAGCATCCAAAACTGGGCCTTGCTATTCAAACACATGAATAATTTTTACAACAAGAAGGATACTCCATGGGTTCACCTCTTATGGAGTAAGTACCATCAAAATTGCATTCCTCATTCTTCCAGGACGCTTGGATCTTTTTGGTGGAGGGATATCATGAAGATGGCTGATCATTTTTGAGGTATTGCAACCACAACTGTAGGCTCGGGAACAACAATGAGCTTATGGAAAGATTTATGGAACAATAACCTCCCCAGCATCAAGTTTCCAATCCTCTTTTCCTACGCCAAGAATGTTGATATTTCAGTCTCATCTTTCTTCCATGAAGCATATTGGGCAAACCACTTTAACTTACCCCTTTCGGGACAGGCCTTCACTAAACTTCAATAGCTCACAACCCTTTTACAAGATTTCAATTGCTCTCCCACAACACAGGAGCATTGGAGTTACATCTAGGGTCATTCTATCTACTCGGCCCGAAATTATTATAAGCATATCTTCCAAGCCATCTTTGCCCTGGCGCCCCCAAAATGGATTTGGCGCACCAGATGTGTCCCCAAGCTACAAGTTTTTGCCTGGCTACTCCTCCAAGACCACCTCAACACCAAAACCATGCTAATTAGGGGGAAATGGTACATAGGGCAGGACACGTACTGCAACCTCTGCGTTCATATGGAACAGAAAACAACTGCACACCTATTCTTTGAATGCCAATTCAGCAAGGAATGTTGGTAATTCCTTGGTGTTCACTGGGATTCCGCCATCAACATCTTTCAGAGGATTCAAAGAGCTAAGCAAAATTCTGCCCACCCGTTCTTCATAGAGATTTTTTATCGTTGGCTCATGGCATATCTGGAAACAACGTAATAGAAAGATTTTTAATCAAGTTAATTGTGGTGATCCACATAATATGCCCAGGGTAATAACAGTAATACCATCACTATTCTGAGTTAATTACACTGATCTCGGCATATTAGTTAATAGAATATCGAGAGCACCTGATGTTTTATCAGTTAATACACCGTATTCAGAGTGTTGTAGTACAACAATCCATTGCCATGCAGGCTATATGTCCATGGATATCAAGCTTTTACATATTACATATAGTACATCTATAAATAATTTACATAAATATTAAGTACATAATGGATCGATGGTCTCCACTATACGATCCACTAATCCACCCAGTTCTCCTGATAGTCCTCCGCTGCATCATCACCCTGCCCCTGCGGGTTATCCTCAGACCATGCCTCACACCATGCCTCACAGACGAATCTATAGTCCTCAGCTTCTAAGCAAAGAAGGAGTTAAGCAAGGGTGAGTACAGAAGTACTCAGCAAGCATTAATAACAAAATGCATTATATAGATTCCCCCCCCCCCATCATCCATCTCATGTCCATATTCCTTTCAAAACTGTTTTCTAAGAACATAGGGTTTTGTTAGGAAAGTGTGGGTTTCCTATTTTATTTATTGAAATTTCTGCTAACACTCGTATTTGTGGCAGACTTAGCTTTCGTAGCCTCCAATCCAAGAGACATGCATAAATTTATGATTTTACCCTGCGCAGGTTTGTACCACGTTACCCATAGTGAACCCAACCTCAGTTGAGAACCCAAAATGTTTATCGCTACTCAGGTATTAGATCTCCAACCCTGACACTGTTGCCAATTGTACTCCAACTAACAACGGCAATACTCATCTCATAGAGTTTAAATATAGCGCCCCGGAATCAACCGCAGCTGAATTCCAAAACAGTGTACCTCACTAGGACTCCCAGTGTACCCAGCTTCTCACTCTTAGTTATCTACTCTTACTCAATACGGAGATCATAATACCATCATAGGATAACCTTTTCTGATTATTTCCACACACTATGGTTGATACGAAAATACGGCTAATTGCCTTAGTGTAGTGGTTCATCCTTATGTGCTAACCTATTTAGAGGGACCCACCGGCAATGCTCATCTCTATGGCACCCTCTACCCACCATACATATATATACGTTACCGGTTCCATTCGTTGGATGAGACATTTCAATACATCCCCAAATCAAACAATGCCCTCAGCAACCACCATCAATTCCACATATCCATAACCAATTACTGTCGCAGCAATTCATCATCAAAACCATCTTTCCAACCGCATCTGATTTATTGTTTTCTTTGATATCACATATAAGTAAATATGATTGATTAAAAATATTTAAATATGATCAAGAAATTGCTTGCCTGGATTTTGGTACAAATCATCCTCGCTCAACGGCTGTTGAAGATCACTGGTCTGATTTGAATTAATTCCTGAAAATATAAGTAATATCAGTAGATTTTTGTTTGTTTTATGGTGTCCAACCTTAATTAAATTTATTATTTGATTTACATATAATGCTTCTTTTGAAAATTTTGGGATATTTTTAGTTTTAAATTATTTATTTTAAGTATGACAACTTGTTTATTAAATTTACTGGGATTTTAAACCTACATTTACTTTTTTTATGTTAAAGGGGTGTAGATCAGATTTTTATCTCTTTTTAGAGATTTTATTTTATTTCTCTCTCTCTCCTTTTTCTTTCTTCTTTTTTTCACTCGGCTGGCCCTTATCCTCTTCGTCTCTTTCTTTTCCCCCACTTCCTCTCTCAATCCTGGCTCCTCCCTCGATATGCCCCTTCCCCCTCCGGTGCTAGGCCGGCTGCAGTCGCCCAGCCTCCGCACGCCGCTCTGGGCCTCCGTCCCCTTCTCCTGGCCCCACGCCACCTCCGCCTAGGCCGAGCGTTCGGCCCATGCCCGCGTGACCCTGCGCCTCCACCCAGGTGCGCTCTCGTGCCCTCGCCGCCGTTGTCCCCACCTGGCTGGGCCCTGCTCCCAGTTGGGCTACCCAACCGCCGAGCTGCCTCCCCCTCCTCCCTGGCCGACTCCCTCTATGCCATGCTAGGGTTTGGTAAACCACCCTAGCTCTCCTCCCCACTTTCACTACTAATTGGTGCCTTGGACTATGTGCTATGTAATGTTAAATTTTGTTCATATATGTTTGTTCTGGGTTGATGATGATTATGGGGTGATCTTTAGATTTGGCGGTGTTATGACGACACTAGGAGACTTCCTGTACACCAGGGAATGTGGTGGTCTTCGAGCACACGTAGTGCCGCCTCTACAACGATCCCTACTGAGACCACTAATCCATCTTATTGTCTTTAGCCTCTATACTGGTTTTTGCTACTATTATTCCTATGTTTGTGCTATGGCCAAGAATGTGGGTTACATGCTATGTGGGGGATGAAAAGAAATGCAGGTTGTGGAGGTGATGGTGCTGGGGTGGCTTGCCTTTGCTCCTTCTTGCTCCTGGTCTTGAGCTTGTGGTGACCTCCTGGCTTCCTAGTCTCCCGCTCTTTGGGGCTTCATGGCTTGTTGGTGCTTGTGGTGGTGACTTGTTCCTAGGGCTTGGTATAGCGACCTGCATAATTAGCCCGGGGTAACGACAGTCACACTACCATTAAGCCAAGTTAATTATGCGACTCTCGGCATAGTAGCTAACAAAATATCGGACTACCTGATACTTTATCAGTTACTATACCATATTTAGAGTGTTGCAGCAAAACAATAATTAGAGACTAAAAATAGAACTCTTTATTACCATCCATTGAGCCATGTAGGGCTATATGTCCATTACCTTCATCTTACATGGGTTCCAAATATAGCAAAATACATTACAACCACCTATTACCCTGATGGCCTGCCATAGCGGGATATGTTCTATTAAACCCTCTAGTCCTCCTAATAGTAGTAGTAGTAATCCTCCTCTTGCATGTCCTGGTTATGCGAACAATCCTTACCCAGGCCTCGTAGAAGGGTCCATAGGACTCACCTTCTAAGCAAGGGGGGATTTAAGCAAGAGTGAGTATATGAGTACTTAGCAAGCATCAATAGCAAAATGCAATAGATGACTTTTCTCTCATTCCAATCCAAATCCATCTAATGATCACCTTACCTCGAAATCCACTTTTACATAAATTAACTTTTAGTTTTCTTTAAGAGTTGTTTATTTTAAACTTTGGGAAATAGCTACTAACATTGTATATGAGACAGACTTAACTTCCGTAGTATCCAATCCAAGAGACTGGTATAAATTCATGATTTACCCTGCGCTGGTTTGTATCACTTTACCCGTAGTGACACCATCCTGTGATGCCCTAGAATGTTTATCAATAATCCAGTATTAGATCTTTAATCCTGCACTCAAGTTGGGGACACCTATCATAGGCTACCCCACAACTCGCAGATACAGTTGTACTTCGGCTACCCGCCGATAGTAATTCTACCAATGGCTTCAAATATACCGCCACCAAGTGGTCCTGCCCTTCGGGCCTACCAGCATATCTTAGAGGCGCACCCTAGATTTCTTACCCAATGTGGAGATTCTAACGCCTTCATAGGACAACCTTTTCTGACCAATTTCACATACTATAGTTGATACTGGTTTTACGGTTCATTGCTCAAATGTTAGTTGTTTGACCTTATATTATAGCCTATGTAGAGGACCCCACCGGCATGACAATCCTTCTCATCGGTGCCCTCTACCAACCATATTAAACATAGCCAACCATTCTATTAACTAAATTAACCAATCTACTACTAAATCTAATTATCAATCCATCCATCCATTTTTCAACCCATTCTTTCCAGCCGCATCCGATTTCATGTTTTCATTTGGAATATAAGTTTTCCTATGCAGTGATGATATAGGTAAGTATATAAAAGCAGCTGAAAACATTTAATAAAACATGATCAAAGGAACGTTTGCCTGGTATAAACTCTGAAGGTACGGCCTCGCTCGAATGTTGGGTCTGGTGGTCTAGTGGGTTCTGCTCTTGTTATGAAAATCATAGCATATTAATCTATGGCCATTCTATTTGAACATGAGTTATGGCGTCCAACCATTCCAATAGTTAGAATTTCATTTATATGAAGGGTGTTGATTTTCATTTTTATTTGTTCATGCATTTATAAGGTTATGTTTAACTGCTCATTTACTTAATGCAGCTATTTACCATCTTTTCGATTTTTAGGCATACAACTAGCTAATTACTTGAACTAATCGCAGATTACGACGATCTACCCATTTTCTTAGTTTTTTCCCTCCCTATTTACTTTTCTCTTCTTTCTTTTAATCTCTTTTCCTCTCCTCTCACTTTTTCTTTCTCCTCTCTCCTTTCTTGTTCTCCTGCTCTCTGCTTTCAGTGGCCGAAGCCTCTCGGCTCTCTGCCTCTCCTCCCTTTTTCTTTTTCTACCCTCTCCTACTCTTTTCAATCGACTTCTCTCTGCCTCTACTCGGTTTCTTCTCCCTGCTCTGGCTCGGCAGTCTCTGGCCGACCTAGCTCAGCACTGGTGCCACCCCTAGCTCGCTCCCCCTCTCGGCTTGGCATCGGCCTCTCCCCCTTCCTGGTCGACTCTTTGGCTCTCTCTTCCAGCCGAACTCCCCTACTTTCTTAGGAGCTCTCCTCTACGGTCGGCCCCTAGCTTGGCCTCTGGCTCGGTCGAACCCTAGCCTTGGCTCCGACCAGCCCGGTCTCCTATCATGGTTTTTTTCTACTGCTTTGCCATTTGGATTTTGGGTTTGCTTCTACTGGTTGGTTAGCTCTTGAGGTAAGCACAGTCTATGATGCTAAAGAGGGGTGTGCTCTAGGTTTGGGAGACGGGGTGATGACACTGGCGACATCCGTGCTCCGATGAGAGCACGATGGTGGCCAGGACGCTCCTTGCGGGCCCATAGGGTTACTCCCCTACTGAGACCACACTGGTTCTTCCCTGATCTATTCTCTACTCTACCCAATCTACTCATTTTACATACTACTTTGCTAGCATTTTTACTACTGAGCACCTGATGGGATGGCTCGGTTTTGCGTTGATGGTGGTACTGGTGAGATTTCTGGGGTCGGAGACAACGAGGTGACTGCGGTTCAGTCTCGATCTGGGCCTCTTCCTCCGGTCGATTCATTCCTTGTTTGGCTCGGCTTGCTCCTGGCTGGGCTCCTCCTTCCTGGCTTCTCCTCTTGGCCTTCCCTTCTGGCTCCTAGTGTGCTCCATTTTGCTTGGCTTCGGTTTGGAGATGGGGAAGTGGAAAATGAGTGTAAGATCGAGGATGCCGACTAGAGGGGGGTGAATATGCGGCTTTTAAAAATTACTCTACGAATTTCTACAAATCAATTCACCACTAATTACCCTTATGCCAAAACCTTAACAATAATTAATGCGAAAGCGATAAACTAAGGTTTTGACAATTAAAGCCTAAACCAACTAGGCTCACTATGTGCACTAACTAATTATGTCTCTAACAATAATTGCAATTCTAACGACAAGCAATCAATCAATTTAATTCTATGAATATAAATTGCTTGAATAGAAATAACAAATACAATGCAAGCACAAGAGGCACAATACTTTTTACCGTGGTGTTCGGAGACTTGCCGGTCTCCCCTAATCCACGTTGAGGCTAGCCCAAACCACTTTGGATCGGCTCCACGAATTGAGCATCCGCCTCGAATCTACTAGTGGTAGTTCTTTCCCCCTCCGGATAGGCAAGCTCCAACCTTCACAACTTTGCCGGGGCTTCTCACAATCTCCGTTGAGAAGCTCACCGCGCACGATGCCTCCACACACCGTCTAGGTGTCGGCAAACACCAAGAGTAACAAATCAAGCCCTCTAGCTTGAACTCCACCAAGTACAACACATGTACTCCGGTGACCTACTAAGTACAACACATGCACTAGGATCCTCCTCAAGTGCAACACATGCACAAGAGGCCCTCAATCCACTTTCTAATTGCAGCACATGCAATTAGAGGCTCACACTAGCTCAAGAAGCAAATGGGAGAGAGCAACACATGCACACAACTCCCACACACTCTAGCATTTAGTCAATGCCCCCAAGACCTCATTTTATAGCCTCGAAGCCAGAACTAGCCATTGGGGAGCAAATATGGAAAAACTCAGAATTCCCGGTGTTACCGCCCTACTAGGCCCGGTAGCACCGGCCTACAGGCCAACGGCTACAAAACTAGCCGTTACAGGAAATCTTGTAGCACTGGCCAATTGGGAGCGGTGCTACCACTCGAGCGGTAGCACCGGCCTCGAGTTGACTGCAAAAACACCCCTCTCTGGAATTCACATCGACTAGAGGGGCGGGAACACCGGACCTCTGGTGCTACCGGTAGGGGTGCAAACAGAGCGGATACGGACGGATTTTACTCATCCCGTATCCTATTCCAAATTTTTTCTCGGATATGGAGTCGGATACGGATAGTGCCGGATTCGAATACGAATGCGGGTTACCTCGATCACGAATACAGAGCGAATATGGGTCATTCCGAATACGGTTAGTCTCGGTCACGAATATTTAGTCGGATAATGCGTAAAAATAGAAACCATGTCACACATATTAGGATCTATCAACTATACGATATGTCCAAAATGCAACTATATTAGTACGTTAGCAAGTAGATTTAGTACATCACTCGATAACAAGGAGTAGTTAAGCAAGCATTTGATTAGGACTAGTTAAGCCAGTAGTATCTAGCAAGTAGCATTGTAACTAGTTAAGCAAGCATATGAATACTCTCTAAGTAGCGAATTGAAATCATGGTATTTTCATCAAGAAACTGGTAGCTAACAATCAGGAACCAAGGGGTAGCAAAGGTAGCAAAGCATCTCTGAGTTCTTTTCTGGGAAGAGCAATTCGCAACTGCCTGACTCAAAACATATGAAGTAGATCACATGGCAACTAGAGGTTACCTTCAGTAGGGTGAGTGCTTTGTCCCCTTACAACATCCACATGGCAAATGTACAAAGCAACCAGGATTACTGCATACTGGAAACCTCCAAAGTTGGCCATTGTCTGTACAAGATCAGCAGCAACTTGTCATCTCATGTATATATCAGTACGGGATGTACAAATTACAATGCAAATGAGAAGCAGCTTCAATGTACAAATGAGATACAATAAAGTGACCATAAGTCAACTGTTCCCAGAATCAAGCAATTATCACCTAGAATGCCACAAAACATTGGATATTAAATAGATACTAGAATACACATGGTTATAGTTAACAACACCCAAGAACTGACCAAACTCTACAGTCATACTTGGAGTCAATAAGTATATATGTTGGGGAAAAATACAGGGGAAACATATACGTTTATTGTCAGTGCTTACTGCTTAGTAACCTAGCTTTGTGTATATATTTCTAATTTACCTCTTGAATGCCCTGTAACTGGGAATTCAACTTAAAAAAACAAACCAAATAGCCAAGTTTTATAGCTGATCCAACAAACTATAGTTTATCCACTAGAAATTTAGAATATGGCATATTGCTGAAAAATCAAAGCCACCTGCACATGGTAGTTAACACTAGAAATTTAGAATATGGCATATTGCTTGATGCAAGTTAGAAGTCCTGGTGGACCTGATTATCTCCGGCGCCATGCGGCCAGAGGAGGCGGACCTGCGCTGGTAGGACACCGAGGAGGCGGACTTATGCGGGGACCCGGCCATAGGAGGTTGACCAGCACGGGGGCGCGGCAGAAGGGGGCTGACCAGCGCATGGGCACGGCTGGGCCCGAAGGAGGCGGACTAGCTCGGGGACACGGCTGGGCTCAGAGGAGGCTGACCAGAGCGAGGACATGCTGGAGGAGGTGAACCAGCGCGGGGACACGGTCGGCCCTGGATGAGGCAGACCAACGCAGCTGCACGGGGACACTGCCGGAGGAGGCAGAGTAGGAGCCGAATCTGCGAAGGCAGCCAAGAACCGCCAGAGGTGGAGGCTGCAGGCGATGGAGGCCGTTGAAGGTGGCCGGCCGTGCGACGCGAGGGTGAGCCGGGACCCAGGCAGGGAGATCTTCGCGGTGGCGGCCAGCTGCTCTACGCGAGCCCCAAACTTGGGACTTTGGGTTGGGGATTTTGGACATTAAGATTTTTACCGGATACTAACCGGGTAGCTCCGAATTTATTTCCGAATATGTCCGAATCCGACGGATACTTTTATTCCGTATCCATTTCTGTATCCGAAAAAACTATCCGAATCCGAATCCGATATCCAAAAAAAATCTCGGATATTCAAATTTACGCTCCGAATACTATGCAAATTTATTCGGACGGACGGTCGGTCGGGAACTATCCGCTCCGTTTGCACCTCTAGCTACCGGGATACCATGGGCGGTAACACCAGACTGCCAATCCCCCAAAAACAGCCTCTCTGGAATTTTCACACCAGGGGTTCATCCGGTGCTACCGCTCGGTAAATAGCACCGCCCTGAACCCCAAAATATCGTCTCGAGTTTTACACACATGCTGGGCCAGTGCTACCGCTTGTCTGGCAGCACCGTCCACCCAGCTTAGAAACAGATTTTTCACCAAAAATCTTTTCTTTCCAAATCAAACACCCATAAAGATGAATTCTTTGAGTTATGTGATGATCAACACATGATCAAGCAATTTGCAAAACACATTTGCAAACCCAATTTACATTCTCCAAAATCGCATTAAGCACAACTTATTTGCAAAACATATTCACAAATAAACCACGAACTTATGAGATCAATCCTCAAGGATCAACACATGATCCCGACACTTTGCAAAACGCATTTGCAAATGCGAACACATGCTTTAGGATCGAAACCCGTAACTTCCAGCTCATTTGCAAAACATATTTGCAAATAACAAATCCATTCAATATTTTGCAAAAACACATTTTGCAAACTCAAAGCACAAACCAAGCTTAGCCTTGTGATGATCAGCACATGATCCAATCACAAACTAAAACACCAAAGCATGAGCTCTCTATTTGCAACACATGCAAATCTCTAGCACCATGCAAAACAACCACTATTCAAATCAAGTTGCATGAGTTCTCTCCTTTTGCAACACATGCAAAACTTAGCTCAATGCAACAACCAAAATAATCTCAAGTGCATGAGCTCTCTATTTGCAACACATGTAAATCTCGAGCTCCATGCAACCACTTTAAACCAAATTGCTTGAGCTCTCTCCTTTTGCAACACATGCAAAACTTAGTTCCAAGCAATAACCACATAAACAACATTGCATAAGTTATCTCTCTTTTTCAACACATGCAAATCCATAGCTTCATCCAAAAACCAAATCAATTAAGATTCAATAAAGAAGCAAACACGAGCTCCCTTATTTGTAACACGTACAAATACATAGCTCATGCAAAATCCAATGTACAAGCTTCACCCAATCGCAACACATGCCAAATGGTTAGCTCCATGCAAAAATCCGATCAAGAAAGGGAGCTAGAGTGAACTGGATTGAGTTCATCAACACATAATGAAGCTCAAGCTAAATGACTCAACCTCTCTTAATAGTACGACACCTAACTAGCAACCCGGTCTCCCATCCAAACACCGAGGCCGGTAAATGACTAGGAACACATTCTTAGCCCTAACTAGTTATACCTTTACCTCTAGCGATCCACTTGGAGTTTTTATGATTTTCAATCATCTTCTCTCTAAGATCGAATCTTCTTCTTGTTCATCAATACATGATGAACCTTCTCTAGCCCTTCTCTTCACTTCGGAAACACCTCTTGAAGCTCATCAACACATGATGACTTCTCGTTCCCGATTCTTTATCTTTTTGGACTCAACCTACTTCACAACTCATTGAAGATGTTAGTCCAACAAACACGGTTGTCTCAATCATCATTGCAATCCATTAACACATAATGGATGCCTCCAAGATCGATTGAGTACAACCCAAATCAATTTGAATGATTAATTATGTGTTGAGTACTTTGATGTAACTAATTATTCATTATACTCAAGAATTTTCCTCTTGTCCTTAATCAATAAAGAGACACCATCAACACATGATGAAGCGTTCTTTGATTTGCTTAAAAGACAGCCGAACTCAATTTAAATTTCATTTAAATTGACATGAGTATATATAACTATACAGGTTTCATATGCTTAATTTGATGGTTAGTAATGATCCATATATGTTTGGAAAAAGAAAGTCAACGGACTTCATGGACGAGGAGGTGGATGGTCTAAGCTATAGCCAATAAAAACGAGGTGGTTTTTTCACGGAGTTTCTAGGGGCGTAAGCAAGGGAAAGATCGCCCGTATTCTTTCTAGTAATAAAAGAATATGGCGATGAGAAATAAGAATCTTGGATCAAGAAAAAATGTCTACTAATCTAGAACTAGCACGAATGGAGCTTAAGAAAGAACGTTGTCACTTTCGTCTACCAGCTTCGATGCTGGAAGTGATGAAAATGGGATCAATACATTTAAACCATCAACTGTAGAACAAACTCCATTAAGTATGTGCATATAACTAATTGAACATGGAATCAATATGCACATAATTAATCTTACATTGCATACGAGTTTATTCTATATTTGCATGAGTATACTACAACTACACAAGTTATATATATACTCAAAGGGTTGTTTCAAAGTCTTGATCCTTTATTTTATTTTGCAAGAAGACATGGATCAATACTATTGAAACATCAAGTTAATTATAAACTCCCCCTAGATGTGTACATTCATATAATATATGGAATTGAAAACATAATGCACATCTTTAGTATATAAGTAATGGAAGAGTTCGTCCTTTTTAACTTGATTCCTAAGTATACATTAAACTAATAGAGTGAATATGAGTGCCTACCTTGGGTTTTCCATTTTCCATCCAAATTCGAGACTAATAAGAATGTAACTCAATTAAACATGCTACTCATAATGATTAAATTTGTCATTAAACAATGATTAAATATTAATATAAAACCAATCACCAAAACCTATGAAGCTTGAACTTACAATGGGGAATGCTGGTTACTGCTCTTGGTTCTTGCTCTCTCGGTGGTGGGAATGAACTAGGGGAGAGCACTGGCTTGCTCTTCGGTTTGGCTCTGGAATGTTGACTATGCTTGCTGTGCTCTGAGCTAGAGGATGGCGATGGGGGATGGACTGGCTAGTTGTCTGGCTTGCTCTTGGCTGGAAATGAGGAAAGGGGAGAAGAATGGTTGTGCCTCGGTTGCGATGAAGAGAAAGGGGAGTGAATCTAACTGTGCCCTGGTCTTATCTTTTTACTGTAAACACTATTACCATTTTACCCTCCCTCTCTTACCAGCCACTATGGGTCATATGGTCATTCTACATGCTTATGCTAATCATGGTTATCAGGTTTACTGCCCATTATATACTTGATTAGTGACTTAGTGACTTCATTAGTTAGCTTGAATTTCTCGGTCCTCACACTTGGCCTTCTGGTGGTCTTGTGGTGGCTTGCCTCCTTCCTTGTGGTGGCTTTGCTTGAGAGCTTGGTCTCCTGGAACTTGGCCTCCTGGGAGCTTTGTGCCTGGTGCCTTTTTGCTTGGGGATTTGGTGTTCTGGTGGGTTGCTTTGCCCCTGGTAGCTTTGCTCCTTCCTGGAAGCTAGGCTTGTGTGTGTGTGCTTGGAATGGATGGCTTAGTTGGCTTGTGAGGAAATGAGGTCTGGCTTCGGCTGGCCTTGGGCTATCTCCTTATAACCTTGTGACTCTTTTGGTCTGGGGGAGGTTCTACCTTCACCCTTTACTCTGGGGAAATTACTTTTTTACTATACACATTTTATCTTTTTACCATGTGATATTCTTGGGCATTATTCTTACAATGCTACGGTTACCCGACAACTATAAGTTTGTACATTGCTGGATGATGAAACTCTAGGTAGCGAGAGATGCCGACTGGCCCCGGACGGTCAGGTATCTCCGTGAGCAATACCTTTGTATATGGGTCTAACTGTACACCTAAACTTTTAATTTATGTTTTAATTGCCTTATGCTTATATGAGTATGTGTGGATAACTAACTTTTTCAGAGATCAAAGCAGAAGATCAAAGAAGCCTAGTTTTTTAGGAATTTTGAATTTTCTTGTAATCTTTTTTTTGATGTAAATTTTATTTTTTGATGTACATTGTCATTATACAATTGTATGACATCTGTTAATAAATAAAGTTGATGATTAATATTTGTTGATTAATTTAAGTATGTGTGTGATTAATTTGTGTTAATGATCTCATTTGCAATGATTAAAACTCTGAGTTGTTTCATTAATCAGTCCATCGATGACTGGAAAGCTGATTTGATCGTCGACGTCCGGTTGCACGTGACCAAATTCAATGCTTTTCTTAGACCCATCATAGTTTTTTTGATTAATTCTTCGTAAGGTCTACGCTGTAAGGTATAATTCTGCTTCCTATCTTTCTTCTACCTCCCCCCTCCATTTTTATCTTCTCTTTTGTTTTCTTCCTTTTCCTGTTTTGGATTCTTCTTGTATCATTATTATTATTTGATTTATTTTCCTTCGCAGCAGCAGGAGATTCTTCTACTGTTTTTTTTTCAAAAAAAGTCACCCCAAGGTTGCTTTCTGGCGATCATTGTATTTACACTTACTTTTGACTTATTTTGGGGTATTTGTTGAGCTACTTGTTGCCTTAATGGTTAATATTCAGGAATTGGTGATGGAATTTCTGTTCGAAGGAGTCAATCCTCTTGGAACAAAATCTTTTTTGGACTACTTCCCTGAATATGCACGTGATGACGGGACGACAAACAATAAGAGTATGATCGGGAAGTCTTTTGAGACTAGACCTTGGGATGCTATTGGAGAATTCATTGGTGATGCTGATGCAGGATAAAAATCTGTGCTGTGTCATCTGCGTGAGCGTTTTTTGGTTCCCACAAAACTGGTCACAATATATTTGCCACGCTCTTGCTTATCTGGTGTTCTTTTCGTGCTTCTCGTTATATACTTGTATGTGGCCGGCCTACTTGTATCCTTGGAATTCCATTTGAGCGACTTCTGTAGTTTGAGAAGTGTAGCCTCCTTCGAAAAAAGGTTGCGAAGAATTCGGTGGATCTGGATCGCGTATATTTGTTGTGCGGTTGCATTGGACGTCTACTGTAATGTGCATAGTTGAAGCATGCAAGTGCTGTACGATCCTGACCCCCCCCCATCGTCTCCCGATTGGCAGGCACGGCTGCCGCTGCCGCGCCGGTCTTATTTGCCCCCTTGTGCTGCAGCAGAGTGGTACCGCGATCATCGCGGGGCAACCGCGACGGACAGCGTGATGTCGACCGCGCCCACGCGAGGAGGCGGTAGACAGCGCGCGCGGCCGCGCACATCCATTCCCTGGAGGCCGATCCGAGCCGAGGCGTTGCATGTTAAGTGTGGTAACGTTGTGCTCTGGCATGCTGCCTGTCTAGGCCGAGTGGCACCTAGTGGTTCGTGACGCGTGCGTTACATGCCATCGACGGTCCGTGCCGTGCGTGGCCGCGGGATGCGCGGACGTGAAGCCGTAAAGAAGACTGAAATAGAGGGGGGTGGGGTGCATTTGGTTGCAGCCGTGCAGGGCAGTGGTCGTACATGAGGACGACCGTAAAGACCAAAGAGAGGGGAAAACAACTAGAAATGGACGTCTCCTATAATAAAGGAGAAAAGATTACGATCGACCACGCTCTTCGGATCCCTATTGCACAAAGTTCTATGGCAGCTCAACCAGAAGGCATCCGTGCACTGCTTTGCTTGAACACCTCTCCAAAGACACTGAAGCAGGGCAGGAAAGAACGGGGGAAGTTCTCAAGCGAACCTTGCCTGAAACAAAAGAACAAAAACCTTGCCTTGGATCCCTTTTTCCTGCACAAGTTTACACTTGCACGAAGCTATCGCTCTTCTAGACTGCTTTTAAAATTCGTTTTTGACAAATTTGATCCCTTTTCGTTAGAAATTTGAGAAACTAGACCTCTTGCTGAGCTCGGAATGCGTGTCAGGTGGCACGAGTTGCCTGCTGCTCGCGTCAGGAGAGAGTTCAATAGGAATCTTAGTATGACAGGCGATAGTTTTCTGAACGTAGGAGGTAACTAATAGGGCTAAATCTATAAATGATTTTGGAGTAGACTATATTTGAAAAACAAAATATTCCCCGGAGGGCTTAAAAAAAAAGCAAAAAAATTCTACACTCACCGCGTCCGGTCGAAACAGTAAGTGGAAAGATAAAAAAGAAGCATGTGCACGCGCGGACAGAGGTCTCAGCTAAGGACAGTGGTACTCAATCTGCAAAAGAAAAAGCCTGCTCTCCCCACGATTTCAAAAAGAGCGCTACCTAGAGCGATGTGAAAATGACAAACTTGGCTTAACTAGATCAGTGCGAAAATTAACCTGCATGGCTTGGCTGCACCCACCAACTACGCAACTTTACTTCAGCTTTGGAGTAAGCTCTAAGCCTCTATTACCCACTTCTTGGAGGACAAATACATGTAAAAGTTCGACAAAAACACACGCGCGTGACACACGACTTTGACGGCTTTGCAGATTGGCACTACGCAAGCATGCAGCATGCTCATCACCACCTGCAAATCCTTAGATTTACTGGGGACAGGCCTGTGAACTTTTCGACAGACGAGAACAAGCGGGACGGGGACCATTGTCGCGGCCTGATCAATGCTCACAGAGTCACAGGCTCACATCGCACAACAGTATTCAGCTACAGAGCTTTGTTACAGTATTTTTGAAACAATACTTTAGAAGATCTAAACTATCGTTTTTTTTATCTAAAGATCCACATATAACTACCAAAGTTACATCTATAATATATCTTTATATCATTTACAGACAATACTTAAAATAACTCATACAATAGATTGTCTATATAATTGTCTGTAATAGTCTCTCATTCAATTAACAGACTGTCTATATAATAGCACACAAAATATAAATATGTCTATAAGACCGTTTATTAAATAGTAGACAACAGCTTTCTCTCTCCTCCACATCATCTAAAATATTATCTGACATAATTTTACATATAGCTGACATATACTATTGTACTACCCTAAGAGAGCTGTATTAGATCTCTTTTCAAACGGGAGAGGTGAGCAAGGTTTGAAAATTCGGTTTCGGAATAAATTTCGTCTTTGGTCGGATCGCGAGATTTCGAGAAAATTATGAAATTTCGGAAATATTTCGGACGAAATTTGAATTTGAAAATTCAAATACAGTCCATTCCGGGGAAAAAATCCGAAATTCGGCGAAAAAACCCAAAATTTCGGGCGAAATACCCGAAATTTCGGGTTTTTTGCACCGGCTGAAAAGTGGTTTAAACGTTAATAAAAAAATCTGAACTTTTTTTGGAGGTTTCTGATACATTGATGATATTCTCACAAAAATTTCAACTGATTATCATATCTGAGGAATTTTTAAAAATTCGGAGAGTAGTACTGTTCTGATAAAACACTGACCAACAAGTTTGATCCGAATGGAAAATGGTACAAATAAAGTTATAAACTGTTTAAATTTTTTGTTCATGGTTATGACTCATAAATAATGTTCTCAAAAAAATTTCAGTTGATTATCACATGTGAGGAGTTTTTAAAAATTCGAAGAGTGGTACTATCTTGATAGAACATTGATCGACAAGTTTGATCCGAATGGAAAATGGTACAAATCAAGTTATAAACTGTTGAAATTTTTTTTCATGGTTATGATGTATCTGTAATGCTCTCATAAAATTTTCAGATGATGATCAAATCTATGTAAGTATTGAACTTCGTTTGTTATATTATATTTCAAAAATCAAAAAGAAAAGAACATAAATGGTACTGTGCCTTGTAAGAATTGTATAAATTCACTGGAGTGTGATCATGAAT
This sequence comes from Otatea glauca, assembly GCA_036346275.1. Classification (NCBI taxonomy): domain Eukaryota; kingdom Viridiplantae; phylum Streptophyta; class Magnoliopsida; order Poales; family Poaceae; genus Otatea; species Otatea glauca. Next base: position 53,158,861 of record CM070712.1, on the reverse strand, counting down.
CATAATTTTTTATCACACTCCAGTGAATTTATACAATTCTTACAAGGCACAGTACCATTTATGTTCTTTTCTTTTTGATTTTTGAAATATAATATAACAAACGAAGTTCAATACTTACATAGATTTGATTGACCAAACAAAAAAAGTTGATTTTTTTTTAAAAATTTATATAATGGTACTGAGTCAATTATTAATCTCTCATAAAAATTTTAGATCATAATCACACTCAAGAAAATTTATAAAATTCTGACAATATAACTGTCCCAATTATGTTCATTCTGTTTTTGATTATTTAAAGATAACAAATGAAGTTAGATTATTTTTAAATTTTTTATGTATGATCCTAAACTACTAAGGATAGTACCATAAAATTTTTAGCTTATTATCAAGCTTGTAAAATTTTATAAAAATCTGACAGTGTTTCTGCCAAAATTTTAAAATGTTTAAAAAATTCTTTTTTTCAACAAATTTTCATAGGAGATGACTTTCCTAAGGGTTATTGGACCAACTCAGGCCCTAAAAGATTAAAAACCGGCCAAAAACACGAAATTTCACCGAAAAAACCGAAATTTCAAATTTTTTAATTTTTTTTTCGGTCAGTACTTTAGATTTCAGGGTGGTCCGAAATTCGCCGAAATTTGGAACCCTGGAGGTGAGGAGGGGTTGCAGTTGTCTGGTCTCCGCGGAAACGGCCACAAAAGCTGCTTGGAAGTTGGAAACCGGCAAGAAGGTTCACTTAATTACAGGGAGATTTTCCCAAGAGAAAATAAACAACGGAAGTTGCAGGCTAATCTCATCTCATGGGAAATCGCATCCAATGTGCACTTGTGCAGAAGGCTGATGAGTAGTACAAAACAGAGGACCTGTCACTCCTGTTCTTTATAGTAACAATGCAGCAAATATTCCCTCCTTTTCGGTCAAATACTGCATCACCGGTCAGAGTAATCTTCTTTGACCATGTGTTTTTTAAGAGCATGCTTTCATAATAGTAGTGATTTGGTTGGCCTGCACAAATTAACCCAAAAAGAGGGGGAACAATGTCTTCCAGCAGGAAGGTTGTGTTGAACGATTTATTGCTTATTTGTTTGAACTAGCCAGTAAACTAGTTAAATTTAAAATCCTAAATATTTTAAAAAAAATTTATATGCAATACATAGAGGAATATATCCGTTCTGGGTCATATACCCTAAGTAATTATACTATATATAGAGAGAGACATCTCATTAGCTCTGAAGGTCTAGAGAATCTTACAATAATTCTTAAATTAGAAAAAGTAAAATTCCTAAAATTCTCTTATTAATCGAGAAAAAAAAAAGAGAAGATCTGCACGATTTATTTTGGTGAGAACATATTATAAAGGTGTAGATTAATAGTATAGATATTATAACTATTACAATTGTATAAAAAACATAATTATATCTTTGAAAAGTAATGAAGTTATATAATAAATACAATATATTGCAAATATAGAGTCGCTTAAATACATGGGAAATTGGGCTAGAAAAGGTACTAGGACGTCAGAGGCCATGCAATCGATGAGCAATTTCCTCTTGTAAAAATTATGACCTTTGTAGCCCCAATAGAGTTGTGTAAGTCAATCAACGGATGCTGCCAGCCTGCTACGCCTCGAGATTCTACCACGAAACTCTAACGCAGTTTACTAGCGTATCTACAAGACAGCAACATCTTCTAGGCAATTGGTACTATAGCTTTACTTAGTACATGCATGGAAAATATCTGGCTTTGTGTTCATGACTATCACTGTACTCCAACCACAAAGCGAAGTGTTTACTGAACCAGGCTCTACGAAATAATTTTCAAAAATAACCCCCATCCATTCTACCGTGTCTGAAGAGTGCACTCGACACCGAGCTCCCTTGCATGCCACGCCATGCACCCCACTCACACGTGCTCGCCTACCCGCTGCCCAGCCTCGCGCTCGCCTGCCTGGGCCACGTGCCGCGTTTGTTGTGCGCGGAAGCAAAGCTTCAGCGATACCAAACCGTGGGAGTTTGCTGCCGCGCTGCTACACTGCGGAAGCAGTCTTCCGTATTTTCCATACCTGATAAAGATGGATCGAGGAGCTATTTTTGAAAATTGTTTCGCACGGAAAGTAGTATTGAAAAAGAAAGAAATGGCGTAAACACTTCCCGTAGCTGCTTGCCTTGCCACGTTGGCCATTCCCGTTCTCCATCGTTAGCAGCTAGTTTGGACATATGGCCATACGGGTAGTGCATGATTGTGTTTCTCTTTCTTGTTTCTTCTGGATTAGTGTATGATTATTAACTTCATTCAAGTACTAGGCTACTAGCTAGGCTGCTAATCATAATCTGGGGACAGTGTTCTTTGTACACTGAAGTGTTGCTTGAAGCATAAAAAAAAGGCGCGGCACTGCACGCTTGGAGTACGAGCGGTACTCGTGAATGAAAGCTTGTCATGCAATGTTCTTCCAGGAAAAACAAGGTTCTTTTGAACAGCAGTGGAAAAAAGGCAAGGTTAGGTTTGGTAGCACACAGCATTCTGAAAAAAAAGAGAGACCATCTGGTGAAGTGGCAGAGTTATCCTCTCAAAAGAAAATGAAGAATGGAAGTTGATAAAACCAGGGGCATGTCTAGAACATCTTCTGATAAACGATTGCAAAATCACAGGTCATGAGCCTTATCTTGGAACTCGCTGAAGCATTTCAGATAAGATAAACGGAAGCATGTGCAGCCTTTTAAGGCTTATATGGGGCAAATTTTGATTGTGCTGTTTTTAATTCTCTGAGAATCGAGTGAACGACAGCTTTTGATTTTGTATACAAATCCGTTTCTGATTGTGTGAGAAGTTGTCCATAATCCTCCTGTTCGGCAAACAATCTGCTTTTCTTTTAATCAGAAACTATGCAGAAGATGTCCTGAATAGGACTTAAGAATCAGCAAAACTAAATAGTAGGTGTGTGTTTGTTAATTAAACGCATAGAACTTAAGATGAGTAGCATTTACCATAGAGGCCAAAACATAAGACAATAATAATCTTTCTTTAAAGATAAAAAAGAAAAAATCGCAAAGGGCTAACAAAAACGACAACATTAATCGGAAATGCAATAAACACAATGACAATATTAATGGGGAATTCCGTACGAATGAACAATTCGCACTCTGCTGTAGCCTTCAAATACGAAATACCATTGTACCATAACACTACTTCAGCTTGTAGCTCCCATTTGGTGATTCCATTGATGCGATGTGGCTCCTATATAATCAGTAAGAGAATGCTTGAAGTTCGTCTAAAAAAGATAAAGAGACACAGCATGCTTGAAGTTACTGTTATCCAAAATAGTAGGACTAGTGCTAATTCCTAACGAAACTAGCCAGAAAGGCAGAAACAACCACATGCTAAACGCCTTAAGGGAACAGACAAAAAAGGATTCGCGCGTCGAGCACAAGAAACTAGCTAGAAACAACATGCTAAATGCCATCACAAGCTAGCACCGGTCTGGTCTCGTCGAGCACACGCAAATTTTATTTTCCTCCGCATCTCACCTCAATATGATTATGCAATACACGTTACTAAACTGAACCATGCGATCGAAAGAACGTTTCATAGCTCGTCAGAGAAACAATTCCGACACAGCAGTATCTCCCCAAGTTACAACCCCAAGTACGATTAAAATGCATAAAAAGGTTCAAAGAACGAAGCATTCGCCTTGCCATTACTCTGAACAAATTTTACAACTTGGTAGCAATGCTCCTTCTTTGGGGAGTTGTAGAGGAGTAGTTCTTAATTAGCACATAGAGTGCCCGCCTGGCCTTTCTTCCTCTAATGCGCGCCAAAACAAAGTTGAAAGAACCACACACAAAACACCTCATCTCGCACTAGAGACCCCCTGAGCGCATCACGGCCGTCCGATCTTTGGCGCGAAGGGATGGGAAGAACCGAGCAGAACATGTCGCGGCGCCGTCACGTCACGGATCACAAGAATCTCGGGCCGTCCGTCGCCGCCGTCATCATCATGCGTGCGAAGTCCTGGAACCCGACGAAGCCGTCCCCGTCGGCGTCGACGCCTCCGATCATGCGGCGGCAGTCGTCGAGGCTGCAGCCCTCGCCTCCGCCGAGGATGGCCACCATGACGCCGCGGAGCTCCTCGGCCGTGATGCGGCCGTCGCCGTCCGCGTCGAACACCTTGAAGGCCTCCATCAGCTCGTCCTCCTCGCCGGTCTCCGCCTCGGCGGCGATGGCCGCCACGGCGTCCAGCTCGTCATCGGAGGGCTCCCCGTGGCCGAGCCGCCGGAGCACGGCCTCCAGCTCCTGCCGCGAGATCTCCGCGGGGAGCACGGACCGCGGGGTCGACCTGGCCAGTGTGTCGTCCGACGAGGAGGACGATGACGCAGACGCGAACGACGGCGCCTCGCTGCGCGAGATGGCCCGCTTGCCGCTCCCGTTCTTGGACAGGCCGTCCTTCTTGCCGCTCCACGTCCGCTTCGGCGACGGGATGGAGAGCTTCTTGGCGAAAGACTGGATGGAGATCTTCATCACGCCGACTTAACAGTGGAAGCAAACGGAGTCCGGAGATGAGATTGGGAGTAGAGGGGAGGATTGAGGAGGATGGGATGCGATGGACGCGAAGGTGGAGGGGGAGATAAAAAGGGCAGGAAGTGGAGGGACCGAGTGAGCTTCGTGGAAGCTTCGTGGGGTTGCGATTTTTTTCGCTTCAATCGTTTCTGCGTTGCGTCCCGTCACTAATATATCCTTCCTCGGGACTGCTGCGGATTTATCGTATGCGGGCAACCGTTTTCGGCAAGGTCCCTCCGGGATTTGCTGCGGGGCTGGAATTAGCTGTGCCTGCGTGGTGGCTGTCATGCCGTCGATTAGTATGAATATGAAAACGCCTTCTTTCTAAAGAAAATCTGTTTTGTATATCTTGTTTAGCTAGTTGGCGGAGCTATATTTGTGACCTCTAAATTAATAGTAATAAATGACGTGACGTTGCCGTTTACTAGAATAAGCCATTGAACTTACGCTTGCAATGGTAAAATTAAGAAAAATTGGGATTATGTTGCCTCCTTAGCAGTTGCAACCTAGCTGGCTATATAGAGTTAGAACAAAATGCTTATATACATGCTATATTTTGATAAGAGGGATTTGTACACTATTAGGGGTGGATTTGTGATAAATTATTTTCCAGAAGCAATCTTAATTGTCTTTCTCATTTTAAACATGATCACAACATGTAATGCTTATGTGATTTGTAGATATGTTACTGGATGTCATTTGTGTCCAATGTAATATATTTTCTTGATTGATCTATAAAATTATATTTTAGCGTGTGTTTGTGAAAATGGTAATACCATGTCAGAGAATTAATGATATTGCTTGACTCCTACCTTACAACCCCGAGAGTGTAGCACATTCTGCATTTCTGCAATAGTTTGTGTATACTGTACTTGGGAGGTCCTGGCCACAAAGTATCTCTAGTATTTTGGAATGAACAAAGCTTGGTCTTCGTAGGAGTATGTTGGTCTTTGTGTATATGCTCTGTGCTTGTTTGTTTGTTTCTGCCTCGGAAAGGTCTATTGTTGCATGTTAGCTTACGGTTTTTAAAATTCTGGTGCACTGTTGGCTCTTCGGTGTTAGCTGTCTCTGAGATGCTTTTACAATTTGTTCTCACTCATTTTTTTAGAAAAGTTCGTCCTGTTTTAGAGCAAGCACCATAGCTGAAAATAAAATTAATTAATAAAAGAGCTCACATATGTCAGATATTAAAAATCAAACGTAAAGAGTACTTCTGATTTATAAAAGCACATTTCTCTCTTTTTGTTAGGCACATTGCCAATCCACTTGTTTATTCTCTTATTTCCCTTTTGTGTAAACTCTACTAGTTCTTGAGCTCGTTACCTAGATACCAAACAAAAAAAGAGGCCAAATTAATGTGGTAAAGACACCAGATTACTACAAAGTAGTACTACTAATTGTAAAGGACTCTTAACTGCACCGTTTGAACCCTAACCCCCCATACGGCTGGTTGGAAGTATGGTAGAATCTTGTAACCATAAGTTTGTGATTTGTAACAGCTAGCTGCTGCAGTCAATTTTATATATATGTTGATTTTTTGTTTGGACACTGTTATAAGTTTGATTAGGTAGGTTTATTCGTTGCGAAATGACCACGTACGAATTTGCTACTATCGCCAATCGATGATCTTGTGTCATTTTCGTGCTGTGCATGTATGGTGCGCACACGTTACCGCACTTTAGAGTAACGTTCAAGAACAGTGTGCTAATATCAATGCACCGACAAATTTCTTCGTGTTTTCCCCTCATAAAATGTGTAACACTGCTGCATATCCTGCACGAAAAAAAAACACTGAGGCGAGAAGAGGAAAGAAGCAGGTTGTACTGTTGAAGCAGCCTCGAGACCATGGACAGAAGAATTTAAAGGTAAATAATGCCATGACACAATGGGAGCGTCCCCCCTAATGCCTGTATAGAGATAAATATGGATGGTGCCTTTTATGTGATTGATGGTGGGCATAGCTGGAATTGGCATCGTCGCTCGTGACGAGGAAGGACACGGCCGGGGCCCAAGTCCTGGAGAACGGTGTTCCATTGCAGTGATGCAGAGGAGGTTGAAGCTGCTGCTTGCCGTGAGGACCTGATGCTAGCAAATCAGTGTTTAAGAAAACCGGTGATTCTGGAAATTGATTGCTCCTCTGTCTACACCAAGCTTGTTTCATCATGGCCAGATCGTTCATTGGCAAGTGTTTTCATCCGGGAGGCAAGGGAGGCGAGTCCGCAATGTGCAGGCTTGAGCATTCGCTAAATCGGGTGAGATCATAACTGTGTTGTTCATGAGTTAGCAAATTATGATGTTAGAACGGGTGAATGTGCGGTGTCTTTGGCGTAGCCACCTGATTTCATTACAAGCTTTCTTTGTAAGGATGTTTACTAGCACGAGTAATTAATAAAATCTCCTGTTTTTTTATCGCAAAAAAAATGTGTCATGGTTTTTATGGCCCGTATACGTGTATTAGTAGCTCACAATTATCTTGCAGGCTCGGACAACTCTGATTCAGTGATTCTTAGTGGCCGGTTAAAAAGATCAGTACGATTACTTGATAAGTGCAGTCGATCACCTATGAGAATTTTGCAACTCACGTTGCCAACGATCCAACCGATCCAAACTTTGATTGGAAGCAAAATTTCTCGTATACGGTGGTGTCTGGTTGATCCGCGTCACTGGTTTTAATCGGCTCGAGCCATTGAATGATTGGACCCAAAGTGGTCGTCTCAGCCTCTCAGGACTCAGGTAGCTTGAGCAATGGCCAATGGGCATGCTATACTCAAGTCGACTGTTGATGATTCTTTACGGGGGAAAGCGTATAGCCCATTCTTTGTGGCGGCGTATACATTTCCTGGTACACGATACATTTTCGACTCTTATCGCATCTCTTACTGCCGACGTGAAGACTGAAGGAGACGAACCGAAGTTGAAGTCCCCGTACGCCGTCACGCAGAATTTATGGCATTCGGACTCGCGCGGCCAATGGAAGGTGACACGAGGAGTTGTAGACTTGTAGTTGGGTTGGGGTTCGGTTCGGATGCTGCACCACTTCGTTCCGGTGAAGCAGCTCAAAGCGTTTTTCCAGGAAATTTCGTGAGCCTACTTTATTCTCTCTGCGTCTGCCTCACCTCCACACGACGTGCGCTCGTGACCGACTTGTGTTCTACAACTGCGTACAGCGCAGCACGACGAAAAGCTTGTCAGACTTGGGAGTTTTTGACACGGCCTCCAAACCGTGTTGAATCTTGAAAAACGTACAAGTGTATACTGCTCATTAGCCGCCCATTCGCACGTCCATTTCGTCCGTCTCTTCCTACTTATCATAGGAACAAACAGAGTGCACAACACGCATGTTTTTTTTTTCAAGGAACGCGTATATATCTCGTGTTGTTAAGTCAAAAGAGCAAGTTATAGCTCGTAAGCAGGGTTCACAAAATCGAAACCGTGAAAAACCGTAAAAATCGAAATCGTGAGAACTGCAAAAATCACTCGAAAAACCGCTTGAAAATCATTAGAAACCGAAGGGTTAAGAAATAAAAAAAATCTGAAAAATCGAAAACCGTTCGGTTTTCAACGAACGGTTTTTCGAGAAAAACCAGCCGACCAATTGAATGTTCTAAAAAACGGTTTTTCGAGCGGATTTTGCGAAAATCGCGGTTTTTCAACGGTTTTTAACAAATAATTTTTTTCAGATTTTTTTTAAATTAGATCGGTTTATCGAACGGTTTTGGATCTCTAGCCGGCGTGGTAAGGTAAAAAACCGAGCGATTTTTCGCGGTTTTGTGAACCCGGCTCATAAGTACAGAAAATTTGCCGATTTTTTGCAAGTTTTTTTCTTGTTCCGAGTTTATTTTTTCTTCTTACGAGGATGCTTAGCTTAGACCTTGCAATATTGGTTTCTTTTAGCATATAGCCAAGGTTCGGAATCTTGTCGAGATTTCGAAAATCTCGACCAAAATTTTGGATTTCGACTGGGCCGAGATTTCAAATCTCGGTAGTATTTTTTTTAAAAAAGCATTTGCTACAGTAGTTCGGTAAATTTCGACGAAATTTCGATCAATCTTGCCGAGACTCATGTTTTTTAGATCGGATTTTACACCAACTTTTTTGCATATAATTATAATGTCTTTTATAAGGAATACATATGAAAAAAATGCAAAAAAAATACATATACAGATTATGTAACCCTAAACCTAAACCCTAACTTGGATTTCAGTCTTAAATTGTATTCCGGCCTAAACTCTAACTTGAATTTCGGCCTTAAATGATACATTTCAGTCTAAACTCTAACTTGAATTTTAGCCTTAAATGATGTATTTCGGTCTAAACCCTAAACCTTAACTTAGAAATTTTATGTGCAAATACTTAGTATTTTGCATTCAAACAAAAAAGAAATTTAGATAAATGCTTGCATGATTTTTTTTATTTTTTCCCTAACTTTTCTAGCCTCGGGAGACTATTTGACAGGTGTTGAAAATCACTGGAAATTTGGTTTAGGGCTCCTAAAAATACTGAATTGAAAATTTGATATTTGAATGTCGGTTGAATTTCGACCACCCGAGATATGATCCTAAATCCAAATTTTAAACCTTAAATAATCCATTTTCTAAATCAGCGTGGTGAGCAGGAGGTCGACAAATGTCCCGCTGATAGGTAGTGGCCGTTGGTGGTGAACTGTGTATAGTCTGACGAAAATAGTCAGGATGTTACATACGAGGACTGAGAGTGAGAACTCCGTGTACAGTACGTACAGGACAACGTTTTGAGAGTATTACTACTGGTCTACATAAACCAAGGCCCATGTGAATTGCTGTTAGGGTTTGGTGGGCAGCCACTAGCCAGTAGTTGTTCAGTAATCTCTCTCAGTCCTATAATGCTCTCGAGACAAATAGAAAAGTGCGTACCTGTTCGAAGTGCTTATGATTGAGTGCTGCGTTAAGTAGGATAAATCTAACGACTATCTTTTTTTTAATGAAATTTATGGATTAAATTAATTACTAGCTAGCTCGTGGAAGGAAGTCTTAGCGCGCGGTTTAGCTAGTCCTTCCCAAATCACATCATACAACCTTTCCTAAAGTTGAAAGGATCCCGGCACTAGGCCCGGCTCGAGCCGAGCCGAAGAAAAAAATTTACGTTTAGATCTTTTTTAGAAAAAAAGTTACGTTTAGATCATTTTGTCCATTTTTCTACGAAAAGTAGGACCCTGAGTAGAAAAAAAATATGTTTATGTCCTTTTTCAAAAATAGGACCACAACTAAATACCGAAAAAAGTTTCATTTTGATCAATTTTACCGTTTTTTTTTCTTCGAAAAGGACCTTTCGTTTCAGCGAAATTTCGCGTGTTTCCTCGATTTACTCGCGTAGGGAGCGGCAGTCGCGCGTTTTCTCGATTTGCTCGCGTGAGGAGCGGCGGTCGCAGCGTGGCACGCCGCGGTCACTTACTATACCTCTATTATTTCTGGAAGGAATCCCGGCCTCCCAGCGCTTTGAGTCGACTCGAGCCGAGCCGAGAAAAAAAATTACGTTTAGGTCCTTTTTCATAAAAAAAATATGTTTAGGTCCTTTTTAGAAAAAAAATTATTACGTTTAGATCCTTCTAACCATTTTTTACGAAGAGGACTCCGGATAAATGCAAAAAAATGTAATTACGTTTAGATCGTTTTTCTGTTTTTTTACGAAAAAGAACCTTTCGTTTATCAAATAAATGACAAAAAAGGTATATTTATGTTTATATCGTTTTTGCCGTTTTTTATGAAAGGACATTTCGTTTATGTGAAATCGCGGATCCTTCGTGAGAGGATTCCGAATAAATGCGAAAAAAAATTTAAACACATATAAAAACAATGACCGTGGTGTGGCACGTCGCGTATACATTCCTAGTGCATCTGAATGATCATTGCATTGCATGCAATTAACGTTACAGATCTACTAGTTGCAGGCTTAGTACTGTTCAGTAAGACAGTAATAGTAGTAGCAGCTGACACATGCAGGTGCTTATTATTTGTCCATGGATCATCCCCACCAAACTTTTGGGACGTACGCTGCGTGCATCGATGAAAAATGCCATGGCCTAGATGTGCATGTGCGAATGTTGGCACCACTAATTAAAGGGTACATGGCTTGCTGCAGCGTGCTAGCCAAACGAGTGATGGATGAGCTAGTAGTAGTACCGTCCGAGATCCCTCCCGTGCAGGAGTCACTCCGGTGGAGTTTTTAGTGGGACTTCGACTGATCTCGATTGCCACATGCATGTTAATGTCATCAAGAAACCGCAGGGAGAATGTAACACCCGGCCTAATCTAGCTAGCTCAAGCAGTAGTCGCATTAGGTGGCCCCGTCTGGGCAAACTTGTGCAGTGGCGTGATCTGCGTATCGGCCGGAGCGTAACCCGGCCTCACCATCGACTTTTCTTTTGGACGTCTGAATCTACGGGGTAAATTAGTCTGAATTGCTAATACGTTGATGTTCCTAATAAATCCTTGACAATGATATCCTCTCTTTGTGATATGTAGCGGCAACTTATTCTTTTCTTACTTTCTTCTCCCTCGCATGCTCTCTTTTTATAACACTTGCCGGTATCTCCTTCGTCCCCCTTTCTCTTTTACTCAAACTTAAAAAGGTTTTTATTTTCACATTTTCACCCAAGCTTTTGAATACGAAGTATTTTTAACTATTTTTCAAAGTTTTCGAACCAAACGTTTTTTGAATCAAAAGTTTTCGAACCTAAATTTGAAACCAAAAGTTTTCATTTGAATTCATCTGAAAGTTTCAAACTGAAGGTTTTTTGAATCAAAACCTTTGAACCAAAAGTTTTCAAATCGAAAGATTTTGTACTGAAAGTTTTCGGTTGAATTCATTTGGAAGTTTCGAATCGAGATTTTTTGTGTTATAGGAGAAGGAAGGGGTAATAAAGGCAGAAAGAATAAGAGTGGAGCAAGAGGTGCTACATGACAACATCTAGGGGTGGGCATTCGATTAATTTGGGTTTTTCGGTTTTTAAATATTTTGGTTTTTGATTCTGCCAACCGAACCGAAATCGAATAGCCCTAAAAACCGAACCGAATTAACCGAACTAAATCGGTTTGGTTAATTCGGTTTTTGATTTAACCGAATTTCCCTGAAGCATGATCCGGGTTTCTAGCATGGGCATATGCATAGGAACGAAAATTACTATAGTGCTACACTAAAGAACCAAAATTTACAGCAAACAGCTCATTCACTACACAGCTTTTAAGGTCAATCTTTCTTTACAAAAAATATTTCCTCAAAAAAAATTAAATGGACATAGTCTGTTAAAGGAGTACAAGTTGTGCAACATAAAAGGAAGGCCATTTTTACAGTGGTAATTGGTTCAGATACCCATTTTGTAGCAAATCGTGAACTATCCTGAACACATGACATCAAGAACCCATTTTTACAGTGTTTCATTCCCCTAACGAGCCAACAATTTTTTGGAACACATTTAAGAGAAAACACGAAAGAACAATTCCCATAGCAGACCGAGGATCAAATCAAGAAGCTAAGAAAAAAACATTAATTTCATCAAAAAGGAGGGACATTTAGCAATGAAGAACTCAAATCTAGACATCATGACTGCATAATGCACGAATTTTCACCCGCAAATTTCACCAAAAGACTGGATTGAACTCAATCTAGAGCAAGAATAAGCAAGCAAACGAGTAGCAGACAACGAGCTCTTACAATGGGGGTGTCCTTGCTGAGGTGCGGGAGCGGCTCGGCAGCGCAGACATGCACGAGCGAGAGCGGCGTGCCCATGACCCCGAGGAGCAGTCTCAAGTCGTTCTGCCGCGTCGTGCTCCCGGCGCCGCTGCCGGCCACCGCCCCTGCCACTGGCGCGCACGCGATCTAGTCGTGCACCCACTAGCCCCATCCTTCCCGCCGCGCGCGCGAACCGTCGCCGGCCTTTGGATCTGGGCCCTCCATGAGTGGCGGAGCATCTCCATGAGGGCAGCGTCGGTGGCGGGGGCCGTGTCGGCTCAGGTAGGGATGGCCGGATCCGGATGGCGAGATGGGGAGGGCAGGAGGGCGGCAAAGCTTCCGGAGAGCTTTGGGTTGGGTACTTGGGCGTACGCCCCGACGGTCGATGGCGCAAGCACAACCTAGGGTTGGGACTTCCAAAGCCGCCGACGCCGAATGGAATGGAGGTTGGGGACTCGGGGGCTTGGGGCTGGGTGGGGATTTTTTTGCGGACTTCGCCACTTCTGGAGAGTTCAGCTGTAACTATTCGGCTTCTCAGTTTATTCGGTTCCGAAACAATGAAAACCGAACTGAAGACTGTACACACAACAGTAGCAGAAAAAACCGAACCGAAAACCAAAAAAATCAAATTTCTCGGTTAATTCAGTTCGGTTTTTCGGTTTCGGTTAAATAATGCCCACCCCTAACAACAGCTGAATGTGTCATCACCAAAGAACTAGTAAGGATAACCTTAATTTAATAATATATAACCTGAATTAATTGGTAAACAAAACATGCAAGCCTGTGCGCTAGCTGAAAGGTTGGCTTGCAATGCATCAGTAATTTAAAGGTATATTTTGGGGAGCTGTAGTTTTTTTGAAAAGTAATGTAGTTTTTTTATAAGAGGTCATTTAGCAAACAGTTAATTCCTCTTTACAATAAGCTATAAAAGCATATTCCACCTTACTTTTAGCTTTTGCTAGTTATTGTGATTTTAGCTTATGTCAAAAACCGCTTAAAAATTAATTTATTTAGAGAAACTTACTTATTTTTAAAAAGTGAAGCTGTCTTTAAACCCGGAGAGAATCTAAAACTGTTCCGGCAATCAAGCTGGACCGATTCGCTTTCTTTTACGGCCCTAGTCTGCCCGTACGTTAGCTCGGTCGTCAAGAGTGACACACCGAGCCGACTGAGGCCACGCCATTTCAGCGAATCTAAACAAAACAGCTCGTGCTAGCTAGTTGAGACCCACGTTTATCTCGCTCGCCGTGGAAATAATGGAATCATAATCATGCCGCATACAGGCCAAATTAACCATCGTGGCTTACATATATATGGCAAATCAACGCTGCCATTTGCATTGATTTGTAGCTGGCCATCGACCTGGCGTGTGCCATGCGCTGCAATTGCCAGCCCGCACGCAAGTGCCCCCTTCCGTTTTGTAGGACTTTGTTTGGAATGACTAATGAGGTAATGCCCTCTTTGAGAGGCTTCAAGCTAGATTTAACTTCAAAAAAATCAGTAAATCTCTCCAAACAGTTTAGCTTTTAAGCGGATTTTAATATAAGCTATAAATCATATATAACTAACAAAAGCTAAAACCTGAAAGTTAGGTGGGATTTACCTTTACATCTTATTGTTGAGAGAAATTAGTTATTTACCAAACGATCTCTTATAAAAAGCTACAACTGTTTTTCAGCTTAGAATACCAAAAGGCAACTTTTTAAAAAAGATATAGCTCCCTCCAAATGGCCCTAAATATTCTAGTCTATCCACGTAGATGGATTGAGATTTTGGGTTTCCTAAATAAATTCATATAGTAAATCTGCATGTGCGAGCTGTAGCATAATAGAAGGCACACCAGCTGTCGACTTCAACCCTCGGTTGCGGCGCGTAGGGCTGGCAAGAAACTCGTTAGAGCTTGAATCAATATTGCTTCGATTACGGTAGGTAATGGGTTCAAAAATAAAATGAGTGCACTTCGAGTGAAAAAAGTTAATAAGGCTCAACTTGATAGTGGATTGTTAGTTCGAAATTGAAATAACGACTCAAATGATAGACAAGATGATTTTATATCAAACTATGTCTATTTTAAAAAAAGCTCGATAGATAGCTGCTCGGATGGTTCCTAGCTACTTTTTATGAATTATGAGGACGGAGCCATGGTTGTTGTCGTGGCCTCGCCCTCGTGCAAAACCAGTTATATACCAGGTCAGAGCTACTACGCACATAGTACCTTCCACTAGTGGTGGGCACTCGGGCCGGGCTCTTCTGGGCCGGCCCGAGGCACGACGTTTTGGCTCGTCTGACGGCCCGACCGAAGAAGAAGGGCGTGCCGCCAAAGACGACATCAGACACAGGCCGGCGTGTCGCTCGAGAATCAGGCACGATGGGCGGCCCGACCCGGCACGACACTGTAGATGGGCCGTACTGGGCCCACTAAACCAGGATATGAGGAAGAAGTATAGCATGAAGGTCACTAACTCACAGAGCATGATTGTCATGGATGCACTCAGTAGCATGAACGCCACTCCTATCGTCGACACCTCAGAGAGACGGACAAAACAGGAGAGAGCTGAGAGAGATTGAGAGACGGTGCAAGAAGTTGTTCTCTCTCACTTGTCTCTCTCAATCTATCTCAGCTCTCTCTTACCAGTCTCTCTCAATCTCCCTCTCAATCTCTCCCGTCTGTCTCACTCACTCTCTTTCTCGCCCATTGCCCCCTCTCTCGCCCGTGTTGAGCATATCCCCTCGTTCTATGTAACTGTTCCGGAATAAATAGATTTTGGTTCTTTTCTCGCAATATTTGCATTCACCGCTTCAATTCTATGTGTCTCCGGCTTCTTTCCTCTCGTTAAAATAGTGCAAATGAGTCGGGCCCGGTAAACACGCAAGACGGCGAGCACGCGCAAATGGGCGTGCTTGGGCTCGCCGAAGCGAGCCGGGCGGCGCACGCACGGCACGGCGGCACGACGGGCCGTCGCGGCCAACACGATTCGAGCACGAAGCACGATGGGCCGTCGCGGCCGCCCGCCCGCACGACGCCCACCTCTACCTTCCACTGACGCCGACCTAGGTCACTTTGCCTGCTGGCCGGATTATTCCCTGATCTCCATATTATTTTGCATCGAATTGCAGTTAACGGTCGAAGAGAAATAAGTCACACGAGCTATATGTGCAGTACGCGCTGCACCGGCCTTTCGTTCAGTTCTCGCCTGAGAAACTATGCACCTGTGTTGCAGAACTGCACAAGTAATTCTGTACTTACTGAGTTACTGGTCCCTGCCGATAGACGCAGCTGATCAAGATGTCCTGCGCTACGGGGATGCGACAGTAAATTTGTCTACCGGTGCTGATGCTAAAATATCGAGTCACACAAGTGAAGCTCAAGACTGCTCAACCTCTCTAGTCGAACACCCATTACCCACTAGTATAGTACCTGTGCTAACACTACGACGTCAGTACACCCGCTTATCAATTAAATGAGAAGATAAGTATGAATACAACACTTAATAATAAAAGATAAGTTTAGAATTTTAAATGAATTTAGAAAGAAAAATGGAACTAAATGGAGGTCGAATAGGCGAAAACGGGCTCCAAAAAGATTTTAAATCAAGAAAGAGAAAGAAAAAAGAATTTTCTGATCTTAGATTATTTTTTTTGCAGCTTTCACAGAGAGTGCTCTCTGGGCTTGGCCAGGGCAAGGGGAAGGGAAGGCCACGGGTGGTCGGCCGGTCGCAGTAGGTCGGCACTGGTGCGACGAGATCGCCGGCACCAGCGCCTGCGGGGGAGGAGTCATGGTTGCGGTGAATTTCGCCGGGAAAGATGACGATGATGGCTTGGGTTACCTTCAAAATCCGGCGATCTTTACAAGAGGGAGCACTTGGGGATTTACGCAATGCGATGGGGTGAAGGAGAGCTCGTCGACTTTTATAGCACCGAAACAAGTATATTTATAGAAACCATAATTTGGGATCAAATCAGATTGGGAGGAAATTTTGGCAATAGAGCACGAAATTTGGGGAATTAACACCATAGATGGAAAGAGGAGATTTGGAGTGGGATTGATGGAGCTTTGGAGGTTCTTTCTTGCTTTAATGGAGGGAGGGAAGAGAAGAAGCTTCTCTGGTCTGGGCTGCAGCTAGAAAAAGCTACAGATAAGTTGCCTTCATTTTTTTTAAATATAGAAGGATTTTTGAAAAGATAGCACATTAGGTTAAAAAATTCTAGAAAAATTCTCAAAACAACTTTCGTTTATTTTGTACTTAATAAATTTATTTTCAAAAAAAAATTAAATTATAAATTTGTCGAGGCACTACGCCGCGAGGTCGTGACCAACGTGCACATGGCGTCGGCAAAAGCCACCGATGGCGCATCAGTAGAGCCATTGCGGACCTGCGTTCTCCCTACCGCACCGCCCATCTCCGATTTCCTTTTTCCAAAGACGTAATGTATGGTCCTTTCCTTTTCTGAGACGTTTGTTTCCTTTTCCTTGATTCCAAGATGTTTGTTTCCTTTTCCTTGTTGATCTTTGGAGGTGAGGAAGGTCATTGTGGGCCACGGGGATGATTTTAGAAAATTTAGAAAAATAAATCGCTCGCGCAATCACCGGATCCGCAAGGAAAAAGATAAAATTAAACAATGGTTTCGCAATTTCGGTTCCGCGAGAAAAATTGAAAAAATTAAGCAAAGACTCACAGCACGCTTGGTTCCTTAGATAAAAATGAAAACAAAAATTCAGCGCTCTCCGTCTACTGAAATTAAGCTCTATGGAGCTAGATCCGTAAAAAGTCTCGAGAAGGGTCATATTCTAAAAATACGATCACAATACCGGGACAATAAAAATTCAAGTCTTGTTTCCTTGCATGCGGATCCTCCTGCTTATTTCCTTGTTTGATTCACCCTCTTTCCAAATATGTAGTACGCATAATTTTGGCCAAGAAAAATTCAAATCTGGTTTCCTTGCATGCGGATCCTCCTTATTTATTTCCTTGTTTGATTCGCTCTCCTTCCAAATATGTAGGTGGGGAGGTCTGTTGTGGGCCACAGGGATGATTAGACACACTAAATAATGATCATCGGATGTGGGTGAGTAAAACTAAGGAAAGATCTGAGACGTTCATTTTGATGAATGCAAGTTTCTGGGGACGTTTTGCTGGATGCACGAACATTGGGTCATCTCTAATGAGGTGCATTATTTAGGGTGGACGTAGGAAAAATTACTTAGGTGCATTATAAAAGGGTATAGATATATTAGGCCGAATTAAATCTGATCGGTATTCGCTACTTGGCCAAACTCTTTTTTGTAGACGCTACTGGGCCAAACTTCGGCGCGTCATTCTAGTCGAATTGCAACGCAGCAGCATACCGGCCAGAGACTACCACATTCCACAAGCCGAGCCGACGTCAGGCTCAGTTTCGTTTGTGTTGCTACCTTAGACCCAATAGGCCAGATTGGGCCATTTTTCTCAAGTCTAGTATCGAGTCACTTCATCCGGGTCAGTCCACGCGTATCACAGATCTAGTGGGTTAAGACGCTCCTCGAATCAACAGCAGAGATCTAGTGGACGCTCAACTCAAATGAACAGCAGAGGATTAAGTAGTCTCAAAGAAGACAATTCTGGTTGAATGCTTGAGAGTGCTGTAAAGTTGAGCCAGCAATTACAGAGCTGCTAATCGGTGGCCTGAACGTGTTGCGAAGAACGCCTCCAGCAGCTGAACTCAACCCAACCCGTACAACTCTTCCACCCAACCCAAATCACTTAGATGGGTTTTTAACCCGTTCCCACCCATTTCATGATTCGGTCCACCGTATTACACTCCGGCTTGGGAAACTCATTTTCGACTGGAATCAACATGAACGAGCTAAGATTTAAATCTAAAATTCTGACCCATTCATATAAATCCCGATTGAAAATAGATCTTTTCCAAACAAGACCTCCATGTACTGCTTCCATCCCACCAGCCCAATGTGCCACATCAAAGCCGTCAGTTCCCAATAGCCAACAGAGAACACTTCTAGTGTTCAAAGAAAGAATGCTGGTACTTTTAAGAAAATTAAAAATTCACTATGAATTCGAAAATTAAATAAATTAACAAATATTCGACATATGGGAGACGTTTTTTATATATATTTCTAGAAAATTTCAAAATTCAACGGAATTTCAATATAGTTCTTTCGGGCTGTCAGGTACTCCTATTAATCCAAGCATAGTACCTGCATAAATAGAAACACTTTATGGTTAATAAACAATTCCAGCGAGAAAGAGTAAACAACGATAGAATTTGCAAAAGAAATGTGCAATGGTATCATGGCACTCCCAATGCATTGTTTCTAGGAGATGAGAGAATACATTAAATAGATGCTTAAATACAACTACCCAAATGCATAATATGTATAAGTCGTATCTATAGGGCCAACAGATTATTTATTGTTGTATGTGAGAAAAGATCAATTGTAACCCATTTTTCTATGTAGCTAGCTTCTTTGGTACTTTCTAATGGCACAAATGATCCATATAGGATCACAAAACAAGTAAAACGACTCAATTCATAGTGCAGTTTTAAAATTGTTTCTAATACATTGGTCATCTCAAATAGAGAGTATCTTGCATGAGATACAATTTCCTTCTCTTTCCTTATTAACTATCCTTTCACATCACTCTTTATCCTATGTGGCTCATCCCTGAAACGCCTGACTACGAGCACCGGAGCAGGGTTCACAAGGTTATTTTTTGATTTTTGCTCGATTTTTTATTTTTGATTTTCGGCAAAAACCGATAGAAATCGAAGAAGATTGAATTCAAAAAAATTGAACTCGGCGATCAAACAACGTTGAATTTTTTTGAAAATCAAGCGATTTTCACCGATTTTCGATTGTTTTCTTCGATTATCGATCGATGTGATTTTTTTTTCGATTTTCAACACACTGAAGGAAAATTTTAAAAAAAATAAAAATTACAAAAAAAATAAAAGAAAACTCCCAAATAATCTACAAAACACTAATTTAAAAAAATATTTGAATTCATTTAATACTTCTGGAAAATAAAAAAACAACAATTAATGAAAGGAACAGAGACCCTGTCAGATTTTTATAAAAATTTATAAGCTTGATCATGCTCTTAAATTTAATGGTACCATAAAGAGTTCCCAAGGATCATGCATTAAATTTTTCAGAAATATTATACTTCATTTAGTGCCTCTAGAAAATAAAAAACAGAAAAGCATATACAAAGATAGTAGCACTGTTAGAATTTTTTAAAAAACACAGGTCTTATTATCATCTAAAAATTTTATAGAAACATTAAAATTGCCTCTGGACCTCACAAAAAAAATCTCAAAAATATTAGACTTTATTTAGTACCCCTATAAAATCAAAAACAGAAAAGTATATAAAAAGACAGTAGCACTGTCAGAATTTTTAAAAAATGCACCAATAATATAATCATCTAAAAATTTTACAAAATCATTAGCATTACTGAAGACCTCACACAAAAAAATTCAAAAATGTTTAGCACATTTTGATACTTTTTTTCAACTTTTTCAATTTTACATTTGAACTCCATCAGTTTATCGAGCGGTTTTTATTGCCGAGCCGCCTCCATCGCCGATTTTATGAACCGAGTGCCCTCACGAGCTCGATTAGTTGTCCGCTGCACAAAGGTACAGTCCCGCGAAGAAGCCGTCAACCAAGCCGAGAGATCCTGCAGAACATCGCAGCAACCGTTACTTGAGTTCCAACAATCTCTGTCACTGACATTATGCTCCATCTTGACCTGCACGTGACATTAAAATCAGTTCATCTCCAGCATAACTTGAAATATTTAGAGCATATATGAAACAATATTTATTACACCTTCAGTATTTGGGACTTCGATTAGACAATCTTTGGCGCAAATTATAGCTTTGAGTGTTTCCAGTGATAATGAGCTTCGAGTATCTATGAGTATTCTACCACCACAGGAGAAAGCATATTCGGATGACACAGGTGAATGCAAATTCGGATGACACGGTGCTTAGAGGTATTGCAAGGAAATCCTGGGTCATAGCTGACAAGACAGGGTACTATTCTACGTTTTTCTTCCACCAGGTCAAAATATTGTCACCGCTCCTGTCGATATCTTCTTCAAGATATGTATCAAGCTCCGACTTTGATTCATGCCGCGACACTCTCCTCTGAGACATATATTGAAGAAATTCTTCTTCAACTCTTCTTTTCCCAAGAACCAGTGAACCCAAAGTACTCCTGGCTCCGTTAGTATAAGACAGGCGGAGTATTCACCATTTCTCCTAACAAGTTGTTCATATTTTTTTGAAGTTCCTTTTTATCCAACCTTTGGCTGAGTCCACGTTTCTGTCAATATCATCCTTGTTGTCACATACTTTCTCATAAAAGAACTCGAAGCAATCCATCTTTTTGGTTGGATTTAATATTGTGGCAATAAAAAGGGACATGTTGTAATCACCTTCCCAATACTTACGAAATTTTGCACGCATAGCACCAGCCAGTGCCTTTAACACAGAATTAACTTGCCAATCCTGGTCTCTCAAAGCATGGCGAATACAAAGCACCATTTGCAAGTACAGGTGCGCTGTAAGTCTCATATCCGCTGAGAATGCCTTTGTGGACTCTTCAAAAGCTCCAAGTATTTGCCCATTCCTCATTAGTTGGGGAAGGTTCCAGTTCTTCATCAGCATATCTTTTGATGATAACATTGCATTCCAATGCTTCTGCTATCTCTCAAATGTCGAATTCCAAGGGTTCAGAACATCAAGAACAAGACCAGACTTTCCAGGAAGGCCCATCCTATTTGCAATCTCATTGAAAGTCTGGATGCATGCAGATGATGAATTAATATGCCTAACCATGTCACATATTAATTGTAATGCCACATGAATTGGTTTATTGCCATCTCGAACCAATATATTTAGTATATGCGCACAACTTCTGACATGAAAAATGCTGGCCACCAAACAACATGTTCCCTTTTCATTTCCAGTCGAAAAACTACAAGCTGAGTTATTGTTGCTTGCATTGTCTTTATGCCCCACTCTGTGAGGCAATTGGTGATTGTCGGCGTTTTCGGGAGCGCCGGCAAGTAAATTTGTAAGTCTAGGGGGTCGCGCGTTCCACTCCCTGAATGGTTAGACTCGTGAGTCCAAGATGTATACTGGTTCGGGCTGAAGGTCCCTACTCCAGTTCGTGTGGTGGTGTTGTATTGCTCTTGGTACAGATGACTGCACAAAGTTTTACAAGCGAGAATGCCAATGGCTTAGCGAGATGGGTTTGATAGCGCTCTCTCCCTTTCTCGTTCTCGCTTTTGTGCCCCCTTGAATCGTTTAGCCCCGCCTCCTTTTATCTGAAGGAAGGGGCGGGTTACATCGAGTTAGGAGGAAAGCGAGGTGACCTATGCTAGGAGCTCCGGTCCTTCGTCCCGTGGATCGGTCGCCACCCGCCTTGCCCATCTTGGGTTGGTAGCCTTGGTGGTCGGGAGGTTAGGTATTTCCGGAAATAGCGTACTTGCCTTTGTGATCCTTGCGAATCTTGGACGCCGAGGTGCGTGGCGTTGGTGCTTTGCCTCGGGAGGGAGCGTGCGCCGTCTTTGACGTGGTCGTTGATGGGTTTGGAAGCTTTGTCTTCTGATCACGGATCTTCTTGGGAAGGAGCCACCTACCCTTGTATAGTCGCTCGATTGACCTTATTCGGGTACGTGTCGGTGGCCGATGAGGACGACACGCGCACTCGGCGCTCGTCACCTTGGTTTGGTTGGAGTCGGAGATCCCGCCCGCCAAGAGGGGTCGAGCACCTTGTCTGTCGGATTCGCTTCGCCGGTCGGGAGCGGATGCCTTGCGCAGATCGCAGCGATCGGTCGGCGGGCGGCGGTCGCGCTGTTAAGTGGAGATATGCTTGAGGCCGCTCGCTCGCCGCCGGGCCGTTGGGGTATCCTTTTATTAGTATTCGTCGGTAGCCCCGAACTCCCAAGCGATTTGGCAGCTTGGTTGGGGTTGAACTTGGACGAAAGTGGTGGCCGGGCTGGTAGGTCGGTCCACCGATCCGATTAAGCGATTTCCGTCGGTGCTTCGCTGGATCCGACGGCTGTCTGGAGTTTGGCCGGGGCATTTGAACCGCCGGGGCTTTTACTCGCCTCGTTGCGCATGCCGAGTATAGTTTAGCGCCGCGCGCTGCTCGTCTTCTTGATCGCCTCGGGTTTACGTGAAGGATGCTTCGTTTTCCAAGACCCGCATTTACTCTGAGACGCTTAGCCTCCTTCGTCCGGATATATATATCTGCGCTACCGTAGCTTGCTTGAAGGGGATGAGAGCTTTTCTTTTGTTCTTTCAAATGGCTTCGAGACACCTCTAGTCTTTAGCCGGCGATGGCGTCATGATGGAAGAAGAAGATCCTCCGCCGAAGCTTTGGGTGAGTTCGACCAGCGATGGCCGAGCTCGGGGAGGAAGAAGCCGCAGCCGCGACGCGCTCGTTGACGCTACGCCGAGGCCGCTCGAGGCTCGAGGTGGTAAGGGGCCCTTCGGAGGCGATGGCGCAAGGGCACCGACCGTAGTTAGTGCGGCCGCGTCGATGTCGCTGAACGGCGGCGAGGCATCGGCGTGTTGCCAGCGGCCGTGGCGGTATCCGTCGACCGAGCAAGGGCCTACCAAAGATGCCGTCGGTGCCACCGATGCCGCACGGATGTTTGATAGGTTCTAGGCGTGGGTAGAGTCTCTGCTGTGGTGCAACGTGGCCACTCTTGTATCCGCTCGCTTGTGTGTAAAGTTGTGTAAAGTTTGAGCCTGTTGGCCTATAATGAAATTTTCTTTTTCTTTATGAAAATGTCTTTGCGATGAGTTTGCTTTAATTTTAATCGTTGTGGACGGCGCCTTGGTCGGCAGGGCGACCGGATGCCTCTGTGAGGTTCGGTGTCCGAGTGCTCGCTTAACGTCGTAGCTAGACGGTGCCTTGGTCGGCAGGGATGACCGGATGCCTCGTGAGGTTCGGTGTCCGAGTGCTCGCTTAACGTCGTAGCTAGACGGTGCCTTGGTCGGCAGAGACGGCCGGATGCCTCTGTGAGGTTCGGATGTCCGAGTGCCTTGGTCGGCGGGACGACGGATGCCTCTATGAGGTTACGGTGTCCGAGTGCCTTGGTCGGCAGGACGATCGGATGCCTCTGTGAGGTTCGGTGTCCGAGTGCCTTGGTCGGCGGGACGACCGGATGCCTCTGTGAGGTTCGGTGTTCGAGTGCTCGCTTAACGTCGTAGCTAGACGGTGCCTTGGCCTGGCGGGGGCGGCCGGATGCCTCTGTGAGGTTCGGTGTCCGAGTGCTCGTTTAACGTCGTAGCTAGACAGTGCCTTGGCCGGCAGGACGGCCGGATGCCTCTGTGAGGTTCGGTGTCCGAGTGCCTTGGTCGGCGGACGGCCGGATGCCTCTGTGAGGTTCGGTGTCCGAAAGTGCCTTGGTCGGCGGGACGACCGGATGCCTCTGTGAGGTTCGGTGTCCGATCGCCTTGGTCGGCGGACGGCCGGATGCCTCTGTGAGGTTCGGTGTCCGAGTGCCTTGGTCGGCAGGACGACCGGATGCCTCTGTGAGGTTCGGTGTCCGAGTGCTCGCTTAACGTCGTAGCTAGACGGTGCCTTGGTGGCGGGGACGGCCGGATGCCTCTGTGAGGTTCGGCGTCCGAGTGCCTTGGTCGGCAAGACGACCGGATGCCTCTGTGAGGTTACGGTGTCCGAGTGCTCGCTTTAACGTCGTAGCCGGACGTGAGTGCTCGCTTCTGTCGTAGCCGGACGTGAGTGCTCGTTCCGTCGTGGCCGGGCGTGAGTGCTCGTTACCGTCGTGGCCGGGCGTGGGGCATCCTTCTCGAGTCCTCGTCAGGCGAGTAGCTGCGAAGGAATGGCCGCCGTCTATCCCACATGTATACCCCATCCGCAGTGTGGGACCCGGAGGATGAGCGGCGCGTTTACTGCGTTGGTTTGAACGCCGTGCTCGTGGAGCTAATAGCGGGTAGTCCGAGTGGGTCTGGGAGGTCCCGCCAGGGGACCCTTCCGAGCGGACGGTCCCAGTAGTAGGTGTCCTGGCCTGCTGGGGGCGACCCATAAAAACCTTTCTCTACTCAATCCAGTATGGACTCTAGGTCGTCCACCGACCCAGAGCACACCGGTGGTGTCGCTCATTGATGAGCTCCCGGAGAGTGTGAAGTATGGTCTCGGACGCGAGTAGAGGTGATTAGGCCGTCACCGACCTAACCGAGGGCCCACCGTGGGGCTCACCTCATACACGCCCCTTGCTCAAGTTTTGTTTGGGCGGCTTTATACCCATCTGGTGGGTAGGCCTTTTGAACCCACTCCTCGGGGGGCCCGGCGCAAGCCACAAAGCTTTAGTCTTGGGGCGCAGCGCCCAATGGGCTTCTCGCGCCGAGCAACTGCTCCGCCTAAAGCGAGACCGAGAGGTTACGGACACGTTGTTCGGGCGGCGTCTTTATGGCCCTTGACGCCGACAAGACGAGGATTAAAAGCGGAGTGGTATTAGAAACCGGAGTTACCAGTGGCGCGACAGCGAGGGTGGTCGCGACGCCGTTTGACGGGCGCTGCTTGGCGGCGTTCGCTCGTCCTCTATAAATCGCCCGTTGGGTGCTTCGAGTGGTCACGCTTTCTTGCCTCTCTGCTCTCGCCTGAAACAAGAAAAACACCAGAGAGCTAAGGAAAGAAAACCCCAGCCTTTCTTTCTCACCTTCCAGTCGTCTCCCCTGTGAAGATGTCGTGGCCGGAGTGCTCTGCGCAAGACAGCCGTGCGCTCGGCTTGGTGAAGAAGGGCTTCCTCATACCGCAGGACCTTTCCGGCTGAAGGGTGCCGACCGGGGCTGCCATCCCCGCGCCACGGGGCGACGAGATCGTGGTGCCCGCCTCGTTCTTCGAGCGCGGCTTTGGCCTGCCGCTGCACCCGTTCGTCCGGGGGCTGTTGTTTCATTACAAGGTGGAGGTGCACCATCTCAACCCCAATGGGGTCCTCCACATCGCCATCTTCATCACGCTGTCTGCAAAGCCTTCTTGGGGATCGAGCCGACTGGCGTTATGGAGGCACTTCTTCGAGCAAGGCTCGGAAGGACAGCCGTCGGGCCGCGGCGCCACAGGTGGCTCGCCCTCGGCTTCGCCCGGTCGAACCACGGAGTACACGGAGGTAAAGCGCGCCTCGTCCAACAAGGGTGGCGTTCAATGGCTTTACGTTCAAACGTCGGCGGCAGCGCCCTCGTTTCACCGGCGAGCTTCCCATGGCGGAGGCGGTGGGCTGGGCGCCGAAAAGAGGAGAAGAACAAGCCGCCCCGATCGTGGAAGCGGTCGGGGCTCAAAGGAGGGGGCTCACCGGGGGCGTGGTTGTCGCGCCTTCATGGGGATCGCGTGCAACCACTTGTGCACGTGCCGCACTTCGCTTCGATATCTTGAGGGCCGTCCGACCGGCGAGGATGGCGTAACCCGAGCCGGCCGCGTCTGAAGTGGAGGCTCGGGTGGCGGCCGTTCTGGCGGAGCGCCACGGTGGTCGCAGATGGCCACCCGAGCCATTCTCGGCGGTTTTCCGCCAACCGTAAGCCGGTGAAATTCCTTTCGCTTCTTTTCTTTGTCCTTAGCACTTGACCGACATTCCT
This sequence comes from Otatea glauca, assembly GCA_036346275.1. Taxonomy (NCBI): domain Eukaryota; kingdom Viridiplantae; phylum Streptophyta; class Magnoliopsida; order Poales; family Poaceae; genus Otatea; species Otatea glauca. Next base: position 53,132,986 of record CM070712.1, on the reverse strand, counting down.
GCATCCTCTCGGGGCTCATGGGGATGTCTTCCCAGCGCCGCTCCCGGGATAAGGAAGCGCGACGCCGGCGAGGACTAGCGGTCGACTCCTCCGCAAGAAGCGGAAGGAGGAAAGGAGGAGGAAGAAAAGTAAGGAACGCTAGCGGCGGCGCTGCGCGAGGATGTGTCGGAGACCACCGCCGTGGGGACAACCTCCATCGACAATGGCGGAGTGCCTCCGGCCACCCCTATGGTGGGTTTTTCCGACTGCCGATGGCGGCGGCCGAAGCGTGGACTCGGCCGAGGCGGCATCACGGGCCTGTGGCCACGGATCCCAGTGGGGTGATCTTGCGCTTGCGGTCGTCGCAGCTGCGTCTACCGGAGGTGGCTTGAGAAGCGGCCGGCCGACTGACCACTGGCGGGGCAAAGAAGAGCGCGCGCCACGCACCCGCTTGGCCTTGTAAGTGTATTATTATTTTTTTTATTAGAGCATTTTTCTTTTTGGCAAAGCCGCCCGAGCGACTCTTGAATCTTTGCAACGTCGGCGCTTATATCTTTGGGGTGACCGTGGGCGTGCCACATCGGCCCCGCAAATGTAACGGCCGGTGATTTCGTGACCCGGTTGGGTCGGCGAAGGTCGCGGCGTCGGCGTCCCGAGGGCGCGGTCGCCGAGGACGGAGCCCCACCCGAGGTCGTGCGAAGAAGAACTTCCGCCGCCTCGGCGGGACCCTCCGAACGAGCGTGATCGTCGCTTCGAGGATGAGACAATGGCGCCGCCGGTGATCGCGCCGATCGTGGCGAGCCGGCGACGGAGGTGCCCGACCCTCGTCCCGGGGAGGTGCCGACCGATGCCCCTCAGCGCAGTCGCCGGGGTTTCGAAGGTTGACCTCGTCACCCTTGCCCATGGTTCTTTGACGGCGACGCCCCGCCCGAATGGGCGAGCGAGGCGCGGCCGCGTGGTGTAATTCGGTCGGGCATCATGGGTGAGGCGGAGGAGAGCGAGTGGGCGCCTTCGGCAAGACGCTACCGACGCCGAAGCGAGAGATAGGCGGATCCGTGAAGGTCCGCCCTTGCTCAAGTCTTCCACGGTATACCGGATATGATGGTCGAAGTCGGCCGATCGCCTGGTAGGTCACCAAAAGTTACGATTCGTTGCACATTTTTGATAGTTCTTCCGTCGACTAACGGAGTGTCCACATTTTTGCAAAGACTTGCGGGCTCGCCGTCGTCGAGTTGAGCTCTGCAGCGCTCAGACAATCGTGGCACGCGGAGGAGGCAATCTTGATCGCGCTTGCGCCTTGCTTGCGCCCTAGCCGAGGCCACAGGCATTAGGCGGTCGAGGCGGTGGTGATCCGCCAAGGATTTGAAGAGGCCACAAAGGCCCTTCATGATGGCGCCTAGGAGCCGAGGCTTTGAGGCGAAAGTGGAGGAACTGGAGTCCTCCCTGACGGAGGTCACCGAGGCCAAGAATGCCGCCGTTGCCGCGGAGGGGATCGCGCAGACGCAGGTAACACGTCTGCGGATCGAGCGGAACAAGGCTCGAGGGACGCCGCCGAGTTCGCTCGGCGGGCGATCGCCGTATGAGCCGGTGGTGAAGACTTCATCTGGAGGCGCCGTCGGAAGCCGCAATCGACCAACTCATGCAACGGTAAGTGTCTCAATTCTTCAATTAAGTTTGGGGTGCGACCCACAGGCGAACTTATCCAAAATCTTCGCAATCTAGAGGCGCAGAAGAATCGGCGTCGCCGTGGAAGCGCAGAGAACGGCCGGACGCCCGCGACGTGGCGATCGTGGCGGGGCGAGGCCCAGCGGCGTTGAAGGTTCTTGAGGCGGTCGGGCCGAGATGAGCGCCGAGTGGAGGCCCTCCGCAAGGCGGTCGAGAGTCTGCGATCGCATCCTGAGCCGGCAGCCCGAGTGCCCTTGCCCCGCTGGCCCGAGTGCGGACCGTAGAAGAGGCGGTGGTCACCGGCGGCTGCGCTTGAGCTTCATCGGCTACCGTCAACACCATCTCGTGCTCACGACGGCATCGACCTCGCGGTGGTGGGGGCGGCGTGGCGGAACCGGATCGACGAGAGATCGACCGGTTCGAGCTCTGGTCGAGCCGCATGCCCGAGATCGCCCGGTAGCATCCGCCGCAGCCGCCTCCAGAAGCGAGGCGACCAACTCTCCGCCGCCACCGTCGCGCCAAGAAGAATAGAAAAAGTTAGCTTTATCCTTCTTAGATTGTAAAGACCGCTATTTAAACAATCTTGAAATTATCAAGTCCCGAATCGTCCCTCGTCCTTTTTCGTATTTAGGATGAGCGTTTGGCCGACCATAGCCTTAAGGACCGCAGAGGCCACTTATGCGTAGGTCGGGTTGTTTTGGGAGGAGCGAGGTGGATTGGAGACTTGGCTATGCAGCGGTTAGGCGCACTTGTGAGGATAGGAGTGTTCTAGACCGGCGTGGATCTTTCCACTCGGGCACTTCCTTCTTCCGCGAAGTGCTACTTAGCAACCATAGCCGCTGGGGCGTAGGCCGTAACACTTGGGTTGAGAGGGTTACCGCTCGGGATGGACCTCATGACCAGTCGGGTCACGTACCCTCATAAGCGCGTGGGATAGGCCGAGTTCGTGCGGGGGAGGAGTGTTCCCTGCCGACCCAAAGGTCACTCCACTCGGGTACTTCCTTCTTCCGCGAAGTGTTAGCAACCATAGCCGCTGGGGCGTAGGCTGTAGCACTTGGGTCAAAGGAGTTACCGCTCGGGAAGGACCTTGTGGTCGGTTGGGTCATCAACCCGCATAGCGCCGGCCGAGGAAGCGACTGAGCGCCGCGTAAAGGCGCTTCCAGTCGTCGCCGCACGACAGTGCTCGGAAGGAAGAAAGTAAAGAGCATGCTAGGAAGAGGAAAAGAGTTTAGGGATAGAATCGCCTTAACTTTTCTATATTCCATGCATTTGGAAGGATGCGCCGTCGGTGTCCTTGGCCGAAAGGTGCGGTAGGAGGATCTGCACGACGGTGAAGGGCCTTCCGTGTGGGGCGACTTGTGCTTATCCTTGCCGATGCGGACCCGACGCAGACCGGTCGCCCGATCAAAGACCGCCCTCGAACTGGCGGCCGTGGTAACGTCGCGAGCTTGTTGATATCGGCCGATCGCGGATCGGCCACGTCATGCGCCTCGTCGATCCGGTCGACGAGCCTTGTTGTCTGGCGAGCCCCGAGCCTCCTCGAAGCTTGCGGTCTTGGGGCGCCATACTCTGTGTTCCGGCAAGACGGCCTCGGACCGTATACCATAAAGAACGGTGTGAACCCGGTCGCCCGGTCGGCGTGGTCCGCAGACTCGGAGGATCGGAGGGTAGCTTCGGTCGCCAATACCGCAAAGTGCTTGAGCCGATCAAGATCCGCGGCAGGCCCTTGAAGGATCATGCCATTTGCGCGCTCGACCGGCCGTTGGTCGCGGATGGGCCACGGTACGCCTAATCGACGCGGATGTTGAAGTCATCGCGAGAACTCGAGGAATTCCTTCCCGTGAACTGCGTTCGTTGTCGGTGATGATGGAGTTTGGGACTCGAATCGAAAGACTATGTCGCGGAAGAAGATGGCGCTTGTCTGCCGACGTGATGCTTACGACGGCTTGGCCTCTATCCACTTGGTGAACTTGTCCACCGCGACGAGCAAATGGGTAAAGCCCACGAGCGCTTTCTTGAAAGGCCCGAGCGGATCGAGCCCCCAAGCGCAAAGGCCACGTGATGGGGATTATGCGCAAGGCTGGTGGCGGATGTGTCGCACGGCAAAGAATTGGCATCCTTCGCGGTGCGTGCGATGCGCTCTGCGTCGGACACGGCGGTCGGCCAATAGAAACCTTGCCGAAAGGCCTTTCCCACGTAGATCGGGCGTAGCGTGGTGACCGCAGATTCCATTGTGTATGTCGTCCGATGGTTGTTTTCCTTGGTCGGCGAATGCACTTTTGGAGGACCGGAGGCTCCTTTTGTAAAGGTCCGGACCGTCGGGGCGAAAGACTTTGCTCGCCGGGCGGCGCCGGAGCCGGTCGGTCGGGAGGAAGTGACCCGTCCGTCAAGCGATCTATGAGCGGCTTTCTCGGTCGGATTCGGTTGCTAGCCGCGTGGCTCGACCGGCCAAGTCTCGCCCGATCAAGCATGCGGATCGGGCGGCCGTCTTCGTAGGTCGGGGACCGTTCGGCCACCGGCCCACCGGTGGATGGAAAGCGCGGAGGTCGCAGACGAAGATTCCGGCGGGACCGCTCTCTGGAGGCAGTTGGCGGTAGTCGGCGTCGCTATTGTAGCATCGGTAGCTATGGTGAAGCTTCGAAGCCCTTGAACGCGCCGAGCCGCGCGCTTCTCGGCGATCGCGCCATACGGGCGTCTCGGGGCTCCGTGGCCTTCATGACTTGGTCGACGACAAGCTTGGAGTCCCGTGGGCGTAGAGTCGGCGAGCAGAGGTCGGCGACTATCCGGAGACCGTTGGCGAGGGCCTCGTGCTCGGCAGCGTTGTTGGTGGCGTCAGCGACTGATGGCGTCTTGGAGCTTGTTCCCAAGTGGGAGATGATGACAACTCCGGCGCCGCGCCATTCTTGTTGTAAGACCCATCGAAGTACATTGTCCATGCTCGGGTCTTCGATCACCGGTGGTGCACAGGTTTTGGTCCACTCGGCGACGAAGTCGCTAGAACTGCGACTTGATCGCCGTCAGGGCGTATGTGATGTCGTGGCGGCGAGCTCGAGTGCCCACTTGGCTATCCTTCCGAGGCGTCGCGGTTGCGGACGATCTCGCCTAACGAGGCGTGGTCACCACGGTGATGTTGTCTTGTCGAAGTAATGGGCGAGCTTCCTCTTCGCAATGAGCACCGCGTAGAGTAACTTCGCACTGCGGTACCGAGTCTTGGACTCGGAAAGGACCTCGCTAATGAAGTAAAGCGCCGTTGTACCTTAAGCTCGCGGCCTTCTTCCGCTCGCTCCACCACGAGGGCCGCGACGACTTGGGTAGTGGCGGCGTGAGAGGAATGGCTCCTCCGTGCCTTGGGCGACAGATCGAGGCGAGGCGGGGAAGGCCTTGAGCGGGTGAGGGCCTCCCGAGCTTCGGGTCCAACTAAAGCGGTCGGATCTCTTGAGTAGCTCAGTAGAGTGGCATTCGCGCGCCGAGGCGAGACACGAAACGGCTCAAAGTCGCTAGGCATCGGTCGACCTCTGGACCCCCTTGAGGTTCTTGATTGGGCCCATCCTTGCGATTGCTAATATCTTCTCTGGTTGGCCTCGATGCCTCGCTCGGAGACAATGAAGCCAAGGAGCTTCCTTTGGGAACCCAGCGCATTTCTCGAGTTGAGCTTTATGCGGAATCGTCGAAGGTTCGCAAAGGTCTCTTCAGTCGGGGGCGAGGTCGTCGGCCTTCTTGGTTTTTACGACAATATCGTCGACGTACACCTCAGCGTTACGGCCGATCCGGTTATTGAAGCACGTTTGCATACATCGCTGGTATGTAGCGCCGCGTTCTTTAGGCGAGCGGCATCGTAGCGTGCGAATGGCCGAGCGGGGTGATGAAGGAAGTCGCGAGTGGTCGGACTCCCTTAGCGCAATCTGGTGGTAGCCCGAGTAGGCATCCAGAAAAGAGAGGGACTCGAACACTGCGGTGGAGTCGATGACTTGGTCGATGCGGGGCAAAGGGAACGGATCTTTGGGACATGCTTTGTTGAGACTCGTATAGTCAACGCACATCCTCCATTGCCTATTTTTCTTTTTTACAAGTACAGGGTTGGCTAGCCACTCGAGGTGGCGCACCTCTTTCTGAACCTGCGGCGGAAGTTTGGCGATTTCCTCCCTATGATCCTGCGCTTCTCCTCGTCGAGCGGCGCGGCGTTAGGCGGCCGGCTTTGAGCTTGGTCGGATGCTCAAGAGTGCTCGGCGACTTCCCAGGATTCTGGCATGTCGGAGGACCTCCATGCGAAGACGTCTTTGTTGGTGCGGAGAGTCGGCGGCGCGCTTTCCTATTTGGCGGGGCGTGGCTCCGATCCGCCGCGGTCTTGGTCGGATCACGAGGATCGACCGCGACCTCCTTCGTGTCCTCGGCGGTTTGAAGGATCCCGCCCCGACTTGCTTTGGACTCGGGGCGGATTCGAGGCTTCCTCACGAGGTTGTCGAGCTCGGCGACGCGATGACTGTCGAGGCAAGCTCACAACTTCGCTGCGCTTCGCGATTGTAGGCAAGCCGAAAAAACGATGCCGCGGTGATGACTCCCGTGGCTCGCATCTTCGACTTGAGGTAGGCGTGGTGGGGACCGCCATGAACTTGGCGTAACATGGCCGTCGAGGATGGCATGGTAAGAACCGGAAGTCCACGACTTCAAAAGCGAGGGTTTCGGTGCGGAAGTTTCCGGTTCCCGAAGGTAACAGGCGGTCGATCGCCGAGTGGATGGGCTCGCGGCGGGAATGACGCCATGGAAGGCGCCTTGCTAGGTCGGAGGTGGGCGCGGGATCCCCATAGCGTCGGCGTCTCGGCGTAGAGGATGTTGAGGCGCGCCTCGCGTCCATGAGCACCTTTGAAAGGCGCTTCTTCCCCACGACGGTGACCACGGGGTATCTCCCGGTGTGGGCGTGGTCGGGTGGTCGGTCCGATCAAAGGTGATCGGAACTCGACCACCGGAGGTATTGGGGACGCGTGGCGCGGCGGTATGGACCTCGCGATAAGCGAGCTTGGCCGGCGCTTATCGGCATAGCGGCCGGTCCTCCAAAGATCATGAGGCGTGCCGTCGGGTTCGAGGAACTCGTCGTGCGCCTTTTCTCTCGCGACGCGGGCGCGTGAGCTCTTCCCTTGCCACGCAGCGTTGCGGGGCGCTTTGGAGAGGTAACGCCTCGAGACCTCGCGATCCGGTACTTGTGTTTGACGGAGAACCCGTGGTTTGGGCACGGGCCGTCCATCAATTTCTCGAAGTGGTCGGGCGCGACGGTCGGTCGCACTGCTTGCTTGGCGAGGCGGTCGGCGGTGGCGACCGCAGGGCTCGCGGATCTGCTTCCGTCTGCCGCCGTTTGTCGGGCGGTCGAAGGGACCCGATGCGGGCCGGGTTCGGCTGGGCCTTTCCTCCTCGAAGATGGCCCCGGCCTCCTCGCGGGAGGCGTGGTTGGTGGCGATATCGAGGAGCTCCTTGGTAGTTCGGGCTTGAGATGGCCTAGTTTGTGTACCAAGGCCTTGCGGAGGTGCGTAGATGAATGCTCCCACGACATCGGCGTCGGAGATGTCGGGAGCTTCGTTACCTTGGCGGGAAAACCGCGGATGTAGTCCCGAGGTTTCCACAGGCTGCTTGTTTGCGGCCTTCGAGTCGAGGAGTTTCGAGGCGCTTGTAAGTGCCACGGAAGTTGCCGACGAAGAGGGCCTTCAGTCGGTCGATCCACGATGGTTTTGGCGGCAAGTACTCGAGCGAGCTCGGGCCGAGTCTGCGAGGTAGATGGGAAGGTATTGGATGATGAAGAGGTCATCCGTTGCTCCTCCCGCCCGGCATGCGGCCGGTAATCTTGAGCCGACACACGGGTTTGTGGCCCGGTGTATTTGGCAATGTTGGTAGGCGCTCGGAATCGGCGGGAAGTCGCTGGCGGATCCCTGGCGAACGCTTCATGATCGGAGACCGTCGGGGCTCGGCTGCGATGGTGGTGCCCGCCGCCGCAACCCGTGAGTGGGCGGCCTCTTCCGCCATCTTTCTCCGCGCCTCAAGGGTAGCGCGAATGTCGTAGGCATCACCGTTAGCGTTGGGCACCGGGCGCGCGAGGCTGTTGTGGCTCGCGGTGCGGCGGCGCTGTCTTGGACCCATCCGGCCGCCGCAATGCATGCGGGCCCGTGGCGAGGTGGCTCGGAGCGATAGGGCCGGGCGTGCATGTCTTCTGCGGCCGCGTGCTCTACCACCCGGAGGTTTTGGTATGTGGCCTTGGCCTCGGGTCGGTCGGCTCGGAGGCCTCGAAGCGGCATTGCGCCGCGCCACGTTTGGTAGCGTGGGGAAGAAGTGAGGACCGTCGGACCCTTCCGCTTTCTTTGAGGTGTGCTGGCGCGCGCGCGTATGCGTCGCCAGAACACATGCGGGCCTCGAGCCCTCCTGCTCCAGTTGGCACGAGCCGGTCGAGCTTCGATCCTTCGTTCCTCCAACTCTTTGCGCTGTTGTTGGGCTCGGCGTGGCGGGTCCGGCGCGTTGATCAAGACGCTGGCCGGCACTCCTCCTCCTGCGCTGAGTCGTCGGACGAGAGGTCCAGCGGCCGCGAGGGCCACGGGCAACCGTCGGTGCCCGCCATGTTGCACTCGCGAGAGTCTGCTGCGGCGGGTACTCCGTGTCGGAGTGGAGTCGCGTCGGAAGAGTCTTCCGACTCGTGGATGGAGGCGGCGGTAGCCACCATCGCCACCGGATCCGCGAGCCTCGGGGTGACATGGTCACCCGCCCGGCCTCTGAGTTTTCGCCGACCGCGGCGGAGCACTCCTCGGGTTCGGCCGGGACTGCAGGCGCCCAAGTCGGAGCTTAGCGAAATCGCCGAGAGGGCGCCCAAGCTCTCGTGGCGCTGTCCTCCGAGAGCGACGGGACGAGCGTGAGCCCTCCGTCGGGTGACGGCGGTCGAGGAGCAGCGCGATCCGGTTCCCGCGCGATCATGCCGTCGCAATGGGTGGATGCCATCGGGAGATAAGCGGAATCCAGAGATGGTGATGAAGGCGCGAAGTCCCCTACCGGCGCGCTAACCGGCGTTTTGGGAGCGCCGGCAAGTAAATTTGTAAGTCTAGAAATTCGCGCGTTCCACTCCGAATGGTTAGACTCGTGAGTCCAAGATGTATCTTGGTTCGGCCAAGGTCCCTACTCGATTCGTGTGGTGGTGTTGTATTGCTCTTGGTACGGATGATCGCACAAAGTTTTACAAGCGAGAATGCCAATGGCTTAGCGAGATGGGTTTGATAGCGCTCTCTCCTTTCTCGTTCTCGCTTTTTGCCCCTTGAATCGTTTAGCCTGCCTCCTTTTATACGAAGGAAGGGCGTGTTACATCGAGTTAGGAGGAAAGCGAGGTGACCTATGCTAGGAGCTCGGTCCTTCGTCCTGTGGATCGGTCGCCACCCGTCTTGCCCATCTTTGGGTTGGTAGCCTTGGTGGTCGGGAGGTTAGGTATTTCGGAAATAGCGTGCTTGCCCTCTGTGATCCTTGCGAATCTTGGCGTCGAGGTGCGTGGCGTTGGTGCCGCCTCGGGAGGAGCGTGCGCTCGTCTTTGTCGTGGTCGGTTGATGGGGTGGAAGCTTTGTCTTCTACTGATCACGGATCTTCTTGGGAAGGAGCCACCGCCCTTGTATAGTCGCTCGATTGACCTTATTCGGGGTGCGTGTCGGTAGGCGATGAGGACTGACACGCGCACTCGGCGCTCGTCACCTTGGTTTGGTTGGAGTCGGAGATCCGCCCGCCAAGAGAAGTCGGGGCGCCGTCTGTCGGATCGCTTCCCTGGCGGTCGGGTGCGGATGCCTTGCGCGGTCTCGCAGGCGATTCGGTCGGCGGCGGGCCGGGCGCGGCCTGTTGGGCTGGAGATATGCTTGAGGCCGCTGGCTCGTCGCTTCGGGCTGTTGGGGTATCCTTTTTATTAGTATTCGTCAGTGATAGTCTCCTTTTCATTGCCAAACAACGTGTTAAAGTTGGCATCAATATAATGGGCCATTACACACATGTATCCGAGGTTCTGAACATATATTAATAGGTCTGAGGTGAGGCAAATATGGGAAGGATGGCTGCATTAACTCCATTCATTCCTTAAAGTAGGGATCCTCAACTTCTGGAATGAAATCTTTGCGTGAATGCTGAACTTGGTGATCAACTCACATGTTCTTTGGGGATCAAAGATAAATCAAGTTTCTGATAGTTGCTTTTTCATAGTTGCAACAAACCTATTTCCGCCATCAACCTCAATTTTTGGGCAGGATTTTCTAAGGCTGCCTGTTCTAGTTTTGTAGGTATATGTCAGCTTCAACTTGCAGTATTTACAAACAGCCCTAGCGACATCTTCAACTACAACTAACTCCTACTCAAAGTGTTCCCAGACCTTTGCCCTCCTTCGAAGAGTCTACGATGAGGGTTCATTAGTGGTGTAATCTGTACCCGAGCCCTCGACACTTGTACAGACATGCTTAGAAACCTAAATTAATTAGCAAATTATCAAAAGTTTGCATTTTGGCTCATGCAACATAAAGAATTGTATGACCTTTTCATCTACCAAATTATAGGAATGATGGCACTAGTAGCAGCTAGTAAGACTTTTTCAGTATTTCTACTAGAATCTGTAGTCAAATCTTCACTAAACATTCAAACAGAATAAAGAATATTTTTCATGCAAACAACTCAATTTACACAAATAGTTTCGCGCTATCTACACAGATGCAACTCTAGCAACAGAGTGAGATTTGAGAAAAAAAAAGAATCCATCAGCATTACCCAAAAACGCATAGCACTAGCAAATCTTGGGTCCTCGCCCAAGCAAAAAGCTACAGCAATTGAACCAACTAGGGTTCTTGGACTCGACAAGGGGAACACCAATCTATGGCAAAAGCTACGATTCTGGCGCAGGCAATCCAATAGGAAACCAAGAAGCCGAGGTGGGATTGGGAGGTACCTCGGGGGTTGGCCTCTGGGAGAAGGAGAAGCAGTAATTGGTCTAGATGCTGAGGCGGACGTCGCCGAAGTCGATCTGGGCCTTGCCCGCGTGGTTATCGTAGAACTCGGCGTCGCCGATGTAGCGGGGGATGCTCGACCACGTGGACAGCAGGATGAGGAGGAGGACTCGGTAGCGGGAGATGCCAGTGATAGTGAGGAGGGGGGTTGTCAGACCCCAGAGAAATCCGCACCAGAATCCAAATCTCAACAGCAATAATCAAACAAATACTTGAAAGAACATCGAAGAAAACAAGAGAAGCAGAAGAAAAAGATAGAAGAAAGTAAAGTGGCTGCGTAGAACTCTCTTGATCATTTCTCAACAGAATTCTGCTACATCCCAGGCTTTATAGCCAATTCAAAGTTTACTACGCAGGATAAAACGATATCACTGTAAAACAAAATTCACCAACACTGTAAACTGTAATGACTGGAAACGATTACAACCATTAGATTTTCATAACCCACTCCCTCCGTCCGATCAACTGATCCAAGAAGAATTAAATCATCATTTCCCGCCTGAGTTTCGGATCGCCATCTTCAGCTTCCTGACAATACCTTCCCCTCTGAACATCCTTGTCCTCAAGGATGAAAACTCGGAAAAACTATGGAGATGAAGTCCGCATCTTCCCAGGTGGCCGCTTCTCGTGGTAAATTGGTCCACAAGATCTTCCACTGAATCACAGGCAGATTGTTTCTAGGTATCATCCTCCTCTCCAAGATCGCCGCCGGGTCTGCCAGAATATTGCCTTTAGAATCTACAAGTGGTAACTCCTTGCTGGGCACAACTTTAGGTCCTACATGTTTTTTTAGCTGGCTGACATGAAATACCGGATGTATCTGACATCCCTTTGGTAATAAAAGTTTGTAAGCCACATTTCCCACCCTTTCAATGATGCGAAATGGTCCATAGAATTTAGAGTGTAACTTCAAGCTCTTGTGTAATCCTAAGGCATTATGTCTGTAAGGTTGTACCTTCAAATAAACCATGTCAGCAATCTCAAATTTCCTTTCAGTTCTGTTCTGATCAGCGAAATACTTCATTCTTGAGTTTGCTTTTTCAAGGTTCGCCTTAATTGCTTCTGTTGCCGATTGCCATTCTTGCACCTTTCTCTTTGTTTCCTCAGAAGAAGGTTCAAACAAGGCATTCTCAACAATTTGAGGTGGTGGTCTGCCATACAACGCTTGAAATGGTGTTAATTTCAAAGAAGTGTGAAATGAAGTATTGTACCACCATTCCGCCTGAGACAGCCAAGAATGCCACTTCTTCGGATTTGCAAAAGCCATGCATCTTAAGTAATTTTCAAGACATTGATTCACTCTTTCTGTTTGTCCATCAGTTTGCGGATGATAGGCACTACTGAAACGGATTTTTGCTCCCATAGCATTGAATAATTCCTTCCACAATGTGCTTGTAAAAATTCGGTCTCTATCAGTGATTATCACAGTTGGGAGTCCATGAAGCTTATATACATTTTCTAGGAAGAGTTTGGCTACCTCTTGTACAGAATAAGGATGGCTCAATGCTATGAAGTGAGAGTATTTTGTAAATTTGTCCACCACAACCATGACCACGTCTTTCCCTTCGGATTTAGGCAACCCTTCCACGAAATCCATATACGTCCATGCCATGTCAGGGACTGGCAAAGGCTGAAGTAACCCCAGATAAGGTAGATTTTCTGACTTGTTTATCTGACAAACTGCTCATGACTTAATGTAATCTGAAATCATAGTCTTCATCTTCGGCCAGTAAAACAGCAGCTTCGCCCTTTGGTAGGTAGCCCGTTCCCCAGAATGGCCTCCCAATGCCGAGCTGTGAAATGATTTGATCAATTGTTCTCTCAGGTTAGAACCTGCGCCCACAAGAATCCTTTCTTTGAATCTTAATATTCCATTATTTAAATTATACGGAGGGGCACAATCCTCTGCAATCCTCAGCTTCTTCTCTAAATCTTCACAGTGCTGATCTCCCTGGTAACTCAATAGCACCTCATTGATCCACTCGGGAACTGCTGTTGTAATTGCCAAACTTTCTTCCTCCTGTTGTTTCCTAGATAATGCATCTGCTGCCCTATTCTCTCTTCCCTTCTTATATTCTATTCTGTAATTGTAACCAAGGAGCTTAATGAGCAGCTTGTGTTGCAGTCCATCAATAAGCTTTTGATCAGCTAAATATCTAAGACTCTGCTGGTCGGTTCTAATGATGAGGATTGATCCAACCAAATAATGTTTCCACCTTTTAATAGCCTCCAATATTGCCAAAGCCTCTTTATCATAAACTGACAATGCTTGTGTTTTAGGACCAATAGTCTTACTCATGTATGATATTGGTTTTCCTCCTTGCATCAAAACAGCACCCAGCCCACTCCCACTTGCATCAGTTTCCAAAATAAATGGCTAAAAGAAATCAGGAAGTGCCAGAACAGGGGCACGGGTAAGAGCACCCTTAATCCCCATAAAAGATTTTAGCTGTTCTTCTCCCCAGCTGAAAGCATTTTTCCTTAAAGAATCAAACAACGGTCTACAAATTACTCCAAAATCTTTGATAAATCTCCTATAGTAACCAGCCAGCCCCAGAAATCCTCTTAGCTGCGTTATGTTTTTGGGAACCGGCCACTCTTGCACTGCTAGGACTTTGTCGGGGTTGGTAGCCACTCCATCTCCCCTAATGATAGGGGTGAAAACGGATCGGATACGGACGGATAATAGCTCTACCATATTTGTTTTTATATTTTTTCTCGAATACGGATACGGATACGGATAGTCCGGATACGAATACGAATACGAATACGGATAATGTCGAATACGGATACGGATCGAATACGAATCGAATCGGATACGGTTTCGAATATTTATCGGAACATGATAACCCCTTAGATTGTACATAAAAAATTAACGAAAAGACGTAACTAATTGATTTGATCAAAACATTATTGAAAATTGAACAAATATAAGCATTTTCATTCACTTAGACAATAGTTAGATACCATGTCACAAACAAAATTATATGAGACTTAATTCATCACACACATATGATTAATTCATCATACACGACATTAAAATACAAAAAGAAGGTAATCCTTGCTCAGATATACAAATAGAAGCAAACACATAACACACTAAAAGTTTGATAATACTTAGATATCATGTCTCTAGGAAAAGTATATAACATTTACATGTAATGACCCAAGATTTATATTCTTTGTTGAATTATATTTAAAATAACAAATTATATATTTATGAGTTTTTATGTATTTTTAACTATTTATTTAAAATATTTTCCTATTAAGAATAGAAGTTTTTGAATTTTTGAGAAAATTTAAAATCTGAAAAAAATATTTAAAACAATTTTTTAAATGTTAGATTGTTTCTTTAACTTTCTCAAAAAAAAATTCATAATTTTTGGAGTTGATTTGCTAATTTTAATAATTGAAACTTGCTTTAGGGATTAATTAAATTGGAAAACAATTCTGAAATTAAGAAGCCTTTTTGGGTCAAAAGAGTAGTCTTGGCCCAGCCCACATGTATATCCGGATATCCGACCCATCAATATCCGGATTATCCGAATCCGTATCCGTATCCGACGGATAGTGAGCTACCGAATCCGTATCCGTATCCAACAAAAAAAATCCGAATCCGTATCTGATCCGATACCATCCGACAAATATCCGATCCGACAGAATCCGTATCCGAAAATATCCGGATCGGTCGGAAAATATCCGATCCGTTTTCATCCCTACTAATGATGTGGCCGAGGTATTCCACCTGTTGTTGCCCGAATACACATTTACTGCCTTTAGCAAATAACTTGTTCACTCTTAAGATTTCAAGCACTTTCTGCACATGTTCTACATGTTTATCCAATGTAGGACTATATATCAAGATATCATCAAAAAATACCAAAACACACTTTCTCAAGAGTTTGGCCAAAAGCTTGTTCATCAATGCCTGAAAAGTCACTGGAGCATTTGTTGGCCCAAAGGGCATAACCAAATACTCGTAATGTCCAGTATGGGTACTGAATGCAGTTTTGTAAATGTCTTCAGGATTCATGCGTATCTGATGATAACCCGACCGCAGATCAATCTTTGAAAAGTATTTGGTCCCATACAACTCATCCAGGAGATCTACAATAACAGGAATTGGGTATTTATTCTTAATGGTATTGGAGTTCAATTGCCGGTAATCAATGCAAAGTCTCCATGTGCCATCTTTTTTCTTGACTAAAATAGCCGGTGAGGAAAATGGACTTACACTCGGTCTGATTACCTTTGATTGCAATAAACCCTCTATCAAAACCTCCATTGCATTCTTCTTGTAGTAGGGAAGTCGATAGGGTCTTACATTTACTGTCTTAAACTCTTGTATCAAACGAATCTTGTGATCACATTCTCTTATGGGTGGCAGTTCGGTTGGCTTCGCAAAGACATCAGAATACCGCTGTAAGATCTCTTGAATTTCAGTCAGGGGACTTCCTTCATTATGAACAATAGCCTTGGAGTAAATCACTGCACCAATCACCCCTTTTTCCATCATTTTCATCAGTTTTAGCTCATCAATGACACAGTCTTTTACGGGAATGGTTTCATCATTAAACTTGACTGTCCTCTGTCCCTCTTTAGTTATGGACAACTGTCTAGTTCTCAAATCTAGACTCACAGGGCTGTGTTGAAGTATCCAATCGGCTCCTAAGATAGCATCATACCCTTTCAAAGGAAGCATCCTGAAATCAGTAAAGAATTCCTCTCCCTGAATGAAGTAATGGCAATTACTGCATACTGAGTTGCTCTCCATCTTCGACCCATTTGCAATGGCTACCTGAATTTGAGGTCCAGAACTAATTTTGCAATTAGCTTTATCAACAATGTTAGGTGTTATGAATGTGGCTGAACTTCCACTATCAACCAATGCTATAGCAGTATTCTTTCCAATCTTCATTTTCAAAGTAAAAGTAGATACCCCAGAACTGGTACCCGTTGTTGCATGTACAGACAGTTGATGTATACCTTCTTCCTTGTTCCGATGCTGAGGACTGCTAGGAGGAGTCGCAAAATTCCCCTCACCTCCTTCCTCTTTTTCATCTTCTTCATCTTCTATTGTAATTAAATGCAATTGCTTCTGAAATTTACACACTCTGCATGCCCTGGCACCCATGGTTCTTGACATTTATAGCATTTTCCTCCTGACCACTTACTGCTTGCAGCCGAATTTTGTTTTTCACTTCCATCTTTCTTGTTCATCACCACTTCCCCCTTTTGGTTAGAGTTTATTGATGTGCTCACCTTGTTGGAAGACTCCCGAGTCCACTGGGAATTTTTCTTATGATATATGCTGGTTTCATAATTCCTAGCATGAGAATATGCCTCCACCAAGGTTTTCGGTTGAAGTGATTTCAGTGGAACCTTAATATAATTCTTTAATCCTGAGACAAAGTAATCCAAAAAATAACCCTCTGATAAACTTGGATTATCTCTCTTGACTAAATTCATCATTATCTCAAATTTATCAATGTAGGATTCAATACTTCCTATCTGACTTAGTCCTCTGAAATTGTCCACTATCTCAATTCTAGTCTCAGCTGCAAATCTACTGTACACTAACTCACAAAATTGCGGCCAAGTTAATGCACTGGTATCAATTCTATTACTGTTCAACCATTGATCCGCTCTACCGGTGAGATAGACTTCAGCAATTGCAACCTTCTGCTATTCTGGCGTTTTTCCCAACTCAAAACACCTCTCCGCCTTTCTGATCCAAGCCCCCGGGTTTTCTCCGTCAAATCTCGGAAACTCCACCTTTGGTCCCTTACTAAAGCCAGCATGATAGAAATTCCTCTCTTCATTAGTTCTTCCTACTCCATCCAAAGTTCTGGACACATTATTGTCCCAATAAACTTCAGGTCTGATCTGATTTGTGTGATAGAGATACTGGTTGATGCCACTGTTTGGTGATCTATAAGTAGGCACGAAAGGTGGGTTTGAGGCAGTATACTGTGGTGCGAATGTACCATTAGCCATCACCGAAGGGTAGACACTTACTCCAAAGGTTCCAGGTACCATGTTAGCATTACTTCTCATTTGCCCAGATACAACTGCTGGAAGAGTATGATTTCCATAAGGCAAACAAAAAGGTATAGGAGGTATACTACTCATACCACTGTGTCCGTGATGACTTGGAACACTTGAATGGCCGCTTCCAGGTGTTCCCTGAAAATTTGCTCCAATTAAAGAGTTTCTGACTTCAGTCTGGCCAACGTGTTCAAAGTCATTCTCCCTCATAGCCAGAGTACTAGATATTTCTCTTGGCTCGAATTTTTCCACCAGAATATTCATTTGCTTCTGCAGTTGATCCATTTGGTTCTTGATGGAATTAGAGTTTTCCTCCATCTGCAATTGCAATCCAGCCAACTCTTTCTTCAGTTCTTCCACTTCACCGACCAGAACTGACTCCATTTCATTATCGTGAGTCTTTCCCACTTTTGGCATTTCAGGATTAGATCCAGATAATCACCTGATCCTGTCCTCTTGAGTTGGCTTAGGAATTTTACAAGGAAACCCGTTCCAAAACCTAGCGCAACTCAAAACAGCAAGAACTCCGAATCTCTCGCAGGATCAATACTCCGATCCTGCCCTCTTGAGTTGGCTTAGGAATTTTATAAGTAAACTCGTTCCAAAACCTAGCGCAACTCAAAAACAGCAAGAACTCCGAATCTCTCGCAGGATCAATACTGCTCTGATACCATTGTCAGACCCCAGAGAAATCCGCACCAGAATCCAAATCTCAACAGCAATAATCAAACAAATACTTGAAAGAACATCGAAGAAAACAAGAGAGACAGAAGAAAAAGATAGAAGAGAGTAAAGTGGCTGCGTAGAACTCTCTTGATCATTTCTCAACAGAATTCTGTTACATCCCAGGCTTTATAGCCAATTCAAAGTTTACTACGCAGGATAAAATGATATCACTGTAAAACGAAATTCACCAACACTGTAAACTGTAATGACCGGAAACGATTACAACCATTAGATTTTCATAACCCACTCCCTCCACTAGTATAGTGTCCTATCTTTCGGTTTTTTTTTCCCAGTACGTAATATATGATCTTTTTCTTTTCTAGAACGTTTGTTTCCTTTTCCTTAATTCCAGGATATTTGTTTCCTTTTCCTTGAGATGATGCTGCATGTGGGGGGAGATCTGTTGTGGGCCACAGGGATGAGTTAGACACATTGAACAATGGCCATCGGATGTGGGTGAGTAAAGCTGAGGAAAGATCTGAGAGGTTAATTTTGATGGAGGCAAGTTTCTGAGGACGTTTCGCTGGGTGCATGAAGGT
Source organism: Otatea glauca (assembly GCA_036346275.1). Taxonomy (NCBI): domain Eukaryota; kingdom Viridiplantae; phylum Streptophyta; class Magnoliopsida; order Poales; family Poaceae; genus Otatea; species Otatea glauca. The sequence continues at coordinate 53,115,039 of CM070712.1, read as the reverse complement.
TGGGCCATCTCTAGTGGGGTACATTATTTGGTGTGAACGTAAAAAAGAATGCTTAGGTGCCTTATAAAGGGGTATAGATCCGATCAACTGATCCAAGAAGAATTAAATCATCATTTCCCGCCTGAGTTTCGGATCGCCATCTTTAGCTCCCTGACAGGGGTGCCTCTACGGCGACCGAGATGTTACTCCATGGCGGCCGAGATTTGAGGGAGAAGAGGTAAGTGGCGTCGAAAGCCGGAAGGTGCCAAGGAGGAGGAGCTTCAGCTTGGTGAGTAGGCGGTGATGACTGATGACTCCCATGAAGCGAACCCACGGGCGATTCCTACGGCAACACCGTCCGTCGGTCGAACTCGATCTCGACCGAAAATTTCTAAACCAAACCCTTTCTACGAGGTAACCCAACCCGTTCCCTCTTCCAACCCATTTACTTACACCCATCCAAAGGCAACCCGATCAAGGACCCAACGCATTAGCATTTCTAGTTGCGATTCCCTAAACCAAGTTTTATCGCCGTTGGATTATGGACAAAGTAAAGATGGAATGGTGAGGCACAACAGTGGTGATGGCCTGATGGGATAAGAATATAGGGGCGTTCGGAAGAACAATGCAATGTGAATGTACTACTCGCCTCTTTTCTTTGCAACAGAGAAGCTCTCACAAAGGAGAAATCCAAGCAGCCGATTAGACGATGAAGCATGTGCTTGTTAGTGGACACAACCTGAGAACAAGTGGCTATGCATCCGGACAAAAACTAAATAAAAACCTACGAATAATACTAGTATAAAAACCCAAACCTAATACTACATCCTTAAAATCTCCTGCCCACAAACTTGTGGACCACACATTGGGCGGTCTATAGCAATTAACACGAACACTTTAAAGCTTACTTTCTCCTCCCTCTAAGTTTATTATAGAACATATTTTCTTTTATCACATATTGAAATTAGCTAGACTATTCATAATTATTATCTCTAAACACTGTATTCAATACTTGTATGTAGAAAATATCAAATAAATCTGAATATTTAATAGAGATATAAAAAGAAATTGAAAAAGAACATCATATTAATTTGTATTAAAATATAAAATACATTATATACTTATGATTTATAAAATTATTTAAAAAATGAAAATAGTAAATTTGGACAGCGGGGAGTAACTTAAGAAACGGAACTTTCTGTTCCGCTGCTCTCGCAGTCCTCCCGCGGTCCTGCCTTTGACCTCCCCCTCCGCTCCTCCGCCTCCGGTCCATTCCACAATCCACACCAACACCGCCTCCTCGCCTTCTAGGGTTTAGGGTTTTGCCGTCCACCATGTACCACCACCTCTCGGGTCTCCTCCAGCACCGCCCCCTCCACCTCCTCGGCTTCCGCCGCCTTCTCCACGTCCAAGCTCCCCTACACCCGCCGCACCAAGCCGACGCCGCCTCCCCCCGCGGAGAAGCCCGGGGACGATGCGGCCGTGGAGGTGGTGGTGGGGCCGGGGTGGCAGAGGGAGAAGCTCACGAGCGACCTCCCCCGGCCAACCACCATCCCGTTCCAGCCGCGCGTGGCCAACGCCGTGCGTCTCGTCGGCGCGCCCGTGCAGCTGCAGCGGATGCCCGACGGCCGCTACTCTGCCGTCTCGGTGCTCGTGCAGGGCTGCCGCACCGACTTCCTCAAGTTCTGGTGCGATCATCGATTTCTCTCCCTCTGTGTTCTCAGTGCTCTTCGTGATCGTTGCTAGTGTTTCGGATTTTACGACTTACGAGCGTGCTTCTTACATGAACTTCCTATCACTTGCGAGTTGTAGGTTTTTGGTTTTAGTTGCGTTGCAAAGAAATGAGTTATATGTCGAATCGAGAGCGAAATTTTAAATGGAACGAATTATATTTGGAAATTTGAATTGAGAGGAGAATTTTGGACCTGCTTGCTCTGACATTTTGTCGACATGAACTGTGACTGGAATATAAGGTCTCAACTCTCAATATCTGGATTTATTCTTATTTTATCTGAAAATTGCCTTGATAGTGTACATGTAGGGCAGAATGTGAAAGGCACACACAACTAAGCAACGGTTTCCTGTTCTAATGTGAATTGAAGGTATCCCTGGTATTAGATCCAATGTATTGTCTGGTTGAACGTTTAGCAATGGAACAAACTCAACTTTTATCACTAAATAACATTGTAATGTCACTGTTGTTTGACTTTCAAGATTCCCGTAATTTTCCAAGATGACTTGACACAAGTAGCTACGTCTCACTTGCAAGAAAACGACTTTGTCTATGTTTCTGGGCAATTAACTGGAGATGTTCCACCATTCAAACTTACTGACGGCCAAGCAACCATCCAGGCATGTAGCTATTGCACATGCTACGGTGTGCTCTGTTTTGTCTTTTTGTAGAGTATTACCATCAACAAAGAGTAATCCTAGTAATCTCTGTTCGACATATGTTAGCAGCTCCCTATTTCTCTTTTGCACTTGACATTATGCGAACCTTTCCAGTTGATGAAATATTAGAAATAAAATATACATCGGATGATGGATAATCTCTATGAGCACCTTGCGCATAGGTGAACACTGAAATATATCAAAGAGTCATTAGACTACTCTCCTCTGTCTTCTCCCTGCCCTTTGTGGTGTCGCCACCCAAGCAGCGTGAGCATGCAAAAGGCCGATGGCCATGGAAAGAACGAGCACGACGAGGATCTCCAGATCTTGCTCGGGCACGTGGATGATGGCGTTCACATCAACCACCAGGAGGCGCCGCTGTGCATCGACGTCGGCAGCGGTGATAGCCAGTCCACCGTGTGCTGGAGGTGCCTCGACCATGACGATGGGACTCCACCACCGCTGCCCACAACCAAAGCTGCGGGCTGTGGCTGCGGCTGCCGCCAGACCTGCTTCCGTCGGCCAAGAGATTGTCAGATCTGCCCATGCGTGGAAATGCGTCTTTGGTGGAAGGGGGAAGCAGAAGGATGCACTGACCGCTGGGAGCAATGAGAGCAGGGGAGGCGGACGAAACGTGGGTGGCGGCACTGGGTGCAGTACGAGCTGAGGCAGTGCGAGGCGCAAAAGGTGCAGTGATGGTGTTGTCCCTCCTTCCAACAGGGGTGGAAGCTCTGCTCCTGTTTCCAACGGGGGCGGCGGCGCTATTCCAAATCTTGGAGGAGCAGCCCAATGAGAGGGGCAATGATCTGTTTACCCTTGCTCAGCTAGGGGTTCTAGCGGGTCAAGCCAGTGCACAACAGAGGGTGGGCCTCTACTTCGGGCCTTGGGCTCAAATGCTGCAAGCCATGCTTGCCTATGGCCAGGGAGTTCAACCACACTCATGCGTGAAGGAAACAAGTATGTTGTGCTCGAATGGAATTTGGCATTAGCGTTGTGCTTGCGCAGCTCGAGGACGAGCTGCATCTCCAGGAGGGGTGTAATGTCATGGGCGTGGGTCAAGGCCCAATAAAGGCATGAGATCAGGCGAATGGCAAATAAAGCAGCTCCTTTAAATTAGGGATTAGTTTTCCGTAGAGAAAAGATTGGATTAGATTAGATAATATTGTTTCCCTTTCAAATAGATTTTGTTGTTAGGGCCATCTCTATATAAAGGAGTTTAGGCACAACAATTTCATCAACCAAGAAATATATGAAAGAGTCTTTAGACTACTCTCCTGTATCTTCTCCCTGCCCTTGTGGTGCAGCCACTGGCCTTTGGCATGGTCGCACTGCTTGGGTTCAGGGCCATCTAATCCATGCATGTGACAATTTCTGTCAATCTGGTTAAAATTTTTCTGTACATGACTTGTAAGAAGGTTTTTGTCACACTGATATAATCAAACATGTACTTGTTTTTCCTTTTTATAGATATATTAATCCAAAGTGGATTGTTCTCGCATGTTTCCCTTTCTTTTTCTTACGTGATGCTATAATTTCCTTACAGTTTTTGTTTTAGATGATTGAATGAAACTGACTGTAAAACTGATTAAATGAATAATCTGCTATAGGTTTTAGCACATTTGCTGTCGTTTGTTGATAGTAAAGCTGCTGAAATGGATATCATGATGGATGAAGATAAAGAGGAAGGGTTTATGAAGGTTGTTGAGGCTGAAAAGAAAGTTGAAGCAAAAAAATTCAACCCTAAATATCCACCAGACACAGTTTCAGGTGATGGATTTATCATTCTCAGGTTTTAGCTACTCTCACCTGGCCACCCCCACCCCTGATCCAATACTTGATAAATTTGTTTTGATTGCACTGTCTCAACTCCCAAGGAGAAATTCATAATCATACCTAACAATAAACTCAAAACTTAAAAGAACTGACTTATCTTTCTAACATTGCATAATTGTTTGTTATATTCTTGTTGGGATATTTCCTTGGTCATCAATGAGGGACATAACTAACTAACAACATCTTTCAGGCCCCTTTATTGGCAACTCAGTTTCTTAAGTCTTGAGTTTGGATGTCTCATCCTGATTATTAAATTTGTCTATCTATTGGGTGGACCTTTCTGCAACAAATTTGCAAACAGGTCATGACTCTTTTAAAGCTATCTCAACTCCTAAATTAATGAGCAAGGAAATAAAATAGGAAATATCTTTGGATACACTTTTGTGATGTCAAAGTTTACTGTACTTGGGATGTTTTAGGCAGCTGCCCATTAATACTGATTCACGCAGAGAAGGTTCTACTAATATTTAGCAAACAGTGGTTGAAACTTGAACCATGTCTATATTGCAGTACAGTACAGATGACATAGCTAATATGTCAATACAAACAATATGTTTTACATAGTCATGTATATTGATTGCACTCGTAAAGTACACAAGAGAGATACTTGCTAATAGTAAATATTATTTCTACATCCAGTTTTTATAATTTGATTTCAACTGTAAATGACAATTAACTTTTTTAATTGTTTTTATGATGACACCATTTTAAAATCTCAGGTTATAAAAACTGGTGTGTCAAAACAAAAAGGATCTGTGAGCATGTTATTTGTTTAAGTTAATTGCCCTAAGAGAAATACAGCTTGTCTGCTACTTACACTTGCATAACTTTTCTTTGGAAATGCAGAAGAGTGCAAAGTACCCTGATTTTAAGAACAAGGTTTCACAAGAGGCACTCTGGTTCAACACTGCACCGATAGAGGTGCTGGAAAAGTTGGATGATTTAGTATTCAGTAGTGGTTACAGTGTAGGTGAAAAGGATAAGCATTTTGGTGATGACATGGGAAAAGGTAAAATTTATCCTTTGGAATTTTGGCGTTCTCTTCATTTATTTGATTTTTGGGTACTCATATAATTAGCATGTACAGGTACAAATTGGATGAAGCTTAAGAAGAGCCAAGATACTGCTGGTGTGTCAAAACAAAAACTTGAAGGTGGGTATAGAAATTGTTCTTTGTTCCTTGTAGTGCATTTCACCATACCATGAATAGCAAAATGACTTGTGGACATTATCTTCGTTATCTGTACCTTGTCGTCTAAGCTTCGGAATCTGCTCTCACAAAAGTTAAAATGCGCTCTTTGCCTCTCTTGTCATGCTGTTTGAACCATCATGCAGTTATTTGCATGAGCATTGTTGAAGTATAAGTGAATTGCCCATCTTTCCTCATAAGCTTAAGCTTTTGGGTGAACTGGTTGGTGCATGCAACTCAATATGGTATCAGAGCCAAGAGGTATCGAGTTCAAGACCCGGTTGGCACAATTAAGAAAAAATAATTGCAGCCCACTTCTATTCCACGTTCTAGGCCTGAGAGAGCCTACACCTGAGGGGGAGTGTTGAAGTATAAGTGAATTGCCCATCTTTCCTCATAAGCTTAAGCTTTTGGGTGAACTGGTTAGTGCATGCAACTCAATAAGCATCTCACTAACCATTATCTTAGATTTTCTGCAATCTTCTGATGGCATTTTTGGTTCCTTGATCGCACGTACTGCTGTATAATTTTTCTGAGTACGAATGCTTTCCATATTCCATGATATATGCTACTTCCCCCTATGTCTAGCAAGTTAGCATCATCCTAATTGGTTTCCACATAGCTTCTGTTGCATGTTTATACATATTGTGATACAACATCAAGTCTGCTTGCTTCAATCACCCAACTAAACTACAGTTCCGCGAGTAACATTTGCTAATTTTTGAGGAAAACCTATCTTTTATTTTTCTGGAACAGTAGCAGGTAGTTTGCGACATGTGACATGTTTTGCTTTCAGCGGACTTGTGGCAAAATTTGGTGGACAATCCAGTAAATTGTTGGGACAACCGATCAGACAAGGTGTGTCACACGGAACACCTTTTTTTTAATCATAATCTTTATCGTTTCCAGATTGGTGCTAAACATTGTAAACTTTTGGTTTGACATGCAGTTGACAAAAAACACACCCTGATTTCAAGAACAAAGAAACCGGTCAGGTTCTGTGGATAGGATCTCAGACACCTCAATGGGCTCTAGATGCCCTGCCAACTCTGAAAACTAAGGGGAGCTAGAAAGCAAGAGACCCTCCTGTCATGATTTATATGAGATCGCCTGAGTGGTAAGCCCTTCCCTGTGCAATGTGCTCTGCCTCAGCTCTATTCTATCAGTAAATGTTAGGGTTGTCTCGGAAGAGCTGGTTGGCTTTTTGTGTAAGACGTGTAGCAATTTCTGCTTACGATTCAGGTAAAGATTACTAAACAAAATTATCTGGCGTAACCATCACTTTTGATACTGGAATGTCAGGATGTAAATAGCAGTTTCAAATTGATGCCAATATATATCCTAGAGACTTAACCCGTTCCCCTTCAAACTTAAAACGCGTCTCAGCCCCTGATTTGCCCATTGTACTGTTTCCAATTTCCATGAGATGACTGCAGCAAAATACCTGTATTGGCTGGAATAAGCTTAGTTACAGTACTTCGATTCTGTATTAACACGTGTTGTATGTGCATGCTGCACTGCAGCATTTCCCTTTCACCTGGACTGTTCCAGGAATCATGATGGGCCTGCAATATGCCTCGGACCATTAACTGAATCTGAGTCCTACGGCCTTGGGTTTGGGACCTTGGAATGTTGTTGGTGGTATGTTTCGAGTTACTTTCAGCATTGTTAGTTACTGCTGTTTCAAGTGATGTCGTGCTTATGTTTTGAGCTTTCAGTTCCCACTGAATACGATATTTTAGATTTTACATAAAAGGTCAAAGAGGACTCGGGAGTTTTGAAGACAGCAAACTGCTAGCATTTTTTCTCTCGAGAACTAGAATGCCGATCTATTTTGCACCCTTCAAATTGTGCGAGCTATTTCAATCATGATAACTGTCTTGTCATGTTGCGTCGGTGCTAAGAATCATGAATGATCTTATCATCAGAAATGGTCGGCATTACATGATCATAATGACGCCCATGATTGATCGTCCTAACACTTATTGCAACGAAGATCTCTGGTACCCTTAGGGCATTTACAAAAGTTTGTCAAGTACAATAGCAAAGCCAACTATCGGCTAATAGTAAGTTAAAAGCTAGCTTGTACAATAACTGTCTCTAAAAGTTGTCTCTAGATGTTGTACAATAACTATCTGTTCTCTTTTGTACATAAATGATCTACCTATGCTCCTGTGCAAAGCTGGCTACTAAATAAGAGTTAGCTCTCTTCTCTCTCCTCTTTTCTCACTCTGACGTGTACAGGCTAAGAGCCAGCTGACGTGGCCTTATTGTACATGCCCTAAGTATTCCAATTCATCTAGAAACAGTATTAGAGACAATATATTTAGTAGTCCGTCTCTAAAATCATTCTTCTAATTATTTTATATTATTTTCATCATATTTTCTTGTTCACACTCCATTATTTGCGTTTGTGCGACCAGGTTCTCTTTCCTCACCTTGACAAGTGAAGTGGTACTATTAGAGATGCCCTTATATCCTCAATGATGTGTTTGAAAATGCTACTGTATTGCAAATCAGACTTTCACATGCGGTATGGTTCATGTGACATTAATAGCTGCAAATCTGTTGGACCTGGGAATAAAACTCCAAAATCCTCTTATATAACATGTACTAGTCCAAAAAAAACTAGTACACATAGTAGAGATGATATCACAACATACCAATTTGGGATTTTATACGTCAAAAACATATAACTTCAAATAAAATCCAAATAAATTCAAATGAAATACAAAACTGGCATAAATAAGTAGTTTGGGATTTTATATGAATTTAGGAAGAAAAATAGAGTCAATCGGAGTTCGAACGAAGGAGAACGAGTTTCCGGACGATTTAAATTAAGAAAAAGAGAGAGAGAGAGGGGATATTTTTTGAATTTTTTTTCCAAAGAAAGTCTGGATTATTGCGCATGATGACCCCAGCTACCAGATTTTTGAATTATTTTCTGAAGGAATCCCGAATTATGATGTAAATGATTTTTAGCCGAATATATTTTTCACTGAAAAGATATAGCCACTGATGGGTGGTGGGCCCCTCGAGTTTGTGGACTCGTACACGACTCGGGTCCGGTGCACGGCGCTGAGGCTTGGGCATGCGGCACAAGCGGGTGGTGCAAGGGGCTGCCGAGGCAGGTGGTGTCGCGAAGGGTCACACTGGGACGGCGGCGACGAGGCGGAGCCATTGGTGGCCATGGTGGCAACGGTGGGGGTCGGACGGTGCGGCGCATGGGAAAAAGGGTGCGGTGTTCGGCTTGAGGAAAAATGAAATTCCGGTGTGGGAAGGAGGGGAACCGGGGAATGGAGAGAGGGGAAAGGAAGAGAGGGAGCTTGCACACCTCGTGACACGATCGGTGACGAGGGAGGAGCTCTGGAGCGACAACGACGATCGAAGAAAGTGAAGAGGACCGGGGCGTAGCTTGTTCCGAGCAATTGAGCACGAGAGGGAGTTGTGGGAGTGGCACAATGAGTTGAGGTGAGGATGGCGAGGCAGGTGCTCTCTTTTACAGGGGCAGGGGAGGGCCGAGGAGTGGGATATGATGGTGGATATGCGACGGTGACAGAGCTCAGGCGGGATTTTTGGTGTGCCATTACGGGGATAAGGCCCGGGAGTGGAAAGGAAAGCGGGGATTTGGTTGGCTCATAAATGGGAAGATTTGAGCGTGGGATCGAGGCGATTCAAAGTTTTCTTGATTGGCATCAATGGAGGAGAGAGAAAATGGGAGGCCATAAGAAGAAGAATTGGGGAAAGAGGGCGGCTGGGCCAGCTCCAGGCCATGCGGCCCGAGGGGTAGGAGAGGGAAGAGAGGTGGACAGCTGGGCTAGATAAAAAAAAAAAATGAAAATGGGCCTAAATAAAATGGGCATCGGCCGAAAGATAAAATAAGAAATATAAATTTATTTTCGAATTAAAATAATTTTAGAAGTTGAAACAGTTTTTTAGAAAATACCAAATAAAGTTTAAAAATTTGAGAAAATTCACAGAAATTCCCTAAGGCATTTTGAACTTACTAAGATTATTTCCAACCTGATTTGGGTTTTAATTTTCTCAAATAAATTATTTATTTAAATCTGAAAATATTTATAAAACACTAAAAATCATTAAAAATATCAGAAATAAATATTTAAACATAATATGCAAAATTTATGGTGTTACAGTATCTAACCATGTCTTGAATCATCTGAACTTACGACCAGAGATGGAACTTCGGATTGATAGATCAACATGTCGTAGTAGGAAGACGGACCAAGCAAGCTACATGGCTAGGCTGCGATGTCAATTTCCGAGATAGGAGGGCACGTACCTATCAAGTGCAACCATCACTAATTGGTGTGCAAACCTCTTAACCTTTGGAGATGACTCGATATTCTCAGGACAATCACACCAAGAAGAGAGAAGTAGATGCTACCAGTGCTAGTAGAGAGTATCTTGAAAAGACTAGACTAAAAATGCAGCCCTCTCCGTTGCTTTCCAAGGCCTTTCGGAGGCTATGGCCCCCACGCACCCACTCGCACAACAACTTGTGTCCCCTTAGTGCAGCCGTTGACCCAAAGTCTTTCTTTCTCCCCTCCCTGGCTCCCTTCCCATCATTGCTCATCAAACCTCTCATCAATCCAAAACCTCACCTTCGAATGCTCATATCTTCGCCTCCTTTTCATTCCTTGAATGGTCTCTCGCCCATTGTGTTTGTGATGGATTTGCTTTCTTGCTCCTTTTTGGAGGATTCCAAGTCTAATCCAATATCTTTCTCTGGAGATGGACATTGCCTTCTTTCTGGGGGTAATGCAGCAATAGTGCTTCAACTTTAATGAGTTATTTGCAAATAAGCACGTTCACATCAAAATGTTGCGAGATCGTCCGGTAATTCCTTGGTGTTATGTTGTCGTTATCCTAAGTACTTATTTTATCATTACAAATGGAGAAAAATGGGCTTTGTCATTAGCGTTAGATGGTGTTGAGAACATCGGCACTTTTGACATCTACCTTGAGAGGGAGGAATTAGACGTTTCACTCAAATCTAATTGTATGCTTGGTCTAGTTAATTGATTTTTCGATTGGATGGTTTATTATCAAGCATGTTGATGCTTTGTTCTGGTCTTGTAGTAGCTCAAGCCTTACAGGGTCAAAATTATAGGTCACTGGATCTCGCGTTGGTGCCAGTTGGGCTGCCATTCTACCCTCACCGGCAGCAACCAAGAGGCCTCTGGGCAGACCTTCGTGTGAAACAACGGCGGTAACTTACTGGTAAACCAAATAGGCCAGGTTGCGATTTTCTAAATCCTCCCCACGCCACAATTTCATATCTTTTTCTATTGAAATGTGTATAATATCTTCTACTTTGTAACTTCGAATTGTTAGATTTGTAAATTTTCAAATCTGTCAAGTCGAAGAAAAACCAGATTTTCGGTTGTGTGCATTTTATGATGCAAAGGTCAGGAGATATAATTTTCCATTATCTAAAAAAACTATATTATCTGGCTAGGAAACCAGGTGAAAACCACAACAGGCCAGGTTCCGGGTTGAGGGCCAGTTCCGGTTTATGAAACCCTGAGCTAGACGGCGCATTGATTGTTACCCATCTCTCGATGCTTCCACTTATGAAAGGAAGATAATTTACTTGCAATGCAATTCGAGGTCAAACGCCATATTTTGCTTTCAAGTACAAACAAATTTACTACTCCCTCCGTCTTGTAAAGTAAGGGACAGAAAAAATTTTAGGATATATTATGGTTTCTACCAAAAGACTCTAATACCTCTATTTAATATTGTGTCTATTAATTGGCAACATACATGCATTAATTAATCACGATTATAGGGAATTACCTGCCGCGTTCTTGTTTTAGAATATATGTGGTCACATGTATCTGCGTGCATCTACATGCATGGACACAATTTAAGGGCACAATTTAAAGGGAAGAGCTCTCAATCCCTAATATTGGAGGACACAATTTGAACGCTCTCTCCCTTACTTTTAAGGACGGAGGTAGTAGATGATTCATCCACAAAAACATTAAATGTTCCTCCTACCATTTGTAATTTCACGGCTCCTCGAGGACTCCACTCCATAGAAGGTAGGAGTACCATTCAGGAGAGAGTGGAGAGGACGAGACTGAGGAGTTGATGAGAGGAACCACTCATGAATTTTGGAAACTGAGGCTCGTGAGGTTGATAACCTCTTGTCTTTTCTACGTATCCCATCCAGACATCTTTATTTTTTCTGCCCATGGGAAAGCCATTGGGACCTTACTCTCTGGTTGCACTACTGAGGAAGCGATATATAGGGCTAGTATATGTGTCAATAAGCCCATCATTTTTGCAACAATTTTCACGATAAAAGGGTAGAGGATGTGATGCTGGTGTGACATGTTGGGCTCATCTTTGTGTTGCCGATTTGGGCCTTCCATTTGCATTGCTGCCAGCGAAAGTGCCCATACCGTTGAATCGTCTGGTGGATGCTGTTTACTCGAAGCATGCACGACCGTTGCCACGGGATTCGTCAACCATTAGCACTCCCAGGGCCAGGCCCTAGCTAGTTGTAAGAACATGTGATTTTTCGTTGCAAAAGAGCAAAAGACTTAAGGCAAGGGGAAGACATGATATTTTATCTTGATGGCAGCTAGAGGTTATAAATGATCTACGATTCAACTGCCAGCTCTGCGGCTGCAATTTTTGTCTGTACAATTTTTGTCTGACAGTATCAAATCATCATAAAATATGTTGGGTTTTTGTTCATGTCACTGTCATGCTGGCATTTCTCCGGATGCTCCTGAGTCCGGACTCCGGACTCGCTAAGCTGATTTTTTATTGCTTTTTTAGCCTCTTCTGATCCTTTTCAAATATGACTTCTCAAAAATCATTTATAGATTTGGCTCATACTGGTCGTCTCCCGTGTTCGGGGAGCTTGACAGGCCGCATATCGTGATAAGATTCATGCCGAGCTCCCCTTCTTCGGTAGCAATCAACTCTATTAATCAATCACTAATTTAATCATTTCTCTTAGTTAATCACTTAATTAAAATCGCTAATTAATCAAATTCAACAAATAATCTCCGTCCTTCCATGCCAGGCAAGCGCGGAACCTATCTGCCGATTCCTTCCACGCTAGCCAAGCGTGAAACCTGCCTGTCAATTCAAAGCTGGCGAGCTCGAGCTCCCCTGACGCCAGTGGCGGACCTAGGACAAAAATTTAGGACTCCAATCTTCTTGTTTGGCTGGCGCGGCTCTCCTGTTGCACCTTTCGAGTTCATTAAGGAGGCTAGTTTTGTAAATCTGAATAAAATAAAGTTAAATTTGTCAAAAACGAATTTAGTGAGGTAGAAAAGCGACGGCTTCAGTAAGCTTGATTTCTCCTTCACACTTGTAATGACAAAAAACACTTAATTTGCATTTGGCGGGTACGAGTTTATATCTCGGAAAAGGACAGAACCAACTTGTCACCTATCAATATGTCTAAAATCGATCAGTCCAGGTCCCAGCATCACGAAGCTCCGATTGAAGCCATCAAATTCACGATTTCATACTTTTGAAGTAACACCTGAACCAACAAATATCTGCCTGTGCAACACATGGCTCTCTTGATTCTTGCCCCACTTCGATCTCCGCCTCTCTCGCTAAGTCACTCCAGTTACTCCGCCGCACGTATTAATTTGACCATACGCAATCAAGTTTCTGCATCTGCCACTGACTGATAGGACTCTTCTAACGTTAGGAACCTGATATGATTATTTCTTCATGGTGTACATTCTCTTACATTCGTGTGATCACTACAAAGTGTCAAAGAAAATGGACTTCCACTTCAAATGGTCCACACATGTCACTGGTGAAAAAAAAATTGGTGGCATGCGGTAGCCTAGTATCCGGCTAAAATGCACAAAATAGTAAAATGCTGGACCTCCGACACAGGGAGGAGTAGGGGCGCATGCAGCAGCAGGTTCTGTTAGGCTCGAGCCTATCCTTTGGCGTGCGATCTTAAGTACCTTTTTTGGCACCGTTGTTTAGTTTTTGTTATAGTAACGTTGAATACACACATGTTTGGACACAGCTAGACAAAGAATAAGCTTTGCTAGGTCGTGATCTGTTTCTCGGGCCATACGGCTTGGTGGGCCACTGGTCGTTGAAGAACTAATTTGGTAATTGACAAATTCGCTTGTTGTCTACAAAATTGAACTTGAACTCTAAACACATGCAGAGATGAGAGAGAGGAGGGGACGGCTCGACACCTCTCCTTTGGTGAGGACATGGAAACTCACCGAGTCTAGGGCGCTTGATGCACGTCACAGGGAATCGGTGATTGCAAGGGCATGGCGAGGGCATTGAGTGGATACCGGGGAGCCAGCGAGAGAGCGGCTACGTGGCGATAGGCAACCCACCCGATTACGGACCATATGTTTTGCTTTTTGTGAGAATTTATAGCTTGTTTCCTTTTTTTTCTTAGCCACTTTAAAAGACATGGCACGAGTTGTTAATATATAATAGATGTTTTATTCAATTCTAAATATTAGTTTTAGGTTAGCATACATATACAAATTCAACTGCTAATTTTTATTTCAAATTTTAGCTAAGTTTTAAATTTGAGTTTGCCTGAAAAACAAATTGCTAATTTTTTTTTCTGATTTTTTTAATTGTACTTGGTCCAACTCTTTGTTCTAATTTAAACTGTTATAACTCGGGTCCGCTAAATAGACGGTTAGATGTTTTTTAAATAATAACATCCAACAGCTATTATAGTTCAATTTAGTTAGGGTCTACAAGGTTAAGAGCTATATGTTTTTTTTTTGTGATTTTCCAGCTTATTTCTTTTTTTTAGCAACTCTAAATGGCTATGAGTTTTTAATATGTAATAGATTGTAACTGTGTTAATGGGTTGAATAGAGATAATAGTCGACTTGTTTAATTGATTGGTGTTAACTTGTTCATGTATTTACAAAATTTTGATAAGCGAATGTTGCACAAGTATTTCCAAAAGAATGAAGTACCAGTAGTAACACTCGAATCGATGAGAACACAACCCAAATTGTTTAATATACTTATCTTAATTTAGTCTAATATTTTAAACCAACCCTCTATTTTTATTTTGACTTTGTCACTCGGAAGGAGAGACATGAGCCTATCAAATGGACAACAATACATCGAATACATCTTAGTGGCAATTTCTTACTACCCCAAATGGGTTGAATCCAGAAACGGAAACTATGGAAGTGAGAATATGATTGCATCACCTATAATAGAAAAAGTTGAGCCCCAAAACAGTGATAATGCATGATTACATCAGCTTAATCAGCCCCGGAAAAGAAAAGTTGACGCTAATCCAAGGAATGTTAGCATCTGTGTCTCTCTCCAGCAACCACGCAGACAGTTAATGGCGCCAAAGCAATCATTTGCTGAGCTCACTGTGTGCGCACAGCAATCTAAGAGCTAGGATTGTCTGCACCATTCGATCGCTAAAATCCAAGATTATGTCAAGCTGGAGATTGCTTGCAATTTACTTGGCCACATTTGTCCCATTAATTTGTAGTACATCAAACAAATCACGATTTTGGTTCTTAGGCATTATTGTTGCTTTTGTGTATTCTTTAATACGTTGGTAGCAATAACTGTAGACACATAATCAAAATACTCACCCCCCCCAAAAAAAATGTTGTGACAACGTACTTCTGTGTTAATTTTCCCATGCAGCTACGCCAAAGCAGTTGCTAATGTACAAATGAATAGAGGCATGAACATCATACAATTTCCAAAAGGTCGGGTTGTCACTTGTGACAATAAAGTACTTATGTGGTGTCCATACGGTTATGCTGAAGCTCTTGTAGACGCAGGATGAGTACACAAACATCATACAATTTCCAAATTGAAGAAAATTCCGCTTCATGTTTGCTAGACATTTCTGGCGTACATATCTAGCCATAACAACAGTCAACAGAGGAGGAGAAAATAGAAGGGTAGTACACAAACTAATCAAAGGAACCGCCACTTCATGTACGCTACACATTACACTTGCGCAGATCATAACTACAAAGTTACTCCCAAGGAGGCAAAATCATATATCCGTTTTAACAGTAATAAAAAATTGTATCTTTTTCTAAAGCTACTAATAATTTATTGGCTATGATCGACTAATTCCCCTGCATTATATATGCATCCTGTTGGGGAAATAGCATGCAAAGCAAAGCAAAAGCCGAAAGGTCGAACAGAGGGAGACACCATGCACCGACGAAAGGGCCCCACTTGCCCCACTAGCTCGCTGACAAGGAAATCAATTCATTTCCACGTCACCGCGTGGAATGGCTTCGAATTGGCACTATTTGATGGGACTTGTCATCAGAACCTACCTGCCAAAGATACAGAACAAGAATTCTATAAAGAGAAAAAACATTACTGCAGCAAAGGAAAATATAGCGACCTTTACCCGTCCGTCCCCCAACTAATTTGATCTCTCTATACGCGTTCCAAACAGCAACCTCTGAATTTCTCCGGCATGTCTCCTTCCATTGCGCCAGTACAACATCATCAACAGTAGAAAAGTTCACATGAAATATTACCGCGTTGGCCAAAAATAGGACACGGCATACAGACACGATACATTCACTGTACTCTATAAAGCACTTGGCAAACCTACGTGCATGTCTATCTCCTACCACAGGAAATGAGGTTTTGGATATTTTTTATAACCCTTTGCTGTGTACATGAGTCTTAAACTATTTTCTCCGTTACAAATAGTTATCATTTTAGACGTAGGTAAAGTTAAGTTTTTAAAATTTTGTCTATCAATATTTTTAAATATTTAATTTAGATATATGAAAATCATGTGTAGATTTGTTTCGAAAAGTACTTAATAATATTATAATTTTATTGGATTTTATAAATATACTATAATATAATTTAGTAGTCAAAGCTATGTTTTAGAAATTATATGGATGTCCAAACCAACAATACCTGATGGAGTAACAATCTGCAGCGTATAAATGCACACACAATGCACAAGTATAAATGCATGTATGTATCACCGGAATGTGGCCACACAGAGATTGAGAGAGCGCGATATGGGTCCCAGATGGAACTGGGATGCAGTAGGCACGCTTGCCTCTGCAGCGCACGTACGCAGGCGCACGTGGTGGTGCATGGGGCGGTCGACACGTGCACTGTCGCTCGTGTCAGAGGCGCTCCTCGTCGTCGTCGTCGTGGTAGTAGCAGTTGTTGCTACTCACCCTCTGTCACTCAGACGCTCACTCCTACGTAGGAGTAGTAGTTCTGAGTATCCGTACTGCACGCAGCAGCAGCTGCTGCTCTTTCTTCCATCTACTCTCCGCTACTGTTGCTTCTCACTTTTCTCTCCGGCCTTTTGCTTTCCCTTGCTTCCATCCTCCTGTATATGCATGCCGTGACACATTATTAATACCGGCCGCTCGATCCTGACCATCGTGTCTAGAGATCCGTGTATTTATGTATGCGTGCGTGCGACTGGCACCGGTGTCATTCATGTCGTGTGGTACGTACCGTCTTTGTGGGTGGTTGGGATGTATGGTCGTGTTGGTGACCGGGGTGAGAGGCTATGGCTATGTTCAATCATGCTTGATGGCCTCTCTTACTATCTCTCCTCTCTCTCCGGTTGCTTCGATTTGACTGATCTGATAGCGTCCATTTAGTCCCATGTGTTCGCCCTCATAATTTCCTGCCCTACCTGTCTACTTGTTGTTGGACCTCAGCTCAGAGCTAGCAGATCGATCGAGATCAATCGGTTTCCCATCTGCGGTGCGCTGGGTCGGTGGACAAAAAATGCCCGTCCACTTATTACATAATAGACTGCTCTCTTGGAATCGCCATTGGTAATAATGCGAGATCAGCGTTGGTTAATTTTCGACACGCTGATCGACCAGTAAACACAATGACATTTTAGAGGCTGGGACAAAATGTCAATGGATGATAAGCACCCAGTACCCCAGCAGTGATCTATCAATTCCGGCCGGCTGATTAATTAATTTCTGCCATCATGCATCATACAATCTTGACTTTGTAGCTAGAGGTCATGCCAGGTCGCATGCATAATTAAGCTAGCTAGGGCCGCGCGTGTCGGTCGTACCTCTGATCCGAAGTAACGGGCGCACCACATGCACTGCCGCACGGGAAGGCGACACGGGACAAGCTAGTGGCCACCAGGCCATGCGTTCTGGCCAGGGGTTGGAGTTGGACGCATGGACAGACGGATGGATGGATGGAGCGTATATTGGAGCTATCTTGGCTGAGCAAGCTATCGCCCGGCCATCGACAGAAAGTCAGCAGTACAAGTGACATGACAATGAGGGGAAGACGGGTCCCTGCGGCGAACGGGCGACATGACCATGCCGGCCAGAGCCAGTCCGGCCGCTCCAGGCTTGCAGACCCCTCGAAGAGGAATGGTTAAATACGACCGTGCCAGGACGATCGAATCGACCATGCTAAAGCTCACGCTACGCAGGCGAAGAGGGTGACCAATGGCATGACATGGCAGGCAGGCACCCGCACGAATAAAGCTCGCAAAGGCCGACCTCAAGTCCAGAAAAGCCGCTCGAGCGGCGTCGTGCGGGGCGTACGAACGATGCGGTCGCGCGTCGCGAGAGATCGTCCTTTGTCGGCTCGGATCATATACGTACGCTCGCGCCTACCGTACGTCTCCACCTGCCTCCACTATATGCATGCATGCCATCTTGTTATAGTTATAGATCAAGCGCATCGATCTGCACGTACGTGTGCGCACGGCGCACGTACGCAACACACAAGCTAAGCAATGCTGCAGCCCTGTTGGCATGCATGGCTGACTCTACGTCCCTGGCCTGTGGGGCAAGATATTTGCTTGGACCCACTCGTCAGCATTTGCAAGAGTGCGTGCGAACATATGGCAGTAGCTAGTGCAGGAAGCGGTCGGTTTCTTGGCAAGAAGAGAGGCGATATCACATATGATCTACTGAACTCCACTTCTCCTCTCGATCGGCAGGCAACAACTTTTCCCGCGGTACAGGTTGACAGGACGTGAAACTAGGAAAAAGAAAGAGATGTGTCAATAAAAGATCGGAAGGCTAACTGGCTTAGCTGCTGGCTTCGACTGTACTTTGCAGCAGCCAGTGGTCTCTGTGGTCACCACCGCATGCATGTGACCATATGTTCCTCGCGCAAAAAGTTGAGCAGAGAGCCAGAGATGCATGCTGACTTCCTTTTGCTTTTTCCCCCTCTTCTTTAATCTTGATGCATGCATGATTGCTGCTCCGGAAATGATATACACACGATGCTTTTTGTTACTACAACCCTGTACGATCCTCTCTCCTCACGTGAGCAAATCCATTCAGTCATGGCACACCATTGTAAGCCCATAATCACCGTCAAGTTCCAGCTACCTATGTACTACTTCTCTGTCTCTAATCTCCAAAGCAGACATACTCCAAAATCCAAGTACCACCTGCCATTTGTACTATTTAATCCTTAACCACAAAATATCTCTATGGCGTAATGTTTTTGCCCATATTCTTCAAACCAACATCATTCTTGGATCAAATGGCAAGTGCTTAATTCATGAACTTTGTAATGTAATGAAAGAAATAAGTTGCGTGTGATATGAACTTCTTAGTCCTTTAGATGAACAGCTCCTTATTCAAATTACATCAGCAAGACTAAGGAAGATGTAGCTAAGCTGCAGCTAGTTGTTCTTAATCAAGGAGCTAAAAAGGATAGATCCAAGACAAGCGATTAGAGAGGGTCGTGGCCGCAATCGCATGGGTGTGCCCGACGTCGACGATGCAAAAACCAACAAGTTGCACTACTACAGGACACTATATCACTGTCGGTTCCAAACTGACATCACTGCCGGATTTTGGAACCGGCAGTGATAGTCAGACTATCAGTGATGTTCTAGAACTGGCAGTAATAGTCAGGTCCGTAAATCACTCGGTAAAATAAAAAAAACAAATTATTTGCATCCGGACCGACTACCCCTAATTCTAGGTCACAAGTCACGCGATTTTCGCGCGCGTGCGGTTGCTAGGACTCGAACTCGCGACCTGCTTCCTCACGAGAGCCCACCTTACCATCTCACCTATCACTCATTCTCAACTAATATAGGATATATCTTCCTTTTGTTCCTTTATCTCCGAAACTTTTGGTGATTATTTGGATATTTAGATGAATTCAAATGGAAAGATTGTCAACTACAAAGTTGTAGATATCGTCGAGAGCTACAATTTTCATATAAATTTTATCTCCATCCGACTCCGTATGAAAAAGTTATGATTTTCGAAAAATAGTTGGTAGCATTATTACTGCTGGTTGGGAATACGAATCGCCAACCGGCAGTGATACCATTATTTGGATATTTAAACTACTTTAAATGAAAAAGTTGTCAACTATAAAGTTGTAGATCTCGTCGAGAGCTACAATTTTCATATAAATTTTATCTCCATCCGACTCCGTATGAAAAAGTTATGATTTTTTAAAAAATATCAGCACTGTCGGTTAGCGATAGTATTAGTGCCGGTTCGGACACGAACCGGAGTGATACCATTATTTAGATATTTAAACTACTTCAAATGAGAAAGTTTTCAACTACAAAGTTGTAGATCTCGTCGAGAGCTACAATTGTCATATAAATTTTATCTCCATCCGACTCCGTATGAAAAAGTTATGATTTTTCAAAAAATGGTTGGTAGCATACTAGCATTATTACTGCCGGTTGGGAATACGAATCGTCAACCGGCAGTGATACCATTATTTGAATATTTAAACTACTTGAAATGAAAAAGTTGTCAACTACAAAGTTGTAGATCTTGTCGAGAGCTACAATTTTCATATAAATTTTATGTCCATCCAACTCCGTATGAAAAAGTTATGATTTTTCGAAAAATATTAGCACTGTCGGTTTTTCTAAAAACCGGCAGTAATAGTATTACTGTCGGTTCGTGATAAGGGATTTATCACTGCCGGTTCATCAGAGAAAAGCCATTACTGCCGGTTTTCCATTCGAATCGACAGTGATAATATTATTACTGTCGGTTTTTGATGAACCGGCAGTAATACGACGACAAGGATAACTGATTCTGTAGTAGTATTGGGTCCACAACAAGCATCTTCACCGCGCACCGCCAGCCTCCGGGGGAAGAGGGCTCGCGTATGAATCACTTGGGTGCGTGGGAGATGCTGTTTGACTAGTTGTTTCCCAATAATTGAACTTGGAAAGAGAACTGAGCATATAGCTCAAATGACTCGAGCGCGTAGTCGCTTAGCCCCGTCAAGAATTCGATTCGACTCCGATCGAACGCGTGTGCCTACGTTAATAAAAATAGCTATATACATACTTGCGTATTTAGTGGAACAGTATATAGCTACGCTTTAGAGGTTTTAGAGACTCCAAAACTTCCTTATTATGTGTATGGAACGCAAGTGTGTTGTATGAGAATTGTGTGTTTCCTTGCACCTCTAATTTTTTTTTTGATCTGAGAAAAAAAAGACTAAAGTCACATGAGAGCGATGCTCCAGCCCGAGGAGGGTGTCGTAATGATAAATAGAGTATCCTATATATAGCAGGACTCTTGGACTCTTGGACCCTTGGTGCTCAGCCTGGTAGGTCCATCTTTAGTGAACAGAAGCAAAAACGTGCGTATGTCATGAACGAGTGCAATGTGTGTGCACGATGTTTTTGCGGTAGCAGCGTTGGGCGCGTGTATGTAGAAAAGATTAGAGGTGAAGTTACTTGAGTGGTTTGCCTGTTGAGTTAGTGGACCACTTCTTGAGGAACGTGCTGTGATTTGATTTTTTAAAATAATATATTTTTATTGTACATTACAAAAATACATAGTTCAATTTTTTTTTACAATGATCATACTCTGACGTCAATTCATTTGAAGAGAAAGGATCATTTTTCTAACCCTTCTTATCTCGTTTTTATTTTTAAATTAGCCTACTTTCGAACGGAATTACAAATCTATCTTTCTCCCCATGCCTCCCGTGCTCCCCTCCCATGGGAGGCGCCTCCCATGCTTGTCAGCTGCAATAGGGCAGCTCTTGTGCATGTTGCCGCGCCTGGCGCGTCGCTCCCGCTCTCTCTGGTCGCGGCAGGTAGGGCTTGTATTGCAATAGGGGAGGGGGCTTGTTTTGCAATTCCGCTTGAGACAAGGCTATACTTGAAAAAAAGAGGTAAGTGAGGTTAGAAAAGTGATCACTTCATTTGAAGACAGAGCTCTTCTCGTCAAATGGTATGGCAACAGAGCTTACGTCGCTGAAGAAAAGGCGACAACCTAAGAAGGCAACTGTTGTCACCATTTTAAATAGCGATAGACTTAGGCCCTGTTTGGTAGAACTCCAGATCCTGGCTTCACCTCAGATCTGAATCTTGTAGATTAAAATAAATAGAATTAAGTTTATATTTTTAGTTTAAAATTAAATAAAATGACCTACCTAAACATTCTTAATATATCCACAAATCCAGCTTCACGGATCTGTGGAGCTACAAATACCTAGCTCCACCAGATCCATGAATTTGGTGGAGCTGGAGCCGTACCAAACATGCCCTTAGTCGCCAAAGGCCTGCTGGCCAATTGAAGCTAAATAAATCACAACTATTGTCACCAAATGAATTAGCGATAAATGATACGGCAAATTGAAACAATGTAGTCTGAATATGCGTCTATCGGCCAATTGGTCTGTCGCCAAATGAACTGGTGGCAAGGTCCTATTGCCAAATGTATTGGCGACAGGAGTTGCCACATCAACTAGTCATCAATTCACTTGTCAACGGGTGATTATTTTTGTAATTATTTGACTATATATTTTTTATAATATTAATAAAAAAATTACTTTTATAAAATGCGTGGGTTCGGGTGAGGCTGGTAGCCCATCCATATAATTTAAGAGAACAAAGAGGAGAAGAAAAAGTTGCGTGTCACCCAAAGAAAAGGGCTTGGTTGTGTGTTATTGTCTCTCGTAATATGTTCATCTCCTTCCTTGAGACAAGCTCTGAGTTTTTCCCGGGATTAGTGTGTGTGAAGCAGTTAAAAGATTTAAGGAGTGATCGCCAAAAACGTACTCTAAGCATGCATGTTTAGCTAGCCTTAATAGGCTAGGCATTCGGTTTATACTATTTTTTTTTAAAAAAAACGGTTTTTGAGATCTTTAAACTGAACCGAACAAATACAAAAATCGAATCGAATTAACCGAAAAATTCGGTTCGATTAATTCGGTTTTTTGTTAACTGAATTCCGAATAACCAGGCAACCATCACATCACACATAGCATTATTAAACACCGGCTTTATAAGAGTCATCCAAATGACCGGGCTCAACATCTCTCTGGTTATTCACATAGCTCTTATTCTCAACTGGACGAAAGTTAACTTGAGACTTAATCCTAAAACTAAAATAGATTAAACTCTATGGCCAAACAACCACCTAGAATCAACTCACAGGCTGTTAAACTCAATAAACATTGGTTCCAGCTTTCAAACAAATTGATCTATTTTGAGCGTGACTCAATACTAAAACCAAAATCAATTGCAATTTTATAGTTGTTTGTTCAACCACTCGGATAAACATGTGTGTTCTTAAGTGCAACATGTGAACTTGCGCACTGCAAAACTCAACCAAGACTGTCCTGATGAAGATCCGGATTAAACAGTTGAACCTAACCAATGTTACAGGTTACAGGGAGGAGATGGGGGAAACCGGGGAAGAGAAGTTATATATACCGAGTTGCTTCTTGTTCTTGAAGCAGATCCAACTCCTCTCGGTGAGTTGGTGGTCGCGATGGTTTGGGGGATGGGAGCGGGGGCCCGAGATGACAATAATGGTGGCAGCGTCCGGGGCCGCATCGGCATAGGGGATGGCCAGATGGGAGGGCGGCGACAGTGGCAGGGGATGGCAGGGCCGCCGGATGTCGGGATGGGACGGCGGGAGGGCGGCGACGCCTGGAGCCGCGCCGGTAGGTGGCGGCACGCCAGCGCCGCAGGTATATAGCTCGTAGCCGGGTGCGGTCGTGCGGGTAGGGTTGCTGGCTGGTGAAAGGAAATGCCGATTGGGATTTGGGGAATTGAGGAGGTGTTGCTGGGTTGGGGAAATGCCGATTGGGTGCGGTGTGAGGCTGCTTGCGGTTGCGAGCCACGAGAATGGATGGGTTTTTTTTTTTCAGTGAAACGGTTTTTTGATTCACAAACATTAAAAACCGAACCGTAAATCGAAGCGCGAGAAAAAAAAATCGAACCGTAAATCGAAAACCGAAAAAACTGAAATATTTAGTTAATTCGGTTTGATCTTCGGATTGGGTTTAAAAGTACTCGCCCCTGCCGTTTACTCGAGTTCTATTTAACACTAGTTGGAGCTAGCACCGTGTAAGCAGGAGGAGGAGGAGCAGCAGCAGGTACTCGTTCAATTCAAACACGTACGTACAACAATTATTGGAGCGACGAGACGTTGGCGCAGACGTAAAGATAGGGTGGCAAAAGGAATGGCTACGTCCATGTCATGGGTGTGTACGTACTCGACGCACGCACGCAGGGCGACACAGGCACCACTTAGCAAAAGCTACTCCTAGCCAGCTACGTGGGCACGTACGAGTACACATCGATCTAATCCTGCTAGGGAGGCGAGCTAGCTAGAGCTAGTGAAGCAGAGCGGACATGGAGCCGGTGACGGATGTGATGTATGGGATACGCCGCGCGCGCGGTGGGAATTGGGAAGCGTGTGATGAGAGTCGATCGAGGATAGTACGTACGAACGTCTCTGCGCCCGTCTGCTGGCTCGGGTGCGCGCGTGTGCATGCGTGTGTAAGAGAAGAAACAGCGGCAGGTGCAGGGCGGGCAGGGGCAGCATGCAGCTGCAGCAGAGGCAGGGGAGATGGACGGACGGATGGATGGAACTTGCAACCGGAGGGGAGGACCAGTCAAACGTCGTCTCCAAGGCCGCAAATCATAAGACGGACAGTGATGCGTCAATCAGTGGGATCCCCCTTCCCCCACTTTCGGATCACTTCACTTCAGTGATCTCTGACCACTCCTAGCCAGCGTCCGGACAAAGAACTCTCCTCTCTCCGCTTGGCCAGTCTCCCGTTCAACTTATCGACGATAATCGCTCTATTATTGAGGCAGTTTGATATCTAAAATTAATTGTTAAACCGATAAATTTAAATATACATTTAAAAAATTATTAAAAGGTGTTAAATTTTTAAATGATTATCAGATCTGTATATTTTTTTAAAAAATTTGACAGTGCTGCTGTCTTTTTATATAATGTCCTGTTTTTTATTTTCTGGGAGCACTAAATGGAGCCTAATATTTCTTAATTTTTTTTTGTGTGAGGTCCAAAAGCAATTCTAATGATGTTGTAAAATTTTTAGATGCTGATCGGACATTTGTATTTTTAAAAAATTTAAAAGTGCTACAACCTTTGTATATGCTTTTCTATTTTTGATTTTCTAGGGTCAATAAATGAAGTCTAATATTTCTGAAAATTTTAATACATGATCCTTGTTAACTCTTGATGGTACCATTAAAATATTAAGAGCACGATCAAGCTTGTAAATTTTTTATAAAAATCTGAGAGTGTCTGTGTTCCTTTTCACTAATTATTGTTTTTGATTTTGCAGAAGCAATAAATGAAATAATTTTTTTGAAACTTCTCTGATTTGTTTTTTGAATTAATTAGGATCTTTTAAATTTTCTCTAATATTTTGCAATTTTATATATTTATATTTTTAGAATTTTTCAGTTTTCCTTCTATGGGCTAAAAATCGAAAATAACTCCCTCGGAAATATAAAAAATTCGCTCGGTAATCTATTTTTTTCACACCACCGAGTTCAAAATTCAAACTTCTTCTATTTCTACCGATTTTTGAACTGATTTTGCCGGTTTTTTAAAATCTCAGTATGATCAATTATCGCGATATCAATATTGTGAACCCAGAGAGAGAGAGAGTGTGTGATATCAATCATCCTAGAACCGGAGGCTGCAATTAACTCTCTCGAATTACACATGGATTAATTAAAAAGCTATTTTAGTGCCATCCTCGCATCGTTAGAAGTTTCATGTTAGTGTAGCGATATGCTGATTTGAGACCTACCAAGTACCAATCCATCCAGTAGTATCTTTCCGGTCAATTACCTTTACACCCCGTTTGGTTTGTTACTGTTGAGCATGCAGGTCATTTCCGGCTGATCTAGGGATAACGAAAACAAGACACTAACAATTCAGACCTGATCCCACATATCTAAATCTTTCGAATTAGAACCTATATGTACCAATCTCACAGAAATCCGAACACACTACCTTGTGGCTCTATTCTAACTCGTTAGACCTCTTCATTTGCTGGCTCGGGCCTGAAAAAAACCCGGCCTTGAAAGGTCAGGCCCAAGCCTAAGCCCGGCCCTGATCAACAAGGCTAGATACATGCTCGAAAAAGCTCAAAATCCATTTTAGAATATAAAAATATTTAATTCATTTCGGATAAAAGTTATTATTAAAAAATATCATTTATATATTTATTATTTTGCTTGAAAAATATGTGCACCCAAAAAACGGGTCGGGCTGGCCATGAATAATGTATAATCTCATTCCTTTTTCTCAAACTCTGGTCACCACAACTGCTCTGGCCATCACAGGCTAACAGTCGCCGAAGAGCTCCCCTGGAACATCGTCATACCTGACGAGCTGACACTTCACTAACGCCAGGAGTCGCGTCCGAACTCCGAAGAACCTCTTACCCATGAACTGCCCCCTCCACTAATGCCATGCTCTGCTTCGCCTTCTTCACGAGCTACTAGGTTGCCTCGGACGTGCTATCGAATTGCTTCCACTATTTTAATTATTATGAGTGCTTTGAATAAGATCCGAGCATTCGATCATCTCAGCTGTAACACCCTAAAATTTTTCTATTATTGCTAAATATTTATTTTGGATTTTCTGATATTTTTTTCAGAAATTTTTAGTATTTTATAAATGCTTTTTGCTATTTTTAGATTTAAAGAAATAATTTATTTGAGAAAAATAAATCCCAAATTTGGTTGAAAACAATTTTTTAAGTTCAAAATGTCTTAAGTTTTTTTAATAACTTTCCTATATTTTTGAACTCTATTCACTATTTTTCTAAGATTTTCTTTGAATTCTCGTGAATATTTAAATTCGAAAATGATTTTAAAACTCCAAAACACCGTCTGGGCCGAAGCCCATTCTGGCCTAGCCCAACACCCTGCCTTCCCTCCCCTCTTGCATGGTCCACTCGGCCTGAACTGGCCTAGCCTCTTCCCCCACCCCTCGCTCACCTTCTCTCTGATAGGTGGGTGGGCCCGGGCCCAACTTGTCATCTCTTTCTTCCTCCTCTTTCTCCCGCTCTCTTCCTCCATTACCGATCGGATGAGCTAGCTCCGATTTCTCGCAATCCCACGCCCCAATTTACTTCTATTTTTGAGCAAACAGAATCCTTGCACCTTCCTTTTTGGTCCTGACAAATTTTCCCCCAAATCATGCGCCAAATCGTCGTAACTTTCCTTCTGGGCCCCGCCATGACCATGCCAGATTCCCCTCTCCGAGCCTCCTCCTCCCCTATAAAAGGGTGTGATTCGAGACCCTAACATAATGCGTCATAATTCGGATTTTCCTTTAGAAAATAATTCAAAATCCAAAAAATTGGCCGCTGACGTCAGCGTGCGCGATAATTCTGATTTTCTTTAGAAAAATAATTCCAGAATTCCAAAAAATCCTTTTCTCTCTCATTTTCTTGATTTAAATCTTTCGGAAGTCCGTTCTACTCCGTTCGAACTCTGATCAATTCATTTTTTCTTTCTAAATTCATAAAAATTCCCAAATTACTTAGTTATGTTAGTTTTGTATTTTATTTGAATTTATTTGGATTATATTTGAATTTAGATATTTTTGATGTATAGATTTCAGAGAGGTGGAGGAGTTTGCATAACGATTCTGAGCAGCTTCTCTATGATCAAGGCAAGATGCACTTGTTGATCATATTGAACCCATACTTTAAATTTCGAATTTAAATTATTGCATGCAAAGTTTTAGCAAGTATAATTTCAATCCTAGTTTAAAATTTTCAGTTATGCCCGATATGCTTTAGGACCCCATTTGAAATTTGAATATCTTATGCCATTCTAGACCTAAGCATATAATGAATATCAAAATAAATAGAAATATACTTAGACATGCTTATAACTGAATTTAGGGCTTTGGGGAAATTTAAGCCAAATACATATGCTTTTGACATAAAAGTCATTCCTTGGTATTGTGTGCCATGGGATATTGTGAAAAAAGGTATTGTCCAAAATAAAATAAAAATATGATTTAGACAAGGGGAGAATTGGTTGTCAGATGGCTTTGTTATGATTCTGGGTTTGTAGTATGCTCGCCTAGTCAATTAAGCACTGGTCTATGAGGAGTGATTGTAAAACCAATCTATACTCCCACAAGTCTGGTATGAGACAGACATGGCTAACTAATTTGCAAAGTTCCAATATCAATTGTGCCAAATAGGTTATTTATTTGGCGCAATAGATGGCTTTTGAATTGGACTTTCTAACCCATTAGCAGTGGAACCTTAGCAAGGGTATGACTGTCTTGGAATAGCGTATTGTAAAGGCCTCGTAATAATCACTTAGTCGCACACACCAAGGAAGCGTGTCTTGGCCAACATATTAAGAGGATTTTCACTTATGGGTGAAGTTGTACAATCTCTACAGTGATGGTCATGCCGAGCAAACCTTCCTCGCTGATTAGACTTTGTTTTCCAAAAATATTTTAGAAAATTTATTTTAGTTGGAAGGGGTTCCATCTGGAAAAATTCGGGATGAAAATTTGGAATGGATCCCGTGTGGAAAAATGATTTAAAACTCGATTTTACCATATCAATTACACATTAGAAATTACTTATTGTACTTCAAGTTTTGCTTTATACTCAAATTAATCATTCAGACTTCCTTTGTCACATTTATATTATTATTGCATTTCCCGTGTAGCTTGTGGAGTAGTTCTAGTACTCACTCTTGCTTACTCTGTTGTTTTAGGGAGGAGTTCTATGATGGTGAGGATTAGGAGGACTAGGACGCTTTCCCAGTCAATTGCCTGTGACAAATCCACTGGGCTTTACTATTGTTTCCTTTATATTCCGTTGCTATGTTAATTTTGGCCTGCAATCCACTCATTTTATAGCTCTGAATATTTAATTAATAAAATACGTTTAATATGTTATGATATCATCTCTACCGTGTGTACTAGCTTTTTGTGGACTAATACAGGTTACATAGAGGGTTCATGAGAGTTACTCCCAGGTCCGACATCGACCGAAATGGCCCGACTAGGCAGCCATGCCGTGCCTGGCCAGCCTCACTCGCCTCTAGCGAGCCCAGACATGACACGTTGGCACAATTGTGACGACCCTCCTTTTTACAAAAGGTCTTATGTGCATAAAGTACTAGTCTCATTGTCAGTGGCTAGCACACATATCCTCTTCCTTAGGATGGCTGACGAAGCTGGTCGCGCGTTGCCTCAAGGCCGTATTTGACAGCGACGTGATCGAATGACAATGGATCTAGCACTGAGGTGACAGGGCAGGAAGCAGGGGTGGAGGAGGGTGATAGAAGAGAGAGGAGACGATGGAGGCGCTGGACGACGGCGTCTGTGCTGGATAGGTCATGACAGGAGGCGAAGGGGAGATGTAGTATTTGATGATAGGCTAGGTCACTGAGGTAAGATAGTCAATGATGGGTTGAACGGTAGATATGTTTTTTTGCGAGTTTCCATACTTGGCATGGCCTATCATTCGTGAAGTGCCGGGCCAGCCTAAACATATCTATATGGTGTCGTGTTGAGGGCCTGCCTAAAAAGACATGGACCATTACCCAGGTCTACTTCGGACCATGTGTCACATCGACTCGGGCTGCATTTTATCGCATGTATCCCGCTGGCAACCTGTAGCCATCACCACCTGCAAGCCTGATACTTCCTCCAACAGGATTCCTCGCTATGGCAACCAATCAACAATTGGATTTGGATTTGATTATAACTAGCAGAATTTCCCGCTCAATTGTGTAGTTATATATTGTAACATACTATATTTGCTATATATTTCTTGTGCCTTTGAGAAATATACATGTATTTATTATATAATTATAATTGCTGCAATATCTATGTATGAATTATTTGCACCATTATAATCTAGTCCCACGTAAATAAATATTATATATCTTCTCAATTTCTTTCGATTAAATAGAGAATTTCTAGAGATTTTTCTTCTGATTTAAGGGTTATTGTAGCAAGGTACCTTGAACATCACTGGTTATTTGTTTGTGCATATATTTTACTTTACAATTTCACATGTCATCCAAACACTAGAATTGAATTTACAAAGCAATTCCAAATCAACTTTGATTTAAATTTGGAGCCTCAATTCCATCGATCCAATTCAAATTCCTGAATGAAGCAGACCCTTAGTTAATTATAGCCCCGCAGCTACCTAGGCTACGCTGCACACTTGTATGTGGCGTGAGTCGATGGTGACACGACATACACACGTACAGTTTGGCACGCTCTAGCACCAAAATTTGAGGCGCCGTCACTAGTACAGAATTGTACATTAGAATCGGTTCTTTTTTGTCATTACAGTCGGTTCAAGTGGCGATACGAAGTCTTTAGATAGTGATGAGGTGGATTTACCACAGTCGGTTTTGGCCCGATGGTGATAAAGCCTCATTAGAATCGGTTCTTAGGTGAAACCGATTCTGATGATAACATTATTACAATCAGTTTTTTCTAATAACCGATTCTGATAAAGGGTCATCAGAATCGGTTCTTTGAAGGAAGCGATTGTGATGACCCGATCATTAGAATCGGTTCTTGTGTGGAACCGATTCTGATGACGTGGTTATCAGAATCGGTTCCACACAAAAACTGATTCTAATGAGGGGGTTATCACAATCGCTTCCTTCAAAAAACCGATTCTAATGATGGATCATCACAATCGCTTACTTCGAAGAACCGATTATAATGGTATGGTTATCACAATCGCTTCCGTCAAAGAACCGATTCTACTGATGTTGTCATCACAATCGCTTCCTTAAAAGAACCAATTCTACCGATGTGGTCATCACATTCACTTGCTTAAAAGAACCGATTCTGATGAGAAGTCATCAGAATCAGTTCCTCATAAGAATCGATTCTAATGATAGGGTCATCACAATCGCTTTCTTCAAAAAACCGATTATGATTAGATGTCATCAGAATCATATATATAAGAACCGATTCTGATGACCCTCATGGGGGTGTGCCAATTTTTCATATTATCCAAAATAGCATATTGTCGGCGTTTCGAGCACCGGCAAGTAAATTTGTAAGTCTAAGGGGCCGCGCGTTCCACTCCCTGAATGGTTAGACTCAGAAGTCCAAGATGTATACTGGTTCGGGCCGAAGGTCCCTACTCCAGTTCGTGTGGTGGCGTTGTATTCCCTTCAGTACAGATGACTGCACAAAGTTTACAAGCGAGAGTGCTAATGGCTTAGTGAGATGGGTTCGATCCCCCTCCTACGGGGGTTCCTGCCTCCTTTTATACGGAAGGAAGGGGCAGGTTACATCGAGAATTGGGAGAGGACGAGATGACCTACACTAGGAGCTTCGGTCCTTCGTTCTGCTGACTGATCACCACCCATCTTGCCCATCTTTGGTCGGTAGCCTAGTTGGCGAGGCGGTTAGGTATTTTCGAGAAACGGCGTACACGCCTCTGCGAACCTTACGAGTGTTGGCGTTCTGCGCATGACGTGGGTGTTGCCTCGGGAGAGAGCGTGTCTTCGTACTGTATGTGACCAGTTGATGGGACTGGGAGCATGACTTCGACAGTCATTAAACCCTCTTGGGAAGGGGCCACCTGCTCTTGTATAGTCATTTCGATTGACCCCGTTCGTGGGGTACGTGGCTGTAGGCTGGTGGGGGCTTCGACACGCGGCCCTGGGCGGATGTTACCTTGGTTTGATCGGTCGGGGATCTGTCCCGCCAAGGGGTGGGAGCCCTGCTTGGTCGGAGCCGGGGGGTCCCGTCTCGCGGCGGGGGTCGGGAGCCCTGCTTGGTCGGAGACACTTCCCTCGATCGGTCGGGAAGGGATGTCTCGTGTGGCCTTGCAGGTGCTTCGGTCGGTAGTGGGCTGGGAGCGGCCTGTTGGGCTTGAGATGTGCTTGAGGCCGCCGGCTCGTCACTTCGGGCCGTTGGGGTACCCCTGTTATAAGTATTCGTCACACATATTAACAATATGCATATATCACATTCACAATACAGAACACAGAATACACATATCACATTCACAGAACACGAACACTTAAATTACAATACATATAGCCCATTCGTTCACAATATACAAACACAAACATGCTTAACAATCAGTACACGTGCATATATATCACATGGACATATACAATTAATATTGTTTCCATATGGACTAGTAGGACACTTCAGGATCTCTAAACCTACCGTCCTCCGATATAACTTCTAACCAGTACCACTGGCATAAGTGGTCTCGTAAATTGTTCAGTGCTTTGCTGTCTAAGCTCTTCTGGGGGATATTGATCTTTTGCAAAACAGAAATGAGTGCACGAATTTAAGTTTCAAAATTTGTATGTGAAAGGCTAAGTATTCATGTACATATACCTTAGGAAAAAGGTGTGAGCCGCCGACCACAACCAACATATGTTGCATGACATAGAAGCCGCACAGGTATCGCTGCCCTGTTGATGACACTGTGAAGAGAGAAAAAGGAATTAACACATGAAGATTAGATGTCAGAAAAAATTAATCGTATATATGCTAGGCACTTGTACCTTGAATCGCTTATACTCTAGCGTCTTGCCCTTTTTGTCATCGTGTGATCCTCCTTCATCGACATAGTCCGAGAAACCCCTACATATATTGGAGAGATGCCATTGAGTAAAAAAACATAGTTAAATTCAGAAAGTGTTAGTTTACAGTAATGTACTTACTTCTGCAAAGGACACTTGATCATGTAGGCCATCGGTCTCTTCTCGATCGAGTTAAAAATGTAGACTATGTTTTCGCTCGGAACGAGGACGAGTAGAACCCAATGGTTGCTTATTAAATGGAATGTAGTGCAAGGAAATAAGTTCGCATACGGTTTAAGTGCGTACAAGTAATTGAAGGGTTTGTACTACTTATTCCTCGTGGTACGGTATTACAAC
This sequence comes from Otatea glauca, assembly GCA_036346275.1. NCBI lineage: Eukaryota > Viridiplantae > Streptophyta > Magnoliopsida > Poales > Poaceae > Otatea > Otatea glauca. The sequence goes on along the minus strand of CM070712.1, from coordinate 53,082,466 downwards.
GAAGTCCTTCTTCGACTCAGCATGCAATACCCCCTTGACGTAGCCAGCAATTGACACCGGATGAAGCCTAGCCGTGGTCACAGACACAAGCTCGGGGTCGACGAACCCAACATGGTTTTGATTCGTCACAGCTCGCTGTCTCATTGCCCTGCAACTCGTGTTGAATATTAGAAAACATAATACAAAATCCGATAAAAGTCGTCAGCTCATGCTGTATGGTGCGATACTCACAGCATCCAGGATCATAAAGTAGAAATATCGATGGCTATTAATTGGTACACACGGAACAGATCCTCAAAACCGACAGGGAATATCCCATTCTCGTCACGGTGGAAATGTACCCTTTTATACATCACATTGAAGTTGACTCGGCGCTCTTCCTCATTCACCTTATCAATGTACCTTCCATGGAGCATGCGAGTCCACCTGCCTAGATCATTTAGTTCGTTGGATGCAATTAGGGGCTTTCCATGTACGTAGGCCTTAAAATCGTAAGGGATGTCTGTAGCCTGTGCTGACTTTCCTTTCTGGGCCGAAGGAGTCTTCGAGATCGCTTTTCAGGTACCTCAAGGGGTGTTGTGGCTTTTATCAGCTTTGCCTTCTTGGTGGAAGGAGTCTCAGTGGCCTCTTGTGGTTCTGTTGGTGTCGTGCTTGTCCTTTTACACGTGAGCTCTGCACTCTGTGTAGGACTCATCACGGTGGTGGGAACAGAAGCAGAAGCAGGAGCAAGCACAGGTACGGTAGGAACCTACAAAGCACACGCATATTTAACTTATTGCAGTACTACCGGAAAGGTAGAGAAGACGTGCAGGATTTTTACCTTGACCAGTACGACACCCGTCGTGGGCCACTTGATGAATGACATGCGTGCTTGTCCGAGAGTGCTGATATCTTCATTGGGGGGAACTCGAGCACATGTGATAAGAAGTGTTCGTGGACGTAGTCCACCTGCACCCTCATGTAGCCCTTCCCCAAAGGCTGACCATGCCCAGTGTCGATCTCCTTGCATGGAAATGCAACCCCACGTGCAGCCTCGACAAGAAATCCGTCCTGCGTCAGGGTGGTGAGCTGGCACTTAGCAGGGGCCTACAAGATATGCACAACTTGGGGAGAAACATTGTGGGAGTTACACTTGTAGCTTTAAGTTAGGAAAAATTAATTATTACCTTCAGTTGAGGATCAGTCTTATCATTTTTGGAACCACAGTTGCTAGGTCGGGGCACAGGCTTCTCTACAAGAGGCGAGGGCATCTGGCTCTGACTCTCGGAGATCATCGCCATCATCTCGGCCCTCAGGCGCTCCTCACGTGCCATCATCTCCCCCCTTATCTTATCTTCACGTGCCATCATCTCCCCCTCATCTCCTCCTTGATCTCCTCCCTCAGCTGCTCCCTGAGCGTGTCCATGATCTTGATCTAGCACTCGAAGCGTCATCTTGAAAGTAGGACTTCTTTGTATGCCCCGACCCTGCGGCAAGCACCCGGCCCTTATGGTCGGGCTTCCCGATCGTAGATGACAGGATATCCTTCGACCCTTGGCTCTGGAAGGTCCCCTGCTCTTTCCGCTGGTTTACCTCCTCCTGGAATAAGCGAGTACGAATTAGATCTTAAATACAACAAGCTGGGTCAACTGCAATGTACTAAGTTAGATGTCTTACGATGGCAGAGACGACGTGCGCAGTAGCGGGGTTTGCGACTACAAGCTGCCCGTCGAGGGTTTTATTTGTCCTTGCTAATACCTAGTTGCGTGCCCGTTCCTCACATATGTGGGAGTAAGGCATCGTCGTCCCGGAGTTCGCGCACTCCTCGGCTAGTCACGCCCACTCTGCCTTCTTCCCTCATAGCCGCCTGTACCGAGGTGGTGCGGGTGCGTGTTGTGTCTCTGGATAGCGGTGTTCCTCTCTCTCAGCTGCTCTACGTCGGGCGTACCCTTCGTCGTCGTGAACTCCTCCCAAACATCTGTAGTCAACCGGATACCTCTCGAATGGTGTACGACCTTTCAGTACGTACTCACTGTGCATGAGGACCCTGAAGTGCCTCAAGGCCACACCCATCCTCTTCAAGGCGTACCGCCTCGCATTGCGTTCATCTTCCTTCTCTATAATCCATTTGCCCTTAACCTCATCCCATAGCCGATTCTTCTACTCGGCGCTGACTTCTTTCCTCTAATCCTTAATCGTTATGGGCACTCTCTCCCTCACCAATTGACCAAGGAATGACCAGTATCGCCCCTTGTACTTGGGAGGACCCATGCAGACCCCCGTGGCATTGAAGTGGAGAACCTACGGTGTTCTCTCTGTGGCCCCTTTGTTCGGTCCTTAGGCCTTCCTCACCTTACTCGGCCCCTCAACATTTGGAACTTGGCTCGGCCTCTCAGGAGCACCTTCTACCCTGTCTGGCGAGGAGCAGATGCTCTCTAATTGTGACATTTTGAGTTTTCTTATCTGATAAGGTCATATATTTGACATGAGAGAAAGCAATTCGTACCTATTTTGTGAACTTGACAATAAATCATGTAAAGCAGTAGCTGAATAGATTAGTAATAAGATGTAATTGTTCTAGCATATTTGATGCGATGAATGATGAATGAATGATCTTCAAGAAAAGTCTATCTGTTGACCAACTAAATACGTACTAACGATAACCCCTAATCTCTAAATAGGTTTGGTCCTAATCCCATTCGAGGATATGTGATTCGAGCAAGTTCCTAAGTCATTGTATAACTCGGAGAAAATTTGGCACATCTCATTGTTCTCCGGATACACGTCTCGACAACGGTCAAGAAGGGTGTGTACCGGAGAACACCGTGAGATGATGCTTTAATCTACTGCGAGTTGAACAACGACTTCGAGAACTTGCCCAACCACATATCCTCGAACTATCCAAAAACGTGGACAATTGAGGCGCTTGCTTATGAATGTGCCGAAATGGCATATTCATAAACAAGTACTCTCGAACGGGAGACGTAGGTTACGCATTATGAACTCTAACGTAGATCATATTACAGAAACATTAATAACATGGACGTAAAAATTAATTACTGTATTTGCAGTAGATGATGAAAGCATGCATTGTGAAATTTGAACTCAGAAATGTTTGCAAAAGAATCACAAGCAAGTAGATGTAAAGTGAACATGATAATTTGAAGCATTCTGGAACATATATCCATGTCAAGATCAAAGAAGCATGCTGATGAACTTACACTAGAAAGTCTGAACAAGCGGATCGTGGGAAGCTTGGTACCTTTGGTAATTCATTCGAGAAGATGTAGAAGTTGATTCATTAGATAAGAAAACATATCCAGATACAACATTTTTATAATACCATTAAGCAAAGTAGTAGTACACACAAGACACAACACTCATGTCTGTTAAGAAGTTCACACAACACTCGAGACACCCTGCCTGATCCAAATTACAAGTCGAGCAACCGATCAGATTCAATTAAAAGTGTACAAGAAAATCAACAAAATTTACAATATAGCGTAAAGACACTGAGTGAAAGCTATAATTTCAATGTCAGCATCACAATTGTAGCATGGCTAAAACTTATTATCACACCAAAGAATTGGAACGAGATGCACTGTTGAAGCACATGGACTTGCATGGGCTTGAACTTTGTAAATGGAACACTTGAGAGCATAGAAGAATATTCTAGTGCAGGAATGCTTGTGTTATGGGATTGAGAATAAGGTTTGAGGCTTTAAACATTCTTCCCAGATCCCACATTTTTAGGTTAAATTATAGCACTAAATTTGCTTTACTGGAAGTATCGAAAATGATGGAAAAAGCTTTAACCACTAGCACATATCCATCAATGCCTCCCTACTTTTTCAAAAGAAAAAGAACTACTGGTTCAGGTGGTAAGCTCATCGAACGTCAACCTTGAAAACAGAAAAATTTCAGGGAAGTGACAAGAACCTACTGGTTCATGTGGTAAGCCCCACAGAAATTTAAAAATTATAACAAGCATGTCCCAAGACAAATCATGGTCAGCCTAGAGATTCAAAATATTGAAATAGACATAAAATGACTAATTACACCACCAAGAAGCCATCCGGGGCACGTTATTCACACACAGGGAAGTAAAACTGACCTCCTGTCGACTAGCACCATCTACCGGAGCTCACAGTTGGCAATGCTGTATACAACCAAGTGAAAGTTAGCAACACGCTCTTCCAATGCAATCAACCATGGTTTGATCATTTCGGCATGTAGTGCAAGAATCAATATGGTGAGAGTGGAAGACAAATAAACAAAAGGTCAAAACATTCATGCTATTTGGTCATATTATCATGAGATAGCATAAGAAACTTTCCTTTTAACGGCTATGTATTGTGAATACAGTACAGTCATGGCAACAATATTTCTGCATAATTTTGCAGCATACTGTTGGGTTGATTATGGTGACAACTACCACAGCAAAAAGACTATCAATTGCTAGACACTTACTGCATGTCCACTTCTTGTCTTATGGTTGGATGACACTAGCTCCCTGCTGTACATGCTTAAGGTAAGATCTAAGAAACTGCTATGGCTGACAATAGCTATCTCCTTCTCTTCTCTTGTCCATAACCTGCAAGTATATTCTAGGATAGTTCAATTGAATCCAGCACCTAGGACATTTCTAATATCAAGCGAGTCACTCCACTCTGACAATTCACTGGTATATGACAAACAAGCATTCAAAGCAAGTATATATGGTGTAGCGAAAGTAGAAGGTATATCCAATGCAAAAACTTTCGTTTTGTGCACAATGTTTCACGATCAGTTCTAGTTTTTCTCTCGAGTTTCACTAAAACATCAAACAAGTGTTGATCTAAATAAAGTATGAAATTGTTCAGTTTTAGGTCCTTGTGTTTCATTATAACATTACCAAATTATTAGGCATGACCAGTTCCAAGACTTTAATTAAAAGGAACTAATCAATCTTAGAAAAGAAAATTACCAGTCGAAGAACTTCTGGGAGGGGCGACGCGGGGCGGTTGGGCGTCCGGGAGGGTGGTGGGCGGCCGGGCACAATGACGGGTCGACGGGTCTGGGCGGCCAAGGTCCGTGAGGCGTTAGGGAGGCGGCGGGGGTAGGGCGGGAGGTTGGCGGGGCGGCGGGAGGCTGGGCATCCGCGAGGCGCGCAGGGCGATCGGGCGCAGCGATGTGGTCAGACGGTGCCGGGCGGGTAGGCGTCCGCGAGGGCGAGGCGTTAGGGCGGGCGGGCGGCGCCGGGCGTCGGGAGCTAGGGTTAGGAGGAAGTTGGGCGCACGAGAGCGGGGCGACGGGAGTGAGGTCAGGCGCGCGGTAATAAAATGGCAATTCTGATGATCTCAATCGTTATACTAACAAAACCGATTCTGATGTTGTACTAATCCGTATCGTATTTGTTCCAAAAACCGATTCTGATGTTTTACTATCCGTATCGGTTTTCTACAAAGAACCGACACTGATGGTAGTCATTAGTATCGCTTCACATAAAAAAATCCGACACTAATGTTTCAATATCTGTATCGCTTTTCTAAATAAAACTGACACTGATGCTCAATATGTATCGCTTCACATAAAAAACCGACACTGATGTTAGTCATTAGTATCGCTTCACATAAAAAACCGACACTGATGTTAGTCATTAGTATCGCTTCACATAAAAAAACCGACACTGGTACTTCAATATCCGTATCGCTTTTTTTAAAGAAAACTGATACTGATACATGATTATCTCTATCGGTTCTCAGGAAAAACCGACACTGATGTAGTTCATTGCACTATTGCATTTCCAGACAAATCATGAAGTCTAAATTTTCAAAATTAGATCAAAGAGTGAAAAACTTTTGCAAATATCGTTGAAATTATTTGAAATTTTCTAGAAATATACTTTGAGATACTGCAAATCTTTCTAAAAAGAATTTTGCAAAAAAGAGTTAGCATTGAAAAAAGATGCCAAAATTCACTTTCTAGGTATGATTTTTCCTTAAATAGTTGAAAAGTCAAAACTTTCTCAAATGAAGTCCAAGTTTTCGAAAAATTCCAAAAATGATTTTATATAGCTTAGCCTCATTTCTGTGTCTCAGAATTATATAGATTGTACATCACATCGAGACTAGACATCGTCAAATGGAATTTTCTTTCACAACATATGGCACAAAGTGCAGGCATAAAGAGAAATTGCATTTTCATCAAAGCCTCCAACAGCAACTCACAATGGATTTTTACTTTGAAAGCATTGCAAACTATTTTACATACATAATACAACACTGAGATTAACAATAAACATTATAATAGTCTATTTATTTACAATACTGTCGTTCATGATGATCTACTCGCATGTAATTGGCTCCATGTGTGTCGTCATCCCCGCTAAGACAGGACCAATCTGCAAATGAAGGTATCTCATCGAATTGGTTATACTCTCCTTCATCTACAACATCTTCAACTCCTACGATCTGTCTCTTTGCCATGAAGAACGACGTGCCACCTCGGATTGAACGGATCACGCACGTAGAAGACTTGAGTTGTTTGCTTCGCAAGAACGAACAGGTCATCTTTGTAGGCGAGTCTACTGCGATCTATAATAGTAAAGCCTCTCTTGTCGACCTTCACTTCATGTGGAAGTCCTACCCACTTACATCGGAACAAGGGAACTTGGTATATTCCGTAATCGAGCTCCCAAATTTCTTCGATCAACCCATAGTAGGAGTTCATTGTGGTTGGGGAGACTCTTTTCGAGTGATGATAATCGGAGAAAGCATTTATGCGCATACCACTATTTTGGACAGTACTGTTGGCATCTTGACTCTCAGTGTAAAAGGTGTAATCATTAATATCGTATCCCTGCTATGTCTATACGTTAAATCTTGGTCCGTCAGACAACCATTTTACATTCTCACTAAAGGAGACCTCCGCTTTTTCTTTGAACCCTGTGAGGAATCGATCGTTGTGTTCTTGTGCGATGGAAAGCTCATCCATTTGTGGATTATCTTCCCGTAATATCAACTTATGCTGCTCGACGAACTTCTACGCTGTTCTGCAACACTGTCAAATGTGCCTTGCAATACATACAAACCTCGGACTCATTAGTTTGGACCCAACGGTTTCTTTACCAGCAAGTCTGCTCTCGTGACGAGATACAGGAACACCAATTTCTTGTCTTTTACCTAGGTAGTCCACGCAGAACTCAATAACTTCTTCAGTCTCATAACCTTCAACAATACTACCCTCAGGCTTCGACCGATTCCTCACGTAGGACTTTAAAATATCCATGTACCTCTCGAACGGATACATGTAACGTAGGAAAGTGGGTCCACATATCTTAATCTCTTTGACAAGGTGAACAACAAGGTGGACCATTACGTCGAAGAACGAGGGTCAGAAATGCATCTCAAGCTGACACAGAGTCTGCACCACCTCACTCTGTAAGTTGTCTAGCACATCGGGGTCAATAACTTTGCAGGACATTGCATTGAAGAAATAACACAGCTTCGTGATTGCCAACCTGACATCCTCTGGTAGAATATTTCGGATTGCAACTGGGAGCATTTGGGTTATCAAGACATGGCAGTCATGGGACTTCATGCCCAACAACTTCAAATCATCCATGGACACAAGCTTCTTAATATTTGCGGAGTAGCCAGATGGAACTTTAATACCTTGGAGACATTTGCAGAGATCTTCTTTCTCCTTCTTAGACAGGGTGTAGCATGCAGTGGGGATGTACGGACCTTTTCCATCCTTCTCTATCACTGCAAGCCTGAGCCTGATTCCCATGTAGGTCATGTCACGACGAGCATTCGCACCATCCTTTGTCTTCCCAGGTATGTTCAGCAGGATGCCAACCAAATTATCGCAGACATTCTTCTCAACATGCATGACATAAATACAATGTCGGACATCTAACTCCTTCGATCTGATGAGTTTCAAAATATTGACCTCTTCTTCCAAATGGTCCTTGGGCGAGCAGATTCGACTATTTACATGCGAACATCGATATCCTCTACGTGAATATACTTGCCTTCCACTCATAGGTGCGGTGACAAGCGGACTTCCCTCTTCCCATCAAATTTGTCATCCATCTTATGGTATCGATGACTTGAGTACAAACCTACGGTGACCCATATACACAGTTTTCTTGAAATTCGGCAGCCATAGACTCTCAGTCTCCTCTTCACAAATAGGACACGCTTTGGCTCCTTTTGTACTGTAACCCGCTAAATTACCAAGGGACGGGAAATCATTTATAGTGCAAAATACCATAGCCCGTAGGGTGAAATGCTCTCTTTTGTACGCATCCCACACCACGACCCCCTCATTCCATAATTTTACCAAATCCTCGATCTGTGGTGCAAGGTACACATCAATATCATTTTTCGGCTGTTCGGGTCCCGAAATTAGTAATGACATCAATGATATACTTCCGCTTCATACACAACCAAGGAGGGAGGTTGTAGATACACAACAGAACTGGCCAGGTGCTGTGACGACTGCTCATGTTACCAAACGGATTTATTCCATCGGTACTCAACCCAAATCTTATGTTCCTCATTTCGTCACCAAACTCCTCATGTTTCCGATCGATATTTCTCCATTGAGCCGAATCAGTAGGGTGTCTCAGCTTGCCATCTTCCTTTCGAGACTTATAATGCCAACGCAATAATTTTGCCTCTCTGGGATTTGCAAACAACCGCTCCAGACGGGGAATGATGGGCAAGTACCACAATACCTTGGCCGGTGCACCTTTAGCGACCTCTTCACCGTCGTTGCCCCGGCTCTTACTCTTCTTGTCGTTATGCTTATCCTTTTGTTTGTACAGGTGCACACCGCAAACTGGACAAACTGCAGCTCCTTATGTGCGTTACGGTACAAGATGCAATCATTCGGACATGCATGTATCATTTCTATTTTCATTCCCATGTGACATAGTAACTTCTTCGCTTCATAAATGCTTGTTGGTAACTCGTTTCCCTCCGGAAGCAGATCTAATAGAAGAACTAGAAGTGCATTGAAACTTGTATCTGTCCAACGGTGTTTTGCCTTCAGTTCGAACAATGCAAGGACCGAAACCAACTTGCTGTATTCCGCTTTGCAACCTGTGAGCAGTTGTTTCGCATCGTCTTCCATCAAGCTTTTAAACTTTTCAAACTCTCTTTCCGTGTAATTACCCTCTATATCCCGCAACATTTGCTCTAAATTATCCCCCTCAAACATATCAAGCTGCAATTCGTCATCTAGTTCCATCGTGTCTTCGTTGCATACCGGAAGGGTACTACCTGCCTCCCCGTGATGGATCCAACAAGTGTAATTCCTCATTAAGCCATGTCGAATCAGGTGGTCCTCAATTTGAGATGAGTTGTTAAATCTCCTCAGATTGGTGCAATCAATGCAAGGACAATATATGAAGTTTACACCTCTCCTCACCATATCCTCTTCTGCAATTTTTTTGAACTCCTTAAAACCCCTCTGAAATTCAGCACTCACACGGCTTTTCTGATACATCTATTCCTCACGGTCCATCTGCAATTAAATTTCGCACAATAAATTAAGGAAAAACTGGTGCGACAACTAGCTAGCTATTTTAAATATTGAGACATCATTTCAATTAATATTACCTTTGCAAAATAGAGGACAGGTTCCAAGATATATAAATATACTCCCGATCGATACCTAGCTTCTTCCCTGGTTTAGAGCTTCCAATTCCCTACATAGGAGACATAAATTTTTAAAATCAACAATGATATCAAATAACCTAATTATATAAATAGTGCAGTAGCTTGCAAATCTTTTTACTACAATGAAACAAAACAAGGGTACCAACGATGACTCCTAATCTCTAAATAGGTTAGGTCCTAATCCATTCAAGGATATGTGGTTCGGGCAAGTTCCTAAGCCGTTGTACAACTCCAAAGAAAATTTCGGCAGCATCTCCCCGCTGTTCTCCATATACACGTCTCGACAACCGGTTAAGAGGGGTGTGCATATGGAGAACACCAGGGAGACGCTACCGAAATCTACTCTGAAGTTGTACAACACAGCTCAGGGACTTGCCCGAACCACATATCCTCGAACTGTGCAAAAAAATGTGGACAATTCGAGACTGCTCGCTTACAAATATGCCATTTCGTTCGGCATATTTATAAACAAGCATCCTCGAATGGGAGACGTAGGTTCCGCAGCCTAAACTCTAATATTTATCACATGATAGCAATAATAATCCCATATTAGCACAAGAGCACTACAATAATTAAATAGATGTATGCTTGTCAAATAGAAAGTGTGAAATCTAAAAGCACGTACACAATTCCAGTGCAACCTAAACTTTATTCACGACATATCGAAATTACCTAGTGGAAAATTGAAGGGTTTAAAGAATTGCTCACATTTTGAAGAAAACCGCAAATGAGGGCAAAAAGAGGGGAATCTCCTCAAGATAGGGATTCAAATTTGCCCTCTTAATACCCACCTATGAGGACTTCAAATTTTCTCACCCAAGTATTGCTTCCAACCACACAATATGAGCTGTTTTCTCGGGTGGCGGCGGAGAAATCTCCTCTGGAGCAACAACAGAGAAGAGTTTAGCGCGAGTGGTATATATGACCTAGCGAGGCACATCAAAATCGGTTCTTTTCGAGAAGCGATAGTGATGTGCACGGTCATCACTATCGCTTCTTTTTATAGAAGCGATAGTGATGAGCAAGTGCACATCAAAATCGGTTCTTTTCGAGAAGCGATAGTGATGTGCACGGTCATCAATATCGGTTCTTTTTATAGAAGTGATAGTGATGATCACGTGCGCATCACTCTCGCTTCTTTTCTTAGAACCGATAGTGCTGTACATGCACATCACTATCGCTTCTATCAAAAGAACCGATAATGATGTGGACGTGATCATCACTATCACTTCTTTTGTTAGAACTGATAGTGATGACCGTGCACATCACTTTCGCTTTTTAGTTGAGAACCGATTGTGATATGCCCAGTGCTATATCACAATCACTTATAATCTCAGAACCGATAGTGATTATTACTAACACCCCTCCAAAGTTATTTATCACAATCGTTTTTTCAAAAAAACTTAAGAACCGACACAGATTAAACGATAGTGATGTGCCGTTCTGTAGTAGTGCGTAGTGATGAATTCACTCCCTCTCAGTTGCGTATTTATTTTTTGCACATAGACTATAAATATATTAAAAATAACTAGATTATCCTTAATTATTATTGCTAAACATTGCATTCAATGCAAGCATCTAGAGAATATGAAGTAATGATATATTTTTATTAGGGTATATAGAGATCATCATACTAATTTTTCATTGAAATATAAAATACTTCTTATATTTATAGATAGTATTATTAAAAATAAGCTTTATAAATTTGGATGGAGGAAGTAGATGCTTGGTGCTACGAGAACACCGTAGAACAGAGATATAGATGAAAATTAACATGCAAAGATGCCGCCAATACAGCCCCACGATCGACCACGCACACCATACATCATATTTGTGCATATAAGTACGTATGTGTACTACTCCCTCTATCTAAGCTTACAAGATATTTCTTTTTGGCTTATAAACTAAGAAGATATTGAAAATGACTAGATTACTCATAATTATTATCACTAAGCATTATATTCAATGTATTCATGTAGAGAATATGAAGTAAAGGAGTATATTTATTAGGGGTCACACTAATTTTGTATTAAAATACGAAGTATGTTTTTATATTTATGAACCGTACTATTTAAAAAATAATCCAAATAATCTGAACGGAGGGAGTAAATATTCTTTGCAAACGGAAAAAAGATCTAGTGGTAGCTTAGTAGTTTCCCCTGTGCCATAGACACGGGTTGCGACGAGAAGCTAAAGTGGTGAAATTATTAAAGTTCCAGTTCTGCATCTGTGTATCTATGATCTATCCATAAAGTCTTGAATGGGGAGCATGAAATCTGGCCAATTGATCGACAGCCACTTACATGTCCTTAACTTTTCCTACTTTTGGGGAGCTGCATATATATGTACTCAGTACTCACATCATATGAGGTATGAGCTGCATATAGAACAGTAGAAGTGATAAACTTGCAAGAGATTAATTCATGCTCCCAAAGAAGTGTCAAATTCTTTTCCTTGGGTCCTCCCGTAGTCCCGTGTTTGTATGAAGCTAGGCACGCATCGAGCAATAATTAATGTACTTGGTGGTCCATGCATATATGCATCACTGGCCGGCGCCGGTACAACAAAACCGTTGTAGTAATGGTCGGCGTTTCCGTAAGCGCCGCCGGATACACGCATGTTCTCTCCACAGCTAGCTCCCCTGTTCTGAATTTCTTTCTGCACATGCCACACCCCTTTAGTTTTTACCACCGCCTGCGGCCTGCCTGCTGCTGCCAACGCGAGCGAGGTGGATGAGGAGGGGCGCGCGCGTACGAATGCATCATCAGTTGCCACAAACCACAGTCACGTACACTGCTCACCCAGTCACTCGCATCGATCGCAGGACCCTCGCCGATTGTCTTTTAAGGGAAAAAGAAAAACCAGGACTGACTGGCCCGGCCCCACTTCCTAAAATTCTGTGCCCAGGATTAAATACCCCCTGGCTCACCACGGCGATGGCGCCCACACGCCACTGCATCCAACGTCCGCGAACCAGTACCCGCCCACACACAAACACAAGCACCCATCCATCGATCCGTCGCCATGGGCCAACAACTACCGCTGCAAGTCCAGTCAGTTCTGCACTTCTACGCTCTTTTTTTAAGAGATATACATATTATTACTTGCTTACTTCAATTATAAATAGTTATTTAAAACGAAAACTATATTATAATACAGAGGAACATTATAATTATTGGACACTAAGTGCTTAACTGTCGACGATAGAAACCGCCGACCGTGGAGGGGATGTGAGTAGATCATGTGAGAGCGAGGCTCAAGGTCGTGCTCGTTCGCGAATGGCATGCGTCGTGGGTTGTATGTTGGGGAAGAAAAAGATAAACACAATGTTTATACTGGTTCGAGCCTCCGGGTTCGGGTAACAGCTCTACTCAAGTCTTACCCTAAGGCGAAAGATGTATATGAGGCTCCGTGGGAGAATACAAGCGGGAGCGTCTCTTCTCGAGGTCTAAGTGTTCCGGTCGGAAGTGTTCGTTTTCTTTTGAGGGCACCTCCCTTTAGGTCGGGGTGATCCGCCGTCTTTTATAGCCCTCTAGGAGCTTCGTCACCTGGTCGCGAGGCTGATGTCAGGTGACCGTGGTGAGTTGACGGGAGTTGATGAGAGGCGATGGCAGTCGTTGCGAGTCGACGAGAGTTGTTTAGCCCTAGTTCCCACGCAGGGGCAGGTTTAGCGCTGATTCCATGTAGAGGAGAGCTCTTACACGAGAAAGACAAATTATTACAAATGTCGTTTATCTCGGGAGGAGTGAGGTCGTGGCGTCAGTTCGAACCGGGTCCTCGTCCTTGCGCTCGAGCCCGAGCTCGTTGGACCTGAGCCCGAGCTTGAGGAGTGCACCCTTTAAGCCGGAGATAAGCCCCCGAACTCGTGGGAAGCGACCATGAGACCCGAGAGATGCTTACATGTAACGAGGCTATCGATCCCCGCCATTAACATAGAAATAAACTCCCGCTAACCACATTTCTCAAATTTTAGAACGTGAGAACTGAGAGATCACATGCTACCTTATTAAAATCACCCTCAACCTTAACTACTACACTGGCCGTGCACGCTTTCCTGTTTAACGACATACATGCATGCACCACTCACTCGACCTAGCTAGGTAGCTTTGTTACGTACTCCGTGCCGTGCGTGACGATAGCTGAAACCCAGTGTGTCCAGGCTACCCTACCCCCGGCCGCGCGGTGCAGCGATCCGCCAGAGCTACGTACGTGCCACAAGCATCCAAAACCGATTAACATGGAGATTGACCTCGATTGGTGGTGCTGATGGGCAGCTAGGGGATGGAGGACCCCGGCCGGCCGCGCAGCGATGGTGTGGTACCCTGCACAAGCATCCAAACCGACTTTACAGCGATCGTTGCTCGGCACGGGTGGGTGGACAAGGAAGGGGATGGATCGATGGATCTCGGTGATGATGCGTGGGCAGTGTTGGTTTTAGTTTTGGAAATACAAAGTTTTGAGGTAATTTCCTCTTATGTTATATTTTAAATTTTATGGGATACATATCTTTTTACAGTGAGCGGACCACCTAATCAACTTAGAAACCAAGCTAAATATTACACATAAAAAGTATAACTAAGGAAACTAACTAACTAATTTGATCCGATTGTCTATTGCATCGTGATTCTTACTTGACTTACACGACATGGCAAGTCAATAGTTTTAGCGAGTCTTGATTACTTTCCAACAATCTCCCTTAAGTTGAGATAATCTGTCTCAACTACGACTTACCTAAATCATACTTATACAGTATGACGAACGCATCTATAAGGAGTTTCGCATTCTTCTTGCTAGTCATACCACCGATGACGCAACTTATCGGCATCTTTCACATCTTTGCTATCGGTGACACACCTCGCCGGCGATTACGACCTTTGCCCTAGCTCCAATGTCTTAGCTTTCCTTTCATTCTTACGTGCAATATGATCTCTTCTGATGCGTACGATATCTCTAAAGGAATTCGTACACGTTTATCTTGTGGGCATAACTTGCACAAGAACTCACATGATCACATATAGTATCTCGTAGACACAACTGACATGAGAACATGTAGCTTTAGTCGCCTTCTCGACGAGATACGCAGATGACCGTCAACACCATCCTGTTACGCCGGTTGTCGACGACACTTGCCAATAACGGGTATTAGGGCAAACATACCTCATCCACCCTTTGTCGCCATATTTTCTCGCCAACTCTTCCTGTCAGTGACGCAACTCAGCCGCGACTTGACGATGGCTTGCTACCTCGCCGTCTCATTCTCATGGAGCCGCAGTCGCGCTCGATGCACCATCAGATCGATCCCGCTCAACACTGGGTCACTCAGCGATGATAGCCTGCCTCGAGGCGCAGCAGTGATGGCCTCCCTCGGGACAAGCATGACATCAAGAATAGAACCTCGCTCGGATACCAATTGTTGGTTTCTGGATCATGAACACACGCACACGAAGAAAGAATATAGATATTTTGGAGCAATTTTTTCTTGTATTATATTGTCAAACTCATGAAATACATGCCCTTTCATAGTGAGCGAATCATCTAATTAACTTAGTTACCAAGACAAACACTAAATATGAAAAGCCTAACTAAAAAATAAATTAACTAATTTGATCCGACTACCGATTATATTACAATCTTTACTTGTCTTCACGATGTAACAAGTCAGTAGTTTTGACTAGACCTGATTTCTTCCCAACATCACCCCGGGCGGCTGCTCTGCGCGCGGCGCGGCCGTCGTGCTGGGCGAGGTCCAAAGTACGCGGCTGCCGCGCGGCCCCGCCACGCGCCGATCTTTTAATTTCCTATAGGCAACAGGTCGGCTCCCCGGCGGGCAGGCCTGCGTGGCGGGGCCGCCTCCCCTGGCGTGCATGGCTGCGCGCTGCAGCATGCCCCCGTTTCCCGCACGGCACCACTCCCCATAACTGCACTTCTTAATCTCTCTGTTCCTGCTGCTGGCCTGCTTCCTACGTACGTACAACAATACTGTACTCCGGTACTATTCCGACGACGAAACGAAAGCAGAAACGGAGTCGCAATGAGAAAATTGGCATATACGCGCACAGAGACACACACACACACATCGCTTGCTCGGAATTAATTTATTAACTGCGCGCCCCCCGAAGCACGAGGCCGCGCGGCTCTATCGAAAACGCTCAGCTTGATCAGCGCGGTGCAGACTTTTCCACGGACGAGCACAGGGTAATAGTCTGGCGCGCCTGATCAGGGGTCTAAGACTTCCGGTTTCCTCTTAAAATAAAAAATCTGAGCGTCTGCGTGGGTTCGCTAATGCGCGCGCGTCGTCTGCTCGCTCTAGCGAGCCCGGCCGGATCCGGATCCGGCCCGGCCGGCTCGTGCCAGAGGAACAGAAGCAGGCCACCAGCAGAGAGACGTACGTACAGTTGCAGAGTGGTGTAGAGGAGTGCGTGTTCGAGGCAGGCACGCCCAGAGATCTTTCCAGTTTCCATCGCCAGGGGCAGATAAAATTTATACAAGAGCCAAGGAAATCTTGTTTTGCAGTTGCAGTGAATCAGTGATCAGCTGTGCTTGAGAGGTGCATGGGCAGGGTTCCTAGCTTTTGCGCATATCCAACGTGTCATCTGTCGTTTTTGGGCGTAGGGGACCGATGAACCCTGCCCGCTAGTTAGTTGGGAAGTGATTATCTGCCTCACTATTTAGAAGTTATATAAATAGTAAAACATAAACGAAAGAGAAATAATAATTACTTATCTTTTTTTTACTTCAAAATTTATCTAATTTGTATTAAGAGAGTAATAAATAAAAGCATTAGTCTTAACATAATACTAAGAGCAAGTACAATAACAAAACTCACTACTTACTCCATCTCTCATCTATATCATCTAGAGTAAGCAATAGAGTCAGCTTGTACAATAATCATCTCTAAACAGTGGCGGAGCCAGGATTCTGTCAAGCCTCGGGCCGAAAATTAAGCGACAATAACTAACGCCAAATACTACCCACACCGAGATATAACAAAAACACTACACAAATACACAATTAAAGATAAATTTGAATTACATGCTTAACATTTCAATAAAATAGATAAAATATGTCAAAACAATATAGCGTAGTGGAGTAGTAGAAAAGTTAATACATAATTAAGGAAGATTTGATGCATCCGAGACTATCATATTTTCATCAACAATAGAACAAGAACCTGAACCTGTAAAAGAGAATTGCACATGTAAATTAGGCGCACAAAACTATGAAGGTAACTATTAAGGCAAATTACATTAGAAGAATGTAACATACCAGTAGCATGAAGACTACGAGATAGTTGTTGCTTACGAGACCTCATACTTTGAAAACATTGTAAAATATTATTGTCTTTAATGCTTGCAAATACATCTTTAGCAACACTATATTTTAACCAATCATGCCTTTCGAACCACTCTTCTTGAAAGATTATTTTGTGATTTCCTACAGATTTCCGTGGAAACTTATGATCTTTCTGCTGGCATGGTCCCCATAGCAAATACTCCCTTCTATCAGCATCCCTAATGTCCATATCGAAATCTTCAATTGGTTTCCGAAGCCTAGGATCACCAACAATATCTTTCAAATTAAGCACAACACGAGGATTGTTTTGTTGGGTATTACTAGCTGCAATTCCTATTGTTTTCGGAGGGGATTGGTTGGACTGTGACTATGCTGGAAAATAAGATGACAATGGCTTCGACCTCTTCATCATGTATTTCTATTACATCAAATTGAGTTCAATCAATTAATCACGAAATATATAAATTGTAACAACTAACAAATAGCAAGCAATACCGGAGCAATACAATCATTAATCATACAACTAAATTATCAACTATCAAGGCATCAAGATCAAGCAATACCAGAGGTCTAGAGCAGCCCAGGCTAGCAGGCTGAGCAGGCACAGCCGCGCAGGCGTGGACAAGCGCAGCCGCGCAGAGGCTAGAGGGCGTGGCCCATGGCCACGCGGGGGGCCAAGGGTAGAGTGGAGGCTTGGCCGGAGTTGGGAGGCGGCAAGCCAGCGGCCGAGGGAGCGGTGACGTCCAGATTTGCGAGTCCGGAGGCTAGAGCGGTGACCAGCGCACACGGCGGCTCGCAAGCAAGCGGCGATCGGCAAAGCGCGCAGAGCCAGAGCCGCGAGCGTGGCGTGTGGGCGAACCTGCGAAGAAGTCGGAGGCTTGGTTGGCGAGGTCGAGCGGCGGCGGCGGCCGAGGGATCGCCGATGTCCAAGATCTGTGGCTGCGAGGCGGCGAGGCCGTGGCCTGTAGGAGGCCGAGAGCGGCGGCGGCGTTGCCTCGGCGCGGGGAGGCGAGGCGGCGTCGGCGTGGCCTCGGCTCGGGCGGGACTGCGGGAGACCGGGAACAACGGCGCGCGCGTTGGCTTAGGCGAGCCCGCGGGAGGCCGGGAGTGGCGGGCGGCGTGGCCTTGCTCGGGCGGGAGGCTGGGAGCGCGTCGGGATTGGTACTGGCTAGGGTTTTAGCCTTCTTCAGTTGGGCAAGCACGACCGCATAGGCCTGGGCGGGGCAAAACTAGGCCTCGGGCCCAAATAAAGTTTATACTGTAATTTGCACTTGTTATTTGAGCTAGGCCTCGGGCCCATGCCCAAGTGGCCTGAGACTCAACTCCGCCGCTATCTCTAAAGGTTATCTTTAGATAATATGCAATAACTATCTCTTCTCTTTTGTACATAACTAATCTATCTTGTTTCCCGTGCCATACTAGCTCTTCCCTAAAAGTCGGCTCTCTTCTGTCTCTTCTTTTCTCCCTCTTTCATATAGAACAAAGCTGATGTGTACAGACTAAGAATAAACTGAGATAATCTTATTATAAATGCGCTAACATTATATCCATGCTGGACCCCTTTGTTTTTCAGTGTTCTCGTATGAACCTACCTAGATGAACCGATAATGAATACTACTCCGTAAACGAGGGTACGTACTACCAGGGTTCACATTATCGATATCGCGATAATCGGCAATATCGGGATTTTCGAAAATCGAAAAAAATGGACGAAAATCGGTAGAGAATCGAAGGGTTTCAAAATCAAACTTTTGATGAATTTTGTTAAAAAAATGATCTGCACCGATTATCGCTCGATATGCACCGATAATCGGTCGAAAATCGACCCGATCGATTTTGCAAACTTGTGTTCTTCGGCGGTCGATATTATGAGCGATTTTCGCTCGATATTCACCGATAATCGAGCGATATTCACCGATTATCGCGATATTTACGTCACATAATTTTTTTTAAATTTTGATTTTTTTTGAATTTAACCGGTTTACCGATCGGTATTAGATACCGAACCGGACCGATAACATCGATAATCGCGCGATAATGTGAACCTTGCGTACTACCCTCGAAAAGAAAATAGATGGTAACGAGAGTGCGGATCCTGATCTGCTGTAGTTCTTCAATTAATGACTGCACGCTGTCTGCATTACCACTGATGATGGTCTCCTGGAGACAGCCTATATTTGCTGCGGTTGCTTTGATACTATTGCAAGTTGCAACCACAACAGTTCGCAGTCTGAGAGAACTAATATCACATTAATCTGGTGGGGATACTATATACTCTAGGTAGTATTAACAACGAGGGTTCGTAAAATCGAAGAAAATCGGTGGAAAATCGTGGTTTTTAGTCGTATCAGCACGGCTCGGCTTCTAAAATCGCTTGATAAACCGGTCTAATTTAATTTTTTTAAAAAAAAATCGGAAAATTTATGTGATGTAAACCGGTCGAAAATCGCTCAAAAAAATCGTCCGCCAAAAAGTTCAATTCGTCTGTCAATTTCCCACGGAAATTGGCCGATTTTCCATGAAAATAGACGATTTTTTATTTTTCTTTTCAAAAATTTTGATTTTGAAACTCTACAATTTTTGGCTCGATATTTCCGATTTTCAAAATTCGAATTTCGCACTATTTTCCTCGAACCGATTTTGGTAACCCTGTTAACAACGTATATTGACAACAAGATGCACGATCTACACAAAAAAACACACACCGCATAACAGCGTTGTCAGCTATGAAACTGAAGTCAGGTGCAGAAATGCTTTACATGCTTTGCTTCTGCCCTTCTGGGCCAACAATGTACCAACTACCAAGGATCGTGTTCATGTTTCATAACCGGAGTATTCCACACAAAACAAGGTAGAACGCTCAATTTGAAGTACGTTTCAACTATTTGATCTACTATCGCTGGACTGCCACTATTATACAGCGTTCCGTTAGCTGTTCTTTACCAGTCCTTGTCCGAAGATCACCAGCCGCTAGTGGCCCAAGCTGATGATGAGGTGAGGTGAGCTGAGGCGGCGTCCCTTTCAGGCGAGCGAGCGGCCAGAGAGATCGCTCGATCAGATCATCCCGTGTATCGTTGTCGCTTACCAGCCAAGAGGCACCAGGGGACTAGGGAGTAGGGAACCGTAATTAAAGCGAAGGGGGTTGCTAACTGGTAGGAGTAAGGCATATAGTAAGGCGGACATAGCGAGGCAAAAGGAGGAGCTCTCACATGCATGGGCCGGAGCAGGATGGATTTCTATCACACGTTTGCTTTCACCAGCCTTAAAGTGGCTCGCCCGGAGATTCCATCCGCCGATCCGCGCGGCCGGGCGGGGGCACCAACCACGCTCCCCGCCCTGCAAGCAGGGGCGGATTTTGAGGGTGTTAAGTATGATTTGGCACCTTCAAAAATTTAAGAATTATTAAAATTTGTTATAAGATTGTTTTTTCAATAAATAAAATTTGTTAACTGAATTGATTTCTATTTAGTGATTTAAGATTTTTAAGTCCTTAAAACAATTTATATTGTGTTTTTTTTAGCAAAATTTAAATATACATGTTTGTTGTAGGGGAGTCCTAGCCTCTAGGACCGTGAGGATATCTAGAAGCACTAGGAAATATATGCATATATATTTATTAATTATTACACTGCACGGGAGAGGAATGTACCTAAATGTCCTTTCTTTAGACATGTGGGCAAAATAAAGAATTGGCCCTCCCTCTCCCCAACATATATGGTCTCAGGGCACTTGTAATGGGCCCTCATCTCATTTTATTCAAGCACCATTCAATGTACACACTATTGACTTCTCTCACTCCTATATAGTTTCTCCGTGACAAAAGGTATGTAAATACTCACTGTTTAACCTCGATATTATAAACTTACTATAGTGTTGAATTTATAATGTTATGAGATTATCGTGTAAAACTATAAAATTGTACGTGTGAAATGCGCCTTCTATGATTATTTTTCTCTTCGCCTGCACGCACCTCAATCAATCTGCTTGTGCTTGCCCACGTGCCGCGTGCGTACTCTTCCATTTCTTCCTACAGTTCTATCAACTCTAACATATTAAGGGTCCGTTTAGTTCAAGGGTGGATGAGATAGGACCATCCATCTTGTTAGGGATAAAGTCATCCAAGTTCATGTTTGGTTGAAGGGTTGGGAGATGGATGGGTAAGTTAAATTTTTGTTTGGTTGGAGGGATGCAAGTTGGATGGTGGATAGAATGAGAATTCAAATTTGAAGGATGAGATGGGTGGGATGAAAGTTGGATGAGCTCATCCAGCCAATTTCATAAGATGAGCTCATCCAACATCTATGAGAAATATTTCTAAGAGTTTGCTGTCATCATCCACCCATCAATCCAACCAAACAGCGTAATAGATAAAAAAAGATAGATCCAGCCTTTAACATTGAAACAAACACATCCTAACTCGACAGATCGCTAGGTGCTTAAGCTAGATGATCGTAATGATCGGTTTGTTTGACCACATGTTCCACGCATGTGGTCAACTGTTCTACTAGCCAGGGCTCCCCGCGTTAGGGATACAAATCTCGCCGAAATTCGGTGAATTTTCGGATTTCGGATCACCACGAAATCCAAACTACCAGATGGATAAAAAAAATTGAAATTGCTACAGTACCCGAAATTTCGTTTTTTCTCAACGAAATTTCATGATTTTTGGCCGGTTTTCAAACTTTTAGGCCCGGATTTGGTCCAATAACCCTTAAGAAAGTCATCTTCTATGAAAATTTGTTGAAAAACCGAATTTTTGAGACATTTTAAAATTTTGGTAGAAAAACTGCCAGATTTTTATAAAATTTTATATGCTTGATAATGATCTGAAATATTATGATACTATATCTAGTAGTTTAGGATCATATAGAAAAATTTCAAAATAATTTAACTTCATTTGTTATCTTTAAAAAATCAAAAACTAAATGAACATAATTGGGACAATAATATTGTCAGAATTTTATAAATTTTCTCGAGTGTGATCATGATCTAAAATATTTATGAGAGATTAAGAATTGTCACAGTACCATTCTATAAAATTTTCAATTTTTTTTTTGTTTGGTCAATCAAATCTATGTAAGCATTGAACTTCTTTTGTTATATTATATTTCAAAACTCAAAAAGAGAAAGATATAAATGGTACCGTGCCTTGTAAGAATTTTATAAATTCACTGGAGTATGATAATGATTCAAAATATTTATGAGATCTTAAGAATTTCCTTAAAACCCTTCTGTAAAATTTTAAAAAATTTAAACCTTTTTATATTGCTAAAGTAAATTTATGTATTGATCATCAGGCTTTTATCAGGACATAGCGCTGTAAGAATGTTTAAAAATTATTTAAGCATGATAATCATCTAAAAATTTATATAAATATTAATGTTATATTAGGATCATTCACAAAAAGTTTCAAAATTTTCTAACATGGTTTGAATCATTTTTCATTTTGTTCAAATTTGCTGGTGAGCCTTTTAACAGGACAGTAGCACTCTCCGAATTTTTAAAAATTCATGATGCTTGATAATTATCTAAAAACTTTATGAGAAGTGATGCATCATAATAATACAAAAAAATTCAAAATTTTCTAACGTGGTTTGTACCATTTTTGATTCGGATCAAACTTCCCAGTCAGTGTTTTATCAGGACAGTAGCAATGTTTGAATTTTTTAAAATTCCTCAAATGTGATAATCATCTTAAATTTTTGTGGGAACCAGGGTTCCAAATCTTGTTGAATTTCGGACCACCCCGAAATCTAAACTACTGGCCGGATAATTTTTTTCTTATAAAAATAACCAAAATTGCTACAGTAACCAAAATTTTGCCGAAATTTCATGTTTTTGGCCTGTTTTGGAACTTTTAAGGCCGGATTTGGTCCAATAACCCTTAGGAAAGTCATCTCCTATGAAAATGTGTTGAAAAACCGAATTTTTGAGACATTTTAAAATTTTCGTAGAAACACTATCAGATTTTTATAAAATTGTAAAGGTTTGATAATGAGCATAAATTTTATGGTAGTATATTTATTATCTTAGGATCATACATAAAAAATTTCAAAATAATTTAACTTAATTTGTTATCCTTAAAAAATCAAAAACAGAATGATCATAACTGAGACAGTTACATTGTCAGAATTTTATAAAGTTTCTTGAGTGTGATTATGGTCTAATTTTTTTGAGAGGTTAATAATTTCCTTATTACCATTATATAAATTTTCAAAAAATTTAAATTTTTTTATTTGGTCAATTAAATCTATGTAAGCATTGAACCTCGTTTGTTATATTATATTTCAAAAATAAAAAAGAAAAGAACATAAATGGTATTGTGCCTTGTAAGAGTTTTATAAATTCACTGGAGTGTGATAATAATTCAAAATTTTTATGAGATATTAACAACTTCCTTATCACCCTTCAATAAAATTTTTAAAAAATTTAAACTTTTTTTATTGCTAAAGCAAATCTATGTATCGATCATCAAGCTTTTATCAGGACGTAGCACTGTCTGAATTTTTAAACATTATTTGAGAATGATCATCATCTAAAATTTTTAAATAAACATTAATGTTACATCAGGACCATCTACAAAAAAAATTCAAAAGTTTTTAACATGGTTTATATAATTTTTTATTTTGTTCAAGTTTGCCGGTAAGCCTTTTAAATGGGCAGTAGTACTTTTTGAATTTTTAAAAATTCATACAGTTTGATCATCATCTGAAAATTTTATGAGAGCATTATAATAACCATGCAAAAAGAATTTCAAATGTTTATAACGTGGTTTGAACCATTTTGCATTCGGTTCAAAATTACCGGTCAGTGTTTTATCATGACACTAGCAATGTTTGAATTTTTAAAAATTCCAAAGACTTCAAAATTATCTGAATTTTTTTTATGGAAATATCAGCTGTGTGTCATGACTATTCAAAAGAAATCTCAAAATTTTTCGATATCGTTTGTCCCACTTTTCGGCTGTTGCAAAAGCGCCAAATTTTCGGATATTTCGCCCGAAATTTCGGGATATTCGGCGAAATTTCGTTTTTCTCTATAGAAAACAAACAGGATTTAAATTTTTGTTTTTGAATTTCGAACGAGATTTATTCGAAATATCCGAATTTCGGCGAAATTTCGGATTCCGGTCTGGGGTGATATTGTATCGAAAACGAAATTTGAATCGTTGGTGGGAAGATCACTGATATGTTAGGAACCTCTAAAAACAATTTCAAAATTTTTCGTCGTTGTTTGACCCACTTTTCAGCCGGTGCAAATATACCGAAATTTCGCCCGAAACTTCGGGATTTTTCGGCGAAATCTCGCTTTTCTCTGTAGAAAACGAACCGAATTTGAATTTTTGTTTTTGAATTTCTAACGAGATTTATCCGAAATATCTAAATTTCAACGAAATTTTTGATACCGACCTCGAACAATATTTTTTCTTAAAAACGAAATTTGAATCGTTACCCCCGCGTCGATCGATCGTGCAAGATCTATATATCTTGGCGTCGCGCGCCAAGATATGGACAAGACGTTGCGTCAGATGCTGGGATCTAATTGCAGTTGGTGAGAGATTTGCGTCCATGACCTTCCGATTTTGTGCGTACGGCCCATCCCGTCAGCACTGCATGGCCGCCAGCTAGCTATCCTGCTTGACAAAAATGAAGTCGGAGACTTGGAGCTCAGAAGTCAGATCCATGGATACGCGTACTAGCTATCTACTCGATCGATCTCTGTCTAACCCCAAAAAGGTCGCACATACTTCGGTACTAGTCCCAGTAGTATATTAATTAATTTCTAGGGTCTACGGGTTCAGTTATTCCGCAATGGGATCTACTGGCCAGTGGCCACTGGACTGGCCGGCCGGAGCATGATCTCCTGAGTCCTGATCCTGATCTAGAGACCATGCATATATTCGAGTGAAGTGAACGTACCAAGCAACATTCCAAAATCACGCAACAAAGGGTACGTACGGCCGTGCCAGGTTTCTCTCCGGCCGGCGAACCCTAACTGCGTGCCGGCCAGAGGCCCCTGCACGGGATAAACATGACATCCATGCACTGTGCCACGCATACTCGCATACCATGAGCCATGAGGGCCTACTATACTACCACAATGAGGGCGAACTAATTTACCCACAGTACCTAATGTCTCCGACGCAAAGTGTATTAATAGCACTGTTTCAGATTGTCTCCGGAGCAAAAGCTGCAGCACGGATCCGGAGAGAGATCAGATCATATATAAAAAGTAGAGAGAGACAGAGACACGGAGCTACGGGTTTGCATTATCGATTTGACATTAAAAATCATCTTGAGGTCGCAGATTTTTTAAATGATAATAGATTGATATTTACTGACAATCGCTCAATTTTTGACCGGTTTACAAAGTATAAATTTTTTTTCAATTTTTTTAATTGAATCGATTTCAAATGCCGAGTCGGTTCGATCGCAATATTTCAGTCAATAATCATGATATTGTTAACCCGGGCTACTACTGTAGATGGAAAAAGAAAGCTAGCTCTTGGCCATGGCCATGGCATGCTACCGATCGTCTTAACTTGCATACAGCCGCGGTTGCTGTATCTCGTTCGAGAGTGAGCTGGTACGAGAATGACGGGCAAGTCCTATTAGGAACGCGCTTAAATTTTCCACCATACGGCGTGAAACATGCAGTACGTACGGAAACTACCATTCAAAGGAGCACCGCTTACGATGTACTCGCATTGTTCAAAAACAACTACTAGTACGCAGTTAAACAATCACCTCAAGGAGTAATTAACGGAAACGGATAAATGTGTGTGTACGTAGCGTGGTACTACAATCAGCCAGCGAACCGTTAAGGAGGGAGACACCAAAAATAGTTAGGAGGACATGCTATACAAAATTGCACTTTGAAAAATCAATCAAGAGTTCTAAAACTCTATTTTTTGGGTGGAACACTGTAGCACCTCAACTTTATCCGACTAAGTAAGACATAGAGGAAATCATCATTGAACAGAGTAGCGCTAGGATCAACTAAGGAAACATTACATGCATGTGTAGAAACTCCATCGATAAGTACACGGTGTTTAAATTCTTAGAGCACATATAGTACTTTCTTTTAGATCTGGTTATAGTGATTACTATACCGCCCGCCTATTTATTACATTAATATTTTGGAGCTTCCCTCCTGAGGGCCTTCTATTTCGTCAGGTCTTGGCCGTTTGTTCCGCCATATTCATTGCCCTTCAAAGTAGTATTAGTATCACAATAATAATTTATGGCATCATGAGTGTCAACCTCTACTTCATCTGGATTAGTGGATATCATAGGGTCTGAAAACCAACAATGAGAGCAAGCCTAATTACACCAATACTCAACAAGCCGGCGCTATTTTACGTGTGCGTGCTATGCTGCCTATTCTACGCACGAGCCGTATCGCTGTGCGCGCTGTGCACATCGTACTGATTGCTTGCAATTCAATAGTAAATCACAAATACATTTTACTATAGAACAACAGATGCAATTATTACGGAATCTGTTACTAGTTAATGCGTTGGTCAACCCAACTAGTTAATGCGTATTGTAGTTTGTACGTGAATTTGTTTCTTCTTTATTTTAGTTATATCTTTTTATTGGTAGCTCGGATTTGCAAATGGTTTTCACTATTAAATAGTAATTTTGTTGACTAGTAAAATAAATTACTATTTTTATAACATTAAATTACTACATCTACAACTAGAAATTATTATCATACAGTATAATTGGAAAATCTTACACAAATCAGTCACTTGGTAGTAAAAGTCCGTGAAAACTATATGTACAAGCTTTAAAAAATTCTCAAACAATTATCATACGTAGGGGATGTGAGCTTCTACAGCCCTGTAAAATTTGAATACCAAACTCAATCGCATTTGAAAGATATAAAAGGACAATATACTATTCATCACGGATTAGCGCTTGTTAATTTCATATCTTTCAAATTAGATTGGTTTTGGTCTTCAAATTTTATAGGAATGTAGAATCTCACCTCCTCTACTTATAGTAATTTTTTGAGAATTTTTAAAATCGTGTACATGTGATTTTCATAAATTTTACTCAATAGTAGTGATTTACACAAGATATGTTGCCTTTTACCATTCAGAAAATAACATGTTACTTGCTATTACACAAGATGTTACTAAACCGAAATGAAGTGAACTATCAGAACAAAAATTTACCTCTATTTGTCGGCCCTGTAGTAAAATATTATATAGACGATCGTAAATGTTGCTGTAATACATAATAAAATCAATTGAGAATCGTTCGTGAAAATGTTAAGCATATGTTCAGTATTAAAATCCTACATAGATCAGTCATTTGGTATTACACCATCTTTATCGTGTAAAGTCCGTAAAAACCATATTTACAAGTTCTGAAAATTTTTCAACAAATTACTATACGTACGGGATGTGAGCTTCTACAATCTTGTTAATTTTGAAGACCATACTCACTTGTATTTGAAAGATATGAAAAGAACAAATTTACTATTTATCACTGATTAGCACTTGTTAATTTCATATCTTTCAAATGAGATTGATTTTGGTCTTCAAATTTTACAGTGACGTAGAATCTCACCTCCTCTACTTATGGTAATTTTTTGAGAATTTTTGAAAACTTGTACATATAATTTTCATCAATTTTACATGACAATAGTAGTTTCACAGGATATGTTGCCTTTTACTGTCCAGAAAATAATATGTTACTAGCTATTACACAAGATATTATTAAATCGAAACGAAGTGAACTATCAGAACAAGAACTACTACTAGTCGGTTGTGTGCACAGACTGCCGGTATAGTCGGTTGTGTTGATGGTCTTTTTTTTTGAATCAGGGGTGTGCTGATGATCAGATTGAGCAATCCAACACATTTCAATTGGCTTAATCCATTACCATGATCAGAAGATCAAAGGGACTGAACTAGAATGTTGTTAGATTGATGTTCAATGCAGTGTGTAGCATTGCTCTCAGATCGTTGATTGTTACTCCTTGAAACACAAAATGGATGGGCATATAGGACGTCGGGTTATCTGGCAGCCTATCAGCGCACGGTGGATACTGTTTGCGAGGTTGGCCATGCGGCTTGATGGGCACTGATGGAGCCTCATTGCCGTCAAAAACCAGTTTCGGGTGCGCGGGTCTAAGATCGAGGCAAGTGGCGGCGAGGTCTCCTTCTGGATTGCCTTGTCATCCTCCCTCCATTGCGCGATCTTACCCGCGTACCCAGTGGAGCCGAGTCTGTGTGGGTGGGTGTTTTTTGCCTGGACGGATTGTGCGCTGCACTTTGACATACGAATTCTTTCGTCGTCTTCATCTCAACAAGTCGTTCTCACACGTCTTTAGTGATGAACCCATACTTTTGGAACGGAATTATTTTCTTATTCACGTAATTACTGACAAGAATACTCTTGAAGTTCACAAAAGGGGCTCAACTGTCTGCTCCTTTTCGTCACATCTCACTTGTACTGAAACGTTGTTAGAAAAGGCCAACACCAAAGATTGGGTGTGAGTGTGAGACATGACCAGCAAATGGACGAAACAGGCATCCTACTAAAAAGGAAGAAGAGAAACAGTGGCCTCACCATGCTTTCACACTAGAACCAAATGAAAAACTGAATGATTAAAAGGAAGATGCACGGTTTAAATGACAGATATTGGTTTAAATGGTAAGTGTCAGTAAAGTTCTTATCTTGGCGAATCATGGCAACAAGATACATAACAAACAAAAGCCGCAGAGCACAAATCTGATCACAAAGCGAGGGGTGGCAAAACATCACCTCACTACTCTGACAGTTGCAATAATTGTTGCACTATTTTTCTACATGTGCACCCCGCAATACATATTCCAAAATGGATATGTTGCCAATCACATAAAAAAATGAAACAAATAAGGAGATATTTCATCTATAAGAAGCAAGACACTAAGCAAAGCCTTTCCATGTAAAGTGAGAACTAGTGTAGGATCATATTTCATATTTGTATTCTACAGGATTGGATCCGGCACCATAGAATTCAGTTAAGAATGACAACATAAAAATCAACCAAAGAATTCTTACATTGAGGTGGAAATTTGTTCCAATACATCCGCATATGGCATCAAAAGAGGCTGAAACAGACAAGCTATTAATAGAAGATTTTTTGGAAATTTTCCGTTTTTCTAAGAAAGATTTGGATCCCACAAATCCATTACTCATAACCATTCAAAGCCACTAGGCCAGTTTTAGAGTAAACTTCGATGAAAGAGTTAACATTAGAAGAATTATTACATTTAATTGGGTACAGCCTGCTGGATGATACATTGATGAAGACTACAGACTACAAAACATGAGAATTTTCTTTATCAATGTTCTCACCTATACGCTATGGTATGGTGTATTATATGTAGGTTTCATGCTTCTAAGATTTTACAAGTAAACATGTAACATGAATTCTTGCAAACACATGTACATCCACTATCTAAAAGTTTCATTTATCAATAGTTATGGATGGTCTCATTCTCTCAGACCATCAATCTGTTTGAAGTATTAAAAGCTGATGCAAGGGTTCTATCACTAGTTAATCACTTATTACCATAAGCTAATGGTCCAATATATGCCCATATCATTCTATTGGTAATTTTGTTGTTTGAGGAGCCATATATCCAGTTCTACACAGTAGTGTTAGGATTAATTTGGCATTGTAGTGGCGTTTAATATGTAGTTTTACAATTTATTATAATAACTATAACAACCAATTTTTATAGCCATGACAATTTCTTCCTACAATTGTTATAGATTCTCTTAAACGACCAGATTTCATAGCACGACAACACCAAAATAGAACTTAGTGAGCACACTTTAATTGAAACATGCTAATTAATTTTTTCGAAGTGACTGAACAAGCCCTAGCAGTTTGTTTGTCTATCTATGAACCGAGATGGATATTGTGCAGCATGGAATGTGCAGAAATTTGGGGGTTTGCTCAGATCTAGATATTTTGGGGGTTAATCGGTCGGGAGGAGAGGTCGGGGGAGGACGGGTTGCCTCAAAGAGCTGGGCCATCGCTCGTGAATGCCGCTGTGGACGCCGGGGGGCGGCTGCTCGCGGACGCTGGGTCATCACTCCTCCACATCGGGGGGCCGCTGCTCGCGGACACCGGGTCGCCGCTCCTCCTTGCTAGGGTTTAGGACAGCAGAGGCCGGTGCGGGCATGAGGGAGAGGGCGAGGGAGTGAGGGCGAGGGCGGATGCGGGCGTGAGGGTATGAGGGCGAGGGCAGCGAGGGTGTGAGGGCTAGGGTTTAGGACAACGAGGTGCGGGTGCGGGGCAATGCGTGGCTCAGGCCGGTGATTAAGGCCCAAGATAGTCATCCCAGACGGTTCTGGGCTTGCATGTATTCAGTTTTACGTACTCTTTGCGGTAGAGGATACAATTGTTCGGATATACATGTATTCTTTCTACTTCCATTCCCAAAGGACAAATAACCTTCTTGGCTTTGTAGGTGGTTGTCGGCAACTCGTTTTCCTCCTGAAGCATGTCCGCTAATAGACCTAGCAGCGCTGTGAAACTTTTGTCGAACCAACTGTTGCTTGCCTTTAATTTCAGCAGTTCAAGCACGGATGACAACCTTGTGTATTTGGACTTGCAGCCCGGGAACAAATGTTTCTCCGAGTCGTCCATCAAGCCCCGAAATTTTACATACTCCTGCTCATCACAGTTCCCTTCTGCATCGTGTAGCATCTAATCCAGATTATCATAGTGAAACCTATCCTCATCGAAAGCACAGTCGATATCATTCGGCGTATCGTTGACTTCGTCGACGTTGTTAATACTACTTACTTCATGTATAGTATGCTCTTCATCGTGACTGGTCCAACCTGTATACCCCCCTTTTGAAACCCCTTAGAATCAAGTGTGCTTTGATCTGCGCTGGGTTTCGAAACATCCTTAGATTCTCACAGTCAATGCATGGACGAGGCATAAATTCCACCCACTTGTTCAACATATCCTCCTCTGCAGCTCTCCTAAAAGCGGAGACGCTATTAATGTACTCAGTGCTCGTACGGTTCTCAGCGTACATCCAGCTTCGGTCCATCTACGCTACGTATGTAATAATAAGTGTTAAATAATAAATTAAGTACACTAGAAGTGCACATGCACACATTCTTAAATTGGAGCACAGATTAACTAGCTAAAACCTTAACCTGAATCATAACCATGCTAGATCTAAATAACAAACAGATCTACAATATTCTACATATAAGCTAAATTTAAACTTGCCAATTAACCTATATAGTTCCTAATATC
Source organism: Otatea glauca (assembly GCA_036346275.1). Lineage (NCBI taxonomy): Eukaryota > Viridiplantae > Streptophyta > Magnoliopsida > Poales > Poaceae > Otatea > Otatea glauca. Next base: position 53,051,237 of record CM070712.1, on the reverse strand, counting down.
ACAAAGAACAAATGGATATATATATACATATGTAAGCTACATTTAAACTCAGCATCTCAAATTCTCTCTTTACATAGCTAGCTACATCTTGAGTATAATGCAATTAGAACCAATTACTACTTTAGATCAAAAAGAACAAATGGATCTACACCAAGCTAGATCAAAACCACCTTCAATTCCCTCTTTAGCAAGCTAAATCTTGAATATAATGCAATTAGAACTAATTATTAACCTTAGAACAGCTTACCATCTTCAGTTCTCTCTTTATCTAACTAGCTACATCTTGATTATAATGCAATTATAACCAATTGCTATTTTAAATCACAAAGAACAAATGAATCTACACCAAGCTAGATCTAGAAATCATCTTTATTTCCCTCCTTACCAAGCTAGATCTTGAATATAATACAAATTAGAACCAATTACTAACCTTAGATCACCTAGAAAAAAAGGATCTACAACCACACTTCCAAATCTAGGGTCTCTTTTCACCAGATCGCCTCTCAATCGCAGCCACCTTAAAAATGGCTTGGGAAACCCTAATAACACATAGAAGCTCGGGGCTCTTTGTACTTATTTCCAAGAAAATGTCATCGCAGACGGTTTTTACCTAAAATCATTTGTGATGTGGCCCACGTCACAGACAGTTTTTAGCCAACCATCTGTGATGAGCAAGATACTCATCCCTAACTATTTTTACAAAAAATGTCTGTGACAACCCCTCATCACAGACGGATTTTGAAAACTATCAGTGATAAGGGTCTAATATGAGTCCTATTGTAGTAGCGCGCATAGGTGAAATGAAATAGGAAAACCGAAAAGTTTCTCACATGTACATGGATTTCTAAGATTTTAATATCCGTATACATAGATTTTACTATCATATACATAAATTTTACTATCATGCCAGAGGGGTTCAGTAGCTGTGCGGTAGTAAAATCTTATGACACATTTGGTAAATTGCCAGTAAAAACTTATTCATTCAACATTTATTAGCAAGACTTACATCATTATATTGCTATCGTCGTCAGTAAGCTATTAGTAAAAACCGTTCGTCAATCGGAGCTACTAATAAAAACTTATAGCTAAAACAAAGAAAAAAATAGATTCTAGTACAAACAAAGAAGCATGTTTACTAGATGGTTTCGCAACGTAATGGGCTTAGTCAACTGGACAGTGCATTGTGCTAATTAATGCCACACGCGGGCTTGGTCGATATGCAAAACTGGCTGGCGCTTAGAATAAACTATTCTATACGTAGCTGTAGAATAGCACATCTATATATATTCCTTCGGCCATCAAGCCATGATTCAAAAATAGCTTAATATTGGCAATTAATGACACCATTTCCCATTTGTTGGAAAAGTCTAGATTTTAATTTAGAAATAAGCTGACGAAAGAGCGACATAGGATCTTACAATCCTGTGTTAGAGGAAAACCCACACGACGCACTTCCAAACCTAGAAACTAGAAGTGACATCATATTTTCACTCAGAGGTGTACTGCTTTGCCTATAACATCACTTGGCTTATAATGTCCGACCAATGCGCTACCCTCGGCACAGACTAAGCCAAGGAAAAAGAACCTTTGGCCAGCCCACACTCTGACCTATGCCCATACCACCTCGCCTCACCAAAGGCATGCGTGTCGAGACTCCTACCTGGCAGTCTCACCCTAAGGTGATAGCCCCTACCTCTAAATAATCACCTTCTCACCTGTGGCAGAGATAACTACTTGGTTGGTTAATTGGTTCAGCCTGTCCCATTACAGGTTTATGATCAACACGGTTTGCGTCGCATTTGAAGCAAGAATCAGTTTGGTTTATGCCCTTAAGTGATATCCTACATAGAGAAGTCCCGGTATCCAAAGCACAACCCTATTTAGGTTGTTCCAACCCTGAACTTCTCTACCCACCAAATAGTCCTATAATCCTACTGGACCTCCCTGCACTACTACAGAACGGCACATCACTATCACTTTATCCGTGTCGATTCTTAAGTTTTTAGGAAAAAACGATTGTGATAAATAACTTTGGAGAGGTGTTAGTAATAATCACAATCGGTTCTGAGATTATAAGTGATTGTGATGTAACACTAGGCATATCACTATCGGTTCTAAACTAAAAAACGATAGGGATGTGAACGGTCATCACTATCGGTTCCAACCAAAGAAGTGATAGTGATGATCACGTCCACATCACTATCGGTCCTTTTGATAGAAGCGATAGTGATGTGCATATACATCACTGTCGGTTCTAAGAAAAGAAGCGATAGTGATGTGCACGTGATCATCACTACCGCTTCTATAAAAAGAACCGATAGTGATGACCGTGCATATCACTATCGCTTCTCGAAAAGAACCGATTCTGATGTCCACGTGCTCATCACTATCGCTTCTCTAAAAAGAACCGATAGTGATGACTGTGCACATCACTATTGCTTCTTGAAAAGAACCGATTCTGATGTGCCTCGCTAGGTCATATATAGCACTCGCATTGAACTCTTCTCTGTTGTTGCTCCAGAGGAGATTTCTCCGCCGCCACCCGAGAAAACATCTCATATTGTGTGGTTTGGAAGCAATACTTAGGTGAGAAAATTTGAAGTCCTCATGGGTGGGTATTAAGAGTTTAAATTTGAAACCCTATCTTGAGGAGATTCCTCTCTTTTTGCCCTCATTTGCGGTTTTCTTCAAAATGTGAGCAATTCTTTAAACCCCTTCAATTTTGCACTAGGTAATTTCGATATGTCGTGAATAAAGTTTAGGTTTCACTGGAATTGTGTACGTGCCTTCAGATTTCACACTCTTTATTTGACAAGCACACATCTATTTAATTATTGTAGTGCTCTCGTGTTAATATAGAATTATTGTTGCTATCCTGTGATAAATGTTAGAGTTTAGGCTGCGAAACCTACGTCTCTCATTCGAGGATGCTTATTTATAAATATGCCGAATGAAATGGCATATTTATAAGCGAGCAGTCTCGAATTGTCCACGTTTTTTGGACAGTTCGAGGATATGTGGTTCGGGCAAGTTCTTGAGTTGTGTTGTACAACTTCAGAGTAGATTTCGGTAGCATCTCCCTGATGTTCTCCATATGCACACCCCTCTTGACCTGTTGTCGAGACGTGTATATGGAGAACAGCGGGGAGATGCTGCCGAAATCTTCTTTGGAATTGTACAACGGCTTAGGAACTTGTCCGAACCACATATCCTCGAATGGGATTAGGACCAAACCTATTTAGAGATTAGAAGTCATCGTTGGTAACCTTGTTTAATTTGTTTCGTTGTAGTCAAAAGATTTGTAAGCTACTGCACTATATAATTAGATTGTTTGATATTATTGTTGATGTTAAAAATGTATGTCTCCTATCTAGGGAATTGGACGCTCTAAACCAGGGAAGAATCTAGGTATCGATCGGGAGAACACATTTTATATATCTTGCAGGAACTTGTTCTCTATTTTGCAAAGGTAATATTAACTGAAATGATGTCTCAATATTTCAAATAGCTAGCTTGCTGTCGCTCCAGTTTTTTCTTAATTTATTATGTGAATTTTAATTGCAGATGAACCGTAAGGAATGGATGTATGACAAAAGTCGTGTGAGTGCTGAATTTCAGAGGGGTGTTATGGAGTTCAAAAAAATTGCCAAAGAGGACATGGTGAGGAGAGCTGTAAACTTCATATATTGTCCTTGCATTGTTTGCACCAATCTGAGAAGATTTAACAACTCAGCTCAAATATAGGACCACCTGATTCGACGTGGCTTCGTGAGGAATTACACGTGTTGGATCCATCACGGGAAGACAGGTAGTACCCTGCCGGTATGTAATGAAGACACGGTGGAACCGGATGGTGAATTGCAGCCTGATATGTTTGAGGAGGAGAATTTGGAGCAAATGTTGCGGGATGTGGAGGGTAATTTCACGGAAAGAGAGTTTGAAAAGTTTAAAAACTTGATGGAAGAAGATGCGAAACCATTGTTCGCAGGTTGCAAAGCAGAATACACTAGTTGGGTTCGGTCCTTGCATTGTTCGAACTGAAGGCAAAACACCGTTCGACAGATACAAGTTTCAATGCACTTCTAGTTCTTCTATCAGATCTGCTTTCGGAGGGAAACGAGTTGCCAACAAGCATTTATGAAGCGAAGAAGCTACTATGTCCCATGGAAATGGAAATAGAAAGGATACATGCATGTCCGAACGATTGCATCTTGTACCGTAACGCGTATCAGGAGCTACAGGTTTGTCCAGTTTGCGGTGTGCTCCGGTACAAATAAAAGGAGAAGCGTAACGACAAGAAGCGTAAGAGCCAGGGCAACGACGGTGAAGAGGTCAAAAAAGGTGCACCGGCCAAGGTATTATGGTACTTGCCCATCATTCCCCATGTGGAGCTGTTGTTTGCAAATTCCTGCCGCTCTCGCCCGCGCCTCCGACCTGCCCACCCGCCATTGCCCGACCCGCCGCCCGCCCGCCCTTCGACCCTCCCGATGACCCACCGCCCAGCCCGCCGCCTGGCCCGCCCGTCGCCTGCCCGACTCCCGACACCCTCCAACTGCCCAGACGACTCGCCGCCCCGCCAACCTCCCTCGACCCCCCTGGCAACCTCCTCTCCCGGCGACCTTCAGCCTCCTCCTGCCTGCTCCTGCCTGCCTGCGTTGGCCTCCTCCTGCCTGCGCCCCCCGCGGCGGCCTCATCCCCGTGAGTTCACAATGATTTGTCAGGATTTCTAGTTCTAACAAAAAGCATAGTATTTAGAAATATCTATGCATTGTTTGACCCGAGTATCCAAGAAAAAGATACTGAGTATCTGCATTGAAGGAGGTGATTTTATCTACTGTTGATAGTTACAAGTTGGCTCCTAAGTCCAGGCCACAATTACCGATTGTAGAATATGGAAAACTCAAGAACAAGCTTTTGTAACTTCAAGAAATGCCTCAGATGGAGTGCACCATGCCCATCACGTCTGGGATGTTAGCTGCTAGCTTACAGATCAAAGATTAGTGGACTGGAGCTTAAGTAGAAGACAACTCTGACTTGGACCCAATGATGGATTGCCCTCTGGTCAATTTTGCCTGAGCCAGAGGTTTTAAAGTTCATAAGTTGTAATAGATCCTAATCCGTGGTAAAGTGAGCTACTCGAAACATACTTGTGCTTTGATGTTTTGCATAATCATTATTGTCATTTAATTTATGTCTGGGCACAACTTTGGTAATGCACATAACAAGTCTATTATCCTCTGAATGGTACAATAATGGATATGGGGGCGATGTGGGCATGCAATGCATGCTCCCTTGTACATCTCAGAAAATATTAAAAATGCAGGAATGTCTATGTGAAAATGAGAAAGTATATGCCTGTGTTGAGATTGTATTCCACGTGTTAAATGGGGAAAACTTAATATACTGATGTAGTGAGTGTCAACAAGTAGCAGGGTTTGGTTGGCATTTCTGTTTTGGTTACTATGTCAGGATAAATGCAATTGTTTTAAGAATAGGTTCTGGTATGTAGATGATGAGAAGTTGCATATACCACTAGTACAGTGCAATCTTGTCACCACTTAATTGCTATCATGCTAAGCCCTTCAATTACGGCATCATCTGAGTTCTGTCACACATACCAAATAATTCAGTCTAGTAATGTTCTCAATCTAATGTCTTTGGTATTTTGTGCTTCAGTCCTGTATGCATTCTTTGGTCTCCGACTTCTGTACATTGCTTGGAGGTCAGATTCCAAGGCGTCACGGAGAAAGGAAATCAAAGAGGTATGTGCATTTCTTACATTAACTCTTTACCATTACAGCTTTGTGTTAGCTGCATTTGATTTAAATTTGTTTATTCATTACCAAATAAAATGGAAATTATCTGAGTTTTTTTTTTGCTCTTCTTATTTCATTTATGCCTATGCAGTAGTTACATTTACAAAAAAACATTAGACCATTGAGCAACTTATTTTCTTCAACTTCGTAACTTGTGGCAACCATCTCTATTTGTGCTTGTTACACTATAAATGACTCTTAAGTTAATAATTTTTCAGTGCTTCCTGACCATATACTATTCTCTATTACACCAGTTACAATGGTTCTGAGTCATGTTGTTTCTTATCAGGAAGACATCTTTTTGGATCAGTAGATAACTCATTTGGTTTCATATAATGTTACTGTAATATGATCTACGTTAGAGTTCAGAATGTGTAACCTACGTTTCCCGTTCGAGAGTACTTGTTTATGAATATTCCATTTCGGCAATTCATAAACAAGCAGTCTCGAATTGTCCACGTTTTTTGGACAGTTCGAGGATATGTGGTTCGGGCAAGTTCCTGAGCCATTGTACAACTCCAAAGTAGATTTCGGTAGCATCTCCCTACGGTGTTCTCCGGGTATACACCCCTCTTGACCTGTTGTCGAGACATGTACCTGGAGAACAGCGGGGAGATGCTGCTAAAATTTTCTCTGGAGTGTACAACGGATTAGGAACTTGCTCGAACCACATATCCTCAAATGGGATTAGGACCAAACCTACTTAGAGATTAGGAGTTATCGTTGGTACGTATTTAGGTGGTTAACAGATAGACTTTTCTTGAAGATCATTCATTCATTTGTTACTCTACTGAAATATGCTAGAACAATTACATCTTATTACTTATCTATTCAGCTATTGCTTTACATGATTTATTGTCAAGTTCACAAAATAGGTACGAATTGCTTTATCTCATGTCAAATATATGACCTTATCAGATAAGAAAACTCAAAATATCACAATTAGAGAGCATCGGCTCCTTGCCAGACAGAGTAGAAGGTGCTCCCGAAGGGCCGAGCCAAGTTCCAAATGTTGAGGGGCCGAGTAAGGTGAGGAAGGCCCGAGGACCGAACAAAGATGCCATAGGGAGAACACCGCAGGTTCTCCACTTCAATACCACGGGGGTCTGCACAGGCCCTCCCAAGTACAAGGGGCGATACCGGTCATTCCTCGGTCAATTGGTGAGGGAGAGAGTGCCTATAACGATTAAGGATTGGAGGAAGGAAGTCAACGCCGAGCAGAAGAATCGGCTGTGGGACGAGGTTAAGGGCAAATGGATTATAGAGGAGGAAGATGAACGGAACGCGAGGCGGTACACCTTAAAGAGCATGGGTGTTGCCTTGAGGCACTTCAGGGTCCTCATGCACAGTGAGTACGTACTGAAAGGTCGTACACCATTCGAGAGGTATCCGGTTGACTACAGATGTTTGTTAGGAGTTCACGACGATGAAGGGTACGCCCGAGGTAGAGCAGCTGAGAGAGAGGAACACCGCTATCCAGAGGTACAACACGCACCCGCACCACCTCGGTACAAGCGGCTATGAGGGGAAGAAAGCAGAGTGGGCGCGACTAGCCGAGGAGTGCGCGAACTCCGGGACGACGATGCCTTACTCCCACATATGTGAGGAATGGGCACGCAACTGGGTATTAGCGAGGACAAAGAAAAACCCCGACGGGCAGCTTGTAGTCACAAACCTCGCTACTGTGCACGTCGTCTCTGCCATCGTAAGACATCTAATTTAGTATATTGCAGTTGACCCAGCTTGTTGTATTCCAGATCTAATTCATACTCGCTTATTGCAGGAGGAGGTAAGCCAGCGAAAAGAGCAGGGGACCTTCCAGAGCCAAGGGTCGAAGGATATCCTGTCATTTGCGATCGGGAAGCCCGACCATAAGGGTCGGGTGCTTGCCGTAGGGTCGGGGCATACGAAGAAGTCCTACTTCCAAGATGACGCTTCGAATGCTAGATCAAGATCATAGGAGGCACGTGCGGAGCGCCTCAAGGACACGCTCAGGGAGCAGCTGAGGGAAGAGATCAAGGAGGAGATGAGGGGGGAGATGATGGCTCGTGAAGATGAGATAAGGGGGAGATGATGGCACGTGAGGAGCGCCTGAGGGCCGAGATGATGGCGATGATCTCCCAGAGCCAGAGCCAGATGTCCTCGCCTCTTGTAGAGAAGCCTGTGCCCCGACCTAGCAGTTGTGGTTCCAAAAATGATAATATCCCCAACTGAAGGTAATAATTAATTTTTCCTAACTTAAAGCTACAAGTGTAACTCCCACAATGTTTCTCCTGAAGTTGCGCACATCTTGCAGGCCCCTGCTAAGTGCCAGCAAACCACCCTGATGGAGGACGGATTTCCTGTGGAGGCTGCACGCGGGGTTGCATTTCCATGCAAGGAGACTGACACTGTGCATGGTCAGCCTTTAGGGAAAGGCTACATGAGGGTGCAGGTGGACTACGTCCACGAACACTGCTTATCACATGTGCTCGAGTTCCCCCCAACGAAGATATCAGCACTCTCGGGCAAGCACGCATGTCGTTCATCAAGTGGCCTACGACGGGTGTCGTACTGGTCAAGGTAAAAATTCCCCGCGTCTTCTGTACCATTCCAGTAGTACTGCAATAAGTTATATATCCGCGTGCTTTGTAGGTTCCTACCATACCTGTGCTTGCTCCTGCTTCTGTTCCCACCACCGTGATGAGTCCTACACATAGTGCAGAGCTCACGTGTAAAAGGACAAGCACGACACCAATAGAACCAAAACAGGCCTCTGAGACTCCTTCCGCCAAGAAGGCAAAGCTGATAAAGGCCACAAAGCCCCTTGAGGTACCTGAAAAGCTCACTACCCTGACCGCGAAGACTCCTTCGGCCCAGAAAGGAAAGTCAGCACAGGCCACGGACATCTCTTAGGATTTTAAGGCCTACGTACATGGAAAGCCCCTGATTGCATCCAACGAACTAAATGATCTAGACAGGTGGACTCGCATGCTCTATGGATGGTACATTGATAAGGTGAATGAGGAAGAGCGTCAAGTCGAATTTAATGTGATGTATAAAAGGGTACATTTCCACCGTGACGAGAATGGGATATTCCCTGTCAGTTTTGAGGATCTGTTCCGTGTGTACCAATTAATAGCCGTCGATATTTCTACTTTACGATCCTGGACACTGTGAGTATTGCACCATACTGACATGAGTGGCGACTTTTCTGAGATTTTGCATTATGTTTTCTAATATTCAACACGAGTTCTTTGGGCAATGAGACAATGAACCTTGACGAATCAAAACCAAGTTGGGTTAAATCGACCCGAACTTGTGTCTGCGACCACGGCTAGGTTTCTTCGGTGTTCGTTCTTGGCTCGTCAAGGGGTATTGCATCTTGAGTCGAAGAAGGACTTCGTTGTAATATCGTACCACGAGGAGTAAGTAGTACAAACCCTTCAATTACTTGTACGCACTTAAACCGTATGCGAACTTATTTCCTTGCACTACATTCCATTTAATAAGCAACCATTGGGTTCTACTCGTCCTCGTTCCGAGTGAAAACACAGTCTACATTTTTAACTCGATCGAGAAGAGACCGATGGCCTACGCGATGAAGTGTCCTTTGCAGAAGTAAGTACATTACCGTAACCTAACATTTTCTGAATTTAACTATATTTTTTTACTCAATGGCATCTCTCCAATATATGTAGGGGTTTCTCGGACTACATCGATGAAGGAGGGTCACACGATGACAAAAAGGGCAAGACGCTAGAGTATAAGCGATTCAAGGTACAAGTGCCTAGCATATATACGATTAATTTTTTTTGACATCTAATCTTCGTGTGTTAATTTCTTTTTCTCTCTTCACAATGTCATCAACAGGGCAGTGATGACCTGTGCGGCTTCTATGTCATGCAACACATGTTGGTTGTGGTCGGCGGCTCACACCTTTTTCTTAAGGTATATGTACATGCATACGTAGCCTTTCACATACAAATTTTGAAACTTAAATTTGTGCACTCATTTCTGTTTTGCAGAAGATCAATATCCCCCAGAAGAGCTTAGACAGCAAAACACTAAACAATTTATGAGACCAATTATGCCAGTGGTACTGGTTAGAAGTTATATCGGAGAACGGTAGGTTTAGAGATCCTGAAGCGTCCTACTAGTCCATATAGAAACAATATTAATTGTATATGTCAATGTGATATATGTGCACGTGTACTGATTGTTAAGCATGTTTGTGTTTGTATATTGTGAACGAATGGGGCTATATGTATTGTAATTTAAGTGTTCGTATTCTGTGAATGTGATATGTGCATTCTGTGTTCTGTATTGTGAATGTGATATATGCATATTGTTAATATGTGCTATTTTGGATAATATGCAAAATTGGCACACTCCCATGAGGGTAATCAAAATCGGTTCTTATGTGGAACCGATTCTGATAACCACATAATTGAAATCGGTTCTTATATATATGATTCTGATGACATCTCATCATAATCGTTTTTTTGAAGAAAGCGATTGTGATGACCGTATCATTAGAATCGGTTCTTATGAGGAACTGATTCTGATGACTTCTCATCAGAATCGGTTCTTTTAAGCAAGCGATTGTGATGACTATATCAGTAGACTCGGTTCTTTTAAGAAAGCGATTGTGATGACCACATCAGTAGAATCGGTTCTTTGATGGAAGCGATTGTGATAACCATACCATTACAATCGGTTCTTGGAAGCAAGCGATTGTGATGAGCCTCATTAGAATCGGTGAGGCTCATCACAATCGCTTCCACACAAGAACCGATTCTAATGGTATGGTCATCACACTCACTTCCTTCAAAGAACCGATTCTGATGACCAAATATTAGAATCGGTTATTCGAAAAAACCGATTGTGATAATGTGATCATCAGAATCGGTTTCACCTAAGAACCGATTCTAATTTGGCTTTATCACAATCGGGCCAAAACCGACTGTGATAACTCCATCTCATCACTATCTAAAGACTTCGTATCGCCACTTGAACCGACTGTAATGACAAAAAAGAACTGATTCTGATGTACAATTCTGTAGTAGTGCTGGTCCAACCTTATCAATATTACCCAATGGATCTACCTGATCCACTTGACACATTTTAGTTTTCTATAGAAGTTAATCTTTTTGGTTCACATACAAGAATTTCAAAACAACGCGCAACCCACAAAAATCAGTTAATAAGACATGGTCGAAGGGCGACTTGCCTGAGTGTGCTCCCACCATTTGTCCACAATAGAAATTGACTCTAAATGTCCTAGATTGCTCTCGAAGAAATTTCCTAGTGAAAATTTCAAACATTCTCAATGACGAGGATTAAAAGTCTATTGTTTATTTGAGCCCTCAACTGTTCGTAACCATACTCTATTAATGGGTTTACAACACATAAAGCCCATAATATACAATGAATCCCACACTTATCTGGATGGTTAAGTCTCTGAATTGTTCAGTTATGGTAGTCTATTGTATTGCTTTAGATTGGTCATCTCCGACCAGTGAAATTGTCACCCCGACCAACGAACTGGTCGGGGACAAGTGGTTATACCCACACATGTCTCTATATGGACAGTTGTCTGACAGATATACGCAACTATCCAGAAGTTATCAACTAGAAAAGGCAACCTTTGGCGAGAAGACACCATGTGGCGAGATGACATCTCTCGGTTACACGACGCCCCTCTAAAGAACAAACTTCCGCCTCTTCATCCAACATAAATTGGGAGCCTATTCGCATCATCAAGGTAGAGGCAATTGTAATCACAACTGTAACTAGGCTTTCAGTCTTTAGAAACTCTGTAATCTATGTACTCTGTTAAGCTGCTTGGCTAATAAAGAAGCAATCCCCATATTTGTTTCCATCATCTTGTTTACTAGGAGCCCAAAATCATATTTTCATAAGCTCGGTTAAGAGACTCTAGGTCTTGAACATCGACACTCAATAATTGAAATTTTCCTAATTATGTCCTAAAAGAAAATATATAATTTGAATTATGCGTGGTGTATATTATTTTTCTTAAGGGTTATGTGCAATTTAGGTGTTGATTCCTTAATTGTTAATTTTTATATACTTGAAATTATAAACTAATTGAGAGAAAAGAAAAGAGAAAAATAATTAAATTTCATTTGGTCCATTGTTTCAGTCCAACGAATTAGCCAATTTTGATCTGCTACCTTTCTTTCCTCTCGGCCAAGGCTTGTTTTTCTTCTCTCCTCAACCTAGGCTAGTTTTTCTCTTCCTCTCGGCCCAGGCCGGCCCATCTGGCCCGACTGATCTCCCCTTACCCTGACCTAATCCCTTCTCTATTCCTATTTTGGCCACCGCCTACCCACCTTTTCTCTCTCACGCGTGCTCGGGTCTTATGCCCTGAGCGTCGCTTTTCTCATCCGCGCCACCACTGGCCTCCCCCGGCACCGGCACCCTCTCCCTGGCTTTCCCCCCTCCCATTTCCTTCCTCTCTCTCTCCGTTGCTCTCCTTTTCTCCCTAGCTATCTCATGCGTCGTTGCCCACTCTCCTTCCCTTCTCTCTCTCGCACTCTCCCATTAGCCCCTGAGTGGCGCCGCCCCTTCCCTGACCTCCCCCTTTCTCCTGCCAGCTCGATTGAGCTCTACCATCGCCGGATCTAGCACCGGGTCACCTAATCCGAAGGGTGTCGCCACCAGATTCACGGGATCTTGTGCCTCCTTCTCCGACTACGGTGCCTCATCATCCTCTTCGCACCCCCCTCAAGCTCATCAGGCTGGTGGCCCATGCCAACTCCCTCCTTCCAACAAGTGGGGCCACATGCATGGGCGGCACGATGGCCAACCCACGCCGGCCACCACTACCTCGGTTATGGCTAGGGTTCACTCCTCCCTGAACCGCACGAGCTAAGTACTACTACCCTCCTACTACTAGTGATGCTATTGGTTCTACTCTAGATTAAGCCATCCGTGGTTAAAATTGCATGATGAAAACTTGTTGCAATAGTCAAGTGTTAATTAGAGACACTAAGCAGTGGTTTAGTGATGTTCTATGTTTTGCTCTTGCGATCAAAATATGTATGGTTCAAAGATTGACCTTTTGTGTGATGTGATTAATACAAGCATAGGTGTACTGATGCTTTGCATTTCAGGGACAGAGAGTAGTAGTGTATAAGTGTATAGTGAACTTTCATGTAAGTAAATTCATGTAGGGCTTCTGTAATGTGAGTTGTACATTGGTAGTAGTTCGTGAAATGCTGTTCTAGAATTTCATGTGTGCATGTTATCTCATAGGGAGGTTTCTTAGGACACATCATTTTAGTTCTATGCTTTCGTTTAGATGTATTAGTATGCTGCTTAGCCCATGCTTGCTAATTGATGACTATCCATACCTAAGGGCTAAGACACATATATGTTTAAATGTAGTCAAAACATATGCAAAGTCAAGTACTACTTAGCATGTACTGTTAACTAGAGTTTAACACTAGTAGGGATCCTAGTTAGTTCATGCTCCACTAAAATTTCATCTAGATGGTGTAATATGACATTTATGACTTTGTTTTAGCAATAGGTTTATTTTGATTGCCCAAATGGAATGCATGTGTATCTATGACTCATTTGCTGTTAATCCCTAGCGCAAGATAAGTATTCTCCAAGATATATAGTTGTGCCATTTTATTTAATCAGTTTGTTACCATCAATCTTACTAGATGTTAATTATATATCTCAATTAATATGTGTAGCTACCATTACTCCTACTGAATGATAAGAGAGGAAATATATTCATAATGATGATTGGCACCTTATGATTGCAGGGGAAGATGAAGTGAGTGGTAGGGAAGAAGAGATCGGTGATTGTCCATTCCCATTCCCCTTGCTTCCAGCAGAAAAGGACAAGAATTGGACAGTAGAGGACAACTGTGGGGTGGTTAGAAGGTAAGGTGTAAATGCTGGTGGTTGATATTATATTGCAGTAAAAACTGACATGGCCTGGAGAAACCATATTTTTGGGGGTTTAAAACCATGGGCTCAAAGGGCAGGTGGAGGACATGCAGCATACTCCCCTACCACTTGTCTGAGAACAAAAGGGCTTAGGTGAAACCTGTGTACAGCTGGCTGTTCAGGGTGTAAAACTAGTAGGGTTCTATGTGTAAATGGTTTTGGATTGAACTGCAATAGACTATAATCTTTGTAAACTTTTGAGGTCTGAAGTGTAAATGTTTTTGTATGAGATTTGGACTTGTAGTTTAAAAGTGTAAACCCTAACGCTTGATAATTGTACTGTATTCTATAGATTTGGATCTGTTTTAACCCTTTGGGTATTATGAATGTAGTTGATGTTCTTGAGTAATATTGTTTATGTTAGATGTTAATCGTGTGGATATGATATTGTATTTTGGTTGTGCTAAAATTGTGTGTGTATATGTATGTATATATATCTATATATATATACCTATATATATATATGCATGTGGTCTCTTGAATGACATGTACTGTATAACATGGTTATGTTTTAAATTATGTCTTAGTATATATCTATATATATATATGCATGTGGTCTCTTGAATGACATGTACTGTATAACATGGTTATGTTTTAAATTATGTCTTAGTATACCAATGAAATGTATTAGAGAGGGCAAGCATGACTTCTAATTTGGGTTTTGGGTAGGTTTTTTACAAACATTAGCACCTATCTATTCTATACTAAAAGTTCATGACATGTTATTTACACGTGCTAATAAGAAAAAGAAAAATATGATTGAAATTCTCACAAAAAAATCTACCTTTGATCTAGTGGACCCTAATTAAAGTTGAATCGTACTAGCCATTGGATGTTATTAGAAAAAGAGAAAAATATCCTAGAATTCTTACAAAAAGCAAAGCATCTAGCTCTTGATCTAGTGTACTCTAATTAAAATTGCTATTATGGCTATTCGATGTTATTGCTTAGGGATATATATTGTTTTGTAATTTAAATAAAAGGATAATTTAAATCCATACTGGTGTACTGCAAGGAGAAACAAAGATGAAAACACTACACTCATCTCATGAACCACGTATGCCCACCTACCACCAATTGATAAAAAGGGGATTTGAGCCGAGAGGAGACTATGCATGGAAAAAGAAAAAGAAAAAATCAATGCAAAAAGTGAACACGCTTCCGTACTTTTGTATAAAAGTTATATTTTTATGAACTTTACTAATAGAACACCGCTCATTTTTCTATGAACTATTTGCACTTGTGTGCACAACACAGGAAAAAAAGCTTTAAATTTGCCCGATATTGTCGGTAAAGTTTTTTTATTTCATATATGTTTGATCAAAAGTTAATTAGGATGCTATGAATATTGAAACTCGAACAAAAAATTGCTATTCATCGTGAGAAGGCTTGGGGCATCACATATAGCTGCGCACATGCAGATGGAAACAAGATTTATGGCATATATGGAGAGAGGGAGAGAGCATGAAGTTGCATAGCGCAAGAGATTAAAGGTTTAGAAAGAAAGATATGTTTTATATGCAATTTTTTCTAGGGCTCATGCAATTAACTTTTTTAAGGTTTTGGTGTGAATAGTATAGGGTTTACCATAAACTAAAGGGAGCTTGATTAGTACTAATTCAATGATAAATTAACTAATTTGACAAACTATTATAATTCGGAGCAATGCATTGTTGTATACTTACATTGTATCAGTTCCATTAGGAAATGCCATTAAGGAATTGAGAGCAATACAAATTTAAAGATCACCTCAATCGGGTCATGCAAGCAATGACCAAAGTCCAAAAGACTAAAGATAGATTTGCATAACATCTACATTCTAGCATGCGGAGGTACCTTTAATCTTAACACATGCTTACATGAATATGAACTAAAAATTATATAGGAATAAAAAGTCCAATACCTAACTAAAAGGAATTAATATATAGGACTAGCCATGTAATTATGTAGGCTATTACGCTAATTTTATTAAAACTAGCAAGGTGGCTTGTGCTCTTGCGCGTGCATCATCATCAAAGCATGTTTAAATAATTTGGCAATACATATATGATTTTTTTTAAAAAATAAATCATTGTAGAATTCCATTTGTGATATTTTGGTATTAATATTATAAGAAAGAATATAATCACTCCGTTTCCCAATACTTGTCACCTGTGATTGAAACTTTTTTCCCCAGATATTTGCATATCGAAATGGTAAATATAGTATAACATAATATTTTTCATTTATATCATCATCTCTTAGTTTTATTATTGCAATGCTTGTCTATTTCTTTGGGTACTTCTTTTAATGCATGTCACATTGTTTATACCGACATATCCAAATGAACATTTATCGATGTATCACATTGTTCTTTTCTTCTATCGAGGTCCACCAAATGAAGAGTCAGAATGTTTTTTTTTTGGAATTTTTTTTGCATGTTCCGCAAAATTCTTAGTGAATGTATACAAACATGTAATCGATTTCCTTATCTTATTCAAATCAATTTCCTTATCAGTATAATAATGTATATATATTCAAATCAATTTCCTTATCTTATTTTTTTCATAAATTATCATATTTTGGGAATTTTAATTCTAAATAAAAACAAAATTTATATTTTTCACTCAGTATGGGATTAAAAAAACAATTCCCAATTACCTTTTGTGTTTATTCTTCTGTTATTTTTTTTATTTAATTTTGAATTTCAGGTTTTAATTTAGAGTTCATATGAAAATCAAATGGCTAATTTCTTTTTGTTTTTATTTTGAATTTATGTTAATTTTCATTATTATTATTTATTTAATTTCACAAATCAGTTCATATCATCATCTTTTAATTTCTTTATTGAAATGCTTGTCTCTTTTTTTTAGTACTTCATTTGGTGCACATCATATTGCTTATACCGGTATCGTCGAGTGAACACATATCGATATATCACCCTCTTAATTTCTTTATTCCATAGAGGTCCACGAAAGAAAGAGTTAGAATATTTTCTTTTTTCTTGAAATTTTTTGGCATATTCTATATAATTCTTAGAGATGGTAAAAAACCTATCATCATCTTTTCTTACATCATAGTTAATAATTTTTATATGTACAAATCAAATTTCTGACCTTATTTTTTTTTCTAAAGTGAACATATTTCTAGAATTTTAATACTGAATAAATCCAAAATTTATATTTTCATCTCGTATAGAATTAAAATATAATACATAATTTCCATTTATTTTTATTCTTCTGTTTTTTTTATATAATTTAAAATTTTATGATTTAATTAGGATTCATATGAAAATCAAATGTCCAATTTATTTTTGTTTTTAATTATGAATTTAGGTTAATTTTCATAGTTATTTTTTTATTTAATTTTGCATAAAAGTTTTAGGTTAGAATTCGTAAACAAATGCAACTGCTAATTTTTATCTATTTTTATTCTAAATTTCAGTTATGTGTTGGTTTTAATTTGGAGTTCGGATGAAACTTAAATGACTAATTTTATTTTATTTTTATTTCTATTTTTTGTTATTTTTTATTGTGGTTGGTATGGACTCTTTCTTCTAATCTAAGCCATTAATTTTTTTATTTAATTTTGAATATTAGTTTTGTGCTATAATTGATATACAAATCAAAATGCTGATTTTTATGTAATTTATTTTTGTTTTTTAATTCCAAATTTCTGTTATTTCTTATTGTAATTGATATGGACTCTTTCTTTTAATCTAACCTGTTATAACTCTGATCTGCTAGATAGACGATTAGATGTTTTTCCTTTAAATAATAACATCCAATGGTTACTATAATTCAAGTTAGTTGAAGTTCACCAGATTAAGGGCTAGATGTTTTTATTTTTTTGTAAGAATTTTTACTTTTTTTAGCAACTTTCTATAAGCTTTTAATATATGATAGATGAGGCCATAGCAAATAAAACCAAAACTAGCCAATTGGATCTATTGCATCTGCTTTTGGATACAAAAACAATAGAAAATACGCTGTTGGGAAGTTTCGAACACCCCACTCCCCAGGATTTATACTCACCACGTGGCTATGCCAGCGCATGTGTATGCTTCAATGGTCCCAAATTTGGGGGGAAATGATTCTGGCCGGTTTTTACTTTGTGTGTGTTGGGGGGTGTTAAGCTGGCTCGTACTGCAGTTATGGGCCATCAAATTCAAAGTTGATTGGATCTTTAAAACTGCTCTTTTCTTCAATGTTATGGGATCTCAACTTTCATCTCGTTTTTGCTATTGCCGTCACTTTGCCGTGAGTCAACCGTCATTTCGCTCCTTGAGCTTGTCAGTTTTTTAGAAAATGAAAGTCCTACCCCATGGTCAAAACCCTTCTTCCTCCTCACTCATATGACTTTGTCCGCCACTGCTGCTCATCTTCGAAGAATCAAATCCTCTTGCTAGGTTATTTAAGTTAGGGTGAAATGAGGATGAAGATGGGCAAAATCATCTTTTCATGTACAAGTTAACGGTCAAGTAATGGGAGTGATAAAAACGGAATGAAAGCTGAGATCCGATGACAATAAAAAGGAGAGCAATTTCACAATATCATTTTAGAGATTCAACCAACTTTTAGTGGTAAATGAGGAATTTTCTCAATCCGTTGCGGAGGGCAACTGGGAGCCATTACTTGACGATTGTCACCGATGATTTGGATCGTGCCACCGTCGTCGCCTCGCCGCTATCGATCGCCTTGGAAAGTTTGAGGCTACCTGATCCAGATTCCATGACAAGAAGCTCTCCAAGTTATGCAGATCAAGTCCCCTTACGTCTCGAAATCACTAATTTGAGATTGTCCTCAAGAAGCGTTTCCCACGGAAAGCCTTGCGATTTCGACATATGGACGTTTCCTCGCATTCTCAAGATGACACATGCAGCACGCCCTTCCCGTACGCAACGCTAGAAAGAATCGGGTCTCCCATTCGAGCCTGTTTGCACCAAAATTTGCATAGTCTAGTTAAAATCGGTAATAAAGTCAAACATGCAAAAACTAACGGATGGATTGGAAAGATTCGAAGATATTTGGTAACAGTAAGATCCTAAGGAAAAATTGTTCGAGATAAGACCGATACGGATCAGGTTTTTGAAAACGTGTTGTACAAGGATACGATCGGCCGACGGGTATAAAAGAAGGACCGAAGCAAGCTGCAAGGAACAACACAATCTAACACACCAATCTACGTTACTTTTTCCTGTCGACTAGGAGTAGACTTTGTAATTTAGTCTTCTTGTAATTCGATCTTGATCAATAAAGTTGTGCATCGTCGATTGTTGATCTTCTTTTAATTACGCCTCAGGTTCGATTTATTTTGAGATCTACCTTTATCCTCTGATTAGCCTTAATCGGCTAATTAGACTTACCCTATTACTTCAATCTTAATCGGCTTCAAGCTGGTTGAGTTTAAACCGATTGATCTTCACGATCGGCTTTGAGCGAATTTTATATTTTTTACCTTATCAATTACAGGTCAAATCGACTGGCATGCTCTGAATCAGGTGTTCGTCTGGTGTGCTGTTGTCAGAAACCCTACATCAAGTTTTTAACGCCAACACACTCTTGACACGCCCGGTGGGACAAATGTCTTCATCAGGAAAGTCGATTCCGCCATTCGATCTCAACATAGAAGCCATAATCGTCCCAACAATGGACGATTTGACTCCAGAACAACGCCAAGAAATCGAAGAACGGAAAACTGCGCTAGAAGAGATGATGCTAAGCTGTTATCAGAAAACTAGACGTGGCGTCACTCAAAAATCCGCCCTGCCGACGGTCAACGTCCTGGGAGATGTGGGTGTCACAGAACCGGTAAGCCGATATCTGCCTGCTCAAACCGAATTATCGGCTATGATTAATCAGTCTGTGCACCACGCCTTAATAAACCAATCATCGGCTCTTGTTACAACGCTTAAACCGATGATAGCAAATAGTGTTAAAACTATAGCCCAGGAGTTAGCATCGTTAGGTAGTCTGCTTGACCCATTGCAAGATCTGCCAAATTACCCTGTTTTTTCAGTATCTCAAAACGCGCAGAGCACATTAGCCGATCCTAAAACATCAGCTATAACCTCACCTCCTACCATGATGCCTACTCAGCCTACCATAATATTACCTAGAGATCCTCGGTCAAGTGGGGTGAATCATCAACATGCCTACACCGACGCCGCTAAATTAGACGCATCAACAAATCTGTCGCCGTCGGTTTCGTTCTATGCTTTTCCCCAATCGATTCCACAGCCGATTGGGCCTGAGAGATACTCAAATGAACCTACCCTACCTAGAAATCCAGGTCCACATAGGGTAGTAACTTATTCAGAACCTTTTGTCCTAGTACCGGAACCCCAAGCTAGACATAGTAGGCACGATCAATACACTCGTATGCTATCGGCTCAACATAATTGGCAACCCAAGTTTGCACTCGGGGGGCAGAATGCCAAATATGACCAACATTATCAAGGGCGTGCTATGCCAGTAGCCGATAATCCAAACTAGGCCGACCAAATCTCCGCTGTCTTAAGGGATCAGTTCGGCATACAGCCAAAAGGAAAGGTTATCGGCTACAGAAAGCCGTATCCTAATTACATAGATCGCATGCCTTACCCCCACAATTACAGAGTCCCAGATTTCGCAAAGTTCTCTGGTGACGATTCAATTACCACCCTGGAGCATATTGGACGCTTTATTGCGCAATGCGGCGAAGCGGCCCAGTCCGATGGGCTAAAAATAAGACTGTTCCCGTTATCATTGTCTGGGGCAGCCTTTACTTGGTTTATTTGTTTGCCTCCAAATTCGGTCCACTTATGGAACGATTTGGAAAGCCAATTCCATGAATACTTTTTTTCAGACAGTTTAGAACTCAGGATTTCCGACCTAAGTTCTGTTCCCCAGAAATTTGGAGAATCGGTGACTGATTATATTAAAAGGTTCAGAGAAATCAGAAACCGATGTTTTAGTGTCACATTGCCCGATAACCAACTTGCTGATTTGGCTTTTCAAGGGTTGATTCCACCACTTAGAGAGAAGTTTGGAGGGCAAGAGTTCATCGATCTAATTCATTTGCTTTATCATGTGTCAGCTCAAAAAATCCGATTCCCTGATAATAAAGCATTTAAAGATAGATTTAAAAATAACGGTAATAAAGAAAAGGATAAAGTTAAAGTTAACATGGTCGACTATTGTTCGAGCGATTCTTCGGAAGACGACGAAGCAGAGATAAACATAGCCGAATGGATAAAAGGGTCCAAAAAATCTTTAGTCTGTTCTTGACTCAAGCCGACTAGGAATAAGTCGGAAGTCAAATACGCCTTTAACGTTTCCAAGTGTGATCGAATTTTTGATTTATTATTGCAAGAGAAGATTATACGGTTGCCTGAAGGACACGTCATACCATCGGCTGACGAGATCAAGAAGCGCAGGTATTGCAAGTGGCATCATTCTTTTTCCCATAATACTAATGATTGCAATATTTTTCGTCAACAGATCCAGTCGGCTATCGAGGATGGTCGATTAAAATTCGCTGACGAGCCGACTATGCAAGTTGATGCTGATCCGTTCGCAATCAACATGGTTCAATTTTCATCTAAAGGGAAAAAGCTAATACTTGACGAGCCGAAAAGGGATCGGCAAGTCGACATTCAGTCGACTTTAAATGGTGGCCAAACTTTAAAGATTACAATCGGCTCGTTACAAATAGAAGCCGATCATGAAGGGAAGAATTCGAGAACCATTAAACCCAAAGGAAATCCTCAAGTGGGTAAATGGTACAAAGCTGAAAAATCACTATCAAGGCAGCCAATAAGAAGACCGGGACCGACGTTTCCTCAGTTGATGGTAAAATATGAAAGAATGAATAATCGACCACGATATCCTACTCGTCAGTCGGATAATTTATATCACACCGAAAACGTGGAGAGAGCACATAGGAGGTGTCCTTTTTGGCGGTTTTGTTGGGAGAGAGGAGTAGCATTGCCGTCTCCATATACATGCCCGATGGAGCATTACCCCCGAGACGATTGGCCAAGACAATCGGCTAAAGATAGGCTGTCAGGGCCGATTCGGGATCACGGCAAAAGTTACAGAAGGCCTGTCCATGAAAGAATATTCGAACCAAATCAGGCACCAGATCAGGTCGAAACACAAAAGCCTAGTTTAGACCGGAAAAATTTGGCTGGCCAAATACGAAAGCCAGTAAAGCCCAAACCTAGGTGGTGTCCATCTGGCCTTAGCCAATCGCAGTGCAGACAGCTTCAGAGACTAAGGACTTAAGAGATCCGGCAAGCCGACATAGAAAAACAGAGGGATGATACTTTCAATGAACTTCGTCCGATCAAAGTTATTAAGAAAGAATGGAGGAAAAAGGAACAGGTCGAGGAAGATTTTGAATCGGCGGATGATCTAGATTCTCCTATGATTAGGGACGATACACCCCCAATGGACATGAATATGGTGTTCACGTTGCCAGCCGAATTCAAAATCAAAACTGAATCGGCTAAAGAAACTTTTGCTCAATCATGTTCAGGCGTCCAAAACGCAATCTTTGAGAAACCAAGAGACGATCATCGGCATCTGAAACCATTGTATCTGAAAGGGTATATAAATGGAAAGCCGATATCAAGGATGCTGGTAGACGGTGGAGCTACAGTAAACCTTATGCCCTACACGACTTGCAAGAAATTGGGTAAGTCTGATGAAAACTTGATTAAAACTAATATGGTTTTAAACAACTTCACAGGCGATCCCACAGAGGCTAAAGGCGTCATGGTTACAGAATTAACTGTCGGCAGCAAAACTTTGCCGACCGCATTCTTTGTCATTGACGCAAAAGGAAATTACAGTGTTCTGCTTGGGAGAGATTGAATTCACGCCAACTGCTGCATCCCGTCGACGATGCATCAAGCACTTGTCCAATGGAATGGAGAAGAGGTTGAAATTGTTACAGCCGACACATCGGCTCACATCGCCATGACCAGTTCTGATGCGAATTGGCAACACGAAGAAGCTGGGTGTATATCGGAAAAAACATTGGATAACTGCGACTTCATCTGCGTTAGTAAGTCAGGACTTATGCCGATCAATGTCAAGCCGGGCAAGTTTGATTGGGCAAATGAAGTATTACGCCGATGGGGACAGGAGAAGTAATGAAGGCATTACAAGATAAAATGCAAAGCTATTCGCAAATAACGGATAGCTATGAGGCTATAGAAGATTTTCAAGAGATTGAAAAGTTGGGTCAAGGCTTCACGTCCACAGATCTGCTTGAAGAAGTCGATATAGGTAGCGGAGATTGGAAAAGGCCAACTTTTATTAGCGCAAAATTAGATGTAAAATACAAAGAAAAGTAAATCAAAATTCTTAGAGAGTATAAAGATTGTTTTGCTTGGGAGTATCATGAGATGCCTGGTTTAAGCCGACAATTGGTAGAACATCGGCTGCCTATTAAACAAGGATATTGGCCGTTTAAACAGTACCCTAGGCGTTTTAATCTGGCCCTGTATAAAATTATAAAAGAAGAAATAGAACGATTATTGGAGGCAAAATTTATAAGGCCTTGCCGATATGCGGAATGGGTTTCCAACATTGTTCCAGTCATGAAGAAAAACGGGAAACTTCGAGTATGTGTTGACTTCAGGGATTTGAACAAGGCGACACCAAAAGATGAATACCCGATGCCAATAGCTGATATGCTTATCGATGCTACATCAGGGAATAAAATCATAAGTTTTCTGGACGAAAATGCCGGATACAATCAGATATTCATGGCGTAGTTTATATACCAAAACAACTTTCGGATGTCCCGTGCCATAGGTTTATTCGAGTGGACGGTTATGACTTTCGGTTCAAAGAACGCTGGGGCAACATATCAACGAGCCATGAATCTGATTTTTCATGACTTAATCGGTCACATCGTTGAAATATATATCGACGATGTCGTAGTAAAGTCTGCAGACGACTTGCAACATTTGGTCGATTTAGAAAAAGTTTTCCAGAACATAAGATCGCATGGCTTGAAGATGAATCCATTCAAATGTGCATTTGGACTGTCGGCTGGGCAATTTTTGGGCTTTATGGTACATGAAAGAGATATTGAAGTTAATCAAGCGAGAGTCAAAGCCATAGTCGACACAATGCCGCCAACATGCAAAAATGAATTGCAAAAGTTAATCGGCAAGATTAATTATCTCCGAAGGTTTATCTCAAATCTCTCCAGTCGGATCTGTGCTTTTACCCCACTCTTGAAATTGAAGGATAGTCAAGAATTCGTGTGGGGAATTGATCAGCAAAAAGCTTTCGACGACGTAAAAAGTTATCTAGCCAATCCTCCGGTTTTGGCCGCACCGCGAAAATGGATTCCTTTCAAGTTATATATATCGGCTAAGGAGGAAACTATTGGATCTGTTTTAGCACAAGAAATCGACGGAAAGGAAAGGGTTATTTTTTATTTTAGTCGACACCTTCTTGATACTGAAGTCAGGTACCCTTACATCGAGAAATTATGCTTGTCTTTATATTTCTCATTTACAAAGCTAAGACATTATATTTTAGCATCGGCTTGTAAAGTAATCTGTAAAACCAATGTTATAAAATATATATTATCAGCTCCGATTTTACGAGGTCGACTTGGCAAGTGGGCTTATGCCTTGATAGAGTTCGACTTGATTTATGAATTGGCTAAAGCAGTTAAGGGACAAGTTCTAAACGATTTTATAACAGAACATGATACTGCTGCCGACTTGGTATCTGTAGCCCCTTGGCAATTGTTTTTTGACTGGTCTGT
This sequence comes from Otatea glauca, assembly GCA_036346275.1. Lineage (NCBI taxonomy): Eukaryota > Viridiplantae > Streptophyta > Magnoliopsida > Poales > Poaceae > Otatea > Otatea glauca. Next base: position 53,026,698 of record CM070712.1, on the reverse strand, counting down.
ATGCAGAGAAGGCAACGGAATCGGTATTGTGCTCATATCACCCTAAGGGTATAATTTTGAGTTCGCATTTAGATTAAATAGTCAATGCTCGAACAACCAGGCAGAATATGAAGCATTGCTCAAATGTTTGCAATTGTTGAAAAACATTGGAGTAAATGCTGTTGAGGCATACGGGGATTCAATATTGATTGTGCAGCAGATAAAAAGAGAATACCAATGCCGAGACGAAATACTGCTCAAATATTTGGAACAATGTTTCGAGATTATCGACTCATTTGCATCATTTTCTATCGGCCATGTCCCTCGAGAATTGAACGATAGAGCTAACGCCTTAGCTCAACAGGCATCAGGGTACAAAGACTTTGACCGCTATCAGGTAACTGAATTTGTAGATAAAGCCTTCATGTGCATAGATACTGTGGATTGGAGAACGCAAATAAAGAATTACCTGATAGACCCATCTAAACCGACAGAACGCAAGATTAGGCAGCAGGCTTTAAAGTACATTGTGATGGACGATACATTGTATTATCGGACGATGGAAGGCTTGTTGTTGAGATGTCTTGGAGCCGAAGAAGCACGGGTAGCAATGGGCGAGGTACATGAAGGTATTTGCGGATCTCACCAATCGGCTTATAAGATGAAATGGATGCTTAGACGGACATGTTATTTTTGGCTGACAGTGCTAGAAGATTGTTTCAAATATTATAAAGGATATCAGACTTGTCAGAAATTTGGCAATATACAACTAGCACCAGCATCGGCTTTGCACCCAATTATCAAGCCATGGCCGTTTAGAGGTTGGGGAATAGATGTAATCGACCAAATATTTCCTGCTTCGAGTAAAGGCTACAAGTTTATTTTGGTCGCGACCGATTATTTCTCTAAATGGGTTGAAGCTATACCGCTTAAGAAAGTGACCAGTGTTGAGGCAATCGGTTTCGTTAATGAACATATTGTCCATCGGTTTGGAATACCGCAAACAATCACGACCGATCAAGGTACGGTGTTCATGTCTAATGAGTTTCAGAGCTACGTGACAAGTCTGGGAATCAAGTTACTGAACTCGTCCCCGTATTACGCTCAGGCTAACGGACAAGCCGAGTTGTCTAACAAAACGTTAATAAAGTTGATCAAAAGGAAAATCGAGGAGAGACCAAGGAATTGGCACTCAACCCTATCGGAGTCACTTTGGGCCTATCGGCTAGCTTATCACGGAGCAACGAAGCTCTCACCTTACCAGTTGGTATACGGTCAGAAGCCGTTCTACCCGTTGAGATTAACATCGAGTCTATACGAACGGCCAGGCAAAATGGTTTGTCGGCTCAGGAGTATAACGATTTGATGATCAATAACTTGGATGAGTTAGCAGAATTGCGTTTGTCTACGCTTGATCGTCTTAAGAAGAATAAGGTCAGAGTTGCGAAAGCATATAATAAGAAGGTCGTGCCTAAATCTTTTGATCAAGCCAATTTAGTGTGGAAAATGATACTACCTGTTGGTTCGAAAGATAGCCGATTTGGAAAATGGTCACCTATGTAGGAAGATACAAGGTCAATCAGCTAGTCGGTGGAAATTCGTATGTACTGGAAACGTTAGAGGGGTATGTTTTGCCTAAAGCTATTAACGAAAAATATTTAAAGAAATACTATCCTAGCGTTTGGATCGGAGCTTAGCCGACCGAGAATTGCGATTGAAAGCCAAGTTAACACGATGCTGTTAATCAGCTATAAAGATTGCAGACTTATAAAAGATGAAATTACGGGAAAGTAACATAAAATCGATTAAACAGCCGATTATAAAAAATACAAAGCATTCAGATCGTGTTTTCAAAAGACGGCCGATGAAGTTTTACATATTCAGAAGCTAGTATTGAATGCCTGAGCCTAGAAGGGTTGCGCCTAAAGCCGAGAGAGCACCAACAGCTTTTGCGATCACACACTGGACTTCTTCAATGATGCGATCGTCTTCCTTAGCATTTCCCGGCACCGGTACAACCATGGCCGACTGTTTCTTTACGCTCACCACAGCCATGGCAATACCAAGCTTCTGATCTTTGATCTCCGACGCTGTTTTTTCCATGGTTTGCTGGCCTTCTTGGAGTTGTTTTTCAGTCTTGGCCACCTCTTCCAAAAGAAATTTCTTTGTGTTTTCAAGCTTGGAGAGGGACTCTTTTGTCGACTTTAGCTGCTGCGCGTCGGCATCAAATTTACGTTTTTTCGCCTTTGCGTCAACGTCCAACTCATCCAAGAGCTTTTGATCGGCTTCCTGGGCTTCACGTTGATTGATTCTAGCCTGTGCTGCCTCCACTTCAGACCTCCTCTCGTCCAGATGGCAGACATTAAGAAGAGCTTCCATGGCTTCTGGAGGCAGATCGGCCTCAACCGCCGCCATAGCATCACGGATCAGCTAGTTGTTCCCCAAGATCTCTGATTGTGGCCTCATAACCAGGTCAAAAAGCTTGTTGAGTTTTTCTTTCATGCCTGGAACAGAGGTAACGGCAGCCGATGCTTCCTTAGACACCTCGAGAATCTTTCTAATCTCTGCGTCGTAATCGTCAGTGGCCAAGATCTCTGGGTCATCAAGGTCGGCTAAGGAAAAGCCCAACAAATTTGTCGGGTCAGATAGCTCTGGCAGGTCGGCGATTGGAGTCGTTGGAGTCGATCGTGGTGGAGAGAGTGGCGCAGATGAAATATTGGGAAGATTGGCCAGGATCTTCGCAACTTGAGCTGATTGCGTCGGCTAATAGAAGCAAATAAAGGTTAAGTCGACGTATTGGGAAATATAAGACAACAAAAGATACGATTATTTACCTCTGTAGTAGCCGACGCATGTGGCGAACTCTCGCCGCTCTGTTCTTGGGGCTTGGATCCCCTTTTTGCAGGAGCCTTGGTGTACTTTGTTTTCTTCTTTTCTGAAAGTATAATTGGCTAAAATTCAGTTGAGCAAAAAGAAAGTAAAAACAGTCGATTGTGTTTGTGCTTACTTGGTTGTTTCTTCTCGATGTCCGATAAGGACGGACTTTGAATTCCTAGGGTACCCGAAGTGTACCCTGTGAGGCCTGTCGACTGGAGTGGCTTTTTCGCTTGGCCACTGCCCGATTGGCCGGAAGCGGGCTTTTTGTCGGCAGCCTTTGTCCACAGTACGACAATAAAAGTGATTAGAAAATATATCTGGCAAAAGAACTGATGTACAAAGAAAATTATTCAAGCCGATACCTTATCAATATCTACAAGACTTGTGTTAGTATAACCCGATGAACTAGCTTCACTGCTAGAATCGCTGTTAGACACTAAAGATGGCTCTGGCAGATCGGGAAAGAATTCCTTGATGATAAGTGACGGAGTTTTCTCCATGTATATACATTCTGCGATAGCCGACCACCATGTTAGAAGCCTCCCGCCTGCGAGCGCTCGTAAAGAAGTGTGGGAGATCACGATTGAAGCTCATCGGCTAATTCCAAGACTAGCCCTGCTGATGTGGCATTACGAACCCTTGCTCTAGGCTGAAACCGATCAAGAAGTGGCAGGCTTGGGATCACCTGGCCAAAGCCGAGCTGTCTTGCATAGACTGAAGGGTGGTAAAACTCATACGAAGGCTGGAACGTCCGATTCCTAGTATGAAGGCCGACATGGAAAATACATGGGGAAATGAAAATTCTATACAGATCCAAGGTCTCCTGAGGCATCAGAGAACTATATCGGCTTCCAAATGCAGAAATGAAGGCCAAGAAAAATCGACTATGGCGCCATAACTAAAAAAATCTTGCTGCTTGAAATCTTCAGCGTCTAAGTGCAAAAAAAAAGACAAGAATTTTCTGCAGCCGGAGGGCAAAGTCCTTGTCTCATTGCTGGAGCACATTATGAATCTCTCACCAAAAGATCGGCATTCTCTAAACTGGATAAGTGCTCCCTCTGGTATGTCTTCCCTTGGAAAAGGAGTCCCGTCGGCTAAGTCCAAATTAAAAGAGCGGTTGAATAAGCAGTATAACCATAGTTGTACAAACCACATCGGACCGCCTAGATTGCGAACTGTAAATTTCCCAAGACCGATGAAGAGCCGACTTCTTATCACATAAAGCATTTGATACACAGCACCGAGGAAGATTTTTCCTAATGCTAGCCGACGACCTTCAACAAGCTGTTCTGCTATCACTTGATAAACTTGAGTCGGTCCAAGAGATGCTCCACAAAACAAAAAGAGGTCTAGCCAAAGATTCAGAAAGGCAACGTGCTCTTCATCCGATACTAGGCCATTAATCTTATTATTATTTCTGATATATTTGGCCCAACCTTCGCCTTTAGATCGGATAAGTTTATACTTCGGTTTTCCACTAAAAGCTGATACTTGTTCACAATCTGGCCGAAGACAGCACAACTGAGCAATATCCAAAAGAGTTGGGCCAATGGGACCAGTACGGAACAAAAAAGCATTAAAACAATCCGACCAAAAATAACAGGCCGTAGCCACTAAGGGCTCATTGGCTTCTGGGTCGGCTAGAGAAAGAGGAATACACTCCTCTTATGGGCTGCCACTCTGATAAACCAGTTTCTCCACCCCTTGAGAGCTGTCGGCCAGGCTCTAAAACTTTTATTCCAACCTTCTATGTTGCGACCAGAAGCCGACAAAGGTAAACGAGGGATTTCTTGGTTTGTTACAGTGTGGACATCTAGATTTCCCAAAGGACCCAGAAAATAATTGTCGTTGCTATTCAGGATCGGGATAAGTACCTGGATTGGATCCATTGCAGCCGATCAAGAGGGATGGATGAGCTAAGGATTGCCTCGAAGGTCCGTCAAAAAGGAAGCTTAAGCCGATTGCGGAGAGTGTAAGAGCTCGAGCGCGTGAAGAATGGTCGAAGTGGGGGCCACATTTTATAGCGAGGTAAAAATCTGAAGCGGCGGGAAATAAATCTCAAAAGACGCGAGCAATTAAAGCGCACTACACGCATGTCAGAAAATTACGGCGCAAATAAAGCAGCAGTTACTGGGCAAAGTTCAACAATTAGCCGATGGAAAAGAAGCCGATTATTATAATTTTTGATAGATGATAAGTCATTTCTCAAAAATAGGGGCATATGTTTGCACCAAAATTTGGTAAGTCTAGTCAAAATCGGCAATAAAGTCAAACATGCAGAAACTAACGGACGGATTGGAAAGATTTGAAGATATTTGGTAACAGCAAGATCCTAAGGAAAAACTGTCCGAGATAAGGCCGATACGGATCAGGTTTTTGAAAACGTGTTGTACAAGGATACGATCAGCCGACAGGTATAAAAGAAGGACCGAAGCAAGCTGCAAGGAACAACACAATCCAACACACCAATCTATGTTACTTTTTCCTATCGACTAGGAGTAATCTTTGTAATTTAGTCTTCTTGTAATTCGATCTTGATCAATAAAGTTGCGCATCGCCGATTGTTGATCTTCTTCTAATTACGCCCCAGGTTCGATTTATTCTGATTTTGTTGTGCATCGCCTTCTTCAGAATCGATCTACCTTTATCCTCTAATTAGCCTTAATCGGCTAATTAGACTTACCTTGTTACTTCAATCTTAATCGGCTTCAAGCTGGTTGAGTTTAAGCCGATTGATCTTTATGATCGGCTTTGAGTGAATTTTATATTTTTTACCTTGTTGATTACAGGTCAAATCGACTGGCACGCTTTGAATCAGGTGTTCATCTGGTGTGCTGCTGTTAGAAACCCTACATCAAATTTTTGACGCCAACATAGCCCATCGAGTCCCTGCTTCGGCAGAGCTCACGCCACCGCCGGAGGATGAAGCTCGCGCGCTGCTCTAGAGGAGCTCAAGCCGTTGTCGCCGGAGGGAGAAGCGCTCTCTCTCCCCTAGCTAGTTCTACTCTTGAATTTCTTAATTTTGAAGTTGAGTTGTGTTTTTTGAAACCGACTTGAAATTCCTCCTAATCAATTTGAAATTTCTTGAAATAAATTCAAATTTTCTCTGATTCGAGTTGAATCTTCTCGTACTCGAGTAAAAATATTTATCGGTGGTCCTCAATGTGTGGATTCCAGGAAACTATAGTAACGAGCAATAATGTGATTTTGGCGCAAAAGTTAAGCCCATTTTTAATTAGTGAAGGTCGAGTAGATGCCTCGGCCTATGGCAACTACTACCCTCCGTTACTCGTCAATAGATGTCATGCTATAATTTTGCGCTACAACTAAGATACGTATCTAAGGCCCTGTTTGGTACGCTCTAGCTCCACCAGATTCATAGATCTGGTGGAGCTGGGTATTTGTAGCTCCACAGATTCGTGAAGCTGGATCTGTGGGTATATTAAGAGTGTTTAGGTAGGTCATATTATTTAATTTTAGACTAAAAATATAAACTTAATTCTATTTATTTTAGCCTACAAGATTCAGATCTGACGTGGAACCAGAATCTGGAGCTCTACCAAACAGGGCCTAAATGGAGCTCTTTTATGATCCACTAAATTCAGTATGGACAGCTTATTTTTTTCGATCCAATGGAACAGATTAGTTAGTATCTATTTATAATTTTTTTGTAGTAGAGTAGTATAAATATATTTAATAAATTAATGGCTAGATTTGATTTCTACTACCCACTATTACTATCGGTATAATGCACCGCATCTAAAAGACCATATTAATCTCTTTTATTTGCTTACTTATTGCTGTTAGGTGACATGCGTTACTCTAACCTACAGTATAAATAATCATAGAAATAATGAATAAGAGGGGTATGCAAAGGAAAACATAGCACAAAATTATCTCAAAATTGTATAATGATATAGGTTTTAGAACAAAATTTGAAAGTTAATAATCGCCGTACTTCTATGACACGGCTAGCTATCCCGTTCGAGTCAGAAATCAAGGTGGAATTGAACGTATCAAATCGGTCAGCCCAACTAGTAAGAATGTATTTATTTTGGTGCGGGAACGAAAAATGACTAGCTAGCTTGCAACTTCCATGTGGATCCTCCCAACAATATCGCGTGATCCATCTGCATCTATCCTTTTCAGTCAGCAAAGGCATGGCATACTTTAAATCGGACAAAACGAGTTTGAAACGAGGCATCCGTGTAGCAACTAGCTGAAGCAACCAAACAAAGTTGATCAATTAGCTAGGAGGCTCGAATTCAACCACTTGCATGTCCACACTCGTACCACCTCCATCTTTAATTGAGAACAAAGGTAGAAGCTGTTTTGCAGGAAGTTATTAATTTCTTCTAGAAGCCAGAAACACGCTATCTTTTGGAAAGAAAAAAAAAGTCTAAATTGAAAATTGCTTCAGCTTTTCAGTACGAGTGCTACAGTTACTGAAGAGCACACGAAAGAGGGGAGAGAATCCATAGTCACTTTGAAAACGGTCGGTGGGAGTTGCTCGATCAACTGGGCCGCGCTTTCCCTACCCTTTCAAAAAACATTGACATAAACGGTGAAAGAAAAGGAAATAAATTAAAGAAGAGAAGAAGATTCAAGCTAGGTTAATCGAGCATCGATCAAATTGGGCTTGTTCGGAAGAGCTGTATCTTTTTTTAAAAAACTGTTTTTTTGCTTTCTGAGCTGAAAAATGACTATAGCTTTTATAAGAGACCGTTTAATAAATAGCTAATTTTTCTCAGCAATAAACTGCAAAAGCAGATTCAGCCCAGTTTTCAGCTTTTATTAGTTATATATGATTTTTTACTTATATTAAAATCGCTTAAAAGCTGAGCTGTTTGATAAAACTTACTGACTTTTTAGAAGTTAAAACTGCCCTTAAACTCTTCGAATAGGGCCAAAGCCTCGCAGCTCCAGCTTGCACGTATACGCAACTAGCTACCCAATTAAGCCAACCGTTCATGTCTCCATGGATGGATCGATCTTAAACTGCAAGGCCACGGCACGCCGCGACGTTTTCGGCAAGGGACAAATTAATTGTAGTCATCTCGTCTCCGACCGAGCTAGCGCGCGGCGGGGCCCGCCAGCCCAACCGGTAGATGCCACTGTTCGGAGATTGGAACGTCTCGGCGCCGGTGAGGGCCCCGGCCGACGTGGACCGCCGACGGAGATATATATGATGGAGCTCCGGTCCGGCCGGCAGTGAGGGGAGGGGAATCGAACAATGTAACTTGCTGCAGGTGTAGCGTAGGCGTGCGCGGCTTGATCGATCACCAAAGTGGAGTACTTGCTACTTGTGCAACTTGCACTCGGGGACACAAGATATCTATATTCCGACTTCACGTGGCTGCGCTCGCCAAAGGGAAAATTCGGACGGCCGGGCACTTCCCGATCCATCCGTCCATGCCATATCTGCATGCAGGTGTGCAATGCACCATCCTTTCAATAGGTGCATAGATATGAAAGTACACATAAAGGGTTGATTGATTTTATCTACTCACCGCTTTAACGTGCCTTAATATTTATGCACCTCTCCTTGAATGGTGGATGCATAGAAGCACTACTTAGCCAGTATTGATCTCTTAAGCCACAGTCTACGATTGTTGTACTATGCTGCGTTAAGTGAAACTATGGTAATCTAATAAGCCAATAAGTTGTTATAGTCATCCACCTACCACCGCAACTCTCCCTCTCTGCTCACTGCCACCTCTCCCACATCTCCCCGTCGATGTCCCTATCCATGTGCACAAAAGTGCTATTCATGCACTCTGGCCACGGTGCCACCCATGAACACCGACGTCTTTGAGCCATGGCACCCGATAGTCGGTGACATAGTGCTTCCGTAGGGTAGTGATGCTATAGAAGGCGGATCTGATGACATCATAGCAATTGTGTGGTGACACAGTTGTCTAATGAGGCAGCTTGAGCGTTGTAGTGAGGAGGCACTCTGGCACAACGTTCTCAGTCATGGCTGCCTTGCATCGGCGTCGGCAGGTGCGGCAGCGATGAGGAGAGTGAACAGAAGGGCTCAAAGTCAGCTACGGTGGTGGTGGACTCAACTCTAGCAAGAGCAGCCATGCAACGCCATGTATGATATCTGCCTTATCCTCCAGTATAGCAGATCCATGTTTTCCGTAGAAGATCCTAGTGGGGATGTGGGTGAGAGAAAGTATGTGGGGCCCACAAAATTCGTTTGAGATATAAGGATTTTTTTAAATAATATTTTTTTTAAAAAATTACAAAAATAATATACCAAAGCAAAATTTTGCAAAAATACCCACCTGTCGTCATTTGAATTGGCGACAGGTCTCTGTCGTCAATAGTTATAGAGAGCTGTCGCTAACGATTGCAGCTCTCTATCACCATTTGAAATGGTGACAGAATCTCTGTCGTCATTTCAATTGGCGACAGAGACCCGTCGCCAATTTAAATGGCGAAAGGTGGGTATTTTTGTAAAATTTTGCTTCGGCATATTATTTCTATAATTTTTTAAAAAATATTATTAAAAAATAATTTGAGATATAAGCCTCTTCCCTGATGTATAACTTCTCTACATCACACAAAATCTGATGTAGCATAAATTTAGGATGTGTTTTGTTGCTTGTATCAAGTGGTACATATATAAGATGGTTCAAGAAAAAAGTTATCCATACGTTTAGTTGCTTGAATGAAATCATCCCATCCTAGATGATGGGATATAAATTTGAGAAATATTCTCTATAGATACTGAATTATTCCATTCGCACAAGACAATATAATCAAATGGTACATGATCATCTCATTCCATTCAACCTCTTCCCACCAACCAAACACGCACTTAGATACAGGTTAGCTGGAGCATTATGGTGCTCTTAGAAAATGAAAATGATGGAATATTCATTTACTGTGGCTAACTTTATCAGTAGATGTGATGTGACTAATAATAGTTTCTATCAAAGGCAAGGGCGAATTCACTGGGGTAGGGCATCGTTATATTGGAGCCTACCCTCTACCGCAGCGCCAGTAACCCCCTCCTCCGCTGTTAGCCGCCTCTATGGTTGTTGCCTACCTGCGCTCTAACCGAAGAAGAACAGAGGGACAAACTCAAGAACAGAGGAGGAAGAAGAAGCCAATTTGGGCCTTTTTCATAGCCCACAAGGCCCGATTGCTGTCTCACATCCATCCCACAGGCCCACTCCACATCTCCACACGGTAGGCCACTGAACCAAAAACGAGAAGCAAAACACAAAGAGGAGAATTTCACAATGTGCGCACCTGAAGCCGATGACTCGGTGGGGGCCTAGGGGCAACGAGAAACCCTAGCTAGCCTGGCTAGGCAATCACTGGCTGGCAGCTTAGCGTCGTGCAACGAGAAGGTAGGGACGTATGGTGTGACGGCCTGGCGAAGAAGCTGGGGGCATGGCCACCCGAAGCAACGATGTGATGAGCCAAGGAGGGGAGCCACCAATTACTGACACCAAGCCAGGTCCAAGGCAGCGGGCGCGAGGATGCCGAGGAGCTTAGGTCAGCGAGTGCACGGCCACCAGCCGGGCAGTGGTGACGAGGACGAGGGGAAGACAAGGGAGAGGAGGACCGTGGCCCTTGATGGCGACAAGGTCATGAGGAGGGAATGAGACGATGATGAGCCAGGGCAGCGGCCAATAGGCCGAGGTGGCTGAGCGATGGCACCAAGGAGCCGCCGGGCATGCACGAGGAGTAGAGGAGCCCCCTAAATATGGAATTTGGAGGACAACCGTGTGCCGAGTGCCGACATGAGGTATACAATATACCATATATTGTTATTAATTTCAGTGTTTGCTCTTTAATTTCAATGCCCTCTAGTATATAATATATAATTATATATTGTTTAGTTAGTAATATAGTTGTATACTTGTATTTGTACGTAGATTTGTAATAATGGAGGAGCAAATTTTCCATAATTATTTCATAAGCTATTCGAGTAGTATTCCTCCAACCAAAGAGAGCACAACTGAACCAAAGATGCTTCAACTAGAATTTATCCGAATGAAATTATTGCCGATTCGGGAACATCGCATGCCAACGAAAGATTTTACCAACGAAATTAGAGATCAAGTGAGGAGGGAATATTTGTCCAATGATCCAACTCAACCAACTGGGTATGCCTTTCCAAGGATATTGGATGAAAAAATATGGAGATTCTTTCAATAACAATGGTTTGATTGGTTGGAATATAGTGTGCAAATGGACGCCGTATTTTTTCTGTTGTTTTCTTTTCAAGAAATCGTCACAACCCAACACATATGAGAATGATGTATTTATAAAAGTTGGTTTCTCTCATTGGAAGATGGTTTTATATGCTTTCTATAAACATGTTGGTGGTCCAAATAGTTTTCACAATGTTGCAAGGGGTGAGTGTGAAGACTTTAAAAATCAACGCTCAAGTGTGCCTAGTAAAATGAGTACTTACTTTAATGAGGCATAAATTGCATACAAAACTCGTTTGACTGCATCTCCAGATTGTGCAAGATACCTCATAGCACAAGATGGAGATTTTTGTGGACATGATGAATCCTATACTTCCATTAACAAGGGCAATATTTCCAAAGAGTTGTTGGACTGGTACAAAGATAAGAATGAAGAAGTGAAGGAGGCATTTGATATAGCTACAAGACATGCAATTATGATTTCTCCATATATTCCAAAGAAGTGAAGGAGCTTTCGAAATGTTGTGCACAAGAGGTCACATAAGTGATTATAGGTAGTATTTTGCAGTGCTTATTGATGAGTCTCAAGATGTATCAACAAATGAGCAAATGACAGTTATTGTGAGGTTAGTTGCACATCTTAATTTTTTTAGCCATACCATTTATGCATTGTTGTGTTGTTCAAACTTTGTAAAATTTACGGCATGCAGGTTTGTTAACAATCAAGAAAAGGTCATGGAAAGATTTCTTGCTATGAAGCATATTACAAATTGTACATATGCGGCATTGAGTGATGCTTTGGTTGGGGTGCTTGGTCTATATCGTTTACCAATTTTCAAGCTACGTGGCAAGGGCTATGATGGAGCTTTTAATATGAGAGGTGAATTTAATGATTTGCAAAAACTTATTCGAGATGAGAATCCATCTGCTTTCTATATCCACTAATTCGCCCACCTATTATAATTGGTGGTGGTTGTGAGTGTTGCAAGTTGTATTAGAGCTATTACTAATTTTTTCAACTATGTTCCCCTATGTTCCCCTGATAGTGACTACTTTGAGTTCCTCTTACAAGAGAAAAGAAGATTTGATTGAAAATCATCATGACGTCTTGTTGGGGAAGTTGGAGAATTGTTTGATTTTAGCTAGGATAAGTTGCATCAAAAAACTAGCCTAGCTAGAGCTGGAGATACTCGGTGGGACCCATAGCTCAAAACCTTGCTATGTATATACCAAATGTGAGAGGCTATAGTGGATGTGCTAGAGCTTATAAGTAAAGATACTTGTCAAAAGTCAAGTTACAGTGGTGTAGTAGGTTTGCTAAAAAATATGAAATGCTTTGAATTTGTATTCATCATGCATTTTTTTAATAACTTTCTTGAGCATTACAAATAAACTATCACTTTCTTTGCAAAGAAAGCATCAAGACGTTGTTGAAGCTATGGCGTCGAGACCCTCCATTCTGGCATGGAATATCATAGGGTCTCATATGCATATTGTACTAGTCCTATGATCAGTGGCTAGTACACACATTCACAATATAGTAATCACATCCATACACAATATAACATAAATACATAGGTTGGCGATACATTGTTCTTACAATAAGGCCTTAAAGGCAAAAAAAAATGCAGCGAAAAAGTAGTGGAATATCATAGTCTAGCGGTATGCCTTAGCCTGAAATATCCACAGGAACCTGACAAGGATTAAGTCCCAAGAAAATCTCGCCATTGTAATCCCTGTAACCTGTGACAAAGTAGGAGTCATCGGGACCTCAGTTTCTTCGCTCGCTGTATATCAACAAGGGTGAGTACAATTGTACTCAGTAAGAATTGTAGTATATCAAATTTTAAATAAATGCTTGGTTATATGTAACATCCCAATATTTATAAAAGTGGAATACAAGCTTATAAATTAAATTTGATCTTAATTTGAATTTTCAGTATTTACTTGGAATTTTTGCAATTAAGTAAAATAATTTTAATAAACCTAGTAAGGTTTTTGAATTTTGAACATTAAGTTTTGAATCATCACAAAGTATATAAAATTTTATATAAATCCTAAATAACCACTAGATTACCTCCAAAAAGTTTCAACAATTTTTAAATTCAATTAATGCCTCAGAAAAATAAAAAATAGCAACTCTTTAAGACAATAGAGGCACTGTTTGATTTTTAAAAACATCCACAGACTTGATCATCCTTTAAAATTTTTATGGGAGAAATAGTATTATCTCATAATCATCCACAAAAAATTTCCAAATTTTTTGACTTAGTTTAGTAACTTAATTAAAATTTGAATTCTTTAGCAGAAAATGAAAACTAAAAACAAAAAAAATCAGAAAATCTAGAAAAAGGAAAGCGTCTTTTCTTGAGCCCGTGTTATCTGCTAAGAAAGTGTAAAGCCGTAGAATACACCTTCCCTATTTGGCTTTCTCCCCTCTCCTTTCCTTGATAGTGGCTCGACCGCCCCCTCGGCCTCACCTACCAGCGGCTGACCGCCCGTGCCTCGCACCCGACCTCCCCATGCCGTGCAACCCGACATGTGTGCCACAGCGCGCCCCCGCGCCAGGGTCTCTTTGCAATTTCACCACCGTCTTCTGCCGCGGCAGCCACCAAGCCACCCTTTCCCTACCACGACAGTCGCTGAGCTCCCTTATATCTGCCACCACACGGGTGGCCACCGTGACGATGAAACTTGTGCTGGTCGAGCCATCTCATCCTTCTACATGCGGTCTGCTCTGCTGCACTCTCTGCCTCCGTCGAAAGCTTGGCATGCATGCACGAAGATCTTGCCCAAAAAACTTGCAGACAAGAGCCGCCATTGTCCTTTTTCCTTGTGCACCGCATCGCACACGAGAAGTCTTCGTACCTTGCCACCGCTGACCATCTCTGTTCACCACCGACCACCACTGACACCTCCGTAGTATCGCCATCCCTCCCTCACTCTAACTCGGCCGTTGGTCGAGCATGATCATCCGTTGTTCGCCGCCGGTGAGCCCCTCTCCACCACACCCTACTTCGGCTCACTGATGAATGGGTCCCACTCATGAGTCCCATCTCTCACACCCGTGCTTGAGTTGCTGACAGTTGGGTCCCACTATCAGATTTGTAAGTAAACCCGGTTTTATTTAATGAATAGTTGACATATGGGCCCCAACAGTAATTGAAAGAATTAAAACTTAAACCGAAATGTTATTTAATGGTGAGCCTATGACATATGGGTGTCGGCGTTTTCGAGCGCCGGCAAGTAAATTTGTAAGTCTAAGGGGTCGCGCGTTCCACTCCCTGAATGGTTAGACTCGAGAGTCCAAGATGTATACTGGTTCGGGCTGAAAGTCCCTACTCCAGTTCGGATGGCGGTATTGTATTGCTTTGCACAACGTCTTACAGATGAGGGCGCTAAATTACCTAATCTCCTCGCGTTCTCCTGTGTTCGTCTTTCTAGAATCGTTAGTCCTGCCTCCTTTTATACAGAAGGAAGGGGCAGGTTACATCGAGAGTCGGGGGAAGGGCGAGGCGACCTATGCTAGGAGCTCTGGTCCTTCGTCCTGTGGACTGGTCGCCACACGTCTTGCCCATGCTGGGTCGGTAGCCTTGGTGGTCAGGGAGGTTAGGTATTCCCCGGGAAATAGCGTACTTGCCCTCTGTGATCCTTATGAATGCTGATGTTGCGGTGTGTGACGTTGGCGCCGCCGGGGAGCGTGCGTTAAGATCTTGACGCGATCGTTGATGGGGTCGAAGCTTTGACTTCAGATCACCAAACCTTCTAGGAAGGAGCCACCGCCTTGTATAGTCACTCCGATTGACCTTGTTCGCGGGTGCGTGGCGGTAGGTCGATGAGGGCCCCGACACGCCGCCCTCGGCGTCTGTCACCTTGGTTCGGTCGGAGTCGGGAGATCCCGCCCCGCCAAGGGGGTCGGGAGCGCTGTCCGGTCGGAGTCGGGAGATCGCGCCCCGCCAAGGGGGTCGGGAGCGCTGTCCGGTCGGAGTCGGGAGATCCCGCCCCGCCAAAGGGCGTCGGGAGCGCTGTCCGGTCGGATTCGCTTCCCCTGGCCGGTCGGGAGCGGATGTCTTGTGTGGTCTCGCAGGCGATTCGGTCGGTGGCGGGCCGGGCGCGGCCTGTTGGGCTGGAGATATGCTTGAGGCCGCTGGCTCGTCGCTTCGGGCCGTTGGGGTACCCCTGTTATTAGTATTCATCAATGGGACCCACATATCAGTGGCTAGAACAAAATAAAAAATCCAAGAAAATGATAAATACGTATTCATTGTTAGAAAGCGTATTTTGCTATTTTTTGTGAATTCCATAACGTACAAAATTCAAATGCTTATAAATATTGCAAACGAGCTCAAATTTAGTCAAACTAGATTATATTTTTTTCTAAAATCATGAACTTTCTGATTATGCAACATGATTTAAAAATTGACCTCTATCCAGATTTAAAGTTCTAATTAAAATGATTCCTAAGCACATTCAAATTTGAAATGGTTATAACTTTTATAAATAAAATCCAAATTTAGTGAAACCAATTCCTAAAATCATCTAAAATCATGAACTTTCCATTTTTGTAAAATATTTAAATTTAAGCTCTATTTAAATTTAACCTCCATTTAGGGTAGTACTCTAATGCATTTAAAATTCAATTGTCCATAGATTCTACAAACAAATTCCGAATTTGGTTTCACTTCTACAAACAAATTTTGAATTTGGTGAAACCAGTTTATAAAATTCTATAAACTCATGAACCCTATGTTCTGTAATAAGGTTTAAATTTGGGCCTTGTATGAATTAATTTCCGATTGAAAACGACTCATAGCACATTTAAAATTCGAAAATCCATAACTAATGCTAATAAACTCCAAACTTTCCAAAACCAAGTCCTAAATTTTCCAAAAAAAATGAACTCTCTGTTTATGCAATAATTTTTGGATTTTAACTCTGGTTGTATTCTTTTTATTGCTCTCATCTAATTTGCGAGTAAACATTGACGCTCCGAATACCTCCACCGTGGACTTCGACGCCACCCCAGAAACCAACTAGCAAAGCAAGCACCCAATTTGATGATGTTGATATCATTATTTTATTTAATTTATATTATCTTTGTCAAATCTATTTATGCATGTATTTATTTTGGTAAATTGTTATATTGTTGGTATTGGTAGATATATTCCCGTAATTCATGGAATTTCCTTAATTAATATTATCATGTCAACCTTAAAAACCCTAAGGTAGGTTTAGACATTATAGAAATTTTAATTGGGTATAATCAAATATTTATGCATCTGCTTAGCTACGCTTTAGAAATGGGATAACAAATGGTCGGACATGCTATTCGTTGTGAATATAAATTTTGGACATGTTGGAAAATTTGGTTCCTGGTATTTTCACATAAAAATAGAAATAAAACTATGGTTTCATGCGGGCGTGATATGGCAATAGCCAGAAGTGCATAGGACTTGCATGTTATGTAGGGGTAAGTGTTCTTGTCCAGGTCGGATTAAAGACCAAACGTAGCATCTGTTAAACCCAAGATAATCAATGTAACCACAAGTGCTAGTATGGGATAGCCTTAACCTGTTAAGTTACTTGGGCCTAGTTTTGCATGTTGGAAGGATAGAGTAGTACGGGCTTTCGGAGATGGATTGTTTGAAGGGGTTTCCTCACTGAGGTGTTGGGAATAACGTTTACCGATACAATGGTGCATACTTTGCTATGGGGGAAAGTGGTACGGTGGGGTGTATAACCATTCGTTGATACAGAGTGTACAAATATCTTTCACCGCTATAGCAAGGACTTGTCATTACTGAGCTGGTGCAAAGTTAGGTCTAGGTGATTTAATGGTTCATGTCATGACCTCTTGACCACGCGCCAAAAGAAGCGTGAAGATAGTAGTAAAAAGAGTTGCTCATATCTTGTGGATAAAGATGTACGCCTCTGCAGAGTGAAAAAGTTTTTGAAAAGCCATGCTCACAGTTATGAGCAACTCTAGTGCGTCTACACTAGTTAGAAGTTTTTGGTATTTTCATAATAAGGGTTGAGTTGGAAATATTGTGAAAAGTTGTTTGAAATATTATGCCAAGATATGGCAAGGGATGGTTCGATACTCGCAATTAAGGGGGTTGTGAGTTGTTACATTTATGTTATTCACACTTGCTGTTTACATATTTGTCAAATTGCTCTTGTAAATTCCGTTTACAATCCATTACTTGATTTGCATGTTTCAATATCGCTTTATGCAAATTAACTTAGTAGCATTTTTCTTAATATAGCCTGCATGTACTATACATTGTGATACGCTACAAGTCTTGTTGAGTACAAAAGTGCTCAACCTTGCTTAAATTGTTAGTTCAGTGGGCGAAGAAAGCAATGTCCCCGAAGATCTGCACTTCACCGAAGGTTACGGGGCTTTTGACGATGAGCTTTTGTAGGGTTTTCACCTTATCAGTTGCATGTGGTATTTTTGGACAAGGCATACTGGTAGACTTTTGTATCTTCTGTTGCATTTTAGTTTGGCCTTTATGACCATATTGTATGAACAATATTTATTTAATGTATCTGTGAACTTTATGAATGGATCCGATGTGATAACAATGTTGTGAATGTGTGTACTAGCCACTGATCATGTGACTAGTACAGTGTGCACATGAGACATTCTCGGTATTCCACGTTAGATGGGAGGGTCTCGATATTATATCAAAGGAAATGGCTATCCTACCATGTTCTTTTGCATAAAGTGAGATTAAAAATGAAATTTGTAAAGAGCAGTTGACAAGTATGTAAATAAAAGGTAAATAACATAGATATGAGCAACTCACAATCCATCATGGTTGTGATCAACATTCCATTCCCTGTCACACTTGTCATATAATCTGAAACATGACTACCCACCATTTTTCCAATTCAACCCATTTTATTAAAACTCAAAATCTAACTAAGTATCATAGCACCAAGTCTCTCATGACCGCGAGCACGGTTTTTTAAAAAAATTACACTCTGTAGAAGAGTACAACTTTACCCACAAGACATGACCAACTGTTGTTACCGCTATTTTCACACTTCTTTTAGTGTGTGACGGAGAGATCATGACAAGAATCACTACATCACCTAGACTTGAATTTGCACCTACCTAGTGATGTTTGACACTTATTGTGGCGGCTGAAAATATTTATACACATAGTACCAATGATAGTTTATACCCTACGGTGATCATTTCCCCATAGCAATGTATGTACAGTTATATCGGCAAGTGTTATTCCCAATACCTCAGTGAGGGCACCCCTTCGAGCAAACCATCCCAAAGTGCACATACTATTTCTGCCTTCCAATGTGCAAAGCTAGAGCTAAGCAACTTAATAGGTTAAGACCACCCCATAATAGCAGTTGTGGTTGTACGGAATGCTTTAGATTATAGCAACACTATATTCGGCCCTTAATTGACCCAAACGAGAACTCTCCCTATACTACGTGTAAGTCCAAGCACTTCACATATTATAAATAACTCGCTCATATCAAAATCTAGTTTTAATTTATTTATTTTATACCAAAGTAATTAGGCAACTTCCTCAACATGTGGGATGGAACAAATGTTATAACCGACCATTTTTTTGTCAAGTCTAAAGCATTGCTAAGCAAATATATAAATATTCGAGAATACTCAAGTTTGACATCATTTATTACCTATTCCCTACATTATAGATTTCAATGTTGACATTTACGTATTTATCAAGTAAGTTCCATGTGGCATGTAGGAATATCTATCGGTACCAACAATACAGCAATTTTACTGAAAATGCATGCATGCATACATAAATTTGTAAAACAACATAAAATAATTGAAATAATAGGATAAATATAATCAAAGAAGGTGCTTGCCTTGCTCGTTGAGTTCTTGAGTGGGTTTGGGGTCGACGAGGTAGGTTCCCGAAGCGTCTGTATCTACAAGCAGTATACTATAAAGCAATAATAAGAGACAAACAAATCCAAATTGAGACCAAATTCAAATATTTTTGTAGATTCAGAGATATCATGATTTTTTTTAAAATTTAGAAACTATCTCACTCAATTTGGTGTTCATTTGCAAAAGTTATGAGCGTTTGAATTTAAATCGGTTGAAAATTCCCTAAAATGAGAAAGAAGCACACGTAGACATATTTTCTGAAACTTACGCTATCTTACCAGGAAGATGTACTCTCAACTGAACAGAAAGTGTATTTGTCATTTTTGAGGTTTTTACATCTATTTTACAGGGACTGACAAGTAGGGTCCACGTGTAGTGTTTTATTTTTTTTGAAAATAACTGACATGTGGAGCCCTTATGTTAGTGACTCATGTTTTAATGCTGGTTTAAATTAGAAATAAGTTATTATTTTCACTTGGACCCTCATGTTAGTGACTCAGTTCTTAATACTAGTTTAAATTAAAAGAAATGACAAGCAGGATCGGCTTGTTAGCGACTGGAGAGAGAGAGAGAGGTGCGAGTTGCTGACAAGCGGAGCGGGCTTGTCAACAACTCACAGCAGAGCAATAGCTCGGGCCCTACTGCTGGCAGCGAATGGGGCAGGTTGCGCGGTGTGGGCTATTGAGATAGCAAGAGGAGATTGAGGGGAGTTTAGGGGAGTGGTCGACGTTGGCTAGAGATGCCTGGCGGCTGAGCTCCGAGGTGGCGGACATGGCGAGCAGTAGAGGAAGAAGCACATGGGTGATGGTGCTTAATTGAGCGAGGGAAAAGCTTTAGGGGTGTGAGGGTGTCATTTTGGGGGTTGGTGGGGAAAGAACCTCATCATAATAGCTTGGCGACGGTCGCCGTGGCTAGGGAAGAAATTAACTGTGGCGGTGGTGATCCTGTAGCGCAAAGGTGGGAAGGAGGTTGGGGAAAGGGTTAGGACATACTCAGGGTGCTCCAATTCCAAGGAATCAAGAAATGACTTAGGGTTAGAGCATACTCAGGGCGCTCCAATTCCAAGGAATCGAGAAATGACTTACCATGGAGGGAGAATTGGTTTGCTGTTCTGGTAGCTTTCTGCGGCAATGGAGCTCCGCCGTTGGGCTATGGCTTCGGCTCTGGGGAAGAGGAGAGTAGGGTATGTGTGGGGGTTATGGATGGCCATGGCGTGCCTTTTATATCGCGAAAGGGGTGGCTCACTGCTCAGGGCCTTGAGCAAGGTGTGGCGGCTAAGGAGAAAAGGACGACAGCGATGCGATTCCAGGAATTTCTGGTAGCCGCATAGGGTATCTGGGTGCCAGGGCAGCGGTGACATCGGGGGAGGTGATGGCTCAGCGGGGCAAGCGGTGAGATTGATCGGGCAGAGGCTAACCAGAGCAGTGGCACAAGTACGGGGCTTGTCACGGCATGTGTGGCACGGGACGACGTGGAAAGGGTTGGCGATGACAAGCCGGTGAGGGCGAAGACATGGCGAGGGAGTTCTGCGCACACGCATGGCTCGTTTCACGGGCGGGCGCAATGTGGCATGGCGTGGGCGCGCTCAGGACGGAGGCGAAGGCCGACACACTGGCCTCGAGCGCTAGAGAGAGAAGGGAAGCAGAGGGCCATTAAAGTAAATCACCTTTGACTGGATTATGTCTCTCTGTTAGAAGAGAGGACTCCGAGCCAGCTTCTTTATATTTTTGGAATTTAAACTAAATTCAATTAAGCTTTTAATTACTGCCATGAATTACTGGAATATTCTAGAGCTATCAAACTAGTTCCAAATTTTATGAAAAAAAATTAAAATGTTTTTGAGATAGTAATAATGTTTGAGCGAAAATTTTAGAATATTTTAAGCTCTAGGTTTTTTTAATAATTCTTTTAGTGTTTTAGCTTTTACAAAGTATGTTGTATTTGATTTTGTAAAAAATAGAATCTCAACTCTAAAATGTATGAAACTTTTTAGAGGGGTCCTCCAGACCATTTGAGATTTAAGTAAAATATTTCTAGACCTTGTGCTGGATTAAATTTGAAGCTTGCAATTCAAAAACAATAACTAGGTTTTTAAAAAGTATTTTCTTTGAATGCCAAAATTCCAAAAAAAACTTCTAAAAATTCATGATAACTCAGAAAATAACGTGGCAACTTCATATTTTAATTTGGTGTAAAATTTTGGGATGTTACATATGGGCATGATACAAGTTGTGAAGGAACGCTTGCAAGATATGAGGGACAATGGGTCGACTAAGTCAAAAGCTTTTCTGAGGTTTACAGGATTGTTGCTCCAAATATTGATGATATTATTGGAGTTTTGAGAAAATCTGCACATCAGAAATATACAGTGACTCAACATCATTATTACAAAGTTGATATTTTCAATACGGCTCTTGATGCAACTTCGAATGAGATTAATTATTGCTTCAATGAAGTTTCCTCGAAGTTATTGGTATGCATGTCTTGTCTTGATTCAAGCAACACCTTCTCTAAGTTTGATGTTGATAAACTTGTTCGACTTGCAGAGATTTATGCTGATGATTTCACGATAGTTGACCTATTCTTGTTAAGAAGTCAAATTCAAACCTTCATTCTCAATATTAGGATAAGTGAGGAATTTCATGGATGTTGTGATATTTCAAAACTTACTCAAATGACAGTTGCAATAAAAAAGATATCGATCTTTCCAGTGACATTGGTATATAGTCTCATTGTGTAGTCGAACAATGAGTTGACATTGATAGTTACGGTGGCAACGGCATCTGTTGAGAGGATATTTTTGGCAATGAATATTATCAAAACATATTTGCGTAACAAAGTAGTAGATGATTGGCTCAATGACTTGATTGTGTGCTACACCAAGCAAGAGATATTTATAAGCATTGCTAATACTAGAATCATAAAACATTTCAAAGGCATGAAAACTCTAGAATGAATTTGCCTCGTGATTCAAGCTAGGGCTTTAGTGATTTTGAGTGTCCATAATCCTTTACAATTTACTATTGTATCATTAAATTTGCAAAATTTGATATACATGTCGATATGGACGCATATTCATGTGTTTTTAGATGTCTTTCTATTAGCGAAGTAACTTCATTATATTTTGCTTTTTTTCTATTCTTCTCTTTAATTTATTTATATATGAATTTGAATTGCACAAGACTATGTTTATTGTGTTTGCCTGAATTTAGCTTAATTCTTTGAATCAACCCTTAATTTTTACACTGTCTTCGCCATTAATCACGGCCAAGAGTGTCCACCAAATCTGACTGCCCTGACGATGTTCATGTACGCGCGTAATGTTTCTGCTGCTGTCTAGCGTGTGCGATGCATGGCGACTGAAAGGCATGTGCGAAGGATTAAATCGATCATGTTGATGTACGCGCGTAATGTTTCTGCTGCTGTCTAGTGTGTACCATGCATGGCGACTGCAAGGCATGTGCAAAGGATTAAATCGATGTGTGGACTGTACATCAAGTTCAAAAGTGAATAGTTCAACATTCAAAAGCTTAATGGCAGAAGCACATATGCATGATTCTCTGCTACCTCTCCAGAGATAAAATAAAATATATAACCGGAGGCTTTGGTTGAGTCACAACCGCAAAATTGGAACAAAGAACGGCGAGCTAGGAGCCCTGAAGGGGGACAGGTCGGAACGTGACGAGAAGCCCTTGTGTAGGGGAACAACTTGTTTGCTTGACAAAAGCTAAACTTTGACTATAGCACCCTAATTTTAAAGTAATCATATTTGCTCTTGCGTACAAGCATCGCCGATCTCGCACGTTTCCATTGTACTCTGTCTCTTTCCATTTGCAACCTCCATGTGGATCGTTTAATTCCATGCATGTCATTAGCTCGGGGCTTTAGCATTCTGTGTTTGCAAGCAAAGGCACCTCAAGCTAGCTAGCTAGTCTCCATTTTCACGGTTGACTCGATCGATAGAAAGTTCCTTCAAATACAATGTGTTCTTAAATTGACTAACATAGCTATAAAATGCATTTCTGAATTAGCTTATCTGTCCACATGTTTATGCGAGTTGTTGGATGGTCATCTGACAGGAGTCGGGACACTTTAGTTTGAGTTGGAATAATTAGACAGAGATCGATGCTGAGACATCATTAGGATTGGTATACACCGAGAACAATAGTTATACCGAGATGTTGAGCGCGTAGAGACTTCTTGTAGACTTCAAGCCTTTTCTAACAGTATATATAGGATATTATAAAAAAAAATATATTAGCATATCAATAAATTAAAAGATAGGTCATAACAAGTGCTATTTAATAAATATTTGCAAATAAAATATGAAGAAATTGTTTGTGATTTTGACTAGTTTCTTTAAGTGGAAACAACTCGGGTTTAATTAATTTTCTTTTCGGTCTACTTGCAAGCTAAAATGACAAGGATTTTAGCCTATCTATGGGAAGCTGTCGACATCAGGAAAAGATTAAGAAAATTGTGTCTTTCATGATCTAAATATATCCACTTGACATTTCATAATGGAAATGTGCATACTATGCACTATCATAATTAAGATGATTAGTGCACTATTCTACTAACAAATAACAAGGAAGGGGAAAACAGATTCGTAGCAAGTTAAACAAGAATCATTTGGCAGGAAACACCTAGCTAACAGAGATAAATTGAATATTCCACCTAGATTACAAAAGAATGAATGTTTCTTATTCTCACAAGCAAGAAACTAGAAAAACATTGATATATTATATGTACCTGAAAGTACTCTGCTTCTCAGGATCTGCAGCCCTAAAGTTTCTTAGATTCAGTAACCAACTACCCTGCAACTAACTCCAAAGCATTTCATGGCAGAGAACAGAACTCTAATTAAGAGGCTAATCCACTCGTTAACTTCTGCAGTTCAACCATCGTATTAAATATATTAATTCTTTTCTTCATGTAATATTTTTTGTCAGATTATTGTGAAACAAACCATAGATTATGAAAGCTCTACCAATTAATCAATGGTTGGTCCTTGTTGTAGCTAGCGACTTGTTCCTTGGCTTTTTCCTGGCATGCTTCTATAACTTGGAAATATGGGTTTAATTCACATGCATGCTACGTGCAAATGCATGGGTATTTGTTGTTTGATAGGATTTGATCAGGCCATTAATTTGTTCCTTCTCCCAAAAAAATGACATGGAGCCATGCATATATAGCAAACACGGAATATACTATGTAAAGCTTCTCACGAAATTATCCATAATTCGTATTAAATTATCCAATCTTAGAGAAAGCATGAACAGGACAGAAAAAGGAAAAGAAAAGGAAAGACGAGAACTAAAAAGTCAAGTAGGCAACAAAAAGAATAGCTGTATCAACTAATGAAGCACAACTATAAAACAAAAAGTAATTAACAAAGATCTCTCCTCTTAATACTTTATGTGCTCCCTAATCATCACTTAATAATGTGCCGTATCATTTGGCCTATTAACAAAATATGATGAGGAATCTTCTCAAATTAGTCAACAGAGAATGATCAGGGATAGCTGAATATGTATATGTATACATGCACATGCACACACGCATATCAAAGGATGCTCTTGATCTTTCATGTGGTATCTTACACGGAAGGAGCAACATGCCTAGGCCGATCCGTTACATGAGAGATTGCAGGCTTGCCTTCTTTTTAGGGAAAAGGTGGGACGCAATTATCATCAAATCATTTTTTTGGCAGGGCGTCACTCTTTCTGCCATATTTTCCTGCCTTCCATTCTGACTTCTCCTCCTCTAATTTTCTGTACTTGTATTATTAATAGCAGCAAAATGTTGATACAATGAAATAGTGATGTATCACCTACTAGTAAATTGTTAACACGCCTGGGAAAAATTGTTAGCGATGGTTTTTTTTTTTGGCCAATGTCGCACAACACTAACTCACCATATCTTTTTTTAGACGCTTATATATATATATATGTGTGTAACCCAATTTTGCAAGCAAGCATCACTCAGTTTAGGATTATGCCACATTTTAGCAAGCAATTTTGGATGCTAAAACATTTTTCATAAGTATAATAGACAACATAGCACGGTGCATTCAAACAATGTGTAAGAAAAATACTTTATTTTAGCAGACATTTAAATCACAGATGATTTATGACTTTCATCGGTCAAAGCATGGAACACTTAATTTTCTTCACAAACACTACACCCCACTCAATTAGTATCCCCCCTCTCTCTCTCCAAATTATTCTGGGCCCCTGAAATGTAGACATGTACATGCTTTGTTCGTGCATATATGTACGGTTAATTTCCTCTCTCCTCTCCCATTTTAAACCCACCAATTATTTATGCCCCCAGCTGCACAGGACAGCCACCCATATTGTCCTCCTCTCCCCCATACATACACCTCCCTCTAAAGACAGGCCCAAAAAATCTCAAGCAGGCCAGGCATATAACCTCTAGAGCGAGAGCGAGAGAGAGAGTGTGAGAGACTACTGTCACACGCACTCAGAGAGAGAGAGAGAGAGAGAGAGAGCGCGAGACGCGCAACCCCAAAGCACCAGTACCAGCAATCCCCTAGCTCGAAAAGAAAAAGAAAAAATACATAAGAGTACAATAACTAGAGAGGAAGAGAGAGACGGGACTGAAGAGGAGAGGAGGAGAGAAGAAGCGGTCACAGACAGAAGAGAAGATCAAAAGAGATCGGGAGATGCAGCACAAGATTGGAGCCCAAGAGCTGCAGGAGCAGAGCCAAGAAAGCAATAGCAACAGCTTCCACTACTACTCTCCCGGAAGCTGAGAGACCAAGCAAGCTCCTGCTCTCTCTCCTCTTCTTCTTCTCTCTCTCCATCTAGCTAATTCGGCAGCTCCACCACCCAATCCATTAAGGAGAAGGAAGAAAAGGTCGAGCAAGAAGGGCGGCGGCTGGCCATGGAGGACACCCTCAAGTCGCTGTCCATGGACTACCTCAACCTGCTCATCAACGGGCAGGCCTTCAGCGACGTCACGTTCAGCGTGGAGGGCCGCCTCGTGCACGCCCACCGCTGCATCCTCGCCGCTCGCAGCCTCTTCTTCCGCAAGTTCTTCTGCGGCGCCGCCGCCGACCAGGCCGCCGCGCCCGGCGCGCTCCTCCTGGACCACCTCAGCCCGCGCTCGCCCTCCGGCGCCTCGGCCTCCTCCCCCCGCGGCGCCGGCGGCTCCGCGTCCGCCGCCGCCGCGGCAGCGCCAGGCGCCGTGATACCGGTGAGCTCGGTGAGCTACGAGGTGTTCCTGCTGCTTTTGCAGTTCCTGTACAGCGGGCAGGTGTCTCTGGTGCCGCAGAAGGGGGAGCCCCGGCCGGGCTGCGGCGAGCGCGGGTGCTGGCACACCCACTGCGCAGCCGCCGTGGACCTCGCCCTCGACACGCTCGCCGCGGCGCGCTCCTTCGGCGTCGAGGAGCTCGCACTGCTCACCCAAGTAATTACCTAACCCTTAATAATTGCAATTCTTCGCTCCTTCAATTATTTACTTCCTACTGGCAGGAATCCATTCCCTCTTCCTCTCAGCTGTTCTTGAAAAAAAAAGAACAAGAAAATGAAAGGCAAAAACAATTAAAATTTTCTCTCCTGAGGATTGGGGGGATCAAGATGGGTGTTGGGGTTGGTTATGTTGGGATCGGCGAGCATTCTGCAGCATTGATTTGATCTCTGTACTCTCTCCATCCCTCCAACCTTTTTAAATGAAGTGAAGTGTAGTAGTAGTAGAAGTAGTAGTCGTCGACTCGACTCTTCGTCGTCGTCTCGTCTGTCTGCGCACGCGCGCGCTTTCTTCCTTCTTGCTTTCTTTCTCTCTTTGTCCATCCGTCTTTCCTATCTTTCTGTCCGCCTGTCCATCCATCCGTCTGCTTGCTTCCTTTCATACTTGATCCCTTGCTTTCATGCTTTGTTCTTACTTGGGTTCGTTAATGGGAAATTTCTCTTTTCCTTTTTGCCACTGTTCGCCCATCGCCCCCATGTTCTTCTTCTTCTACTTCTTCCACTAGGCCACTACAGATTAATCGTATCGTCACTGTTGCGGCACAAGCAGCACAGCTTCCCGCGCGTACGTAGTGCAATTAGCATTCCAGGAAAGATGTATGCTTTTCCTGCCATGTTTTCTCCTAATTTTCAATTTTCGGCTAGGGTTTCTTTGTGGGTTTCTCAACCTTCCCTTAAATCCTGCCCCCAATCAGCGACATGATGCTCCCATACTGTTGCACCCTTCTGTTCCCCCTTATATTTTATGCACAGGGCCAATCCACTATGCTATGCTATATCTCTGCCCTTTATATCCCACCGCCGCTCTCCCATACCCGTGAGCTTTTGCAAGGAGTAAAGTGAGCTTACACTGAGCAAAATTTCTTGTGATGGATGCAGAAGCAACTGGCCGGCATGGTGGAGAAGGCGTCCATAGAGGACGTGATGAAGGTGCTCATGGCGTCGCGGAAGCAGGACCTGCACCAGCTCTGGACGACCTGCTCCCACCTCGTCGCCAAGTCGGGCCTCCCGCCTGAGGTGCTCGCCAAGCACCTGCCCATCGACGTCGTCGCCAAGATCGACGAGCTCCGCCTCAAGACCTCTCTCTCCCGCCGCTCGCCGTTCCTCGCCCACCACCACCCGCACCACCCGGCCGGCATCGAGGCATCCGCGGCCGAGATGGATGAGCACCACAAGATCCGCCGCATGCGGCGCGCGCTGGACTCATCCGACGTGGAGCTCGTCAAGCTTATGGTGATGGGCGAGGGTCTCAACCTCGACGAGGCCCTCGCGCTGCACTATGCCGTGGAGAACTGCAGCCGGGAGGTGGTCAAGGCGTTGCTGGAGCTGGGCGCCGCCGATGTCAACCACCCGGCGGGGCCCGCCGGGAAGACGCCGCTGCACGTCGCGGCCGAGATGGTGTGCCCCGACATGGTGGCCGTGCTGCTGGACCACCATGCCGACCCCAACGTGCGCACCGTCGATGGCGTCACGCCGCTCGATATACTACGCACGCTCACCTCCGACTTCCTCTTCAAGGGCGCCGTGCCGGGGCTCGCGCACATCGAGCCCAACAAACTCCGGCTTTGCCTGGAGCTCGTGCAGTCGGCGGCCATGGTCATGTCACGAGAGGACGCCCACACCGCAGCGGCCGCCGCGGTCAATGCGGCGCCCATCTACAATGATCCTCCCGGTGGCGCCGGCGCCGTGTACAATGCCAGTGGCACGAGCACTAGCATGGTGAATCTGAGCTTGGACAACAGGATGGTGTACCTGAACCTAGGGATGGACGCGCAGTTCGGCAGGATGAACGACGGCCGCGACGGCGATGATGACGGGAGCAGAGAGCAAGGAGGCCCCTCTTCGTTCTCTCCACATGGCTTCCCATGACAAGGGGCGGCTGCTCTACGATCTCCTTGTAAGCTTAGAACTAATTAATTATATGGTATTTATATCCACATTACAGGAGATGAGAATGATGAGATGATCCTTTTGGGCTATTAATCTCCGAGTAGAGAGAGAGAGCGATCATGCATGCATGGTGCATCACAAAATCAGTTCTTGGTGAGTTGATCTATTAGTGTCTAGTTTTCTGTTTGTTGTTAATTAGTGGGATGTTCTTTTGGAAATTCTAAGAGGTGATTCGGAGGCAAAACTGTTTTTTTTCTTTCTTTTTTTTGTGGGTGGTGAATGTTTGGCGTGTCTTGTGCATTGATGCATTTGAGACATAGAAGGGTCGATTACTTGATTTTTTTTCTTTTTTCAATTCTTTTGAAATCACACAAGATTGAGTTAAAGGAATTATTATATGGTCTTTGATCTTGATTTTTTTTATTTTTTCAATTCTTTTGAAATCACACAAGATTGAGTTAAAGGAATTAGTATATGGTCTTTGATCTACAACTTCTTGCACAAAACATTTTATTGTGTTTAACGCCGTGATAATGCTTGCTTTGTCTATGGTTTGAGTTTTTTCAATTTGAATGGAAAGTGCATAACATGATTTTTATCTTCCGATTTTTTTTTGCCATAGTGTATACTTTATTGCTAATTAACTTAATTTACTTTAGAACCAATACAGGCATATATATACTTGTCTATTTTCCTGTAAATGAATATGCGTGTAAAGGAAGTGAAGCTTTTTAGGATCACGGCAAAATGCCTTTGCTTTCAACTGTTTGTAGTGTTGTCTTTTGGAGTTATTTGCGGCTAAAAATTTGAGAGTATTTGGCGCAATGGGAGGCAAGAGGGGTACACAAGCATGTGGAGGATATGAAGAGGGAGACAACGAGAATCTAACTTGAGCTATGAATGATGGAAGCGATCGATGCCGGTCAATGTTTTAACCCCACACCCCCTCCCCGTTTGTTTTTATTGCAAATGTGGTCTCCTTCCATGCTACAAACTACAAATGGGCAGGGAGTGTGTGTGTGAGACTGAGAGAGATTATGAGAGAGAAAAGAGTTTTTTTTTACCGTTGTTTTTCTCCATTTCTTTTGTTAACCTTGCTCTTGGTTTCCCCCGTTTGTGGAGATGTGGATTCCTCGCACACTCTCTCTACACATTTGCCTTTTCTCGGTGTCTTAGTTGGATGTAGTATATGTATATGGTAGGGAGAGGGAGAGAGAATACCAGCTAGCTAGCTTTTGGGCAATGGCAATCTTAGGCTCTTAAGCTGGCCACATCCTACTGAAGGGAGAGAGAGAGATGAGTCCCCTCCCCCTCAGACACCAGGCATCTCTCTCCCTTGATCTACAGTTCATGACTATTGCATGTATTAATTATATATTATCTCTCACAGCTCCCTCTCTTTCTCTCTCTAGTGCAACGCTTTCCATGCAGCATGGCCTATCTGTCTTTATGGCCCAATAGTGCTTGGGCTCACACACTGCCACACACACTCATCCCACGCAGAAAATAGTGGGACTTGCTCGGCTGTGGACAAATGGATCTCTTGTCTTGCATGAGTGCAACACGGAGTGTGACTACACGACACACACACCGTCGATCTATGGTTACATGCTTCCGTGTAGACATTATCTCCTCTCTGCACTTACATTGTTAGCTGCATCAACATGGATTCCTCCTCTGACCTCCCTGTATATGATGGCCTGCTCTATTCTTAGTTTCCGGCTCTGGCCTCCCTTTACTTTCCATTTGTGTTCTGATTTATCTTCATAAAGCTAGCTTGCAGCTGGCCTCTTATGGGAGATCAGCACATTCCTTTCTCTCTCCTCTCTCTCTCTCTCTTTACATGGCCACTGTTCTGCTTGTAGATTGGTTCTGTAGTGAGCCAGATAAGTTTGCATGTGTTTTACTCCCTCCCGAAATCTTCAAAAAAAAATTAGACGTCCAATGGTTGGGTGTATGCACAGCACGCGCGCACGTATATAGAGGCAAATTTTAATGTAGTAATAGTAGATTTCTGATAAAAGTATATATTTTTACGCGGAGGAAATATAAATAAATAATTGTTAACTTGATCATATATATATATATATATATATATATATATATGTGTGTGTGACATGCATGTTCTATGCAGTTCCTATCTCTTTGTAGATTAGACTGTAGAGAGTAGCCAGCTAGCTAGAGAGAGAGAGATTAAGATTTGTCTAAATCAAATGGTTTATTCTCGTACGGGTGTTTTGGGTGCATACAGAAGAAATAAGCTCATATAGGCATGTGGAATCGACATACAGATTCAACACACCAACCAGATATATATGCGTGCATTTTAATGCTATAGTTGTATATATGTTTTTCATTATTTATATTGAAATGGCACAAGACTATAAGAGGGTTATCTGTCCAAACTAATCAAGATGGTGTGATGAAGCATCTATGATAAAATGATTATCTTGGTTTTATTTTCTTCTTACTTAAACTTATGTTGTACTTTTTCATACATTGGACTTTCTACAGTTTCATTTGGTGATCTGTCTGCATTTCATAACAGCGTATTTTGTTCCCTTCTTTGTTACTTATATATATAGTATATTGTAGGTCATCCCTGCGGTCTTCAGCTCCTAGCTAGTGTCTATATATATTATTATAGCTAACATGTAGCATTTGCATTGCACAATTGACAGGAATGTTTTTGAACATATACGGATTTCGAGACGGTACTATATATGATTTGATTTGATCTGCATGTATGCGGTTCTAAATTGATATAATGAAATATTGTCTCCTAAAGATACAAATGCATGTGACCAGCAGCACAATAATGGCAACATCATGTCACTAGTGTTTCTGTCTCATTTACAACTTAGTAGTTTACCTTTAAAACGGATGTTATTTTAAATAGTTAGGCCAATGCAATCACTAAACTAATATTTTTATGGATCTTCTACGTATCTGCTTCAATTATATGGTTTGACATCAAGGTATTTTCCCAGAAAATTAAGTTGCGTAGCATGACGTGGCTAGCTAGTGAATAACCAAAGGAATCATGCATATATAATTTGTACTAAATCATTTAGGTTGGTAGGTGATTTAGGTTGGTAGGTGCATTATTTTGTATTTTAAACGTGTGATCTTATGCGTAGGTGCCTAGGTGGAACTAAAATCATGCAGCATTTATGCATGTTTGCAGATGAATTCCACATGTTTGTAATGTGTATTTCTAGCTAACTAGCTAGCTTTACTATTAAGGATCGATTGTTGTTTTTGTTCTCGTGGTACAACTAATCAACTATATATATCTTTAGGTGTGCTAATGGTTTTGGACCGGTCTAGACCATAGCTATTTGGATTAAATCTAAGCTTAGACGTTATGTTTTTCTACTAAATCTCTTACCACCAGCTAGGTAAATCAACTGATGTTGTCTTTAGCTCTAATGCTTTCTTTTTCTTTTTTGTTTTACATACTTCAATAGTATACTTTAAGTTCTAACTTTCAACCTCGGTTTCTAGTAAGTGGGATATGTAATTATAGATATTAAAGCAATCTTTATTTTTTACTTGCTAGAACCATAATTAATGATTCAAGTTGATAGTTTACAATGCCATATTACATACTTTCAACCTCTGTTTCTAGTAAGTGGTAACTAAAATACAGCAACAATATTTTTGAATTTATTGATTCTAGATTAATAAGAAAGTGGATATATCCTCATGGCTATCAATATCTGTAAGTTTTTCTTTTGTTTAAGGATTTAGTTATGATGATATATGATAATTTTACTTAGAGTAACTTAGTTTTATTCGATAACTTAAAATAATGCTAGGCTTATTCAACTAAATATATCCTTTGCATATAGCTAGCAGAAGTAGTGCGGCAACACATGCGACTTTTGTTAAGTTTTATGTGTGCTTGATTGTAGTTATCTCATTTTGTATGGTGTGCTAAGCCTAAGTGTGGGTAAGAGGGCTAGTGTTAGATTCAATATGTCAGTTGAGTTGCAAACTAACTAATGCCGCATAAAATTTAATGGGGTAGTATTTTCTTGAGACCTTTGATCTTTTGTGGGAACTTTAATGTTTGATCTTTACTCTACTCTAGTTTACCAGAGTTTTTGTATTGACAAGTTTATTTGGATAGTGCATGTTTGTTATCTATTTCGATCACTGTATTTCATTTACGATCTAAGAAATACTTTTCTCGTTTGAATATTGCACCATAAACTATCAACTCATCAAATAAACAGTTTGTTTAGATCAAGACCTGGCCAAGCCTGAAGCTCATTTATTTTGGATCAAATTGGATATAGATCTATAAAAAGAATATTAAGGTTAGACCAGATCTTTGCTAGGTTTTGGCCCATTGAATTATTTCATCAAAACCGTTGTGTCATTGGAATCGTAATTAAGTGCTATCTATTCATTAATAACTGATCGATATCAAATTAATAGTTCATGTTCTTGGAATGTTATTCGCCTTTCATTCTCTTGAGAGAAAGCATAGTTCATCTGTAGATGTTATATAGTTTGCTTGGTCGATCGAACTATATATGGAGGCTTGTGCTAGCTCGCCTATTACGTATACAGTAGCACTTTTGTGGCCAAATAATAAAGCCACCCATATGCCCGCCTATATATGACAGTGTAACTAACTGAAAGATCACATGCGTTGATACTTCAAATGAGAAATCTGATCTTATTAGCTACCGTGATCCAATTTTATATATCATCTAGATTGTTTGGCCTGCGAAATTGCACAGTGTGGCCTAGTACACTACAGCATAGATTCCAAAATTTTCACAACTCAATATTTGACTTAGATCTTACTGAGTTGTTTTAATGGTTTATGGTTCCCTTATTTTGAGTAAACATGTTACATTTAACATCCAGTAGTGTTGTGGATTAGTTGTAATTAGGACCCACCAAATTAAAAAGATGTGGCTTTTTTTTTTTAGAACTTCTACTGTATTTTTTGTTTTTTTAGAGTTTTTAAGCACGCACCATCAGTTTTATCACAATAATAGGTTAGGCAGTATACAAACGGAGAAAGGACGAATAAATTTTAGGATATCCCTGGTTAATTTGTCTTAGATCACGTGCACGTATGAACTATACACGCGTGCCACACTTGCATCCCCGGCATGCTTCTTAATACTCTCTCTATTAACAAATAACTATCGTTTTGGACATAGGTATAATTTTATTGTGTTTTATAAATATATTGTAATAGAAATTAGTGGTTAAAACTGTGTTTTGAAGATTGTGTCGATATCCAAAATGATTATTTATGACTAGAGGGAGTAATTTCTTTTAGCTATACATATGTTGCACCATTGGTCTCTTGACAGTGCATTATATAGCATGCAATGAGGATATAGCGATGATTTAGCATGTTATTCGAACCTATGTATTTTAGTTTGTTTTATGAATTTTCTTGTGTCTCTCTTTGGAAAACTTTGGAAAAACTGATATCAGTACTACAAAAAACCCCTTTTTTGCCGGACTATCACTGCCGGTTTATAAGCTAGACCGACACAAATGCTCGACCGAAAAAGAACAGGTAGTGATAGTAACTTATTACTGTCGGTTCTAAAAAACACAGGCAGTGATACTATTACTGTCGATTCTTCTTAAGAACCGTTCTTAAGAAGAACCGACAGTGATAATGGAGGAAGTATCACTGTCGGTTCGGATTCCGAACCAGCTTTTTGAAAAATCATAACTTTTTCATACGTAGTCGGATGGAGACAAAATTTATATGAAAATTGTAGCTCTTGATGAGATGTACAACTTTGTAGTTGACAACTTTTTTATTTGAAGTCATTTAAATGTCAAAATAATCATTGGAACTTTCGGATACAAAGGGATAAAAGGAAAATATATCTTATAGTAGTTGAGAAGTGTATGTTAGGTGCAATGGTAAGGGGAGTTCGTGCGGAGCAGCAGGTCACGGGTTTGAGTCCTAGCAACCGCACGCGCGCATATTTCGCGTGAAAATCATGTGACTTGTGACTTGACCGTGCGTAGTAAATATAGGGTGGTCCAGGTGCAAATAATTTTTTTTTATTTTAACAAGTGATTTTTGGATACAGACTATCACTGTCGATTCGTATACAAACCGGCAGTGATATTGGTATCACTGTCGGTTCCATATCCAGCAGTAATGAGGATTTGGAACCGACAGTGATCACGTTTTCTGTAGTAGTGTATGGTGTACTTCAAATGGTGAATTATAGGCACGTATATATAACAAACTAAACGAGTATACACTCCATTTATGTTGAAAAGCTACTCCCTTTCTCTCCGAAAGAAATGATTGAATTTTCACAAAAAATATTTTTTCTATTGAAAAGCTTTAGGGCATGTTTGGAGGAGCTGTAGTTTTTCTAAAACTATTTTTTTTTGGCTTTCTGGGTTGAAAAACAGCTGTAGCTTACTGCTTTTTGGCTTTTTGGGCTGAAAAACATCTGTAGTTTTTTATAATAGGTCATTTGATAAAAATAGCTAAGTTCTCTTATCAATAAGTTGCAAAAGCAGGTCCAACCTAGCTTTGGCTTTTACTAGTTAGATATAGCTTCTAACTTATGCCAAAAGCCATTTAAAAGTTGGGATGTCTTGGGGGAGGGGGTTTACTGACTTTTTGGATATTGCTTCTCTTCAATAGAGTATGGCTCTATTTGTTTGTACTTAGGCTTATAGATTAAAGCCAGTTTGTTGGCTTAAGCATTTTAAAAGCAGACCGCTTTTATAAGTGGTAGAGGTAGATTATTTTACACTAATTTTATTGATATTGGTCTAAAATCAACCCTTTATAAGCCAAAAAAAACATCTCTCTAATTTTTTTTTTGGCTTTTCGTTATATAAAGGCTTATGGATTTATAAAACAGTTAAAAAGCCACCTATCTATTTAGAATTTAGCTTTTTGAATTTTAAGCCAGAGAAAAAGTCAAACAAATAGAACCTATATGTATGTAGATTATTGGACCTCCCGTTGTAGTTAGATGTTAGAATTCGTGTCTGATTAACTTTGAAGTATTCTAAGCACAAGGTCTCAGTGTGCAAATTCGACAAGCATGATCGTTTCCACGACGATCATACGGTGTAGGACCTATATGTATATGTATGTAGCTTATTGAACCTCCCGTTGTACTTAGATGTTATAATTCGTGTCTGAACTTTGAAGTATTCTAAGCACAAGGTCTCAGGGTGCAAATTCGACAAGCATGATCGTTTCCACGACGATCATACGGTAGAGGAGTATATATTTCAAGCTAGATTCTACATTGCCCTTCAATTAGTATATAAACTCCCACACGAGAGTTTGAGGTGCGGTTGTGCTCCTCGGCTCAGTCCGGATTTGAATATGCTACTTCCTGGCAAATATATTTTTTTAACAAACATGTTGCTTCGACAGAATTGGACACAGTTTATATTTATTGAAACAAACTAGCTATTTTATTTTTGCAAAATGCATTCGTGATATGTTCATATATTCTCAAAACGTGCTGTTAAGAGAGTGGTAATTAATTCTGGAACACTGAAAGCAAAATCTACCATTAATTAATTCTGAAACACTGAAAGACAAAAACTAGCATACAAATTAGAGACTAGTCGGCAGCCCGTTAGCTTCTTGGATAAAGAATTTAGTCTCCATTTTAAAGATAAAATAATTAAATATAATTTTACATTCTAAAAATAGTACTTAATATAAAATTTATTGAGAGTAGATTAAAGGACAATCTAATTTTAATTTTAATTTTAATTTTAATTTTAATCACCAATTATTGAGAACATGTCTAAGTTCTACAAATGACAAAAGTGTTGTCTAATTGACGAATTGATAATTTGATATGCACCGAGTCAATAGCACTTGTGTTGATGCGACAGGAAAAAAAACTGGAGCATCGTTGAGAGAGAGATGGTACAAAAGCAAGCTAATTTGCTTGCATGACTAATTAAGAAAGAAAAAAAATCGGTGCTTAACGTGCCATACAAATAGTTGAGGACGCAAGTTTTAAACCTATTTGATTCTTCCACATAATTCTAATTACCATATCTATGGTAAGATGTTTTTCATTTTCTCCCAACACAAAAATTAGGTGATGCTTGCCGTATCAATATGCATTACAGTAAAGAAAAGTATTCGACGTTCATACATAAAGTATTAAAAGAACAAAAACAAAACTTGAGGTAAAAAAGCCTCTAACCAATTAATGCCAAAAAAAACTTTTTTTTTGCATTTACAGATTTTACAAAAAAATTGAATTGAACTTCATCATTTATATTTGTAGAAATCAAATACCTAATTTTTATTTAATTCAATTTTTGATTTTTTTTGTAGAACCTAATTTATAATTTTCATTTAGTTCTAATTGTGAATATTCATATTTTTTTGGAACACAAATCAAATTGACTTGACACACAGTTTTTTTCTTTTTTTGCAAATTTAAGTTTGGATTTCACATACAATCCAATTGTTAATTTCCATTTAATATTAGGTATTTCAGGATTTTACTTTGTAATTCGTATAAAATAAAATTGTTAGGTTTCTTCTAGTTTTAATTATGAATTTCATATTGTACTTGGTATAGAGTCTTTCTTTTGATTTAAATTTTGCTACTTTTCTCTATTTTTTTATTCTAAACTTTATGTTGTACTTGATATAGATCTTTCACTTAATCTAAACTTTGATTGCAAGCATATCTATATACAAATCAAACTCGTAATCTTATTTCATTTTTTATTCTGAATTTGTAATTTATTTAGTTCTGATTGGAAATTTGCTTGCAGATTATAATTAGTATAGGTAGTTATTACAAATTTTAAAATGTTAGGAATTCGTCTACAAATCAAATATCTAATCATCCTTCAATTTTATTTTGAATATGCATACTACTTGGGGTGGAAAATTTCAATTTCAGACTGTAATTCGCATATATGAGGTTTTTTAATTTAATTATTGTTTCAAATTTTAGTTGTTTAGGAATTTTACTTTGGAATTTGTATGGAAATCATCTAGTTTTTTTATTTTTATCTGAATTTTAGTTACTTTTGATTGTACTGGGCTCTTTCTTTTAATTTACTAATATTTATTTAATTATTGTTCTGAATTTTAGTTATTTATGGATATTACTTTGGAAGTTGTATGAAAATCAAATTGCTATTTTTTATTTTTTTTATTTCGATTTTCAATTATTTTGACTGTGCTTCTTTTAATCTGAACAGTTATAACTTAGATCCACCAAATAGATGGCAAAATCTTTTAGTCAATGTAGGAGCTTTGTCGGAGTGACTAATTAGTATAGATATAGATAGATAGATATATAGTTAGGAAGTATTTTTCTAAAGCAACCAAGAGATGCAGCTGTCGGGCAACATAGTTCCGGAAGAGAGCACATTTCAGTTTGATTCTAGCCTAATAAGACCTGTAATTCTGTCTCAGTAATTATTATAGCTTTTGATCATACGATCTCTCCTGTATTATGCTACTTACAACGCCATATGACATTTGTTTGAAACTGGTATCGATGCTTACGATAGACCATCCGCATCCGGTCATCAACACTAATTGGTAATCATATGGTGGTTAAGTTATAACAAAAGATATCTTAATTAAGATTTTAAAAATGGTACCTTCAGATGAAAATGAAACTTTTCCATTGGGAAATTCGATGGGCTTATATATACCGTGGCATTGAGCCACTATTGTAAAAGCCCGTCTTTCTAAGATACTAGGCTTTATGAGGCCGGAGGTCGGCCGAATTGTTGGGCTATGGCGTATGGCTGTCGACCCCCAACTTATTTGAATCTTCATGTGGGGCAAAACCTAGCCGTGGCCAGGACTAGCTTCCCCACCGTCTTCTCTTGCCGGTGCCTCTCCCTCCCCTCCTCCCCGGCTTTATTGTCGGTGTTGAGTGGGTCAGTCTCAGAGACCAGTGGTTTTTCAAAAGCAATTTTAGGTTTTTTCTTTAGTCCCTCCTGTGTTTTTTTTCACTAAATCAATTTACTCTAGCTTTTTTCTTCAATGAGTTATTTGTCGAATTTCTTTTTGCCCGTGATGGGTTTTGTTGCGCCAACTCATGTGGACAACGACGTTAGTGACGTTTACATAGAGAATCGACACTCGGCTAAGTTGGTTATAAATAATTATCTTCTGGTTTTCTTTGGATGAATAACATCGCTACCGAGCCATAGGTCCTACGTATCCTTGAGATCCTTAACAATCTACTTACTGCTTCCATGACTGTCGACAATCATGTTGATGTTGCAAGATCTGGAGTTTTCAGCAAGGAAGATAAATAAGTTCAGCAGTTTATTGACTCAAAGACTTGATAGTAACAAGTTGTTCACTGGATATCTTCAATGTAAAAGTTGGGTACTCATGTAATTTATCACGTGTTAATGTGTTACTAATATAAAATTAGATAATTTTCCTAAAAAATATTTATTTCTTCCTGTCTTTTTTATTGACTCCTTTGTTCTGCTAAAAGAAACATTCAGACCTCTGTTCTTTCTGAAAAAGACAGGGATTGAGACCTTCGTTTTCTTTCAATTTCCGAACTATCCGGGGTTCCCTCGTTGGGTTGATGCATTTCTTCGTATGCAAACTGTGTATGTAGTATGTGTATTGGTAGAATTTGGTATTGGCCATGGATCTACTACTAATATGGATTCTCAGATCCGATTCATTTGCACTATTGTGATGAGAGAAAAAGAGTTAGAGACGCGCGAAGCTGAAACAGTGAACACAAATATTAGGGAAAAATAACTAAATTTTATTCACTCTTGAACAGGTACAGAGTTACTGTCTCGTTAAAAACCTTACACCTCAGTATGGAGTACCCTAATGCGGAGCGGCTTAGTGCGTGTGATCAGTGTCGTGAGCATGTACTCTCTAGTCTCCATTATATATCTTTTAGCATCTCCGTTATGTCTCCTTTCTCCGCATGCGAGAACCACAACGGCACCAGATGTAGGGCAAGCCATAACATACCGTAATGACGTGGCAGAGCGCCCTACCCTGTACCGTGCCTGCTTCGGGCTCATCGGGTCTGTTTCGCGTCGTGTCAACCCAAACATGACCTATGCAGACGTGCCGTGCCGTACTACCCATCGTGCTCGACCGTGAGACACAGCACGGCCCTGTCATTCATGCCGTGCCCGCCCGGTCCGTGCGCATGCGTGCCGTGCCATGTTTCGACTGTATTGTGTCTGCTGAGCCACAAACCGACCCAAAAAAAAACTCGATTCAATGCCCAGGTCTACCTATGATCGAACTGCCACGGCGTGGCTCAGCACACGAATCGGCTGCCCCGATGCTCGCCTAGGCAGCTCCTTGATGGCGTCGGCCTGAGCAGCAGCAACTAGCGCGGCAGTGGCGGCTTGAGACAGCAGCTCTGTAGCGAGGGATAGGGTACGGCAGCCGCAGCAACCATCAGGGGTTAGGGTTTTAGGTGGCGCAGCAAACCTAAGCTAGCATCACCTACTTGCTCGTCCTTATACGCATGGCGCTGGGACTGGCTGGACGACGGAGTCCGACCTGGACTGGCTGCACAGCCCGAACCCCTTTATTCCCCTTGCTTGCTAAGGAAACGAGGTTTTAGATTGTGGTAGTTAAACCATGTATTGTGTTACTTCATTAACCTGTTCGTGGCATCGATGCCTTGTGCACTATGCGAGTAACAAAGTCCAGGCCATAAGCATTCATACTAATTAACGTTTCTCCAGCGCAGAAATATGAAGATGGTAGCAAGAATAATTGAGGTATATTACAATGCCAACGTAGAGTTTGTAGGTTTGAAATATGCAACCGCAAATTAAGGGCCTTTTTTATTTGATGATAAATTTATCTTACTAAACTTTACTAAAATTTGATATTACCAAAATTTGATCACCAAATTGGTTACCAATGTTTTGACCAAAGATTGACAATAAAATGAACTAGACAACCAAGGGAGAAAGAAATCTTACCAAAATTTGGTAGCTAACTAAATACTTGCCAAATTTAGTCAAAGCTACCATAATTTGTTAAGACAAGTATTAGTAAACATTAGAAGCAAACCAAACACACCCTAACTGCTTCAAGATATGCCAGGGTAGAGTCGCCTTATTTTAGAACAAAAATGCCACTCCACTATTAATTTATCCCAAATTGGACAATTATGCCCCTTACTGTCTTCCTTCTCCAACCCGTCTCCTCCATTTTGCTGAGCACGCTGCACTCGCCAACGAGCCTCCGATTACCACACACATCATTGGCGACCTCACTGCCATGTCTCCTCGCGACGAAACATGTCCGCTTTCGCCGTCCTCTGTGAGGTCTCCACTCCCTTCTCTCTCCTGAGGACCGGTGAGGAGAGGACGACAGGTCCAGCTTCGGTCATCATGTGCCATGTCCCACCTTTGTCGGCTCGAGTCGGTCGCCATCATGTCCCACCGGGCTCGACTCGATCACCACCATGTCCCATCATCATGTACAACCGGGGCTCGGGTTGGTCACCACCATGCCCTGTCGCTAGAGCTAAGAGAGATGGAGAGAGTGAGGAAGGGGATGGTGCCTTGAAGAGGAGTAGTGGCCTAGTCGGCGATGAAAACGACAACGCTACCAGGGGTGCCCGAGGTAGCAGCTTCGAGGTTAGAGTCGTAGGATTCCGTGGGAGATGGTGATGTGAATGAGGAAGAGCAAGGAGAAAGGGAGGACGAAGGAACTGAGCTTCTCTGCCACGCACTTCATGTGTCGGAGATAACTCTATATCTCAACTTATCATATATTTTAATATTATCTAAATAGATTGTTATTTCAAATCTTCTATAACTATGACTTTTTTGCCTATATAAACTAACCACAGTACATGAATATATTGAAACAAATAGTGGATTATTTCTCGTAGTTTTTTCATGTTAAATCTTTTCTCAAATTATTTTGCCGTGTTTCTAACCCTAACAAGTGATATTAGAGCTAAGATTTTCATATCAATCCGCTGCCCCGGGAGGAGCGACTCCCAAAAGCGGCACCCGGCCAAAATTTCAGATCTACAGGACGCAGCGGTTCCCATTAGGGGTGGGCATTTTTAAACCGAAACCGAATTACCGAACCGAACTGAACCGAACCGAATTAACCGATTATTTCGGTTTATTCGGTTTTCGGTTCGGTTTTTGTTTTGGTATAATTCGGTTTTCGGTGTTCGGTTCGGTTTTTGACTTCCAAAAATCGAAATAACCGAATAGCCCACATACAATACCACTTTTATAATATTCTTCCTAAAATTACTAAACAATTCTCATATTCTAATACATTTATGTATATGTTTGGTATATTCACATGTTCTATTATACTTATATTGTAATAATCTATGAATATTGTGTAGGTTTAACCCTACTCTATGTTGCGATATGAGAAGGACTAAATCTAATCTACCTAGTGTTTATTCATATTTTGGTTAATCGAAAAACCGAATTAACCGAACCGAAATATTTCGGTTAATTCGGTTCGGTTTTTTATTTTGGTCTGAGAAATTCGGTTGCTAGTTTTCAAAAACCGAATTATTTTAAAACCGAAAAAACCGAACCGATCAAACCGAATGCCCACCCCTAGTTCCCATAGCCCCATCGGCATCGGCATCTTCCTCAACGACCGACTTCTCCGCGGTCTCCTCCTTCGTCGGTCTCTTTGCCGCATTCGGCCAACCGCCTCGGCTTCTGCGAGGGCCCGCCTCCGGCCGGTGACCACTTCAGCCTGTCATCTACCTCCGTGTTGATCCGCCAGCCTCCATGCCGACGACCGCGTCTGTCGTCGCCTCGATCGGCCCCAGCCGCCATCGAATTCACAACCTCTGCGACACCGACGCACGCACGTGTCGGCCCTTCATCATCAGTCGAGCTGACCGTCGCGACGCCCATCCCAGTCGCTTTCGTCGCCTCGACCGGCGCCGCCTTGGTGCCTCGCCCGCGACGCCACCGAACGGCCTTCGGCTCCTTCTTACACACGCGCCACCCGCGTCGGTCGTGCCGAACCCGATCACGACATCGCGGCGCCGACCGCCACACTCGACCACACCCTTCGACGCCGCTTCGGCCGGCGTCGCTCACGCCGCCATCCACGCCGACTCCGCGCGTCGGCACCGTCGCGGCCACCTTGGCGCTCGACCCGACGGCCAAATTTCATTGGTCGCCCGCCTCCGTCGCGCCCCAGCCAACTCCATCCCGCCAGCCTGCCGTCTAGCGCAACCAGCCCGGCCAGCTCTGGCTGGTCTTCGCCTCCACCGCGCGAGCCTTCTCTGCGATTGGACTCCAAAGTCCAAACATAATTCCCAGCCGGACTCCAATTTAATCCAAAGCTCCGATTAAGGGTGCGTTTGGTTAGGTGAACAAAGATGAACGGAATGGAATGATACAGGATGGATGGGATAATCTTGGATAAGATGGTACGGGGAGAGTGTTTGGTTGTCTGAATGGAATGATACATGATTTTGTTTGGTTGCTTGGATGGAATGGTACGGGATGGTACGAGATGATGTTTGGTTGGATGGATGAGATTAGTATGGTAAACTTTATCACTAGTGGTACGGGATGGTACAGGATGGTTCAACCAATTTGGAGGTACGGGATGGTACAGTATATTTGAGGAATATTCCTAGAATATGTACCACTCCGTCCCGTACAAGATGGTCCCATACACTCAACCAAACACATGTATCAAAATCTATCATGTATTATCCCATCCCGTTCATCCTCGTTCACCCAACCAAACGCACCCTAAATCCGGTTGGGTCCTATCTGGCTCCAGCTTCTTGAATCGGCTCTGGCTCTTGAGCTACGGCTTGGCTTCTTATTTTCAGCTTCAGCTTCTGTTTTTCGACTAAAATTTGCTACGCGCACCCGAAGTGTACTAGGGTTTCTACAAAAATTGCTACGCGCACCTGAAGCTTACCATGAAGTTTTTTCCAGAATCTACCATATATTTTTAATCCGCAATTTTTTCTCGACCATGTTATCTACTAAATTTGACATTGAAAAGTTCGAGGGCAATATCAGTTTCTTGATGTGGCAGGTTCAAATAAGAGCCATTCTTCATATGGGCGTGAAAAAAGAATTATTTTTACCCCAACGACTGTTCTAGTGCCAACAAAAGTGAGATGTTATTGCAATTCTAATTATTTGGCGATACTCATGCTCAGTTCAGGCTTTTATGACTATTATTTTGTGCTTATTATTGGTGAATTTTTTATCACAAATTCAAGTCGTCATACATATTATTGATAGTATTCATGCACAGTTCAGGCCATTATGCATATTCTTTGCGGATTTCTTTTGTAATTCAGGCCATTGTGTTTATTATTGGCAGCATTCATGTGGGATTTATCATTGACAGATTCTTGGTAATTTATTTGACGTTTCATGATCGGTTTCTTTGACGTTTCATTGTCTATTTTGGAGAAGAAGAAAAATATGTCATTTG
Source organism: Otatea glauca (assembly GCA_036346275.1). Classification (NCBI taxonomy): domain Eukaryota; kingdom Viridiplantae; phylum Streptophyta; class Magnoliopsida; order Poales; family Poaceae; genus Otatea; species Otatea glauca. The sequence continues at coordinate 52,982,940 of CM070712.1, read as the reverse complement.
AGAAGACAACTGAATTTGGTGTTTCATCACCGTTAATTGGAATTTGGTGTTTCATCACCATTATCTTGGTGTTTTATTCACCGTTTGAATACGTTGCATTATGGAGGTTTTGGTAACGTTAATTTGGAATTTGATGACACCCTGATGGTAGCATTATACTCTTCGGAGTTTTTCTAGTGAAGATTTTGCTATAATGTCAGTTTGAGATGAAGGTTTGAAGTGCAAAGAGTTTGTTTTTGCGTGGATACTACAACGTTGTTTTGTTTTGTTTTGTTATCTTTGCTCGATATGAGGGGTCTACTGCAATTTATACTCTATTGGCAGCACATGAATTTTTTTCTTCATATTGATATTTTGGAGGAGCAGTTTCAACCATGTTATGAATTTTCAATATGCAATTTACTGAATTTTATGTTCCATGTGGAGCATGTCAAAAATCCATGTTATGTGTTTTTTGCTATCTATTCAGCACCACAAGTGATGTCTTGGCTTATGCCGTTTGATGATTGAGTGTTTGTTTCAAGAGGTTAGTTGCACAGACTCAGACTTTACTAGGGTTATGAATTGTTGAAGATCCAGATTTCTTCGTCTGCTTTGTTGATAGCTGTGTGTTTAGATTGACTATTTCAGTCTTTTCTCACTATCTTCTAGTGGTTTGCTCAATTTCGCTTCATGAGAAGCGTTTGGATAAGACTATTACAGTCTTTTTGTCTTTCGCACTACAAGTGATTGGATTGACTGTTACAGTCTTCCTTATTCAATAGTCCTTTGGACTTTTAACGCACTTGTATTCAGTGCTTAATTACCCTTTGGGTTTTCTAGATACAATTTCATTATAGATTTTGAGTTAAGGGGAGGTTTGTTGGAGATAACTCAATATCTCGACTTACCATATCTTTTGATTTTATCTAAATATATTGTTAGTCCAAATCTTCTATAATTATGACTCTTTTGGCTATATAAGCTAACCCCATGTACATGTAAATATTGGAACAGATAGTGGATTGTTTCTCGTAGTTTTTTTCGGCAAGGGTTTTTCTACGATAAATCTTATCTCCAATTATTTTGCTGTACTTCTAACCCTTAACACCATAGATTCATCTAGAGATTTGTGGGAGATTTGATATAGATTTGGGATTTATGGGAGCTCATGGAGATTGCCTTGCTTTGGTTTTGTGCAATTGAAGAAAAAAGAAGGCTTGAGTTGGGAAGAGTACAAGTCATGGCCACAGGACGAGCCGGAAAGAGCATAGCCATTAGAGGAGGAGGCAAGCTCGAAGGCAAGGGAGGTGAGAAGTTGGACGATGATGGTATTGTTGTCCAATATATGTGAAATACGTATAGGAGTGGTATTTCTCTAAATACATCAACTCTAAAGTGGCACATCTCAAAGTCATCACTTTGCAATTGCATATTTTCTGTCTGTGTTTGCTCATTTATTTTTCTATCATGAAAAGGTCAAAGAAAAAGAAAATAAAGGACATACCAGCTTGATCATTAGATTCACAAGTTATGCAATTAGCATTTTGCTTTTAGCAATGGCTTTGTGAGACCATATGGAGGTCAACTCATTGATGTGTGATGAGTATTTAACATTTGTTAGGTTTGTATCGATTTATGTGAGTTTGTTTTAGTTTAGAAAATTAAATTTGCAATCTTGAGTTGCGGTCGGCCTTCCTAGTGAGCTTGAGCGATGTCTTTAATTAGGAATTCATAGGGTGTTAATTATAAATTACATATCTTGTGAACAGTGCTATGCGATGAGTTTCCCTCGTTTATGATGGTTGCAAGACTTGGAGCTAGGTCATGGTGAGGCGGATGAGGTCGAGACTGGCTAAGAGTGCTGAGGTCCAGACGATCAGGCAGCGCTGAAGATGATCGAGGCCAGAAGTTGCTGCGAACCGGGAGAACAAGTGGATGGCTGGGATGCCAACTTGAGCCCTACTCAAGCAAAGGAGAATCGTTGGATCAAGTTTCGCGGATAAAGTAGTGGTCAAGTTAGCATAAATGGATAAAACCCGTTAGGACAAGTGGATGGTTGAGATGCCAACTTCGACCATACTCAAGCGAAGGAGGATCATTGGATCAAGATTCGCGGATGGAGTAGTGGTCAAGTTAGTATGCTTTTAGGCTATAAATAGAGGGTAGAGGAATGCCTCTTTCTAAAGTTCCTAGCAAGGTTTTAGGGTTTCCTTGTGTGCTTATTTATGAGTTTTGCCCACTTAGCAGTGTGGCTTTGTATACCTTTCTATCTATGCAATGTAAATTTAATTTTCTCTACTATTCTGAAATTTACATTCAGCATTTACTTACAGCACTTTAAATTCTTGCAAGTTGGTTTTGCCCCCCCCCCCCCCCTCTTTCTAATTGCTTTGGATTTTTTGCCGAGGATGAACGATTGATGGATCAATCTTTGTTAGATCATATCCTAATTATCTAGGCAAACTTTGCTTCAATCTTTGCAAGAAACCGTTTTTTGTGTTTAAAAAGAAAGATTTAGTAGATCGTATTCTAGACTTGTTTTTCTTTTGTTCGTGCTTACTGTGACTTGTGAGAGGCCATCTAAGATCATCTTGATCATCAAAACCCTACGAGCAAGCATACGATGAAGTTCTTGATTTTTAATTGGCTCTTCTTGCCCAATAGGTGAAAAAAAATTGAGATCACTTGTTGAGAGCGGCGAAGGTGAAGATGGAAGCAACATTTGTTTGAGCAGTGTAATACAAGGTATGGCAAGGGCAGCTTGGCCTCATTGTGGACCGCTTGGCCTGGAACGGACGGTGCACATCGGCTGATCGTTGATCGCGCGATTCAATTTGGAGTTCCAACTCAACGGCATAGCCTCATTGACAGCGACCATAGGATCACGATCAGACACACTACCTACGTCCACTTGATCTACACGTTTAGGCTCCCAGACTCGATCAACCGCCACCTCACCCCCACACCACCCTGCCCTCCACCGCTTCGACGTGAAGAGGACCTTTGTTTCCGTTTCTGCCGCCACTAGTCTCCATTTCTGCCACAAACACCGAAGGCACACACCTCTCACATCACGGTTCGCCAAAGAACAAGTTTAAGACAGAACAAATGATCTTACATCCTTGCATTGCAGCTCGTCCCTAATGCGCTCGAAATTCGACAGATGCGCCTCCATTTTGACAACAATCCATTTCATGCTCAAACCGCAGTCGCTCGCTGCTAACTTGGATATGTAGTCCCCACGACATCTTGCAAACACCAGGCTTTCACCACCATGCAACTGAAGTTCTTTCTGTTCCAAAATAATATAGCAATGTCTGAAGGAGGAGCATATCATATGATTAATATTTGTGCAACTTTTAAAAAGTAAAACATGGAAGCACCTCTCTTATGGCAGTCGCTCTCCGGCAGTCAGTTTTCTGTATACCGAAGAAGAGTTTTGTTCCTTTTTTTTCTCAGCATCTCCCTGCAGTATCGAGTTTGTTCTTCAGTAGTAGCCTAAAAAATATGCCATATATGTTTATTCATATAGAGAGTTTCTTCAGTAATGAATATTTTAAGCTAAAATTAACCACCATGCGTGGAAGCTGCTGGTGTCTGCCTTCAAATATACTCCAATGCAACTCGATCTGTCATCTCTAATCTCCAGCATAAGTTCACTTCACACCTTGCCTAATTCCCTTCCAAATTCCAATCCAGTGATCCATCACGATCGATGCCCATCCCCATCCCCATATAATAATCCATAAAGCAAAGCCGGGCCTTCTCTGGCTTCTGCTTGCTTCCACGTCGGTTTGGAGGCGCTATTAGACTGCCATCTGTCAAGCATTACCGCTAAGCGCTCCCATGGAAGCGGTTAATTCGCTGCCCAATCGGCATGATGTGGTGCCACTGCCAATGGATGTCCATGCGCGTGCCTGCCTAGTGGGCTGATTCAGGTGGCCCATTAGTTTGGCCCATTTTTCTTGCCTGGTTAGTACGCCCTTAATCGACTGGTGGGGGCGTTGTCAGGGCTGGGCCGCTGGGTGGTGCTTGCCGCTGGCGACGACGTGCCTTGCTAATTGCTATGGTACGGCGCCCCTCCACTGGTGGGTTTTTGCACCGTCTTGTGCTGCGATTCGTCGGTAGGAGCGGAGGTCGCGAGGAGCAGGGTTCATAATATTGAACCTTCGAAAATTGAAACTCAAAAATTAAAAATCGGCAAAAATCGAAGGTTAAGAAATCAAAAAATTCACCGGTGCGCGGGTTTTACGGGCTAGGAGCTAAATTTTAAAAAAAAAACGCACTAAGGTTAATTCTAAAAAAAATAATTTTTTAGATCTACGACAGTGAAAAGTTCCACATCATGTACAGTTGGGAATATTAGCCACCCATGGTGGGATCAATAGTGGAGATAGAAAATTCCATAAGTCTATCCGAAAAGACAGACGTGGTGTTTGACTGTGGCTGAACTTACGCTAAAGTTCTACTTATCGTTGTTAATAAGCTCGATAGTTACCCAAGAAATTTTTTTATTTAATATTTATTTTTAATCTTTTTTTCAAAACTAGGTTTTAGGGTTCAAAATTTACAAAAATAGGTGTCGATCGCCTGTAGCCTCATATATGGGCGATATGTCCCTCTGTTAACGGCCCAGTTAACCGAAGTAACGGCAGGGCAAAAATCGTCTAATACAGGGGCGATAGCAAAAAAAAATTGTAATGTTAATTTTAATTTTTTTCCCCAAGAATAACCCATAGGAAAAAAATAAAGAAAATATTCATAGAGCACTAATCTTTAAATACTTCATACTGTTAGACTCAACTCTTGTAATATTTTATATGTAAGTGACTCCAAGAAAAGTCGTAGTTTTCTCAGGAAGTCAAAAGCGAGCTTTATCTCATCAGTCACACACACGCTACCGTCGCGCCCGACTACATCCGATGTGCGCCGTGCACTGATCCCACGCGCATGGTATATTAGTGTTATTAAAATATCGGGAACTACCGTTAAATGTCGTCGATACCGACCAACAGGCGATCAGGGGCAGCTGCATTACTAGGAAGATCCTATTAGAACAAGATAAAATTTAAAATTTTGTATTAATATATAAGGATTTAGATTATGTTACGAAAAGTACTGTGTTCCATGCAAATTTAAATTGTATAAATCAATTTACATACCATTTAGTGTATTATGAAGAAAGTATACAAACCATGATCCAAAAAATCCCGAAATAAATATCACTTGTTCATAGGTTGTTAGGTGTCCCATTTTTTCAAAAATATTTAGAAATAAACTCAGTTGAATAAACCAAATGACTATAAGTAGCCTCGCTTGCATGAAACGCTTAAACTTTTTCGGCGGACCGTGAAATATCATGTTTAAATATAATTTTTAGGGAGAACGGGTCAGATTTGTTCTTTGGTATAGGCACTACCATATGGTGGGAAAATATTTTATTTGCACTCCAACAAACCCCTATATGTCCTATCGCTCGGTCTGGATATACCCCGTACGACTCTTGAAAATGATGACAAATCCACCCCATCCGCCCCTCGTGCTATCTCTCCATCTCCATAAAAAAATTTGAAAATACAATTTCTCCGACATGCTACAACGTCGGACGAAAATATATTACTCTAAAATTCAATAGACAAAACGTATATTGATCATACTAGAAAATTCGACTACAATAAGTCATTCGACTAGCCTACCATACGGTCTAATATTAAATTTCTACTACATTACATTTGTATATATTGCCTAATACATTATTTACATAATAAAATTACTAATACACAACCCTACTAAATTAAATTAAATTTCTAAATACTGCCTACTAAATTAAATTTCTAAATACTGCCTAATATTTCTACTGTATTAAATTTCTAGATACTAAATACTACATTAAATTTGCATATACTGAAATACTACATTAAGTTTTTAAATACTACATACTACATTAAATTTCTGAATATTAACTGCTACATTAAATTTCTAAACACTATACAATCCTAAAATTTCTAAACACTACACAATCCTAAAATTTCTAAATAGTACAACAAATTTCTAAATATTAAATGCTACATTAAATTTCTAAATACTACACAACCTATTAAAAAATTCATACAATTATCTCTACAAAAAATTCTTAAAGCTAACTCTACAAAAAAAAATCCGACATTTACCTAGATTTTTCGGCTTCCCCTTCTCTTCTTCTCCTTTTCTCTTCTTTTCTTCTCTTCTCCCTTTCTTCCTTTCTTCTCTTCTCTTCTCTTCTTCTCCCCCTCTCTTTCTCTGCGCTCGGCTCGCCCGAATAAGGCTCTGGCTGCGCTTAAAAAGCCACTCGTCGCCCCTACATGGGGCGATCGCTCGTGTAGGGGACGATTGGTGGTTTTGCCCATTACTCTAGTTAATTGGGCCGTTAGCCGAGGGACATATCGCTCGTATATGAGGCGATCGCCCCATATATGGGCAACCGGCGCCTTTTTTTTACAAATTCTAAACCCTAACGACTAGTTTTGAAAAAAAAAATTAAAAAAAATAAAGAAAAAAATCAGTTACCCAACTTGTCTAGGAGGTGGCTCTTTCACTAGGTGGGACCCGGCCCATGGCTGGATGGAAAAGAGGTGCCCTTATCCCCCACGGATTAATCATAGGACTGCCTCGATTGCCATTACCTTCTCTAGTACTCCCTCCGTTGGTAAATATAAGGCGTATTTTAACTTAGCATAAGAATTAAAGTTGTGGTGAAATTGAAGAAAACATGAGAGGAAATGACTTACATATCCCTCTTAATTGTCTTAGAAGATGAGAGATAATACTTTATGTAGGTGGTAATGAATAAATGCATGTGGTTGAGAGAGAATAAATAAGGGTATATGCGGAAAGACTCATTAAATCTATATGCACGTCTTATATTTTTTAATAAGATCATTCAAACTATAGGCCTTATATTTATCGACGGAGGGAGTAGATACCAAAAACTTGTGGCCAATTAATTTCCAAACAAAAAAAACTAACTACACGGTACTACAATCGATACGTATACATGTATATGCGTTGAAACTGAACAAATCAATGGCGTGCTAGAAAGAAAGTAGGAAATCCATGCACAGGAATGTCTCAAGCTGTGGGAATCGTTTGAGAACTTTGAACAGGATGAGGCACAGGAATGTCTCAAGCTGTGGGAATCGTTTGAAAACTTTGAACAGGATGAGGAAAGTGGAAACTAATTGAAGAGCTCGACTGTATGCTAGTCAGTGTGAATATGTAACTGGTCGTCCTTTCCTTGCAACTGATGTCTATCTTCCTAGCTTTTGAAGAGAACCTGATTTTTAATGATCTCACACATGTCGAACTTTGGGGAAAGGTCCAGAAAAAGGAAGCTACGACGTGTCATGTGAGGTTTGCGTCTTATGATCCTATCTGAAGCTTTGCATTCCTTCCTTCGGCCGCCGACCGCGCAACCAAAACCACCAACTCATGGTAAAGGTTAAACTTTTCACCGCGTGTCTGTGTCTATCTGTTCAACCACCTCGGTGATCAATTCGAAGACAATTTCGTTTTGTCAAGAACTGGTTGTTTACTAGCAAAACTGTACAACAAAGTCCAAACAGGAATCAGCGAGTTGTCAGTCTCTGACTGTGTGTTAGAAAAGGTGATAGCAACTTTTTGCCTATTCACTTCCCTGTGTTGAAGGTTAGTTATAAGGCTTATCTGCAAGAAACCTAAGCTTACAAGGAAGGTATTATAAGTATTGCATTATTGCAGGGCAGGCTTGTAGCTGGCCTATATATATCGGGTATTGGCGTGTCCAGATATCCCAACCAAGACAACTACCCATCAGTTGAATCCACCGCTCGATACATCATTCTCCACACCAAGTTGGCACGTACGCATACATGATGGAGAACAGCACGAACAACCAGCCGCCTCCACCTCCAGGTCTTAGTTTCTCCACGTTTGTGTCCAACACAAACGCTTAATTTGTTGGGTTCAGTTAGCTCTGTCTTCAGCTAGATTCATACCCAAAATTCATGTTTGCTCTGATCATACGTGTATAGGCTACCCGGCTGCGGGTGGAGAGCAGGGCGGGAAGAAGTCGCGCCGGGGAAGCACAACCTCAAGGGGAGAGAAAGGCTTCATTGAAGGATGGTACGTGCGTTCCTCGTTATATTCTGACATCTATATGTAACATAATAATTCCTTGTACCTTGGTAGATCGTTATTAATTTCCTCAAATCGTGATTTGATCTTACCATCTCGATGTGTTTCAGTATCGCTGCACTCTGCTGCTGCTGGATCTGTGAGATGTGCTGCTGACTAGCCAGCTTCTTAGCTGCGCTGGCCACAGATGCGCATACTACTAACACGCACATCTGCTTCCGGATGCATGGGACGTTGTGCTACATACATCGTATACAGACAGTCGTTGTTTAAAGTGTTGTCTTAGTCCAGGGACTTTCGCGTATAATGACCGAAATCACCGCGACCTGCGCCGTGTGATATTCATGTACCTTCTGGGTTGTGTTGTGTGTGTGCCTGTTGGTATGTACTTCATGTGGTGTACGTATTGAAGGTGGCATGAGTACACGCGCGATTCTCGTTTGCATTTTACCAGCAGTTGAACTCCCATTGGCAAACGCCGTTGTAAGTTGTAATCCGCGCTGGTAGACGGTCTGGTGGTCTGTGGGCCGTTTGTTCCCTCGGCCTGCTGCAGTGGGAGATAGCACGGCACATACCGCGGGCATTTCGCGTACGCGGCCACAATTCCCCTCCCCGCACTTCCGCGTGTGGGCGGCTCAGCGCATGCGTACGTGGGTGAAGTAGGCCGCAAGCCGGAGCACGGCCCAACAGTTTGATGCGCCGTACGATGTGATTCAAACCAATTTGACGTCCCAGTTGAGCCCTTAAAAACAGCGCTACTTTTAAGGATCGGCCAGATTGCGACGTGCACGTCCCCGTCCCCGTCCCCGCTAAAGCAAAGGTAGAAATGTATGAATATTTCAAGGATAATCTTTAACAAATTTAAAGACATCTTTTTATAATATCACGCGTCGTCTTCCCTCTTCACCTTTTTTTTCTTTTATTTACCCACTTCTTTCACCTCTTCTTCCCACTTAACATAATTTTTTTAAATTAGAATATTTAAACTTCGAAAATTTTGAATAAGAAAGTTTCAACTTAAAATTTAAAACTGAAAAATTAAATAAAAAAACTTCGCATCAGAATGCTTCAGCTTGAAAAGTTTTCTTCAACATGGAAAATTTTAAATCAAAAAATTTTAAATTAGAAAGTTTCAAAACAAAAAGTTTCAACTTATAAAACTTTTAATTTAAAAGCTTTCTATGAGAAAAAATTCGATTTAAAATTCAACTCAAAAAAATTCAACTCGGAAAGTTTAAACTCGAAAAAAAATAAATTAGGAAGTTTCAACTTGAAAAAAAAATTGAAAAGTTTTAATTTAGAAAATATTCAAATAAAAACTTTCAGATCGAAAAGTTTTGAAAAGTTCATTTAAAAAACTTTTGAAAATGGTTAAAAAGTACTTGTTTTCGAAAACTCTAGAGGAAAATTTGAAATACACAAACTATTTGTAGTTTAAGGGGAAGGAAATGGAGGATAAAAGAAGGATGAAGCAGGTAATACCATTTGTCACAAAGAGATAATCTTTAAAAGAGAAGGAAAGTGAGAAAGAAATAAGGTGATGACACTTGTCATAAGAGAGAGTCTTTATGGAAAAAGTGCTGCTACTTGTTATAAAGAAAATATGATCGTAAGGAATATTTAGTAAGAATCTATACCCCTTTATAATGCACCTAAGTATTCTTTTCTACGTCCACACCAAATAATGCACCTCACTAGAGATGGCTCAACCTTCATGCACCCAGCGAAACGTCTCCAGAAACTTGCCTTCATCAAAATTAACCTCCCAGATCTTTCCTCAGCTTTACTCACCCACATCCAATGGCCATTGTTTAATGTGTCTAACTCATCCCTGTGGCCTACAACAGATCTCCCACCACCTTCAGCATCATCTCAAGGAAAAGGAAACAAATATCCTGGAATTAAGGAAAAGGAAACAATCGGTCTAGAAAAGAAAAATACCATATATTACGTGCTGGGAAAAGGAAATCGAAATACAGGGCACTATACTATGACCTTAAATAAGCAATTTTGAACCTCAAAGCAGAGCATCTGCTTTATCGCCTTGGATGCATGCAGAGTAGACGGGTACTTCTCCAGCTCTCCTTCGTCACATGCCATTGGAATTTTTATTAAAATAATATATATTTTTAATAATTTTATAAAAATAATATGTCAAAAAAGAAATTACAAAAATATAGGCGGCAGAGCTTCCGTGTTGAAATGGCCTCAGAACTCCATTTTGTCGTGGATTGAATTGTTTGTCATTGATTGAATTGGACGATGAATTATTTTATCGTGGATTCATTTAATTGATAATGCTGAGGTTTATATTTTTTAAAAAAAATGTATATTATTTTGTAAAATTATTTTAAAAAATATTACTTTTTAACAAAAATTCCATGCCATTGAGCCATTCTTTTTCTTAAAGAATGGGTCAAAACTAATAAACGCGTCTGACGTGCCAAGGAAAACGAAAGAAACTTTGCTCCCAGCCTCCCACCCATTGCCAAATCCGTAGTTTAGGGTGTGTTTGGTTACTTGTACGAAGTGATATACGAATAAGATGATTTAAAAAAAAATTATCTATGTATTTAGTTGCTTCAATGGAATCATCATGTCCTACATGGTGGGATACAAATTTAAGGAATATTTCTTATAGATGCTGAACCATTCCATTCATTCAAAACAATAGAACCAAATGATACAGAACTATTCCATCCCATTCAACCGCATCCCAACAACCAAACACACCCTAAAGTAACGGCAGCAACGTCACATATACCAATGCAATGTGCACACTTTTACTTCACCCGCTAACTTAAGAGATGCTCCCTCGGCTCAAGGAAATATCAATTTGGATACTAATAGTTAAACATTTTGAAATTTATCTGTCAATAATATTATTTCAAAGTACGTTAAAATTTCTAAAATTTATTTTTTAAAAATATTAAAATTGAACTTGTGAAAATGATATAAATATAAATATATATATTTGCCTCGAAAAGAAATTTAATAAAAGTATAATTCTTTTAAATTTTATAAATTTATTATGATCAAAATTAATAAATAAAAATTCAAATATTTGTCAAAATAGTCTATTCTTGCTAAGTTAAAGAAATGCCCCCTGACTCTTGAACAGCTCTCACTAAGGTTTTGAAATCTCGTTTTTGTTTGAAATCTCAGAGTTGCGTTTAAAATCTCAGAGTTGGCTGGAGAAAAAATTTCGGTGAGATCTCAAAATTTTAGACAAATTCCGGATGAAACACAACAACGTAATTTCAAATCTGGTTTGATTTTCAACCGATAAAACCGAGATTTCGGCCGGTTTTGCCGAGATCTTAGTCAAATTGGACAAAACGAAATCTGGTCGAAATGAAGTCAAAAAAATTAAAAACAAATTTTGGAAGTTCCTGACACACTAATGATGTTGCCATAAAAATATCAGATAATTATGAAGCCTGTGTAATTTTTAAAAATTCAAATATTGCTACTGTACTGATAAAACACTGATCAGCAATTTTGAACCAAATGAAAAATAGGACAAACCACTTTAGAAATTTTTGAATTTTTTTGAAATTGGTTCTGACATATCACTAATCTTTACATAAAATTTTCAGGTGATGGTGAAGCTCAAGGGATTTATAAAATTTTGGACAATGGTGATGTCGAATGAAAAATGCTTGAAAGTATGTTAGAAAATTTTGAAATTTTGATTGAATGGTCGTGATGCATCATTAATCTTGGCATAAAAATTTTAGATGATTATAAATTGGTTAATTTAGAAATTTTAACAGTATTTTGACTGAAATTCAGATTTTAAAAGTCACAATTGGAAACAATCAATATATATTTGCATGACAATCAATAAGCATGAAATAAAATTGATACATATGATAATTTATCATATATTTGCATCATGTACCTACGAGTAGTACGTCTGTGGTGCAAACTCCACCTCCTCGTTATCGATAATAACCTCGTGATACATCCTCTCGTGCAGTTGCTTATTTCTTCCCAAGCCATGTCCTGCGGTTGATAGGTAGACTTCCAATGTTTGTAATGAGCCATCCAGCCGCTATAATTCTCTGACTGGTAAAGATACCTGGTAGATGTGTATCGTGCGTACGGATCAGCGTATAGATCAATGTAGTCAAACGGCAAAGAGATGCTCAATCCGCATAACTCTGTCTATAATCGTACCCACCCTGATCCCATCCATAGGGTATCGAACCGTACCCACTATGCTCAGTTGGGAAGCCCAAATGACTAGAAAACTGGCTGCTACACCATGAGCCTGCGTCATCCCGTGGCTGTGTTGCCTGGAGGCATGGCTTTTTCTATGTTGATTTGGATCTCCCGAACATTTTGCTGAGAGTGGATTGCACCGAGGGTCTCGCTGCACCACTCCCAGACCCCGAACCTGGAGTGAAACCTTGGCTCCTGAGATAGGCCTCTTCTCTAGAGGCCCTTATGGCCATCTTGAGTTGCCCCTGCTCGGTACGGTACTCTGTGGCCATGGTTACCGAGTCATCGCATGCCTCCTCCTTCCGGAGCCGCACCGCCTCCTTCTCCTTCTTCTTCTCCTGACCTCCACGGAGGTCCGCGAGTATGGCTTGTCTAACCACTTTTAGGCACGTCTGGACAACCCTTCACATCGTCGCCACAGCCAGCAAGATGTTCCTTCAGACGTGTCACCCCTCCACCCTTCATAACATGCTTCAAGTAGTTGCACTTCGACCCAGAAGGGCCGATGCGCTTTCCGTGCTCCCATATGATACCCATACGATCTGCCATCGTGAGAACCTGCAACGGAACAAAAAAGATACAGTACTACATGAAGTGGTAATGCACTAGTTTACTTGGTTCAATCAAGACTCAAAACCAACTACTGGTTTAAGTGGTAGTCCGGCCGAAATCTCGCCAAAAATGATCGACATCTCGGTAGTGACGGCCGAGATTTGATGTTTTATGGCCGGAGAAGGCCAAAAATTAGCCGGAGAACGCCAGCGACGGTGAGGGCGTTGTGTTGGCCTCTCGGGTGGAGCTGGTTGAGTGAGTGAGAGTAAAATGAGTGAGGGAGTGAACGATTGAGTATGTATTAAAGGCAGTGTGAATGATTCATATAAATGGATTAAATCCTCAGTGTTGTTATGCAACAGTAGCTCTAGCTAGTGTTGAGGTCAAAATCATTCAATCAGGAGGTCTTAGGTTCAAGTCACAAGTTTGGCACTTTTTTGCAAGTTTTTCTTCATAGTTCTGAGCATGTAAAAATTATAATTTTCTTTGATAGTCGTGAAGCATCCGTAGTATTCCCATAAAAATTTTAGATCATGATCAAACCTAATGAATTCCCAAAAAATGTGATAGTGGCACTTCACAGTTTTTAGACTTTCAGAGCGCGTGCTTGTACCATTTACAATTTTTAAATGAGCAATAAAAATAGGTTTAAATTTTTTTAAACTTTTACACAAGGGTTATGAGGAAATTATTAAGCTATCATAAAAATTTTAGATCATTATAAAACTTGACAAAAATTATAAAATTCTGACACGGTTAATACCTCATTTATACTCATTCTGTTTTTTATTTTTTAAATATAACAGATAAAGTTAAAATATTTTAAAAAAATTCTATGTGATCCTAGGCTTCTTAAGATGGTACCATAATTTTTCATATAATGAAAAATCTTCTACAATTTTATAAAAAACCGACAGTGTTTCTGTCAAAATTTTAAAATATCTCAAAAAATAGGTTTTCAACAAAATATCATGGAAGATCATTTTTTTCAAGGTTATTGACCTAAATCTGGGCATCACACTTGAATTTCCGTGTCAACAAGTCGAGATACCGGGCGAAAATAGCGAGATTCCCCCGAGAAACGAGATTACTGTAGTAATTCAATTTTTTTTTAATTTTCCATTTTATCCAGCATTCCTACGAACCGCCCAGGTTTGGAAAGCGAGATCTCGGCAAGATATCACAAAATTCCACCGAGATTTCTATCCTTGCTCTCACTTGCTTTGGCCGAAACAAGGGTATTTCGGGCGTGTTTGGTACGGCTCCAGCTCCACCAGATTCATGAATCTGGTGGAGCTGGGTATTTGTAGTTCCATAGATCCGCGAAGCTAGATCTGTTGGTATATTAAGAGTGTTTAGGTAAGTCATTTTATTTAATTTTAGACTAAAAATATAAACTTAGTTCTATTTATTTTAGCCTACAAGATTCAGATCTGAGGTGAAGCCAGAATCTGGAGCTCTACCAAATAGGGCCTTCATCAACACAAATCCAATCTGATTCATATAAGTCCACTTCAACACAGAAAGGATATAGGATTGGGACCGGTCTTATCAAAATAGAGCCCTTCCCTCGATGAAAAGAAATATGCTCTCACCCGATAGTTCTTCTTGCTTTAGCTGGACACTTAACACTTGTCCCCTGTCACGCTCGAAGAGCATGGAAGATATCCGAGGCCACAGCACCACGGGAGAGCGCGACAGTAGTGCTTCTTCTACGCTACCCGAGCGCGAGAGAGCTCCTTCCATAATTGTTGGCGTTTCGAGCACCGGCAAGTAAATTTGTAAGTCAAAGGGGCCACGCGTTCCCTGTCCCTGAATGGTTAGACTCGAGAGCCCAAGGTGTATACTGGTTCGGGCCGAATGTCCCTACTCCAGTTCGTTCGGTGGTGTTGTATTGCCTTAGGTGCGAGATGGTGCACAACGTTTACAAATGAGAGCGAGAGGTTTGAGCACAAGAGTGTTCGCAAAGACCTAGCGAAAAGGGGAGACTCTACTTTACTCGCCTCTTCTTGCTCTCTCTTTTCTCTTCCTCCCTTTATACAGCCGGAGGGGGCAGGTTACATGGGAAGTTGGGAGAGGGAAATTGCTTTGGTGATGGGTCGTCGCCCGGTTTGCCCACTTGGGTCAGTAGTCTGGTGGGTAGGGCGGTTAGGTTCTCACGTCGGAAATGGTCAGTAACACCTAATTTTTGCTCTAATTTAAAATTTGAAGTATTTTTATTTTGAGAAATTTTGGAAATTATTGAAATTTATTTGGAATTATTCAAATATAGCCTTTCTTGAAAACAAATTAAATAAAGGAAATTTTTTGCAAAGTTTTATTGAAAATATTTTAATGGAGTTCCAAACATCTCAAAGTATTTTCCGAATTTTTCCGAATTTTTCGATATTTTACTACTTTCTTTGGCCAAAACTAATTTCCGAATTTTTTTATTCGAAAAGGATTTAAAATCCTGCATCGTTGTTCAGGCGAAATCGTTGGCGGCCCGATCGTGCTCGCCCACTCGTGACTCGGCCCACGTAGCCCGCCTCAAAAACCCTAGCGCCGCTTAGCCCAAGCCGTCCGTCTGGATCGCGCGCTGTGTGTGCCACGTCGCCCGTGAGCATGAGCCTTCGGATCATCGCCGCCGCGAACGCACGAGATCGCGCCACGTCGCCGTCCCGCGAGATCATCGGAGAGCGTGGCGTTGATGGCCGTGACTTCCGCCGCCGCTTTCGCGCGCCGAGGCGCCCTTAAGTCCCCGTTGAAGGCGTCGTGCAGAGGCCTTCGCTCGCATCTTTGACTCCTCGCACGCACGCCGAGACTCCTCTAGCGCCCGTGAGAGCTCGCCGTGGTTGCCTTCGCCGCCACCGTTGTTTTGCTTCCTCCCATCGTCGTCCGAGCCGCTCCGCCGTGCTCGACCCTTCCCGAGTTCACCGGCCACCGCATCGAGTGGACCACTTCATCACGCCGAGAAGCCCGCAGTGCCGTGTTGCACGTCGTCTTCATCCTCTCCGGCAAGATCTGCGCCACCGTGACATCGTCGCCACCGAAGCCGTCCACCGTCCGATCGCCGTCGAACGCATCAGATTCATCCACGTCGCCAATCAACGGTAATCCTCATCTTCACCCTCGGCCGTTTGATCTAATCAGCGGTCTAGATTGCCGATTAGTTTCACGATTAGTTTATTTGGTAGTTAGATCTAGATCGTAGGGTTTATTTTTTTACCACGTCGCGTAAAGGTCACGGCCGTCGGATCGCGCGCGGGCCGCCTTGGATTGTGCCGCGTGTCGCGCCGCGATGAGGCTAGAGCCGATAGCCTTGGCTCATCGCGGCCGTCCGTTTGAATCGGCGGATGAGATCGCACGTGCATCGGGCGATCTGTGTTGACGCGTGACGCGCGAAACCAAGAAGTCGGCCGCCGCCGTTTACGTCGGCGTCACCCGAGTAATCGTGACCGTTCGATCTGGATCCAAGGGTCACGGTGAAGCCACGTGTTGGCTCGCGGTAGAGGTGAGGCGAAAATCGCATGAATCTCGGCCGTTCATTTTAAATCGAAGGGCGAGATTGAATCGAGTTTGGCGATTAGTTTAGCGCCGCGTGTCGCGTTGGGATTGGTCGCGAGCCGTCACGCGCCACGGCTTGCGTCACCGGTGCACGAGCACGCGTCGCCCGGTCCACGGTGGACGGGGCCAACCCGTGGACCCGCCCATAGACAGAGCGATGTGGCGACCTCGGGCGTGCCACGTGTCGAGATGACGTCAGCGATGACGTCATATATATATATTTTTTATATATAAAAATATTTCAACCGAATTTCTTTTCTATGCTGACGTCATCATGACGCGGTGCTGACGTCACAAATGCGAATTTCGGTGTAAAAATATTTCGGAAAAATCGGATTTTCTTAATTTCGTATTTTGATTTTATTCAAACTTCAAATGACTATAACTTTTGCATTTTAACTCGGATTTGGATGATTCAAATTTCTAAAAATTCATAAAATTATGAGCTATTTAATGGTGAATTTTATTTGAATTTTGAGGTCGTTTAGTCTTCTATATTAGTTATTTATTGCATATTTTGTTTGTATGCAGAGACGCAAATTTGCTTGAAAGTTTCGAGGAAGATTTCGTCGCTCAAGACCAAGCTTGAACAAGACCAGCAACTCTTTGAAGGCAAGTGATGCTTTGATCATTTTGATCCCAGATTTTAAAATGTAATTTATGCTTTGAAACTATGCATGCTAATTATTTAAAATGAAATTAAATTGATTTGGGATAATGTAGATAATCAACCCATTTTGTTATGCCACCTTGAATTATTAATTGTATGCCTAAACCATTGTCACCCTAAGTTTGATTATATTAGTTGGATGCTAATATTGTGCCAACACGGAGGCTAGGCCGTGAGTAGATGCTTAGCCTTGCAACGAATCATGGGTGATCTTTCGGAAAAATGCTACAATCTCGACTAAAGACATATTGAATGTATTTTGAAAAGTGGTGTGATGATGCCATATGATGAGATTGAGGTACATGACTGTGTGGTTCCGCATCGATGTGGAGTTATTCTTGGCATGTGTTGCACAATAATCAACCGGGTGGGAAAAGATTTAGGCTGGGGCAAGTGGCAAGAGGTGTGCACAGTGGGCTGTGTGGCATTGGGTTGATGAGTGATGTGAGTCTGTGTGCCACATTGGGCTGTGTGCCACTGTTGAGTGTTGGAAGTCTTGCCTTGGTCAGTTAAGGACTTCACCTTGCAAGCCTTTGATCTGAGTCACCCGTACAACCACATGTCTGATATGGGACAGACCTAGTTGACTAGGGTTCGATATCTTTCCTCCGATACCTCGGGGTGACAAGTACACAGGGGTGTATCTGTATGGGGGAGCGTACCTGTGCTACGGCTTGGTGCCCATCCAACGGTGATTGGCCGGTCCTATACTTGGCTCTGTGTGAGGAAGTGATAGTGAAGGCAATCTGGGAGAGGTTCTCTGGTTAAGGTAGAAGTTCCTAAAAGCTTTGTTGCGGACAATCACATGTGTGGTGGCGGTATCTTGTGGGTAAAGTGTACAACCTCTGCAGAGTGTCGAACTATTCGAATAGCCGTGCTCACGGTATTGAGCATTGCTCGGGGATTACAGTCAAGGGGTAGATTTTCATAAACAAAATGTGGGAAGGGTGGTTGTGTGCCAGTGTTGGAAATGAACTGTTAAGGCTGCGTGCCGAGAATCTTCAATGAAAAACCATTTGAGTTTAGTATTATTTATATCTGTGCCACTGCTTTAATCTAAACAAGATACTAGTTCAAAAATGATGCTTGATGCAAAAGAACCATTTAAGCCAATCCATTGGAATAAGTTTTGCATATAGTAATAGCGCTGCATTTTGTGCATTACTTGTTGAGTGCCTTGTGTACTCACCCCACCTTGCTTATCAAACCCAACATCGGTGGAGGAGTCTACACCATGGGAGGAAGAGTACATCGAGGATGCGAGCAACTAGGGGCAAGCCAGTCGGTTGCTGTGGCAAGATGAAGGCTTCCACGACCCTTTTATTTATGTTCCTCTGCTATTTCTTTACTTTGAATAATGTAAGCCCTGTGTGGCTGACTTATCTGTAAGGAGACCATAAGGTCGTACAACTCGATTTATATACATGTTTGCACTATTTATTCTTATATCTTTGTGAATGTCTGTAATATGCAACCTCAGATGATGTGTGTGTGCTAAGCGTGATCTGGATCGCACAGAATACACAGAGGGTCGGATTTGCGGTTCGGGTCCCGACAGAGGTGGTATCGAGCGGTGGATGTAGGACTTGACCCTAGTTTGGTTGTGCCTAGGAGGGTAAAACTATTTTCTAAAAGACCTAATCAACTTGAGCAAGAATATCAAAGAAATCTCGACTTATCTCTTCTCCCTTATTCATACCTATCTTTGAATTTTTATTATTCTCTGCTTAATTTAAACAAGGTTTTTTTGGCGATGAGGATGATCCATACCTATGGAGAGCGCCGGAGGATACGCCATGGAGTTATGGCGTATGATGATGCGATTGCTCGGAGGTTTTGATGACCATCATGTCGAGGACTTGGTGGTGCAGGCGGGACTTGGCGTCGCTGGGATGTCAAGATCACGATGTATGCTCGGGAGAGGACGAGGCGAGCCGTCCTATCTACATCACGGTCGAGAGGTCTTCTTTTGAGGCCGGAATCCAGAGAGCGGCACGACAGCGATGCGGCGATTGCCGCGCTTACTCCGCAGAGTTGGAGGACACCGTCTTTCGTCACCATCCGCGTCGAGACAATCGTTTGGAGAGGATGGAGCTTGTAGAGGAGGACGCCACTATCACCCACTGGCGAGGTACGTCATCGCCAGGAGGATGCCTTGGATGAGACGGTCGGGAGTTGCAGAGGACCCGCCGAGGTCATAGGCGAGGATCCACCATGGGAGGGCTTAGCTCATTCCATGCGAAAGATCCAGAGTTGGAGATGGCTTTGTTCGGACCCGAGCCCGAGCCGATCCACGAGTTACGATCCAAATCCGGAGGAGCAGAGCAGAGGCACCAGTCGCGGGAGCGAGTAGCCGGGACCAGTAGTCGATGAAGTCTTTGCACCACCGCAGAGGTCACGAGACCGGTTGCCCGATGCGAGCACCCACGGTGTATGCTCCGGGGGAGTCGCAGCCGGGTTGGCTCGATGAGTGATCGAGTCTAGTAGAGTATAGTGTCGAGACTCGAAGGTTGAGTCGCGTCTTTTTCTTCAGAGTCACCATTAGGTGTGAATCGTCATGGGTTCCTATGTTTGCTTACTTGTTCTGGTTGTGAGTGTCTCGTATGCGTTGCATTGCCCTTAGGCACTTGTGAGCAACCATCTTGCTTTATATTATATCAATAAAGTGGCTAAATAATTTAAGTTACACTGTTTCCCCATAAATTCTTCTACTTGTCTATGCTTTCTTCTTTTCTTAACCTTGGAAGCTTGCAACAGATGGTGAGGACACGTGGAAATGTTGGAGCCAGCGGAAGTGGAGCTAACCAGGCGGATAACCAGAATGAAGAGCCGATTCCTCAACCGCCGCAGGTCGATATGCAAAACCTGGGAGCCTTCTTGACTGCCCAGACTCAACTTATGAACACGATGGTTCAAACCATGCAGTAGATATCCAACCAAGCTGCTGTCTTGGGAAAGAGCCACCTGCTCCCGTACAATCACTTCGATTGTCCCCGTTCGCAGGGCACGTGGCCGTAGACTGGCGGAGGCTTTTGATACGTGGCCCTTGGCGGAGGTTGCCTTAATTTGGTCGGAGTCGGAGGATCCCGACCCGCCGCGGGGGTCGGGAGCCTTATTTGGTCGGAGACGCTAGTCCTGATCGGTCGGGGAGGGGCGTCCTTTGTGGTCCCACGGGTCCTTTGGTCGGTAATGGGCTTGAGGTAGCCTGCTTGTTATCCTGGGCTGTTGGGGTACCCCTGGTATGAGTATTCGTCAATAATACTTGGGTGCGACAGGAGGTGCCTCGCTCACGCGCACGTGACCCACGCAGCCTCTCTCCTTGTGCGCGCTTGCGCAACTCCTGCTCAGTTTTGTGCTCATTGGGCGCGACAGGGGATACGTGTTCTCTACGCGTCTTCTGTGATGAGGGATGGGCCATTTTTTTCTTTTAAAAAATTGTATTGAGAAGCTAAATTTGTACAGTCGCTGCCTGGCCTGTCGCGAAAATCGAAAGTTGAAACAACGACCCCTGTGCTCAACGACCTCTTTGTTGGAATTAATCTTAGGCTAACCAACCAGCTAACGGATTCCGATTTTTAGGGGATGAGATCCCAAACAGATCCGAAATTTAGGGGATGAGATCCCAAATAGATCCGAAATTAAGGGGATGAGATCCCACCTTATGCGCCATGATCAGAGGCCCTTTCCACTAGATTGGTTTTGGTCCCGAGTCAAATGCACGCTATATAAGAGGTTTTGCCAGCTTCTCATGATCCATCCCATGATCACAGAGAAAGCAAAAGAAAAACCTAAGATTTAGACTAATTGCCGATCCTTAGTCGTGCCCTTTGACCCGAAGGCCATCACCGCTGTCATCCCTCCTGCAGACTCATCTCTACGGTGCTGACCGACTGCATCTACCGCCGGCTTCTTCCTTCTTTGTTGTCGTTGGTGACCACTGCTTCAACCTCGTCATCGAGCCTTCGGTCACCTCTACCGATTCACCATTGATGGCTTCACCGAACGGTATATTTCTTCCGCCTCTTGGTGTTCTTGTTTTGGCTATCGGATTAATGTTGTTTAATGGCTTAAGAACCCTAATTTTAATGCTAACAATTGGTATCAGAGCCACCGATAGCCTTTCTTGAACCAATTAGTTTAAGTCTCATGTGACCTTGATTCGGTTAGGTGGTGATTAACCCCAGATTTACATGTTTGTGGCTTCGGTTTAAGCATTAAGAAGGAGATGAGCAAATGATATCGGGAAATCTAAGAACTCTAAAGTTTTTTCCCCAATTAGAAACTCAGTTTTTTCCCCAAATCGGGATCATCTTGAACCCGAACCCTAAATCCCCAAATCAAGCAAAACCTAATGTCTTAAAGGGGGGTTTCGGTCTAACCTTTTGGCGCTCTCGCCGGCGCTGCCGCGCTCTTGTCCACGCCGCCTCCACACGCCGTTGGCTGCCTTCAGCTGCGCCGGGTCTTGGCCGCACGTCTTGTGCGTGCGCTGGGGAGCCGCGCGCCTTAGCCCGCCGTTCGCCTCGCCTCCGCTTCGTTGAAGCCTCACGAGGCCTCCGCTCCGCCGCATGCACGCACCATCGCCTCGCCTCCGCTTCACCAGCCTTGCGCGCCGTCGTCTCTCTCGCTCGCTTCGCCCGTGCTGCGCGTTTTTCGGAGAGACGGAGGTGAATGGTTTAGGGTTAGGGTTCCCTCGCCGCGCGCGCTTTAGCTCTGGCTCGAACTCATCTGAGCCGTCCGTTCGCAATCGAGATCAGCACCAGTCGCCTCGCCTCCCGCGCGGGTCGTCGCCTCGCCTCCCGCGCATCGTCGCTGGCGCGGCCGTCGGCCGGTGGGTTGCGGCGTCTGCGTCGCGCTTCTTTGGGCAGCGTCGTCGCTGGGCCGCCGTCCTCGGTGGGCAGCAGCAAGCGTGCGTTCTTTGGGCATGCAGTGCTTTGGGCCGTTATGTTTAAGCTTTTGGGCTTCTTTATTTTACAGCATTTTCTTATGTATTTAAATGATTTTTTTCATTTATGAATTGATGTTTGGGGTATTTTGCCCGAAAATTAGACTTTTATGAGGTTAATTTACAGCATTTCCTCAGAATTTAAATGCTAATTATTCTTTTAATACGATAATTGGACTGTTTTAAGAGTGTAAATTGCTGGATAAAATATTTAATTAAGTTGTCTCTAATTAAGATGGAACCAACGAGAAATCTTGATTAGATATTTAATAATGTTTTGGGATTAATTTTATGATCATGATTATATTCTGACCAAAGTTGATTATATTCATGAGTCATACCCATTTAAGTTAAAAGTTAAGTTCTTTTCATATTCTGCCCAACGGTGATTATGAATTAGAACTGTCGTTAGCATATTATTAACCAGACCAACGTAGGGTTAATTTTGTGCCAGACATTAAATTGCTTACTAATATTTGTATATATTTTATTCAGCTATGACCACTACAAACATTGCCAGTACCTTAAATAGCATGGAACAGCTTTCTGGTAATAACTTCCCCTCCTAGAAGGAAAAACTGCTCATAACTCTTGGAATAATGGATTTGGACCTTGCACTTCGTGAGGCTGCTCCCACTCCTCCTACTGCTGATGATGAAAACTTCTCTGAGTTAAAGAAGTCCTATGAAACTGCAGTAGAGAAATGGGAGCGGTCTAACCGCATGTCCTTGATGATAATGAAGAGCACAATATCAGTAGGAATTAGGGGAGCAATCCCTGACTCTGAAGATGCTAAGATGTATTTGACTTCAGTAGAGGAGCAATTCAAAGGCTCCTCAAAAGTCTATGCCAGTACATTAATCATGAAAATGCTCACTTCCAAGTATGAGGGACAGGGCAGTGTCAGGGAGCATATCATGATGATGACCGATATGGCTTCCAAGCTTAAATGAATGGACATGGCTTTTTCAGAAGGCTTTTTGGTTCATTTCATAATGACTTCTTTACCTTATGAGTTTGGTCCTTTTAAGATCAATTACAATACTCAAAAGGAGAAGTGGACCATGAGCGAATTAATTGCCATGTGCGTTCAGGAGGAGGAAAGACTGAAGGCCGATAAGAAGGACATTGTCCACCTTGTTGGCAATAAGAAGAGAAAATTTCAGGGAGACCATAAGTCCAAGAAGAAACTCAATTTCTCTCCCAAAACTGAGTCAAACAAGGCGGAGCATAAAGGCAAAGCTCCTGCAACACCCTCTTCATCCAATAGTGTTGTATGTCGCTTCTGCAAGAAAGATGGGCATATTCAGAAAAATTGCCTAGGATTTCTGAAGTGGCTCGCGAAGAAGGGTAATGATGAAATCACCTTTATTGAGGAATCTCTTTATGCTGATTTTTCTCCTAATTCTTGGAGGGTTGACTCAGGTGCCTCTATACATGTTGCAAATTCTTTACAGGAATTCCTTTCTGTGAAGACGCTAAGAAAGGGGGAGCGAAGCCTTAGAGTCGCTAATGGGGAGGAGGCTGAAGTTGAAGCCATTGGGACCTTACAATTAGTATTAAAAAATGGCTTTGTACTTCATCTAAATAATGTTCTTTATGTTCCTAGTTTGAAAATGAACCTTATTTCAGTTTCTTTATTAGATGATGAAGGTTTTCTTTGTAAGTTTGGGAACGGCCAATGCATAATAAAGTTTAAATCTAATGATGTTGGTCTTGCTATCAAACGAGACAAGCTTTATGTTCTTTCCCTTAAAGAATCACCTGTGTTAATGAATGTATGTGATGGCACAAATAAGCGTAAAAGAATTGATGATGAGACTTCATCGAAATTGTGGCTCTGTCGGTTAGGCCACATTTGAAGGGAGAATGGAGCGTCTCATTAAGGAAGAGATACTCCACCCGCTTGATTTCTCGGACTCGGACCCTGCATTGATTGCATTAAGGGTAAATCGTAAAACAAATTAAGAAAGGGCTACCCGAAGCACACGGATATTAGAATTAATCCACACTGATATTTGTGGACCTTTTCCTGTGACATTAGTGGATGGTTTTGATTCTTTCATTACATTCACTGATGATTATTCCCGTTATGGTTATATTTTCCCCATTCGTGATCGATGCAATCGCTCGATAAATTTAAAATATTTAAAATGAAATAGAAAACCAAACAATCTAAAGATTAAAGTGGTGCGATCGGATCGAGGAAGAGAATATTATGGTAGACATGCTCCTTATGGACAAATTCCTGGTCCCTTTGCTAAATATCTTCAAGAAAATAGCATAGTAGCTCAATACTCAACTCCTGGTGAACCTCAGCAAAATGGTGTAGCTGAAAGAAGAAATCGCACACTTATGGATATGGTGCGAAGCATGCTCACTATTCGGTTTACGATAACCTTATGGATGGAAGCATTAAAACAGTGCCCACATACTTAATCGGGTTCCTAGCAAATCGGTCCTAAGACACCTTATGAAATGCGATCGGCAGAAAACCGAGCTTAAAATACTTACGAGTGTGGGGCTGTCCTGCTGAAGCTAAAGTCTTTAACCCACATATTGGGAAATTAGACTCTAAAACAGTGAGCTACCATTTTATTGGATACCCTGATAGATCTAAGGGATACCGATTCTACCGCCCAGATCGTCATACTAAATTTGTAGAAACTAGACATGCTGTGTTTATGGAGAATGATCAAATCAGTGGGAGCTCAAAGGCCAGAAATATAGATCTCGAGGAAATTCGGGCTTATGTTCCATCACCGATAATCCAAGAGACTTTTATTAATGTGCCGCAAATCATGACACCTCTAAGTGATAACCCTGGTGTAGTAACCCCAGCTAATGATTCTGGGATTAGTAATATTGCTCCTGATGATGAACCTACATCAGCAATTAATGAAGAACTTCAACAACCATCTGTGATACCTGATGAAACCTTAAGGAGATCACAGCGGGTTAGAAGATCAGCCATTCCAAGTGACTATGTCGTGTACATGAATGAAGATGTTAACGATATAGGGAAGGTGGATGATCCCATCTCATTTAAAGAAGCCATAAGTAATAAAGATTCAGACAAATGGTTAGAGGCCATGGAGGATGAATTGAAATCTATGAGCATTAATGATGTCTCGGATTTAGTAGACATACATGATGGAGTCAAAGTAATAGGCTGTAAGTGGGTCTATAAAACTAAGCATGACTCCAAGGGAAATGTTGAAAGATTCAAAGCTAGGCTTGTAGCTAAAGGTTTTACACAGAGAGAGGGGATTGACTATGTTGATATCTTCTCTCCTGTGTCTAAGAAAGACTCATTAAGAATTGTCATGTCACTTGTCGCTCATTATGATTTGGAGCTACATCAGATGGATGTAAAAACTGCATTCTTTAACGGTGACTTGCATGAAAAAGTATACATGACTCAACCGGAAGGTTTTGTCGTGGAAGGCAAGGAACAAATGGGATGTTACCTTAAGAAATCCATCTATGGACTAAAACAAGCGTCCAGACAGTGGTACTTTAAGTTTGATGAAGTAATAAGGAAATTTGGCTTTAAAGAAAATGAGGTGGATAATTGTATCTACATTAAGACTAAAGAGAGCAAATTTATTATTTTAGTGCTCTATGTGGATGATATCTTATTGGCTAGCAGCGATAAGAATATGTTGTATGAAACCAAGAGATTTCTATCCTCTAATTTTGACATGAAGGATCTTGGTGATGCTTCTTATGTTTTGGGCATAGAAATACACCGAAACAGGTTCAAAGGTGTATTAGGCTTATCACAAAGGTCATACATTGACAAAGTGCTTAAGAGATATAATATGCATAACTGTTCTGCTACGCCTGCCCCAATTGTTAAAGGCGATAAGTTTGGTTTATTCCAAAGTCCAAGGAATCAATTAGAAATTGATCAAATGAAGTCGATTCCTTACGCTTCAGCTGTTGGAAGCATTATGTATGCTCAAGTATGTACTCGCCCTGACTTAGCATTCGTAACCAGGATGCTTGGTAGATATCAATCTAATCCAAGTTTGGACCATTTGGAGAGTCATTAAGAAAGTCTTGCGTTATTTGCAGGGCACTAAGAACTACATGCTCACATATAAGAAGTCTGATGACCTTGAGGTTATGGGTTATTCAGACGTTGACTTTGCAGGATGTGTTGACTCTAAGAAATCCACGTCAGGTTATGTCTTCACATTTGCGGGAGGAGCCATTTCGTGGAAAAGCTCCAAACAGACCCTTACGGCATCTTCAACGATGCAAGCTGAGTTTGTGGCATGTTATAAGGCTACCGGACAGGCTGTATGGCTTAAGAATTTTATTCCCGGACTAATGGTGGTTGACAGCATATCAAAACCACTTACGATATTCTGCGATAATTTAGCCGCAGTTTTCTATTCGAGTAACAACAAGTCAAATGGTGCTGCCAAGCATATTGACATTAAGTATCATGTTGTGAAAGATAGAATCCAGGATCAAACTATTAATGTTAAGCATATAAGCACTAAGTCTATGCTTGCGGATCCGCTCACTAAAGGCTTACCACCCAGTATCTTTCGAGAACATGTTGCTAACATGGGTTTATTGGAAAACCTATGATTCTGAATTAATTATGATAAGGATTTAGAATCTGATCCTGAAAAATTAGGACCATAAGAAAACAAATCAACTCCCATTAAGTTTAAGTGGCTATCCTATCGAGATGGAATAGTGTACTATAGATGATGGGGTTTCAGTAGCATTAATTGATCTCAGAAGCGCATTATCTTAATATCTTTATTTTGTTAGCGTGGACTTATGTTAGCCTTACGATTAAGTGGGAGAATGTTGGAATTAATCTTGGGCTAACCACCCAGCTAACGGATTCCGACTTTTAGGGGATGAGATCCCAAACAGATCCGAAATTAAGGGGATGAGACCCCACCTTATGCGCCATGATCGGAGGCCCTTTCCATTAGATTGGTTTTGGTCCCGAGTCAAATGCACGCTATATAAGAGGTTTTGCCGGCTTCTCATGATCCATCCCATGATCACAGAGAAAGCAAAAGAAAAACCTAAGATTTAGACTAATTGCCGATCCTTAGTCGTGCCCTTTGACCCGAAAGCCATCACCGCCGTCATCCCTCCTGCAGACTCATCTCTACGGTGCTGACCGACTGCATCTACCGACGGCTTCTTCCTTCTTTGTTGTCGTTGGTGACCACTGCTTCAACCTCGTCATCGAGCCTTCGGTCACCTCTACCGATTCACCATTGATGGCTTCACTGAACGGTATATTTCTTCCGCCTCTTGGTGTTCTTGTTTTGACTATCGAACTAATGTCGTTTAATGACTTAAGAACCCTAATTTTAATGCTAAGACTCTTCTTCTTCTTCCCCTCCTCTCACTATACCGCTCCCACTCCCACGCCACTCCTCCTCCGACGCCGTAGACAGTCGCAAAGCTATACGACCTTTGCACTTGCAGCCAGTTTTGTTCGCTTCTTGTTGTGTTGGTACCGCCATGCCAAGAACGCTTCGTGGGGGTGGCGCGGTGGTGGATGTGGAGGACCTCCTGTTCTGCGTCGAGAACGGCACCGAGCCCGAGCTCGGCGAGTTGGCGGCGCTTGCCGAGGAGGGGAGGACCGGGGAGGACGACGAGGATGGGCTCCTGGTGCCGGTACTGCTCGCGCGGCTCGCCGGCGCAGGGAACGCCGAGGTCAGAGTCCGAGTCATGCGGCGGCTTGCGGGCTGCGCTGGCGGCGACAGCAAGGTGAGGGCTAGAAGGGGTTGTAATATTTGATTCCTCAGGTTGCGCACGCTTTTCGTTCGATGATATGCTCGCGTGGGAGTAGTTTTGGTCTTTTGGATAGATCGTAGCTCTAGCTGCATTTGGAAGGATTATTAAGCTGCATTTAGTGTCATTTCGGATGTTGCAATGGCACGGAGAGTGTATGCATATTGGATAGTTGTAGGACGTTCGACTTGTGCTCAACCATTTTGGAATTGTGCTAGACAGTGCGGTGGAATTGTAGGTTTGCAATTGATAACTGTTGCAGAACAAAACTTTTAGTTGCAGTAAAAGGTTACTTTCAGAGATAATTTGGTAGATGATTAATTTTGGTGATTGGGATGGTCCTCAACCGTACACCTTTTATTCTGACAGGATCGTATTTTTTGCTGACTACAATGATATGGACTATCTAATTATTCAAGTCTTTTCCTTTTTGACAAAAAAAAAGATTAATCAGAATTAATAGTTCATCATAGTTTAATAACCTCGATGATTCTTCCCCGTGACACTTGCCTTACTGTAAATGGATTTGTCCATGGCTTTGCAGGAGAGGATGGCAAAGCATTGAGGCACTTTCAAGCATTGTTCGTTCCTTGTCTAGAGATGTCGATGAGAGAAGGGAAGCAATTGCAATGCTCCTGGATTTGTCAGAGATCCCACAAGTTCGGCAGAGGATTGGCAGGACCATAGGAAGTATAGTAATGCTAGTCACATTGAGGAATGCACTTGAATCAGGCACCCATGATGATGCAGAGAAGTTGCTGCACATGTTGTCGTCCTACCCACAAAATGTGCTGCTGATGGCAGAGGCTGGTTATTTTCGACCATTGATACATTATCTAAAAGAAGGTATTTTAATCTACCATACTGTGCTTCATGCTGAAATTTTTTAGTGTATGTAAACATGAGTTATAATGGTATGAGCAGTGCTTCAATGCTTTCCCTTCTAATACAAGTTACACAAATCTTGAAGCAAACGAAGGGGTAAATAATCTCCATCTACCCTTCATTCATGCTTTAATATTTGTGCAACTGTAAAAAAGAAAAGCATTGAAGCACCTCTCGAATGGTATTCTTAAAAAATTCTCCGCTTTCTACACAACTAAGCATTTAAATGACGTCAGAAAATGTACATTTGAGATCTGAGCCATAAAAGTAAAGATAGCTCATGAAAAAAATTATAAGAGATAATGCAAGAAGGAAGTAATGATAAAGTGTGATAAAGAACTGTGAGAAAAAGAAAACAAGCAGTGATGCAAACTTCCAAATTCAACTTGACCTTAAAAATTGGAATCTGGATGTTGAGTGCAAACCTTCCCACTGTAACTCGACTGTCATACCCAACTATGATCTTCTAAGCTTTATTTTCCTGTTTACTTTACAAGTTCTGATACGAACGAGATCCTAATGGCAACCACTATTTCAAAAATGTTCCTCTCTGAACAGATGATATCTTCCCTTGGAGAAGATGGAGCAGTTGAGCCCCTTGTGGAAATATTTAAATCTGGAAATCTTGAAGCCAAACACTCTGCCCAAGGTGCCTTACGTAAGCTTTCTAGCTCTCTACAAAATGCAGAACTTTCGATAGATTCTGGCATAACAGGACCACTGATCCGACTCCTTTTCTCTGTCACATCAGTGCTCATGACCCTTAGAGAGCCAGCCTCAGCTATTATGCTCGCAACTATAGCACAATCTGATCGTATCCTACTTCGTAAGGATGTAGCTCCTCAGATGCTCTCACTTCTTAACTTATCAAGCCCAGCAAATCAACTTGATCTTCTAAGGGCCCTCAATAGTATTTGTGGGCACACAAACACAAAAAGGGCTAGAGCTAAAATTAGACAAAATGGTGGAGTGCAACTCCTACTGCCATTCCTAACAAAAAAGAACGTTGATATCAAAATTGCTGCTTTGAATTTAATGTTCCATCTATCAAAAGATGCTTCGCAAGAATTGACCGAACAGGTCAGGGAGACCCATCTTGACATTTTGGTAAAGATTATTTCTTCACCTACATCTGGAAATGAGGAGGCTGCAGTGCTTGGTATCATAAGCAACCTCCCGGTGACAGACAAGAAGATAACTGAGTTTCTCACACAAGCAAACTTGCTTCCTCTTCTGATCGCCTTACTGGAGGCAAGCATCACAACATCTTTGACACCGCAAAGAATGTGGTTACTTGAGGGCATTGCTGGCGTATTAATTCGGTTCACAGTTCCTTGGGATAAGAAACTACAAAGTTTAGCAATTGGACATGGGGTAGTTCCTTGTTAAGTTGCTTTCAGAAGGATCAGTAGAGGCGAAGTCTAAAGCAGCAACATCCTTAGTTCAACTGTCACAAAATCCAGTAGCATTGCGCAAGACAAAATTGCCAAGGTGGCTTTGTGTTCCCACATCAGCTGAATCTTACTGTATAGTTCATGATTGCCAGTGCACTGTCAAAAACACTTTCTGCTTAGTAAAAGCTGGTGCTGTCAATCCTCTAGTCCAAATATTAGAAGGCAAAAAGCGTGGAGCAGATGGAGCAGTACTGGAAGCACTGGCTACCCTTATGCAGGATGATATTTGGGAAAATGGGAGCAAGGTGATAGAAAAGGCATCAGGTGTTCACGCTCTGCTGAGAGTTGCTGAAGCAGGCGACCTGACTTCCCAGGATAAGGCGATAAGGATGCTGGAGAGGATCTTTCGGCTTGAAGCCCACAGAGAGCGAGCGGTATGGTGAAATTGCACAGGCTTTGCTCATTGATCTTGCTCAGAAAGGAGATCCTGTCCTGAAACCAATAATTGGCAAGATACTTGCTCATTTTGACCTACTAGAATCACAATCGAGCTACTTTTAAGCATGTTAGGTATTACTCCACTGATACGAGTAGAATGACATGGGTAACCAGCCGTTTTCAGCTATGCAGAGCAATGCCTGTTGACCATGCTCTTGAAGGATGTTTGATAAATATTCGCCAGGCAGTTATCCTTTGCACCAAATGATACATTGAGCTAATTTCAAGAAGGTTTTTAGTGTGACATCTTCCTACTTCGGCAAGAGGTTCTTTCTTTTTTGGAGGTCTACGCCTGTTGTATATAAATCATATAGCAGAGCAAACTGAGATTGTGCACTATGAACAGTTGTTCAGTGTTTTCTCTCCATTTTGTTAGTTCAAGGAGTTAGGGATAATCATGGATGCCTCAAATCCTAACTACTATAGATACCGTATCTCCTATATTTTCGGAATCCTAATTGACTATATATGCCACCCTTAAGTATATGTAATCTTTGAATCAAATAGTGCATTTGTCTCCGTGGTTTTTTCCCGCGAGTGTTTTCCACGTAAATCTTGTGTCTCCCTTTTTATGCGTGTGAAATCCCTAACAAGTGGTATCAGAGCCTGATCGATCTACTATCGCGTCGTTGCCGTCCTCGGCGCCCCTCCGGACCTTCGACCGCCGCTTCGTCTTCATCGCGCACGCGCTGTCTTCGTCGTCGTCTTCCGCGCCAGCCCCCGTCGCGCTCGGTCGCCCCAGCCGATCGCGCTCGGCCGGATCTGCGTCGTCCCCTTTCGTCTCTGTCAAGGCGTAGCCACACCTCCCGCCGCGCGCCGCGTCCGCGCGGTCATCTTTGGCCTCCGGCTGTCGCGGCTTCCTGCGCCGGCGCCCCGGCACCCGAGCTCCTCGCTCCGCCAATCCCGGCGCTTTCCGGCACCGGTTGACAGCTCGCGTCGGCCTCGTCGCACCTCCAGCCGTCCCTGCGCCGACAGCGTCGCCCTTGCTGCCGGCCCCGGCCCAGCGCGCCATCTGCTCCAGCGCCTGGCCCCACTTGCGTGGCCGCTCGCCCGCGCCGGCCATGTGCCGGACGTCCTCGCCGCTTGACGCTCGCCGCTGCCTTGCTCGGTCTCCAGCTCTCGCGCCCGAGCTTGTGCTCGTGAAGGAGCTTGCTGCTTGGCCGTGAACTACCATCAGTTGAAGAGATAAGCTTTCAAGTTGTTTGTGCCTCCTGAAGATTCTTCACTCGAGAGCTCAATGTGATTCCTTTGGATCGGACTTCAAATAGATTCAATATTGGATTGATATTTTTTCTTTTGAGTCACGCGGGTCCAGATTCCAGAACAGAAGGGGCTCTAGCTTTTCAGATCAGCAACAGAGGCTTCTCCGTCTTCAGTGGCTTCGGCTCCAGAGCACTTCAACTCTATTTTTGGCTGGACGTGAAGAAAGCATTGTTATTTACCCTGATGACTTTTTCATTGCCAATAAAAGTGGGATTTTATTGTAATTCTGATTATTTTGGCGGATATTCATGCATAATTCAGGTTTTTATGCCTATTATTTTGTGCTTATATTATTGGCGGATTTCATTGCTATTTAGGCGGGATTTATCATCGGCAATTTCTTTGATGTTTCATCGTCAACTTTGGAGAATTAAAAAATAATAATGTCAGTTGAAGAGACAACTGCATTTGGTGTTTCATCACCGTTTATTGGAATTTGGTGTTCTATCACCATTATCTTGGTGTTTATTCACCGTTTGGATACGTTGCATTATGAAGGTTTTGGCAACATTCATTTGGAATCTGACGACACCTTGATAGTTGCATTATACTCTTTGGAGTTTTTCTAGTGAAGGTTTTGCTTCAATGTCATTTTTCAGATGAAGTATTGAAGTGCAAGGAGTTTTCTTCTGCGTGGATACTACAACGTTCCTTTTGTTGTCTTTGCTCAATATGAGGGGTCTACTGCAATTTATACTCCATTGTCAGCACGACAATTTTTCTTCATCTTGACATTTTTGCGGGAGCAGTTTCAACCATGTTATGGATTTTCAGTAGGCAATTTGCTGAATTTTATGTTACAGATGGAGCATTCCAAAAGTTCATGTTATGTGTTCTTCACTATCTACCCAACACCTCAGGTGATGTCTTGGCTTATGCTATTTGATGATTGAGTGTTTGTTTTAGAAGGTCAGTTGCACAGTCTCAGACTTTACTGGGGTTATGAATCATTGAAGACCCAGATTCTTCGTCTGCTTTGTTATAGCTGTGTTGGATTGACTGTTCCAGTCTTTTTTTCGGCCTGCTGGTGGTTTGCTCAATCTTGCTTCATTTATCAGAAGCGTTTGGACAAGACTGTTTCAGTCTTTTATACCCTTGGTGATATTTCGCACTACAAGTGTTTAGCTTGACTGTTCCAGTCTTCCTCGTTCATAGTCCTTTGGACTTTCAACGCACTTGTATTTTTCGTGCTTAATTACTTTTCAGGGTTTTTTTGGAAATAATTTTGTTATAGATTTTGAGTTAAGGGGAGGTTTGTTGGAGATAACTCAATATTTCTAACTACCATATTTATTGGTTCTATCCATAATTTGTTAGGAGTCAAGTCTTTTACAACTAGGACTCTTTGACTATATAAGCCAACCCCTGTACTTGTAATCTTGAAGCATTATAGTGAATTGTTTCCTGTGAGTTTTTTTCACAAGGATTTTTCCACGTTAAATCTCTGTCTCTATTATTATACTGTGCATCTAACCCTAACAAAGGAGTGTTGTTTAAAAGATAGAGATTCGAGTTGCATGGTTAGTTACGTGTCGTTCCTTCTTTGTGTATAAAGTGACGATATGTAGGTGTATAAATTACCATTATTTTGTACAGAACTCTTGTCCGACGTAGTAATGTGCAAATTGTTTATCTCGTAGATGGTTGTGACGGATGATTCGAAGAACAAAAAACTGCTCTTGGAGTACAAATCTGGTATAGATTGATATTTGTTATGATCTTTTTTTTTCAGATGCAGTTTGTTGTGATGAAACTTACCCTACAAAATTACAGTTATGGTATCACAGCAAAATTCAGTTTTCATGGCTTGGCCATCCAAATTCTAAATCCGTTTTTACCCATAAAGCCCCTCCCATCGTCCAGAATTACAGACCAGCCCAGACTAACAAAAAGCTCCGAGTCCTCGCGTCGGGTCGACAGAAAGGAAAGGCCGGCCGGCCGACCAGGCGATTCCGGAGCGGCTACCGCGGCGATTGACCGGCGACGACCAGCGACCTCGGCGACCTGTCCTCCCTTCTCGCCTCACGTGAAGGTACGCCGTGCCCCCCATAACCCTAAGTTCCGCCTCCTCCCTATTCCCTAACACTAATTCCCTGGCCGCCACTTCCTCTTTGGCCACCGCCCCATCCTTTTGCAGTTCTTCTCCCCTTCACCGCCAGCGGTGCCATCCTCCGCCTCCTCAGATTCCTCGCAATGGCGGCGCCTCCTCAACCCGTGCCAACCCCTGAGGCGGCGAAGGGCGACGTGTTCCGGCTGGGGTTCATCGGCGCGGGAAACCTGGCTGAGAGCATCGCCCGCGGCGTGGCGGCGTCGGGCGTCCTCCCTGCCTCAGCCATCCATACCGCACCCCACCGCCGCCCCGAGCGCGGCGCGGCTTTTGCCTCTCTCGGCGCGCACATCTTCGACTCCAACGCTCAGGTCTCTCATCTTCTCCCCCCTGCCTCAAGTCTATTTATCCATTATTTTATCACACTATAAATTTTATATGATGTTTTTCTTGTGGTAGGTAGTGGATGACAGTGATGTGATCGTCATCTCTGTGAAGCCTCAGATCGGTAAGTAGCATCCCAGCCTTGCTTTTACCTCCTTTTACAAATTACAAAAGATGACTTTTTATTGGGGTGTTAAAGGCTCCAGAAAACATTTAATGATGTTTCTTGCAAATGTCTGTTCTCGAGATATTTGCTAGGCGATAGAGTGAGGTAGAGTAACATTTGGGGCTTCTGTTTTGTATGCTTTTGTGATTACGCACACATCAAATTACAGTAAAGCAGGTTCTGGTTGAGCTGAAGCCCTTGTTGTCAGAAGAAAAGCTTCTAGTGTCCATTGCTGCTGGCATCAAAATGAAAGATTTACAGGTCAGTGCGCATTTATATTTTACTTAACTTTCTTAACTTATGACTTAAGAGCTTAGTAAGGTATGTACTGTGTGATATATTGCCTTATCTATATTCCAATGTAGAAGAAGCCAACTGATGCCATGTTTTATTGTATGGATTTCTCAGGGGAGAAAGCATATTGCTTCATGCCAACTCCTTTTTGTCTTTAGATTTGTGAGGCTCTGTTGTCTATAGTTTTAAATCCAGATATGGATTTTGTTGCCTTTGTTGCTCCTAACAAATCCAAGATCACAATTTTCCAATTAAACACTACAAAGATTAGATACATATAACTATTTTTTAGGTCCATTTTAGATCAATTGTGGTCAGATACTTCCAGTAGCTCCGAATAAATTTATAATAATTCACCTTTTTCTCTTCATCGGATCATTTTGTATGCAAAATAACCACAGTTACTAAAACTATAGAAAATGGTAAAATTACCCTCCATCAAAATATTGTAAGTTGAGCTATGCACCATTTTGTCTCCATAAGACTACCACTTGTCCTTTTTTTGCTCTTTTAATTCCAGGATTGGTCTGGTCAGCGACGAATTATTAGAGTAATGCCAAACACCCCTTCAGCTGTTGGACAAGCAGCATCAGGTAACATATACTAACTCTTTTACTGTATACATTGCTTTATGACTTTTAATCCGTCAACCATCACACACACAAAATATTGGTATATTCAACTAGTCTTTCTTATCAAGTTAGCAGTAGGCTAGAACTATGCAGTGATATCTCTTTAATGATGTTATGTACCTAGTAAATAACAAGGGATAAACAGTTAAACGTAGAGGAGAGGGCGCCTATTGGAGTAGAGAGAAACTAGACTAGGGAGATGGATTTGAGACTTGAGACTAATTATCTTCTTGCTTAATCCAAATAAATGACAAATGCTTAGCCTTATGTAGCTGGCATAAGCAGATTGGAAACAAATAACTAATTCCGAATCTAATCAAATCATTCCTTCCTATCTTAAGCGATTGATATCTAATCAAATCATAACTAACAATATCTCTTGACTAATCCGGTTGCTGCCTTTTCCTTGTGCACCAATGCAGCTGGCCCACGTCCATAACATGCAGCTCGTCCTTGAGCTGCGATGGCGGCCATGGTTGCAGCCCTTTGTAGCCCCACTTCGAGGAGAGATCGCAATGACACCCTCGTGTCACGTTACAACACAACATGTCGTTGAAGACTATTGCCTCCACACACAGGTGCAGCATGCTCGATAGCCGTTGCACCAAGTATGGTGGTAGTTGCGGACTTGCGGCGAACTTATCCAGCTTCATGGCAGTTGCGGTATGCGCGACCAGCCCCACGAAGCGCGCGACAGCCCCCTGCAGTTGGCACCACAATGGGTGCAGTTCATGCCGTTTCAGATGTGCCAGGCTCCACGCCACGTGTAGCAGCACTGCAGCAGTCTGCGGCGTTGCCATGATCACCTCTAGTGGTGGCATTGGTTGCGGAGGTGGCGGCGGCGCTGATAGCGCAGCGAGTAGTTGCTCCTCTTCCCTGACCAATCCTATCGATATGTTCTCCAATGTGGGCTGGATATCGGAGAGAGCGGACTTGAGCTTGTTGTTGTTGGCCTTCCAATCAGTAATGGTGTTGGCTTTGATACCAAATGTTATGTACCTAGTGCATAACAAGGGATAAACACCGTGCAAAAGACCGACGGCGACGGTTTGAAGGAAGAACGATGCTTAGAGGAGAGAGCACCTATTGGGGTAGAGAGAAATTGGACTAGGGAGAGGAATTTGAGACTTGAGACTAATTCATCTTCTTGCTTAATCCAAATTGATGACAAATGCTTAGCCTTATATAGCCGGCATATTAAGGGATTGATATCTAATCAAATCATAACTAACAATATCTCTTAACTAATCTAGCTGCTACCCTTTCCCTGTGCGCCAATGTAGCTGGCCTTGTCCATGACAAATGATAACCTTTTAAAATAATTTGAAATGACGTTTGCTTGTTTAATGAGTCTAAATAAATGCTAGGCAGTATATGTCATGAAGTAACTCCACTGTTATGCTTAATATCTATGGTTATAACAAATTTAGCTATGCAACATTCTCACTCAGGAAAAAAGTTAGACTGTCTCTCTAATTTTTTGTGTTTGTATGAAATACCAAGGGTCACCTAACAAGATATTGTCCTAAGCTCATTTTCTTTTATAAGTTGAAAGGTTTTTACTTCAAAATTCTTGTAAGATTGCTCTGCTTTGTTGTCTCTTGACTTTCTACTTATTTAATGGACTCTCTCTACTTTGGTTCCTTCCAGAAAAAAAAGGGCTACCATTCATTCCATGATATTTTCATTCATGGTAGGCATTTTGTAATGCCAATAAAATAAACTAAATGGAGGTGGTATAACTAGACAGTCCCATGCCATTTTTTGCATAGTTGAAACTGTATGTTTCTCTGCTCCAAGTAGAGGGAGTATTAATTGCTGATGTTGTTGCATTTGCTTAGTGATGTGTTTGGGAGATATGGCTACGGAGAATGATGAAAATCGTGTAAGAAGTTTATTTAGTGCCATTGGAAAAGTTTGGACAGCTGAAGAGAAATATTTTGATGCTGTAACTGGCTTGAGGTTTGTAATTGATTCTATACGAAATTTTAAGGAAGCTATAATGAAAATAGGGTGTGATCATTTCGAGAAATAACATGTGTTTCCATCCATTTGAATACAGTGGTAGTGGTCCAGCCTACATTTTCTTAGCAATAGAGGCCATGGCTGATGGTGGAGTTGCTGCTGGGCTTCCTCGGGATCTTGCTCTTGGTCTTGCATCGCAGACAGTGAGTGGTTGTGCTAGATTCTGTTTACATATGCTGTTGATCTATTCTTTAGGTCATTATCTCTGGCAGACATGTAGAAAACAAATATGGGAAACTAAGCTCATATTTATTTTGCTTTATTAAGCTGGAATATCTTGTATAGTTCCTTTGTGCATTTTGATTCATTGAAATCTGCCATATGAACAATTATTTTTTGTCTACACTTTCTCATAACTCTTTTTCTGTGTTATCTGCTATTAGGTTCTAGGTGCTTCAACCATGGTAAGCCAGACGGGAAAACATCCTAGTCAACTGAAGGATCAGGTCACTTCCCCTGCCGGAACGACCATAGCTGGGATACAGGAGCTCGAGAAGGGTGCGTTTCGTGGGACACTAATGAATGCTGTTGTTGCTGCCACAAAGAGATGCCATGAACTGTCACATAGTTAATCATCTTGTTAGCTGTTATATTTATTCTGGCTGGTTTTGGATTCAGTAGCATTTTTTTTTGGATATCTGTGTTTGTAGCATCTGCTCAGTAGTCTTGAAATGGTTATGACTGGGTTACAAATATATGTAATGTCATACATGTCTAC
Source organism: Otatea glauca (assembly GCA_036346275.1). NCBI lineage: Eukaryota > Viridiplantae > Streptophyta > Magnoliopsida > Poales > Poaceae > Otatea > Otatea glauca. The sequence goes on along the minus strand of CM070712.1, from coordinate 52,944,783 downwards.
AATGTTGAGGAAGGACCTTATGGACAAGGTTTTTACAGCAACATGACATACATTACCATATTCCTATTATATAGACATTGAGCTTTCAAGACTTCGGCTACAGAAAATATCACATGAAATTGCGAGAATACCATCGATCTTCAGGACACAACTTGTCCTCATACCTTCCAAGCGAGTACCCCACAGCAGAGTAGCCTTGAAATGGTTATGACTGGGTTACAAATATATGTAATGTCATACATGTCTACAATGTTGAGGAAGGACCTTATGGACAAGGTTTTTACAGCAACATGACATACATTACCATATTCCTATTATATAGACATTGAGCTTTCAAGACTTCGGCTACAGAAAATATCACATGAAATTGCGAGAATACCATCGATCTTCAGGACACCACTTGTCCTCATACCTTCCAAGCGAGTACCCCACAGCAGGTACATCAGCAAGATGTAGAGGATCAGGTTCTATGCCATAGTCTGTCAATGGTCGGTGTTCAAGAACCTTATCATGATCAATAACAAAATCTGGAATTTCAACTTCGCCCTTTTTCATGTCCTCCCAGAGATACTCAAGTCGACTAACGTACTTGATTTTCCAATACAACCTACAAGAAAGTTGAGACAATAAAAGGAAATTGTTACTGACAACTGAGTGCAATTTAGGCTGCATTAGGCGAAGTCAAAAGGCTGGTCTAATTCTGAGTAAACTAACAGACTGAGATAATATGAGTTCAACATAATGCTTGTTGGCCGAACATTATAAAGTGGATATCAAGCCAAGTCCTCATCTTATCAAGCTTTTTCCAAAATTGACATGGTTTGATTTAATATCATTTTATTTATAGTTTGGAAGTATTTTTAGAATTGAGCTAACGAGTCGAGTCGAGCCAAAGCAAAATCCAATTTCATTCAAAATTGACGCATTTCAATGTTTAACCAATGAACGAGTGTAATTAGAGTAATTTTGAACCGAGCCCCCACCAATGAGCTTTTTTCCCACCCCTCCTACCAATATTAATAGTCTACTAAAGACCGCGGACAAAGAATAGAGCAGTGAATGGGTGTTAATAGTTTCTCTGCAATCTGCCTGTCCATTCAAACCAGTGTCCCATAAAATAGGTTACCGGTACAATAATTGCTTGTAAAAGGAATAACAATAACCTGGTAGACCAGTTTGGCGGCATTATTCTAAAGCTGGATGTGGCTAGAAAAAATCTACATTGTGTGTGCACGATTATTTACTAGTTTTCTACTGTGGGAGGACTCTAAACTACATAGCCTTATGAATCACGATGTGCTGGTTTTCTAGCTATCTTTGTTCTGTCCAATATCATTATAAAAAACCAAAACAACATGTTTCTACATTTGTAGTGTTCAAGAACTATATGAGAGAATACTGACCCTCCGCTTAAGAAGAGCCTGCCAAGCGTGGCGATGGCCAACCTGGAGCGAAGTCCAGGATGCAAGAAGTACAACATTTGCAGCCTTTCCTTGTATTCAGGTGGAAGCTCTTCATAAATCCCTCTCAAGATTGACATCCCTGGGTTGTTATCATCTGACTGTACAGTGCTGTGCATGTACAAAATGCAGAAGGGACCCTCTGGCAACTCGGTGCAGAGCTTGTGAAACACATACCTCTTCAGACGTTCAGCACCTATAACTGGAGCTGGAATTCCAAAAGCAAATGCCATGTTAGTGTTGACACTGAAAGGAAAGAGGTAGGAAATAATATTTCATAAATCTTGTAGCATCACAACATCAAGTTTATTAGTGGTAGTTATGAGACTCCCACTATATTCGGCAAATGAACAAACACCAGTTTGTTATTTATAGTACAGGTTTTAAAATGATGATCGAGCCTACCAACATACTACCAATACCTGGCACAGATGTTGAGAAATAAAGCTAGTTGTTGTACCAAATCGATAATTCAACCTGAAGTTAGAGGCTTTTAGAGCAATATAATAAGAAACCACCCCCAAGTAGCAACAGAGCTCGAGTGTATAATATATAAAAATCCAAGGTCCAGCCTTAAGCAAATCTGTGCACTACTCCAAGTTCCAACATATCAAAAGCTGCCAAGTGCTTAATAAGAACCTTTGTCAAGAGCTACTACTATATATACAAATTAGAATCGAAAAATACCATCCAAATGAAGGATCATGAGCTGCCCATCTCCAAGACTCCAACCCAATCTTTTCAATTTTTTCCCACTTAATTCCCACGGTAAAAGCTAATTACTCGAGGAAAAAGACAGAAGCTCGTGCGTACGAAACTGCAACACAATTCTCCATCAAATCTTTGTAGATATACTCAAACCCCAAGTATATCAAATATTTCCACTTCACACATATTTATTCATCAAGTGCAGCTACGAACTAACCGCAAAGGTCTTCATTGATTGTTTCACACCAAACCACAGACGCGCATCAAGAATACCCTATTTCCAATCGAGAAAGCCCCAGAGATGAGGACGGGAAGTAAGAGGGGGTGATAAAAGGAGGCATTTTGCGCACCAGGGAAGAACTTGCCGACGACGCGGACGACGCACCGGCCGGCCCTGTCGGTTCCCTGAACGCGGACGACCTGGAGCTCGTCGAGGTCGGAGAAGTTGTCGCCCTCGGCGGCGTGCGCGGAGAGGTCGGGGAGGCAGTCGTGCCACTCCTCGCGGTCGGCGGGGGAGAGTAGCGCCGCGCCGGCGTCCACCGCGAAGTCGGACCCCAGCACCACCACGGAGAAGTCGCTCCCGCCGCCGCCGGAGCCCGATGCGAGCGCCATGGCCGCAGCAGCTATCCGTCGGACTCGTGCCGTCCACTTCCGACTTCCCGAGAGCCTGGCTGCCGTATAAGGTAGGTCGGCACCACCCGACCAGCCCACAGATCTGTCCGGGCCGGAGTTACTCGGCCATGTAAGACATGAATTCCGCTGGGCCGTGCTGTGTGGTTTGGGCTCTTCTTATACTCATTCTCTTATATATGCTCTTTTCGGATAAAAAAATCTCTCCTTTTCTTTCTTTCTTTTTTCCCCGTGATTACAGGAAGACGCATATGTACATTTACCATCACGCTCGTACACGCAAAAAAGAGGAACAGGAAAAGAACTAAAAAAAAACTGTAATCGGTTACATGCAGCGCAAGCTGGGCACTACCAAATCAAGTACATACAGTATGAACCATAAATAGCAGCAGTCTAGCACTTACAGTGGCTGCAGTGATGCAGTTGCCGGGAAGAAAACAGCTGCAGGGAAAGCATAGTGCAAGGGAGAATTTTCGCAGGGGGAATCATCGCCATATGTCAAAACAGGGAGGCATCACTGTACTCTGATTCTTGTTTTCGCAAAAAATGGCAATAGCTTTGGCTGCAGACGAATGATTCGACCGCCTGAGGAGCTACATGGCAATGCCGGGAGCCAAGAATAGATGCTACTGTGCTGTTGATTGGGATTGGTATCGTCTCCCTTTGCTCCCAACGGCAAAAGGTTGCCATAGCTCCCATCCAGACCCTCCGTTTATGAATCAACGCTGCATGGTTTGACTACTCACTAGACCCACCAGCATGCCAAACACCTTGTTTGCCGAAGGAAACAGTTGTTTACTGCTAAGGTAAAACTGTTAGATTAAAAGAACTAATACTTAAACCATTAGCTAGTCTAAGAACATGATCACAGAAATAATTATGTGGAAATAAGCATTAGATGAGTTCACTGACCTGGTGAAAAGGAAGTGGCCATTAGGGTTTGTAGTTTTGAGCGTCAGTGAAGAAGATGACACGGCAGACGCGATGAAGAAAATAGGAGCACCGTGATCTTCACGGTGATGGTTAAGGCCTTCGGTAGCCTCGCGCTAAAACCCTAGATCGGATGGGTGTTGGGGATTAGCAAAACTCAAGAATAACAGTCATGAATGAGTTCTGACTTCTCTCGTCTTAATATGGCGATGGCTGACGGGACCAAAACCAAATCAGTTGAGATGCTCCCGATCAGAGCGCACGTGAGGTGGGCCTAGCCCTTAAAAACGGATCTGACAGTTAGCCAAGATCACTACTAACATTCTTCCACTTGATCGTAAGGCTAACATCATAAGTCCATACTTAACAAAACAACACACCAAGATAAAGTATTACAGTGATTAATTTAAGCACTGCTGTAACCCCAGTATCTATAGTGCATCATTCTATCTCGATAGGATAATTACTTATATTTATTTGGGAGATGGCTTGTACACTTATGGTCCTTTGTGCAGTTTGTTTTCATTTGTCATCATGTGCACATTAAAAAAAAGTGAAAACAAACTTTATAATTTCCAGAGTCGAAGTTTTGAGATCTCAATTTGTCCCAAAAGTATAGGCTGTCAATAAGTCTTATGCCGGCACTAATTTTTGAGACAAGCCTTTAACAGGGAATCATTAAACTAAACATGATGAATAAACTTATACATTAAACATGATACTCAATTCTTATAGGCTGAACATCAATAATTCGATTCTGGATTACATCTTTCACAACGTCATGTGTTTGGCAGCACCACTTGACATGTTGTTACTCGAAGCAAAAATTGCACTCTTACATAATAAATTCCGGGATAGAATCTTAAGCCAAAAATATTTTTTTTTATTCTTAAACCACAACAGCCTATTGTGGATTTCTCATTATCTAAGAGCCTTATGACATGCCATAAGTCTGCTTGCGTCATTAATGATGCCTTAAGATATTGACTAGAGTCATTCCACAATATAGCTCTTTCTGCAAGGTTGAAGATTTGACTTGATGTGGATTTCTTAATATCAACACACCTTGCATAATCGATGTCTGAACAACCCACAACTTTATGATTATCAGACTTCTTATATGTGAGCATGTAATCATTAGCACCTTGCCTATGATGCAAAGTTGTCTTTACTAGTTTTCCAGTGGTCCAGTCCTGGATTTTAATATTTGCAAGTATCCCGGTAACAAACTTTAAATAAGGGTGCATACAAACTTAAGTATACATAGTGTTCATGATAGCGAAACGTAAGAAAAACTTTTGTCGCCCTTAATAATCGGAGTAAACTCCCTTATTGGATATGTCTTGGTGAATCTTAATAGTCAGAACATGAGAGACATCACCAAGACAATCTTAATTCTCATAAAGAAATATTTGGGTCTTAAACATTAATGTCCCTATGTTGATAGTCAACAAGACATCCTCTATATAAACAGTTAAGTCCATATAAACAGCTAAGATGTTAAATTTACTCCCACTGGTCTTAACGTTAAAACTTAAGGTATCTTTATGTGAGGCTCGCATATTCATAAACTCCAGAATCAACTGGAGGTGGAACTTTTAAGAGACAAATATTGCTATTCTCTCAGACTATCGGCATTGGAACACAAGCACGATTGTCGTTAAGTATAATTTACCTTGCCTCAGAGTTCTCACTAGAATAAACATTTCTATAAACTCAGTGGTTTACAAACTCAGTGGTACCTTTTAGTCTGGATGGAAGCTTGACAATCCCACGTATATAAGTATCTTAATTTTTCCAGAGTATAAGATATTGATATTAATTATCTTTAATCCTTCCATCCATTAAACTTATTGACAAGGAGAGTATCTTTAATAGAATAAAGAATTTATTCATGGGGTTTATATCTCACATAATGAAGCTTTTCTTTTCTCAATGAGACGTTCCACTCCCCCTCTCGAAATGTGGTACAAGCGTCAATGCCACAATTTCGATGAACTCTCATAAATAGAGTTAGCAACATACTTAATGCTCCCCAAATAATTTATTAGAGTGTAAGCAAATTACTTTTCATAATGGGAACATAAATTACATTATTAGGATGGAGGGTGATAACTTAGTACTAATGGAAAACTTCTAACAGCTTCAACATTAGCCTCCTATTCATTCTCTAAGGCTTCGCTTTAAAACTTTCATAGTCTTGAAGTAATATTGGCAGCATAAATATAGTCTTCTATCTCCGTACTTAGCCAACTTTCTTTATGAATGCACACATTCATAAGCATAATCACAGTTCACTTCTCATTCTTCATTTTTGTCGTTACATTCTTTATGAATGACGTAATGAAGTGAATTGGAAAGGCTCCAATAATTTCTTATGTCTTAGCTCGTTGACTTTGAGCATTCTTATGATCATAATACTGGCAAAAACTTTTGAGGAGCGTCATAATGTTTTTTCATTATTGCTAGATAGTCATAATTTAACTGGAGGATTACTCCTCCAAATCCTAAATTTTATTATCAAAAGGGACATTTGCTTAAATTGCTCCCACTAGTCATCAGAATATTGAATTCTTATCAATATCTAAGTTATTAGATGCTTCTTCTAATTGGAGCCAATCATCAACATTATGTTTGTGTGCGTAATCAATAACCTCAAGAATAATATGCTAATAAATTACTCTATTTCTTATTAGGGTACTAGAAACAGCCGAAGAAATTATAGCTGAATTGGTAATAGGGATATAACACTAATCATTACTTAATATCCACAAAAATGTGAATGATTGTCTGTCATGAAATTAACCCTACGCTGATTAGGTTAATAATATGCTAATGACAAAGCTTAACAATTCTAATTCACTTCACCATCACGCAAAAACGAAGAACTTAACTTGAGGAAAGAATCAGCAGTCCGTCTTTGCATCACATTTTGGCAAAAAACGAAAAATAATTGGATTCACTAATGGGGATGGCAAATGATTACAAACAACGCTAGTCAGTATGTAACCATGAGCCATAAAATATAATCCTTAAATCAACATGAAATCTCTAACCAAAACTTCTCGTTGGTTCCATTTTGATTAGAGAAGCTATGGGAATGACACATGACAATAATCAACTTTGGTCGGAATATAACCGTGTGTCACAACATAATCCCAAAACATGACTATAGTTTGAAACCGTATCACCTTTAGGTACATATTGGAAAAGAACTTAATCTATGAGAATGGTACACAATTGCAAACAACTTTGGTCAGAATGTAATTATGGCCACAACATAATCCCAAAACTTCATTAAATCTCTAACTAAGACTTCTCGTTGGTTCCATCTTAATTAGAGATATCTTAATTATAATGTAGTCTTTATCATATAAAAACTTGAAAAGACTCAATAACTTAATTAACATGAGAATTAATTAAATGTCACATTACCCATAAAAGACGTTGGTCAGTATATAGTCATGAAGCATTTAATTAATCATAATCACATTGTCTCAAAGCAGAATACATTAATAAGAGACAAAATTAATCACATGATCAAAATTACTGAGCATTGACATCAAGTACTTAATTGCGGAAGCGTAAACAATTAATAATTAATGAGTAGTAAATTAAATGTTAAATTGAAAATAAGGGAAAAACTTAAGCTCATAATTTAGGGCATAAGAAATTGTAACATATGAGAAAATATAAACAAATCAGGTAGTAACATAATACTTAACTAATCCCATCTTAGCTTATTCCCGGAATGCACTAAAGCGTTATTTGTGGCCTATCTGAGAAAACATCTATAAACCAGCTTAAACTTATGCCCAAAGATGGGCTTATAAATAATGCATGGCTTAGGATTTAAAACATTTCATCAGTGAGCAATAAATTTTGACAATTCATGATTATAAACAACTTTGATCGAAATACAACCATGAAAAGTCAACACTTAAATATATTAATGTCCAAACCTTGGTTATAGTCCCAAATCAAAATTTCCTATTGGTTCTATTTTGATTTAAGACAAACTTAATCATAATAGGCCAGAAAATATTAACTAAATTTGTGCATTGCTCAATTATCATAGTTGCATCACTTAGGGCAACTAAATATTAACCAAAAGATGTATAAAATAATGCATTATTACTGGGCAATTGATATTAATTATTACAGTGCATAAAGAACAACAACATTAATCATAAGAAAATGCACTGAAATTAATTAAAGCCCAAAAATTAATCATAACATTAATGCCCAGGAAAAAATGATAATTAACAATGCTTATTAGTGAATTAAAAGACAATATGAATACAAATTGGAATGGGCTAAAACTATTAAACTCCAGCACAAAACCTTATGCGGCCCAAGCCAATGCGCAGCGCGGCCCGGCCAAAATGTCGGCCCAGCAGAGATGGAAGCCTACCAGAATGCCACCGCCCAGCCACGCGAGCCGCCAGCCCAGCAACGTCCGCGCACGAATCTCAGCCGCAGATCGCGATCGTACGGATGAGATGCCCCGAGTCGGAACAAAACACCCTGAGCAAAACCCTAAAGCCATTCAGCTCGACCCCGCCCGGTAAAATCGCCATGGCGCCACGACGAAAAAGCACGCCAAAGAATCGATGCAGCGCCGGCGAGCGGGCGAGGAGCGGCGGCGGCGAGCGAACGACGACGACGCCCCGCGCGCGTGGCAAGCTGATGCTGCGCGTGGCTCCAAGGAGTAAAGCCACAAGCCGGCGCGCACGCGTCGCGAGCGAAGCTTAGGCCCACGACGGCTATGGCGAGCGAGCGCACGAAGCGGCAGATGGAGACCGGGCAAGGAAGTCGGCGATGACGACGACCGGTGAGGTAAGCCCAAAACTCCACATTAGAGCTTTAGGTTTGCTTGATTCGGGATTTGGGATTTGGGGAAAAACATGAGATTAAGGTTTCAGATTTGCTCTTATCCCCTCCTTCTAACTACTAATCCGAGCCAGATCTACCATAAACCGACCTTAACCGATGAACACAAGGCCAAAACCGAGACTAATCCGGGCTAAAAGGGATCAAGATTAGACTAGTATCGCTCTGATACCAAATGTTAGATTAAAAGAACTAATACTTAAACCATTAGCTAGTCTAAGAACATGATCACAGAAATAATTTTGTGGAAATAAGCATAAGATGAATTCACTGACCCGGTGAAGAGGAAGTGGCCATTAGGGTTCGCAGTTTTGAGCGTCAGTGAAGAAGATGACACAGCAGGCACGATGAAGAAAATGGGAGCACCGTGATCTTCACGATGATGGTTAGGGCCTTTGGTAGCCTCGCGCCAAAACCCTAGATCGGATGGGTGTTGGAGATTAGCAAAACTCAAGGAGAACAGTCATGAATGAGTTATGGCTTCTCTCCTCTTAATATGGTGCTGGCTGACGGGATCAAAACCAAATCAGTTGAGATGCTCCCAATCAGAGCGCACGTGAGGTGGGCCTAGCCCTTAAAAAAACGGATAACAAAAAACAAGGAGAAACATCAAACCAAAAAATCGAACATCTCCTCCTCCGCCTATCTCATCCTCCACATCTCGCCGCCTCCGGCGTGCCGCCATTTTGCAGCTGGCCGGCCTCGACGCAACGCAGTGCCCCTCTGATCACCCTCTGTATCATCTCGAAGAACTGAAGCAAGTGTCTATAGCAGTGTAGTTTAACGAGTGAATACTAGTTGCTATAAAGTGTGTGCAGTTTCAGACTTTCTGTGTTTTACGTTAGACTTGTTGTGGAGCTTGATTGGGTTTGTACTTCGTACTCCATATAGATCCAGGTTGAGACATGGGCAAGGCTCATATACCAGAAAGTTTGCCTGTTGTTGCTAACTTGCTCCAGGTCATAGGAATGAGCTCAAGTGTTTTTTTCAGATGTTAGACATGCTCAATTGCTCATTCAAAGAGAGATACACTAAGAAAAGTATAATTAAGTTGGTTCCCAGATATACCATTATCATCCGAAACTAAAAAAAATCATGTGCCATTAAAAGCCACCATTGCCATAGTACTAATCGGTTCCCAACTGATGTAGTAGACTACTAGGTAATTGTCCGCGGCGTGCCACGCCGCGACCGTCGCCTGCCACATGAGCAAATCGAGAAAACGTACGCAAAAAAGAACAAACAAATTTTTTCCTAGAAAAAAAGGACCCAAGTGTATTTTTTTCGGAAAGGACCTAAACGTAAAAAAGAAAAAAACAGCAAAAGGACCTAAACGTAGCGTGTAGTTTTTGTTTCCGGAGAAAGGACCTGACGGCTTTTTCTCTCTCGAAAAAGGACCTAAATGTAATTTCGATTTTCCCAAAAAGGACCCGAGCGTTACGCCTAAAAACACTAAAAGGGCATGAACGTAATATATATTCTTTTTCAAAAAAAGGACCCGATCGTAAATTTGTTCCCGAAAAGGATCTATATGTAATTTTTTCGGAAAAGGGCTCGAGCGTTTTTTTTTTTTGCTTTCGGCTCTAATCATGGTGGTAGCTTGTTCGACTCAAAGCAAGAAGGAGGCAGGAACTCTTCAGGCTTTAGTAGAGGGGATTATTAGTGCCATCCAAAAACATGGACAAGCGAAATGAAGTTATGGAATTGCTAATTCGAGGGCATTCTCACTAAATATTTATTGAGGACCCTTTCTTGTTATGACATAGGGCAACATCTCCTTCATGTCCTCACTTTTATTCCTTCTCAGGATCTCTCGTCGCCAAATTTGGCAGCATCCCCTTTATTCCACTTTCCTCCCCATTCTCTTCACCTTAAAATTAAAAGGTTTATGTCTTAAAACTTTCCCTAAGTTCTTGAATAAGAAGTATTTTTAACTATTTTTCAAATATTTTTAATCAAAATTATTCGAATTGAAAGTTTTTTGAGTCGAAACTTTTTTTTCAAATCAAAAGTCTCGTACCAATTTCTTTTGAACCAAAAAAATTAATCGAAACTTTTCGAACCAAGAGTTTTTCAAATTTCTCCACTCGAAAATTTTCTGATTTAAAATTTCTCAAGTTGAAATTTTTCTAGTTGAAAGTTGTCGATTTGGATTTTCCCAAGTTGAAATTTTCCGAGTAGAAAGCTCCCGAATCGAAATTTTCAATTATTTTCCTTACTCGAAATTTTTTGAGCAATTCGAATTTTGCTGAGTTGAAAATTTCCAGAGTTTAAATTTTGCCTAGTTAATTTTTTTCGAGTTGAATTTTTCTGATTTGGGAATTTTTCTGAGTTGAAACTTGCTATTTAAAATTTTCTAATTTGAAAATTTTACTTCAGAAAGAAAGGAACGGATGCGGGAAGTGAGTATAGAAGACGTAAGGTGGAAAGATGAATAATAGACAGAGAAGATGATATGTGACTTCTAAAAAAGTATCCTTAGATATTTTAATTTAAAAATAGATAAAAATGGGTGTTTTGTAGTAGTATCGAGTGGTAATAGTTGTCAACTCAAAAGGTTGCTTTGTTGAGGAGATGAGCGGGAATGGGACAGTGTACACTTGGCGACTTGCAGGGCACCGTTTGGAAAATGTAACTAGACATTGAAATGAAAGTGATAATTGTATCAGATAAGCTCGAAATAGTTTGATGGATGTAGCGGTGTATCCTCGAGAACAATTCGTGAAATTTAGACGATTGACATCAGATTTTTCTTTTTCTTTTTTGAAAACGGGGCAACATAATTTTTTTTATCTGATGTGCTTGTATCAATGCATCCCTAGGACTGTGAACCACTGAACCCTCGGCTATTATCCCTACGCACTTTTATTGCGGAATTGGTCATGGGGCCAGGTTTTTAAAATCCGTTTTCGAAAAAACTGTTTAAAATTTAAAAATTGTTAGAAATTGAAGGGTTAAGAAATAAAAAAAATTGACAAAAAAATCGAAAACCGCTCGGTTTTCACCGAAAACCAACCGACCAATTGAATGTTCCTTAAAAACGGTTTTTGAGTTCTTTTCAACTATTTTCGAGCGGTTTTCGTTGCATAATTTTTTTCAGTTTTTTTTTATTTTTTTGAATTAGACCGATTTTGAATCTCGAACTGCAACGGTAAGATCGAAAACCGTGGTTTTCGACAGTTTTTGAAACCTTGCATGGGGCTCACATTTTTGCACTTTTTATAATCAAATGTCCTCTGCTGTGGCATGGTACCGTAGCAGAGCGGCAAAAATATCCGTTACGATCGGATAGCGCAACAAGTGACCTGTCGCGGTTCGGTAGCGTATCAGGAGGTCCTATTAAGGTTTGGTAGCGCAGTAGGTGATCTGCTGCGGTGGGGCCACCCGAGCTATTGCGTTACTATTTGTCGTTGCACTGCTATGAACCTTTTTAGTACCGAATCACAGTAGGAGACAGATGTCCTCTGTTGCTGCAGCTGTAGCGGAGAGGTGGTGAAATTTACAAAAACGGACTGTGCTCCCTAAGACTGGATTGACAGCACGTTACCTCTCCGTTCTTCCGGTTCTTTTCTCTGAAACATTGCGCATGATTCGATGCTGCGTGTGCGTGAGCCATTCTTTTTCACAATAGAAATGCTTTTGGAGTTGGAAACGGAGCAGAAATTCGGTGGAAATGCCACGGTTGCAATTCCGTGAAAGTTCCGACAAGGTGAACTTTGGCCATGTCTTTCCAACATGTTGAATCTTACAGGAAAGTTGAGATGGTTGAATTCGATGGAGATTTTCAAAGCGTCGTGACATGGGTAAAGGGAGGCGGCCCATGCTTTCCATGACATGAAAATCCAACACAAAGTCAGAGACGAGATGCCTCTCCACTTATCAGGCTCTCACGTTAACCTTTACGTAACTCGTAAGCGACTCACGTTTAGATTTAGCGCTGTTTTACCAAATGCAACCTGCCATCCTGATGATGGTTGAAAGGAAAGAAAGACACCAAAGAATCAACCAGCAGAAGATCAGATATAGGAAAAAAGACTGACTTCCTTCACTCCATTCCTAGGAAAATTTATGCATTTCAACCGAAACGGAGAGAGACAATATGAACAAAACAACACATCAAGCTCACCTCTAAACAAACACGAAACTGAATAGTAAAAACCCAACGCAACGCGAGGTGAGAAGGTGAAACGCCTAACTTAACCGCCGTGGCGCCGTGCATCCATGGGTGGTAAATCTACGTCTCCTTCGCACAAATACGGGAAGGACAAAGGATGCCGCCGCCGCTCTCCGCGCCGACCGGCTGTCGGTCAGTCGAACCTGCGGCCGCGCCAGGCGGAGACGGAGAAGAGGGCGCGGTCTTGCCAGCAGAGGAAGAAGGTGCCCTTCTCCTCGCGGACCTTGAAGCCGTCGCAGCCTAGCCCCTGCGCCACCCGCCGCGCCTGCAGCAGCGCGTAGTAGCTGAGGGGGACGCGCCCGAACCCGGCGCCCTCCATCCGCCGCGCCCACCGCTCCAGCCGCTCGTGCCGCTCCCGCCGCTGGGCGCCATCGCACGCCACGATGTTCTTGATCTCCTCCCCGAGCAGCCACCGCTCAACGCGCGCGCGATCCACCGACCCGCGCGCCGCGCCCACCTCCAGGCAGTCGAAGAGCGCCGCGTAGTAGTTGAGCGCCTCGACGAACCGCTCCGTCAGCCCGGGCGCGTTGTGGCTAGCCTCCTGCTCCGTCACCACCATCACCTTCGGCGACAGCCCCCACAGCGCGCCCAGGAACGCGTCCGCTCGGGACGTCGACGGGGACAGCCCGGACTCCGGGCTCCACCTGTCTTTGTCCCCGCCCGCAGCGGCCACGGCAGAGTCGTCGTCGGAGGCCAGGAGGCAGTGCAGCTGGAGGCTGGAGCTGATGGCCAGCGCCTCGCCGGTCTTCACGCGGAGGGACTCAACGTCGAGGGCATCGAGGCGGGAGACCACGGGGTTGAACTGGAAGGGCACGTCCAGGCGCTCTGCTTCCTTCGTGAGGACCATGGCCGTCTGGGAGAGGACGTCCTTGTGCTCGTGGACGGCGGTGAGGCGGAGGTGGGGCGGGCCCTCCGGGCGCGCGGCGAGGAGGTGGAGGAGCTCGAGCCATTGGGTGGCGTCCGCGCCGCCGAGGTCGATGACGTGCACGATCTTCTCGGACTCCATGGCCTCCAGGATCGACTGGTTGGCGGCGGCGCCGGCGAGGCGGAGGAAGGGGCAGAGGTTGAGGAAGTGCCGCCGCGCGGCGGCGACCTCCGCCGGCGTGGGCGCCGCACGAGGCAGGAGCAGCGCTCGGCACAGCCCCGGCCAAGCCCGAAGCGCGCGCCGCGCGAGCGCCTCCGCGAACGCCGCCGCCACGCGCTGCATGGCGTCGCCGTCGGGCGATGCGAGCGAGGCGATGTGCTCGAGCGCGGCGTTGGCGGCGTCGAGCCGCCCTGCCGCCGCCGCCGCGGCGCAGTTGAGGAGGAGGTGGATGAGGCAGAGGCCGCGCTCGTCGGAGCGCAGCTCCCGTAGCATCCAGGGCGGCGTCTGGGAGGCCGCCGCGGCGGCCGGGTGGAGCGGCATGTTGGAGAGGTTCTGCAGCGGGGATGAAGTCACCGACGACGAGGAGCCTTCGTCCTGTACCATCAGCCTCGCCAGCGCTGCGGCTTCTTCTTGATATACTCGCTACTAAAGCAAGCTGCTTGTTTTTCTCTCTCTCGTCGTATGGATGATTTATACGGCCGAAATGGTATGGCACAGGCAGAGGCGCATTTGAGGTTCTTGAGGTTTTTTCCTCTGACACCACCCAGCAGCGCCGAGCGGTAAAGTGGGAGTAGGAGGAAGAAGGAGACCTGCAAAAGGCTGCGCCTGCGTGCAAAGTGAGGAAGCAGATTCTGAGCAAGAAATCCATTGATGCAGTACTAATCAGTTTTAGATACTAGATAGATTGAGCAATGAAACGAAAGAAACGAAACGATGATGATCACAGAAGAGAACAAGCAGAAAAGAACAAGGGCCAAAAGGCCAAGGAGATTGCAACAAGCAGCAATAGCTCAAGAAACAAAAATACAATTCCCCGGCCAGATTTTCTCAGAGCAGGGATCGAGGGGGATAGAAAGGATAAAGGAAAATCACCACCATATATTTCTGCGCTCATCAGGCACGCATGCATCAGTGAACTTTATTGTATTTACAAGGGCCATCAAAGACTATTAGAGAGAGAGAGAGCCAAAACGAGCAGCCTCGCTCGAAACAAGAAAAGAACAAAACAGAAGAATGAAATGCTCACCTCAAGGAGCCACGAGCCGCGGTGTGTCACCTTTGCCTACTTACTCGTGCAAGAGATGCAAACACAGTAGCAGATAGAGGGAGATACAGAGGAGACTAGGGAGAGAGGAGAGGGGGAGTAGACGATGAGAAGATAGATATAAAGAGCAGGAGGAGAGCTAGCTGGGGAAGGGAAGAAGTGAAGAGAAGGAAGCAGAGGGGGACGTGGGGCTGCAGAGCAATTGAGCAAGGCAAAGCAGGCAGGGAGCGAGTGTTTTGGACTTTTGGGGGCGTGTGCGTTAGCGACAAAAAGCGGAGGCTTTTGTCTCCATCGCGCTTGTCTGTATTCGCGCAAGCCCACACCGGCATGGCCTGGACGAGACTCCCCGAGGGCAATGCAAACTATGCAACGCAATGAGGGAATTTGTGTGAAGGAGTGTAAACACCCCAACCCCTATTCTCCCTTAATCTAGGTGGACGGACTCGAGCTAGCGTACGATTTTACCTACTTGCTTTAGCTAATTCATTAGCCCTTCTCTCCCTTTTGTACCGAAACCCTCACTTTCTTTGCAATTATTAGCCGATCACCCTCGACCGGTCATCTTTCTGCTCGTCGAGAGTAGGATGTACCCTAGCCCCCCTTGACCCCCCGGTGGATCCGCGACTGATGGTGCCAGACTATGTCATAGATAAAAAAAATACTAGATTAGATTACAATTGTACTACTACAAATGCTTATGGGATTGACTGTTCATCATTGCTATCAACAACTCTCATCCTTGCTATACACAGTCAACCCTAACCTCGACACTATCCCCGTCAATCATGTCCTGCCTTCTACGTGCGTACCACCCCTGCCACCTTGTTGGTGGTAGCGACGGTACCAGCGAGGCATGCCCCATGACCTCCCCCTATCGTTGGCATCTTTCGATACGGTTATGTAAGGTCGAGAAGGTTGACTAGAAGGGGTGAATAGACGCTTTAATTTTTTTTTTTTTTGCTAAAATTGGGTTTTATATATGGAAACGTAAATCAAAACGACTTTACACAATTAAGACCTATATCAACTAATCTAAGTGCACCAACAACCTAATGCTAGATTAAGGTTTGCAATCCTAGGGTGACAAACAAGCAACTTGATTCTAATAATACAATAAAGCAAACCACGATGTCATACAATCTTTTTATCTTGGTGTTTGGAGACTTCCAGTCTCCCTAATCCACGTTGAAATAAGCCCAAACGACTTGAACTAGCTCCACAAATTAAGTCAAACACTTCGAACCCACTAGCACCCCTTCGAGTAGGTGAGCTCCAATCTTCATAACCACAGCTGGCCTCTTTCACAAGCTTTTTGAAGAGATCACTGGGCATGGCTCCTCCAAGCCGTTAAGGTGGCAGCAACCAGCAAGAGTGACAAGACAAACCCAACCCTCACCAAGTGCTACACAAGAACAAGTGGATACTCAATCAACCTCTAGATGCAATACATGCAACTAGAGTCTTTCCTTCCTTGCTCACAAGGTGCAATACATGCACAATTTAGTAAAGAGACTTGCACTACCTTAAGAGAATGAAATTCGGTGGCAAGAAGTTACAAACAAAAAACTCTAGCTGAAATGACTTTTAAATCCTCAAGGATTACTCAATAAGCTCTCAAGGCTTTGTTCTCCATTGTACCTCACATGAGTGTGGTAGCAGCAGCAAAAACCTTCATACTCTATCTTTTTTATAACCCTTGAAAAAAAACTAGCAACTGGGAATAGATCCCTCTGAAAAATGCAAATTCAGACATTCCTATTTATCAAATTTGGACAATCCTAATCCCATCGCTCAAGTGAGTTTAAAACACAACTTCTGTCACTATGTCCGAAAATAAAATGAGGACACTCCTAAAATACCAATCTGGACAATCCTAACAACTAGATTAGGACGATCTGCTGCTGCAGTACTCAAAGCCATCGCTAAAATGTTCTAATTTACAAATTCAGACATTCCTAAGTCTAATTTTCAGCATTTCCAACTTGGATAAATGATAATAACCTTTTACTCCAAACTCTAATTTAGGTGATCTTTAACTCTATGAAAAGCTTATTCAAAGTGACACAACAAATCTATTTGCATGATCTTAAACACATCCGATTAAGGCAAGAGACACAACTACAAAGAGCCAACATATGGTCTAAGTCCAAGGAAAATAGCAACAAAAAACTTAGACCATGCAAAAGAAAATTGCATGATCCTCAACAATTTGCAAACTTTAGTATTATGCCACATGGGGAGTAGGTGCATAAAATCCAACAATTTGCAAAACATATTTGCAAATTAAGTCACATGCTATAAGGATTAGATGCATAAGTCTCAACTATTTACAAAAAAAATCACAAATGATAGCACCATGCCACAAAGAGGTAGAGCAAGCGGAATTGAGCTGTCAACACATAATGAGACTCAATATACTAGACAAGGTCCTCTTAATAGTACGGCAAACTATAGGAGCAATCTGGTCACCAAACCAAACACTCACACTTGTAAAAGAGTAGAAAAACATCCTTATCCCATACTAGTTATATACTTGCCTTGCGCATCCACATGGAGCTTTCACATGATGGCAATCGTCTCCTCTCTAAGTTCAGATTCTTGTCTTATTCATAAACAAATGATGATATCCTCCACTCCGAGATCTTATCTTGACGCTTATCAACATATGATGACATCCTTCATCTCGAATCTTGAATTGATGACAATCAACCCATGATGCCATCCAATCTTCATCACTATGGTCTTAACTTATTTCATCGTCTCATGAAAAATGTTAGTCCCACAAATTAACCACAAAAACTCACCATTAACTCACAATGGAGGGAGTAGATCCTTTCGGTTGTCTGCGTCGTCTTCTGCCCCCTCCTCCAATTCCCCCACCACCATCGTCCCTTCCTCCCCATCTCTGGCGGCTCACCATCATAGGATCCACTGCCCCGATCGCCTCCCACCGCCCGCACCAATAATAATCACAACTCGCATCTCATCGCCCACCCGTTGACCACCCTACCTACTAGGGTTGCAATCGGATCGGATAATTTCTGACCGACCGACTGGATGTGTTCGGATAATTTTTTCAGATTCGGTGTCGGATTCGGATACTTTATTTCAAATTCGGATTCAGGATATCACTATCCGTCGGATCGGTATATTCCGAAACTTTTTTCGGATATATCCGGTAAAAGTTATTCGGATATCCGATCCTTACCAACAGAAATAACCGGATAAGTGATAACCCTAAGATGGTTCTGATCTTCTCCCGTGAGGTCGACGAAGAGCGGACGGGCTCAGCCTTGGGGCCGTCCACGATGGCGAGGCTCTCATAGGCGTCAAGGCCCGAGAGCCCACCGAGGTAGCCATGGAAGGGCTTCTCCGGTCCGTAGTAGTTGCGACGCTTGGTGTTGACCGGCAGCGGGAAGAGCGGACGGACGGCACCGTCGAAGAGGCTATCCTGGAGCTCCAGGATCAGCGGCGGGTAGTGCGCATCGAAGCACCCAAAAGAGGCGAGCACGTCCATGACCTGGGTGCGCACCACCGCCCATGGCCCAGCGGCGAGCGCCGATGGGTCAAACCCGGAGGAGTCAATCTTGGGGAGCTGTGTCGCTTCGACGCCCATTCTCGATGTCTCGGCTCAGCTCCGTGTCTCACTAATCGTGACTGGGTTGCTTCCTCGTGGTTAGTAGCAGAGCAGTTCACTCCAATGAGGCCGCCACAATTGACTTCCTGTGGAAATGGGAAGCAATTTTTTCCTACCCCTTGCCTCAATTTGTTGTTGCGGGTTTATAGCTTTAGTCTTTATTTTAACGAAATTCCTTGTCATGAACCCCTATTCTTAAGATATCAACGCATAACTTTTGTTTTTGTAGGATGAGACAGTGGTTGAGGCTGATATTGACGGAGTGCTTTAGTGTCGAGGACAAGTAGCCATGGTCATGCACTCGTGGTCTCATTGAGATGTTGACAGCCTTCCTTGGCCACTTCAGTCTTCAAACTCTTCTACAAGATTGCGTCTTTATTGAGTCTTTGTGTGTATGTTTATTTGATATAATGGTGACGAATACTCATACCAGGGGTACCCCAACGGCCCTGGGTAATGAGCAGGCTGCCTCAAGTATAACTCGAGCCTAGCAGGCCGCTCCAGTTCGCCATCGACCAAAAGCGCCTCTGAGGACGCGGCTGGACGCCCATTCCCGACCAACCGGGATAAGCATCCCCGACCAAGCAGGGCTCTCGACTTCCACAGCAGGTCGGATCCCCTGACTCCGATCAAACCAAGGCAACCTTCGCCAAATGGCCGCGTATCGAAGCCTTCACCGGCCCACAACCACGTGCCCCACGGACGGGATCAATCGAAGTGACTATACGAGAGCATGTGGCCCCTTCCCAAGATGGTTTAATGGCTGCTGAAGTCAAGCTTCCAGTCCCATCGGCCAGTCACGTACGACACGAAAGCACGCTCCCTCCCGAGACAGCACCAACGTTATACGCAGCAACATCAACACTCGTCGGCTCACGTATGCGGTCGTCATTTCCCAACGAGCGACTAACCGCTCCGCCGACAAGACTACCGACCAGCGTGGGCAAGGCGAAGGTGACCAATCGACGAACGAAGGACCGAAGCTCTTAGCATAGGTCACCTCGCCTTCCCCAACTCTCGAGGTAACTGCCTTTCTTCTTGTATAAAGAAGGCGGGAACCCCGAGAGGGAAGGGAAGGGGGATGACAGACAGACGAGCAACGAGTTTTCTTATTACTGAGGCTCTTAGCTCGCTCTTGTAAACACTGTAATCATCCGCCTAAAGACAATACCATACCATCACACGAACTGGAGTAGGGACATTCAGCCCGAACTAGTATACATCTTGGGCTTCCGAGTCTAACCATTCAGGGAGTGGGAACGTGCGGCCCCTTAGACTTACAAATTTACTTGCCGGCGCTCGAAACGCCGACAAATGGTAATATTGTTATTTTGTCTTATTGTCTCTTTCATGGAGACATAGAGTCATGGTCATGTTGCTGAGATATTATTTACGTATTGTTCTATCTTCCGTCACTTTTCGCTATGTGTACTACTGAAATTGAATGGACTTTTGCAACTTTGTTGGACTACTTAATAATATAACTAGTTAAATTGTGTTCTATTGCATTCGTACTCATACGGTTGATCAATCCGTGCTATATGTGTTCTTTATGCGGTATCTATTTTTACGCGATATCCGATAAAAATTATCCGGTACCGTATCGATTTTGGTCCGTATTCAATTCGAATCTGCGATCGATATTATCCACGCCATATTCATATCCAGGACTATTCGAATCCGATTCTGAATCAGACAAAAAATATGGTTTATGATACGGAAAGAGCGATATCCGACCGAATCCGAGCCGATTGCACCCCTACTACCTACCATCGGCCACTAAGCCCACGGTCAATGGAGCACATGCCGCCGCCTCCTCCGCCCTACCTCCATTGCCCCTTCTTCTTTGTTTCTGGCAACTCATCTCCATCGGATCCATCGCCCCGAGCGCCTCTCACCGTCCCACACTGACCTTAATCACAACTTTTGTCTCGTCGCCCCACATGTCGACCTTACCCACTGCTGGCCACCAAGTTTGGCTAGTGGCACCCTCATCGGTCCTCCTCCTAGCCTCCCTCTAAGTTTGAGGGCTCCAATGAACCATAAACCATAACTCCAATGGCGACGGGAGATGAAGGACAATGAGATAGCCAAAGAAGATGATGCCACCGACCGAAGAACAAATCTCCAAAAAAAATCGTAAGATCAGAACACTACTACAAAAAGGCTTATATTAGACCTCTCATCACTGACGGTTTTGCAAAACTGTCTGTGATAACACCTCATCACTGACCCTTCTATCCAAAAACCGTCAGTGATGACACATCATTGACGGTTTTTGGATAGAAGGGTCAGTGATGAGACCATCAACAGAGATGATTTTAGCCAAGAACCGTTACTGATGACTACCATTCACATCACCGACAGTTTTTGGATAAAACCATCAGTGATGTGAATTCTCATCACTGACACTTTTAGCTAAAAACCGTTAGTGATGTGAATGGTTGTCATCACTAACGGTGCTTGGTTAAAACAGTCTATAATGAGAATTTTCTAAAAATAAGTATAGAGAGCCCCGACCCACTTAGTGTTTTTAGGGTTTTCCGAGCTATTTTTGAGGTGGCTGCGATTGAGAGGCGGTCTGGTGAAAGGAGATCATGAATTTGGAAGAGTGATTCTAGATCCTTTTGTTCTTGGTGATCTAACGTTGGTAATTGGTTCTAATTGTATTATATTCAAAATCTAGCTTGGTAAGGAGGGAATTTAAGATGGTTTAGGTCAAACTTGGTGTAGATCCATTTGCTCTTTGTGATCTAAATTAGTAATTTGTTCTAATTGCATTATACTCAAGATGTAGCTAGCTAGGTAAAGAGAGAATTGAAGATGCTAAGTTCAAATGTATCTTACATAAAGATCCATTTGTTCTTTGTGATCTAAGAAGTTAGGTTGGTAAGTTTAAATGTAGCTTATATACAGATTGTAGAACCATTTGTTCTTTAGATCTTAGCATGGTTTATGATTTAGGGTAGGGTTTAGCTTGTTAATTTGTGTTCCAATTTAAGAATGTATGTATGTGCACACCTAGTATACTTCATTATTATTTAACACTTATTATTATATACATAGCTGTAGGATCAAAGATAACCAACTAGAGGGGGTAAATAGGAGGTTTTAAAATTCTTCGGCTCTAATTATAATAAATAAATAATTTAAGCTAGAATTATGATTTTGACAATTAAACCCTAAATTCTCTAAGTTTCACTAAGTGTACGAACAATTTAAGTCTAAGCAAGATTACACTCCTAAGCACAAGATCAATATACTAAACAAGCTATGAATGTAAATTGCACAATTGAATAAAAGAGATCAAACCACAAGAAAGAATGGACACAAAATTTATCCCGCGGTCTCGGAGACTTGCCGGTCTCCCCTAATCCACATCGAGGTAGCTTGACAAACTCAAGTCGACTCCTTTGCGCAAATTGAGCTTCCCTCGATCACTTTGGTAACTCTTCCCCGCTCCGGGTAAGCGAGCTCCGGCCTTCACAACCAACCGGGCTTTCTCACAAGCTTCCTTGAGAAAGTCACCGATTCCTTCGCCTCCAAGTCGTCTAGGGGGCGGCAACCTCCAAGATTAATAAACTTTAACGCTTGCTTGAGGTGGATCAAGTGTCTAAATGGCTCAACTAAATGCACACGCTTGACTTTCTCTCAACTACTCACAAAATGAGAAATCAATGCTCTAGAGTTGAAGAGAGACTAGTAAGAGCTCATGAATATGCAATAAGTGTCCAAGAAGCTACCCTTGCTGCAGGTGGGGGTGTATTTATAGCCCCCCACAAGAAAATCTAGCTGTTGCTACCAACTTCCTAAAAAAATTCAGGAAAGTCGACATTACCGCCCATGTAGGACCGGTAGTGCCGCCCTTAGGTCTAACGATCGACTGTAGCATCAGTGTAGGCCGATACAATACTTCATGCCCACTTCTCTCTCGTGAAGGCGAGCAAAAGTGGAAAGGGAGACAAGGGAAAATCTAAGCAGATCACGAATAACCTGGAATATGAATATGCCCCGTTGGCCCGAAAATTCAAACTAGGAGAACCTTTAGTAGCGGAAGAGGGCCTACGAGAACTTTTAACGAATCCATTAGATTGTATGATTGGTACATGGAACAATCAAAAAAGCCGGCAGCAACACGCATAACGAGTATCTCGATCGACTTCAAACACGAGCATCTTTTGAACCAGTCGTCGGGGGCTTCTTCACGGTCGACTTCAATGACTTATTCAATCTCTTCAACCTCGACATCATCAACGCCGCGCTCATGAGGTGCTGGACATTGTAAGTGTGTGCAATCATGGTCTATACATTCGTGTAATACCAATAAATGTCATATAACTCCTTACTTTTGTGTATATAGATATATGATGCTTCAAGCGAGAAGGAACAAAGAAACAAAGGGTTTCCTCAACCCACACATAGTCTCAAGGCAAACAATGAACGAAAATTCTCGTTACGTCGAGAATTACGTGATAGGCATCGTTGGCTCAACACGATGGAGAGGACATACTTTTAGCCTATAACCCGTCATAAGTGTTGCACTACCTGCTATATTTTGATTTGTACTTTACACGTAACTCAAAGTTAGGTTGAGTAACCATGACGACATTCCTGTGTATGTTTCATTAGGTTCTAATTGTATTTAAACCAAGAAAAAATCGGGCTAGCTACGTTGATTCCTTACGTAAGGGCAGCCACGACTTGAGGTCTATCAGAAGACTACTCGATGGATAATCACGTTTCCTCCATAGATAACTCTCTTGCAGCTCATGGAATGGCTTAGGCTAACTTTTTTGGAATCACATAGGACGTTCAAAGTGTACATCGTGGAGGGCCATACAAGGACGCGTCGAAGCTGAAACACAATTTTTCCTTTTCGGTAGTCACTAGTACACAATAATCCTATATCACTCCGTAATAATGCCCTTGGAATTAACCAATTCTATTTTCGCAGTGCGTCCAGCAAGGACAGAAATAACATATGTGACTTCTATGTTAGCTATAACATGCGAACCCTCATTAGTACAAAGAAGATCAGCACTGCAACTAAGTTGAAAAAGGTACATCGAAGGCAATTCGAGAACAACTCTCTGACTTCTTGATGCGTGAGGTCATACATCCAAAAGGCACATTCCACGCTGCCTAATTTGTGAAACTTGAGCAGTCTATTGGTTAATTTGTGAAACTTGTGCGAATTTGTGAATTCTAATTGCGCATTCCATTGGTTAATATAATATTTGAGTTGATTTCTGAAATGGTTGTGTAATCTGTGATATAATCAGCTTCAGATCTATTGGTTAATATAACATTTGAGTTGATTTCTGAAGTGGTTGTGTAATATGTGATATAATCAACTTGTGATGTGTGTAATTTGTTTGCGATATAATCTGTATAATCTGCTTGTTTTAGAGGGCATGGCTAGAATTTCCTAAGACTAGCCAATAAACAGAAAAATATTCAGCTAGCAAAAAATAATATCACTGACGATTCTTTATAAGGAACTGTCTGTGATATATCGCATACCACAGACAATTCTAGTAAAGAAGCATATGTGATGAATTTTTTGTAGTAGTAGAAATTCGAATGATATATAACAATTCTCCATATTTATTGTGAAGAAATGTATCAGCACATTAGCAAGAATGGCTCGCAATCGTTATAGTGAAATTAATATTCTGAAGGATTAAAAATTTTCTAGCAATTTCCAATTTAAAGGTTATGCTATTATATGAGTCTTATCGTTTGCAGATATGTGGTAATGTTTATCACCGTTGATAAATAAGTAGTTTCTATGAAACAACCAATATTTAGACATGTTTCTTTTGGTGACAACTAAGTAAAATGTTTTGCAGTCCTGGACTTGTTTTGCTTCGATGAGTAATAATACATTTTAGTACTCTTTCGTACTCCCACTAGCACGAGGGCACGGCTTTTGCTATTTTGGAAGACGACAAGGCCGGATATGCAAGACTGGCAAGGATTGAAATCTGGTTTCACTTGAAATTTGGTACGTGATCGAGAATGAAATCTCGGCGAGATTTATAAATTTTGGATAAATTCTGAACGAATCATAAAAATAAAAATTCAAATTTGAAAATTTTCTACCGAGAAAATCAAGATCTCGGCGAGATTTCCGAGATCTAGGCGAGATTTGTCGAGAATTCGACAAAATTACACTGAGCGAAAAATAGCTCAAACGACATCAAATTTTTTTGAAATTTTTTAAGGTTCCTGACACATCAATGATGTTCCTATAAAAATTTCAGATGATTATCAAATTTTAGGAATTTTTAAAAATTCAAACATTGCTATTGTCTTGATAAAACGCTGCTCAACAAGTTTGAACCGAACGAAAAATGAAACAAACCACGTTAAAAAAATTGAAATTTTTTGTGCATGGTTATGATATATCAATAATATTCCCATAAAAGTTTTAGATGATGACCAAGCTTCATGAATTTTTAAAAATTCGGACAATGCTACTGTCCTGATAAAAGACACACCGGCAAACTTCAACAAAAATGAAAAATGGTACAAACCACATTAGAAAAATTTTAAACTTTTTGTGGATGGTTCTGATGTATCATTAATGTTTATATAAAATTTTTATATGATTATCGAGCTTCAAGAAGTTCTAAAAATTCTAACAGTGCTACGTCCTGATAAAAGACTGATGATCAATATATAGATTTGCTTTAATAATAAAAAAAGGCCTAAAATTTTTAAATATTTTTCAGAAGGGTTCTAAAGAAATTATTAAGATCTCATAGAAATTTTGAATCATGATCACACTCCAGTGAATTTATAAAATTCTTACAAGTGCACTGTACCATTTATGTTCTTTCTGTTTTTTATTTTTGAAATATAACAAATGAAGTTCAATGCATACATAGATTTGATTGAGCAAACAAAAAATTTTAAATTTTTATAAAATTTTAGAGAATGGTACTGAGGCAATTATTAATTTTTCATAAAAATTTTGGATCATAATCACACTCGAAAAAATTTATAAAATTCTGACAAAGTTATTATCCCAATTATGTTCATTCGGTTTTTTATTTTTTGAAGATAACAAATAAAGTTCAATTATTTTTAAAAATTTTATGTATGATCCTACACTTCTTAGAATGGTATCATAAATTTTTCACATCATAATAAATTATGTAAAATTTTATTAAAATCCGACAATGTTTCTACAGTTTTTAAAAAATATCTCAAAAAAATGGGTTTTTAAACAAATTTTCATAGGAGATTACTTTCTTAACGGTTATTGATCAATTTCCGTTCAAATCCGGTCAAAACAAGTAAAAAAACGTTAAAAACTCGGAGATCTCGGTGAGATTTTCGAGATTACTGTAGTAATTTGAATTTTTTTTACTCCGACCGGCATTTCAAAACTCATACACCTCTGGTAAGCAATATCTCACGAAATTTCGGCGAGATTTTAATCCATGTGCAAGAGTGGTGCTCTATTTGTACCATCCTTCGGTACTCCTTCGGGCTAAGTTTATAAGTTGTATTTTTTTGCATATAATAAAAATATTAAAAATGGCTAGATTATTTCTAATTAATAGCATCGGACACTATATCTAACGCATAGATATAGAGAATATAAAATGAGGATGAATATTTTAATCCGTATATAGATAAAATAAGATCATTCAAAAAAAAAAGATGTATCTTATAATTTTGAAAGAGTACAAGGCTAGATGTGCAGGAGCAGTGCTCCATCTGTACCATAATACAATACTACATAGCACAATAAATTAGTAAGCCCCACGACTCTTGTCGTGACGTGGCGAGAGGAAGAATAACTGAATAAGGAGCATGGCGTGTTCAGCAGCCTCGTTATTCCTCCAACTCCACAACGCGACGACAACGCCATAACTAAACAAAAACGCCCACTTCTTCCTCGCACTCGATCCCTTTCTCCTTTCTTGCTCCCTTTCTTTCGTCTCTCTCTCTCTCTCTCTCTCTCTCTCTCTCTCTCTCTCGGTTCAGAAAAACAAATCTTAAACCCCCTAGCTAGCTGGAAAAACAACCCAAGTACATGTATGTAATACATCTTTTATACGGAAAATGAGGTTGCTGATCGAGCAAATAGTGTGATCCGGCTTCTTGTTTATCTCTAGTGAAAAGAACCGTATGAAAGCTCAGTACAAAGATTGCCTGACTGAAAAATCAACAGTCAAGGTAGACACACTTCATACGTATAATTGTATCACGACTATAATAAACAATTTGGCGATGCGTTTGAAACATGAACGAGAGCCAGCAGGCGCCGGTTGGATGGGGTAGCCTCTACCTATCTGTTGTGAAGAAGGAGCATGCAGATTGCGAGTGCGTCCAGGTCCAAGCGAGTCGCCATCCATCTGCGGTTGCATCCAAAATCCAAATCCAAATCCAAAGAGGACGCATGCAATTGCAAGGCGATGCGCCCCGTTAAGGCAAGGCTCGTCGCGTAGCGCGTTGGCGTGGCGTCCGGTGGTGCTGTACTATCATCCCCCCATTCCCCACCCGGCTATTAAAAGACGAGACGACAAGAGAGGTTTTACGAAGGGGACACTTGAGCTGTGTTTACTTACCGGTGGGGCCCGCGCGCGCATCTTGCTGAGCCCCATCGTGTCCTCTCTCTCGAATCTCAATTTTCAAGTGAAGTCTCGCCCTCGGCACGTTGGATGGGATGGTTCGCAAAATCGCGGAAAATCGGGCATATCAAGTCAGCTCGGCTTTAAAAACCGGTCGGCAAATCGATCGTATTCAAATATAACTTTAAACAATTTTTTAAAAAAATATCCTAAAATTTTCTAAAATTAGTATTAACATATTTATGATTTATGGGATGAAAATTTGGTAAAAAAAACCGAAGTTTGAGACGGATTTGAGTCGAAACCTTAAATACGAAATTGAAAAAGGTAATGGGCCAGAGGCCCATAGTGCCGGCCCAAGAAGCCCGATCTGGCCTGCTGAGGGGACAGTCGGTTTTAATGGCCTCCTGTCGCCCTTTCGACCTCATTACTGCGCTCACCCGTAAATCCCCGGATCCCCTTCCCAACCAGAGTCGCTCTGGTCAAATCCAATGACGGTAGCTCCAAGACGGACAAGGATGACGGCCATACCCCTGCTCCTGATGCTTCCATCCCTCCCACTTCCCACTCAGAAGCTCATGTTGCCATACAATTTACAGGGGAGTCCCAGTACAATTATGCCACACAGGATATAGACCATAGGGCTCCACAATCACCCAAGATGACTACTGCAGCCAAGGGTAGGGCCCATCGACACAGCAGTGATGCACCGCGGCATAGCTATAGCTCATACAGCGTCGCCGAAACGCAGGAGAGTTAGGCTCATATGACCCATATGAGTACTCCATCTCAGATTCATCCACACAACCTGCCACTTAATGAGTATATAAGTGGTAAGACCAACAATTTTATGCTATGTTGTACCAACAGTGGGAAACGACTAGCCTGTGGACGGAGCAAAGCTGGCATGAATATAAGACGGAGTTGCTAGCTACACGAGGTTTGCTGATGATGTCCATAGAAGAATACAATATGATCAATCAAGTGTACAACCAACAATACTACTCGTAGCCTCTAAGTTAATGTTTCATTTGTATGTTTTATTTCATTCCAACTCGATTTTTTATTAATATCGAGCAATACATGTAGGTACACCATGGCATATCCACATATGTATCATAATGGAAGACCGACGAAGCTATGTCAAGTGAGAACATTCATTTTAGGTGAGAAAAGGCTCAATTCAAATATCATTTACTTTGCTACTGAAATGTGGAGTTGATCGATTGATTCGTGTATGTATTGAAATGAAGTATTATTTGTTGACAACTTATCATATTACTTCTAGATGCTTATTTCACAACTTCACATTGTCCAAAATATAGCAAATATTATACTGAAATTTTTTCAAAATTATTCATATTTTTTCATAGTTGTGCTATTGTTTCAAAACATGTACTTTACAATTTGACATGGTCTTCACATGTAGGAATGGTCATATCGGAATTTTGTCATATTTCTTCATAATCATTTATACATTTCTAACTTTTTTTTATCTTTTAGCCTTTTTATGCCTTACACTAATTTTTCATATTTTTTGGAATTTTCCCACTTTTTCCCTTTTTTTTCAATCTGTCACGATTTTAGAGAAAATCGGCCGATAATCGGCATGAATTGGACGATTTTCGGTCATTTTTGACCGATTTTCGTCTAAACCGACACGGCTCAACTCCGGTTTTGATTTTGAATTTGAATTCACAAACCCTATAATTTTTAGCTAATTTTCAGCGAAAATCGGTATCGTCGGCCTCCTAGTTTCCAAGTCCAATTCTATAAGGTCGGCCTCCTAGTTTCCAAGTCCAATTCTATAAGGTGAACCCTATTGGATGGTACGTGAGCCGAGCGTACGTTTTCGTGCGTCGGTCTCGTCTCTTCGCCGCTCGCTCGGTGCGAGTGAGTGAATGAACCCACGCATTCACACCAACCGGCTGTGACCACGCCCGCGCGGGCGTCCTTCTTGGACGCCTCAGATTATGTCATGTGCACCCGAACGTTGGATCCGTTGTCCTAATCCCCTTCTCAACCATACAAGACACGTTACTTTTCTCGCTCAGGGAAGTTCGGTAGATTTCTCTGTCCGTAACAGGGTGGGTCTATCTGGATGTCACGTTTTCTCAACTTGGAAGGAGCAGGTAACATGTATCGTATGCTGTTTCTTCTGTGATTGAAGAAGAGATCATTTTTATAAATATATTTTGAAAGAGGCTGAATTTGAAGAAAAAAATGAGATAGCTTAAAAAACTAAGGTTCCCTCACCCGCTGCCTAGTTCGATCATGCAAGTATTCTAGGAGTACTTGTACTCGATCTGCTCGCCAGTGACTGAATCTATGACCAGGTACGAACATGAAGATCTCTACCCTGAATTGCCATGTGACGAGTTGCTTGTGTAATTTTACTAGTTTTCACAACTATGGTTGTTCATCAACCTTGCTTTATGGAACGGTTTCTACAAAAACCAGTTGTTACATGCATGCATGCATGCATACAGTCTAAACACCCTGCTGCGGGTTTTAGGAAAGGTAATACTATCTTCCACTCTTTTAGAAAAGTTGCTTGATGTTAATGTACGAATTAGTATTATTAAAAAAGCAAACTAGACAGACAAAACTGACGAGTTATTAGGATATTCACTTTTATGTGTTCTGTTCTAGCGTGAATCCATTAAGGACACAGAATCCGGCTATAACTGAAACATCCTATGTGCATCCACGCGTACAGCGCAAGCAAATGTGCATGTAGTAAATGCATGCCGTGTATGCATGCTATCCAGCGCGCCGTCCGTCCTTGAGAATAGCGCATGCAACGCGCGCGACGCGCAAAACGCAGCTCGATCTACTGTACGTCTGAACCTGACTGAACAAGGAGACTGGAGACACACCATAGTACATGCCGGTTTCCTCTGATTTCCTCGCTCGCTGACAAGGCAAACACAGGAGAAGTGTTCCCCTATCTAGTTCTCAAGCTGCCACTTTTTGTAAATCTAGCTCGTGTGCTTCTGTATTTATAAATCTAGCTCTTGTGCGCCTCCCTGCCGCACCATGCGTCAGTGGAAGGAAGTTGGCAGAGTGGCTGGAGCCCAACCGTGGCACATCGGTGCGGGAGGCGGAGCCTACCGTGGTAGGGTACCACGGAACGAATGTGCATCTAGGCCTTACGGTGCAGGCTGGCTTTCTGCGCACCGGCGGTGCGAAAGCATCTTCCCACGCTCCGGCAGCGCAGAAGCGTGCTTCAGTCGTCGGGAGCTGCGCTCGCCATGACTTCCACGCCCCTTGCCTATTTCCGCGCTACACTCACACCCTTGGGAAGGGACACACTTCGCGCTCCCGTCCCCTCTGCGCTCGCTCGTGGGGATATTTTCGAAAAAAAACGCAAGTGACGAAGCTACTTCCATAAAAAAAACAGTGAACAGGGCTAGTACAGTAAAAAAAATCAACATAGGGGGCCGGAGCCCCGGTGCGCATTGGAATGAGGATCGGATAGCCGTGTGCAGCACGTTCATTTCAATGTATGGGCACGATAGATCGTGGGTCTAGATCGTGCCGTGTAGCCACGTCCAGCCAGCTCGCCATGTTGTGCAGTGCCAACTCGACTTGTTTTTAGCGAGCTCATGTATAGTCCATTAGCACGTTATGTCACCTTCGTGCCATGTCAGACTAGACTTAGCCCATTTGCACTATTGCGAGAAGTGGAAAGGAGTCAGAGACGTACAATGCCAATGCAGTGAACACAAATATTGAAGAGAAAAAGAACTAAATTTTATTCATTCTCCGCTAAAGGTGTGTGAAGATAGTAGTTGATCTGTACTCATAGATTCTATTGTGGCCTGCTCAGCGCTTCGAAAAATAAATTAGACGTCTTACATTTTAGCTTCTTTCACACGCTTGAAGCCCTCAAACTACATCGTGTTTGTTGCATTATTGAGATAGTTTTTCTTGTTTCACTTCTGTTGCCAAACTTTTTCATAATATTTATCGAAAACTGTAAAAAAAAATTTGTGTGCCGTGCCTGTGTCTTACTCGTCGGGGCTGTAACGTGATGTGCTGGCCTCAGCATAACCTTTCGAAGTGTGTCGTGCCATCTATCGTGTATAACCATTAGACCCGACATAACCCTGACAATCGTGTCGTATCGTTCCTTGGGTCGTACCGTGCCTGCCAAGCCATGTATCAGCCTCGAAAAGCCTGATCCGATGTCCAAGTCTAGTTTCAAGTTTAAAGCAAGCAAGCAAACGCAACCAGGATGGACGGTTTGCTCAGCCTCTGCATGAGGTTTTTTTTCTGACCTGTGGCTGCATACCTCGCCGTACGATGTAGCGCAAAGCAAATTCTGCTACTATTAGTTCAAACTACTTTTGCCGAGCAGTTTCTTATTTATTTTTATAAAATTTATCATCTAAAATATTTTCGTTCTAAAAAGTACTGTATACTATACAGTAGTCTACCAGCATCGTTTCGCATGTCATCATTGTACTAATCAATTTAGAAAATAACTTGCATACTATCTAAATGTAAGAGAGAAAATGGAACGTGATCCGTGTACCGATTGAGTATTTCAACTGTATTTCACTGTTAAATCCTAAATCAATAGAATAAAGGGAGAAAGAAATGAACATGAATTGTGAGGATGCTTTCCGATAACTCACCGCCATATGTATCTGTAAAATCGCTGATCTCTCTAATTCTAATCAAATGTAATATGTACTCTTTAATACATCCTATAAAATTTTGGAGGTACACCTGTCCATGCGGTCAAGAAGTCGCAGGTTCACACTGGTACGTACAGTGGACGCGCGCGGGGATGGCTCCGGCGGCAACAGCTGTAAGGATTCTGTGAGCATTGTACGATTCTGAGAAGTGTTTTTGCTTGCTTGTTTGGGAGATCTGAGAGGATGCAGTGCTGGTGCAGCCCGCTCGCATTGCATATGCCATGCCGCCGGGGCCGGGCTAGCTGGTGGCTTATTTTTCTATGGTTTGACTGCTGGGCCTGGGCGTATCTCATTGTATCTATCTATGCTGTACTAGTACTTGCATTAATCAAGCCGTGGAGGGTGGTACGGTTTAGATCAGAACTGCAGCGCAGGCCAGTCCATGTGATTTTGTGTTGTTTCTCTTCAGGAAATATATATATATATATATTATCCACACAATTGTGGGTGCAAATAATTAAACACATCCATCGCCATGCATGTGATATTCAGCAAAGAGAAGCTGCACAAATTAAGGAGTCAGCATCTGTGGTGAGGATTGTTGGGTGTAATTAACTCCTTCAGTTCGTTAGGGTGGGTGCTGTTTTTCCTTCGACTGATGTGCAAAAGTATTGTTTTGAGAGAGCTGTAAATTGCCCAAACCCTAGCAAAAGAATGAATATGCAACTTGTCCACAACAACAACAACAAGAAAAATAGTTTTCCACAAGTCTGGCTAGTCTCATGCCTAGCTTGGACCGAATAATTCAATTTCGTCCCCGTCGATACATTTTCAACACAAAATGTCTGTATACGTACGTATTCAATTGATTAAAAATTTATCAATTGCCATGTCTGGTTCCACGGAAACAAAACACAGGAGATTTTTTTTGGAGCCGTACCAGACTGCGAATGCGACCTCCGTGTTCAGAACAGATCACACCCAAGTCATCACAAAAGTCAGAACCAATAGAAATCAAATCACGTGAAATGATAATACTGAAGGAGAACGAGAGTGCTAGCTTCATATTTTCGCTGCGTTCAATAATTGGCAATCAGAATGTTTACACACAGATTCAAGCAAATTTTGTTTGTCTTTTACTTCTCTCTTTCTTTCACATGCAACAAATTATTTGTCTGAACTTGTAAAGAAGAAAACCCCTTAGCTGGCAGTAGTACTACTACTACATATATAAGAGATGTACATTTAGCAAGCACCTTAACATGTCCTCTTTTTTTTGGCATTTAAGCATGCAATAGGATTCTAGATGTAAAATTAGAACATGGATCGATCGCGCGATCAAGTGTGGTCCAGATAGAGCGACGAGACAAAAATTTATTGCACAATCAGTACAGTGGTTTAGCACGCATGAAACGTGTGGGAACAATACGTACTAGTCGTATATAAATACGCACGTCTGCACCGGCCAATATATCTGTCAGGCTTGTTCCTCAGCTGGCCGTTGGTTAATGTTCTCTTCAGAAGTGCAACTGTACAAGCAAAGAAAGGGCGTACGATTGTGATATTTGTGTGATTTGAATGACGATCCGAGTCGTGAGTATTACTAGTTATTACTAATATAATACTGAGCTGTAAGCGCTCTGCTGGTGATCGAGTCGAGGTAATAATGTCAAAACATACGAGATCTTGGTCTAGGGCAGTAGTAACGTGGACGCAGAACTGCGATTTGGCCATGTGGGTAGCTAACCTTAATCTCCACCTAGTCACCGACCAGCCAGTAGATCTTAATGCCGCAACACAAAAGTTCTGCGTTCACCTCTTCAAACGTACGTGTGTGGCCTGGATGGGTTCTGCTTCTTCTGGGTCGATCAACCACGACGAGGTCGTCCAGCCGCCCCGCCATCCTGCAATAGCTAACGTTATCAAACGGACCGGCCATGTACGCGTGAGCTCTTCTCTTGAATAGGCCAACTCGAAAGGCGTCTCGTGATGGTTGGCACCGCACCGAGATCTACTAGCTAGGAACCAGAAAAGACTTTTGAGTAGACGCAGCAAGTGCGTTGCTGCGCCTGCACATCGACAGATAGCTAGGTAATGCGAGTAAGTCGTTGCGTGCGAACGAATTCACAACTCATGGAAGGTTGGTGACCAGCTGGGTTCACAAAACCGATCAAACCCGCGTGCTTTTCGATCGTACATAGAGTCGGTTTGATATCTAAAATCGTTCTAATTAAAAAACAATTGAAAAAATTTGTGCGACGTAAAACTGATCGATTTTCGATTAAAACCGACCAGTTTTTTATCAAATCGATCAGTTTTAGGTTAAAATCGTGTGGCAATGTCTCAGTGATCAGCACCCACCAATTGGTCAAAACCGACCAATTTTCGGTGGAAACCGATTGATTTTTGATATATTTTTTTCAAAAATTTTGAATTCTTAATCCTTTGGTTTCTGACGATTTTTGACTCGATATTTACGAACGGTTTTTTCGAAATCGGTTTTGTAAACCCTAACCGGGAGAAATGGATCAAAACCGGGGTAGCAAGCAGCTAGCTAGCTTAGCTAGTGGAGAGTGGAAACCATTTTTGACTGCCAGAAGGGTTGGCCAGATCACTTATCTAATATAGAAGATATAAACAGAGTAGCTTAGAGATTGCACGGAAAGCCAGGCTGACTGCTGCCAATCGATCGGAAGACATAAGGATTGCACGAAAAGCTGACCGTTTCACCGGTTAGATAAAAAAGTTAGAATATAGTCGCTAATAGTAGCACAATTTCGCATTGACAATCAGAAAACGCCAAAGATATAAAGCGCCAAAAATATTAACCGCGTGCGACAATATGCACATGTGGTGAGAAATGTCGATAGGTGTTTCCTACAGAAAATGCGTGTCCTGAGTTGACTAGCGAATCAAACGCCCGTTGCTACGGGCCGTTCAACGATCAAATAATTCAGTAGCCTGAAAGAGAAGCCTGTTAGGTAATTTCGTATCAAATGCCGCAGCTAATCATTTTGACAAACAGCGCAAAAGGTTGGGTGTTGCATTTAGAGAGAAGACATAATATAGTCGTCGTTTTCCTTTTCTAGAGAGAAGACACAGATATAATTAAGCTCGTTATGGTTCTCCTATGAATCTTCTTCCTGAGTGGATTTCAAATTTCTACATTCGCCAAACTGTACATTGAATCTATCCCTTGGTCTTACATTGATTTGCACGGGATTTTCAGCTGTTCATACCTCAGGAAAGTCGTGTTCATGTGAGGTGTCTGATTTTGAAGATATGAACTTAATGAATAACGACTTGAATTTTTTGAAGCAAAACTTGTCCTTCGTGCGGGTGGCATGCAGGTTCTACTAATCGTTTCGTTGAAACCAAAGTTCTCCGATTTTTCTTTCAGAAAAGACAAGGTATGAAGCTACCGTTCCAAATAGGTGCTAGTGTTCCCCAAGAATATCTATACCTCTTTTACTGTTGCTCTTTATCTTAAGCTCGTTGTAAGAACCTATTTTTTGTTCTTTCTCTCTTGCTTCAATGAATAGCAGAGCTCCTGCCACTTTTTCAACAAAAAAAAAAAAAAGCTACCGTTCCAATTGTGATGGGGGTGATATAATTTTATTTTACGATTTTTTTTAAGAAAACATAATCTGTATCTTTGATCTTGTGGTTAGGATTTCGAAAGTGTAGCACTAAAATCTGTAATGACGATATCATACTATTTTGTCGTTTTAGCAATGCAACAATGATATTGACAACTCGTGAAACGAAACCAACAAATATGCATTGTACGAACTGCATTAAGAGTGGCTAGTAGGTAATGTGGTTCATGAGTGACATAGATCTTTTTATTTCAGTGTGCACTAGTGTTCACAAAAATATAAGGAAACAGAGGACGCTAATTGGTTGAAAAATATGTTAGTAAACTTTAAAAAAATGAAGACTTTAGTGACAAGAAACCAAGAAAGATTGGCGAATCTTACAAGAATAAAAAAAATCAGCTTAGTGGTCGGAGATTAGTATTAAAATGCAAAATGAACTACATATGATATTACCAAATGTCTTGGTATGCACCGCAATCTCATTTCTGCAACAATTCTCCTTGATAATACCCTGCTAATATTTATCCTTAGTTTATTGCTCCAACCTTATGGTTCATTTAGCTCCAACAGGTCCCTACGACCTTTCTATTTACTTTTACTTCAAAAAAAACCTTTCTATTTACTAACTAGTTAAAATATTTCTCAATACTCATGAGAATATTATGCATTTAATACTACAATTTTAGTAGTACTAGTACCATAATTAGTCATAAAGCTAGATTAATAAAGTAAAGAGGATGTGGAATGGTCATTTTAAACTAAATGAAGTTTGGATGAAGCACCTAGGCTACTGGTAGTAGGATCGCACGACTGATGGATTCAAAGCAAGCAGCCGTTCACTAGTACTACTACTTGGTGCCTTTTCTAAATTTCATGTCCACATAATAAAGCAAACCATGTCATGAGAAACAAACACACAGCAAAAGATAATGGTGTGATATTCCGTATTTAATAAAAAAAATTGAGTCGGGTCGGCTGGCTGAGTCGGCCTCGGTTTTTGAGCCCGAGCCGGACTCGATCTGGCCACCTAGGCTATAACGCCCCTGGGGAGGGAGGGGCTGAAACTCTAGCCGCCGCCTTAGGACGTCACCAAGCCACGCCGCAGCCACCCAGAGCTGCTGCAACACCGCGGCACCGCCATCTGGCTGCCATCGTGGGTGAGCGCCTGCCTCGTCCAGCTGCATGGGGACGTGTCACGCCGGGCTGCGCCGCGTTGGATCGGAGCACGCCCTGACAAGCCAGGACGCATCTAAAGCGTGGCCACCGCCGCCCCCTTGTTGCTCTTGCTTCTGTGTGTTTCTCGTCAGACTGCACGCTCGGTCTGAGATACGTATGGACGATTTTAGAGGATGTGATGCGGGAGCGGGAGTTTTGGAGAGTGTGAAGAGCGGAGAACACGTGAGGATCGTGGAAGATCGTTGATGTCATTGTGTTTCGACGGAACTTTGAGACACAGGTATAAATCCTAGGTTGCTATTTATCATGTTTGCAATGTAGTGGAGCGATGTAATGGTTGTATTAGTAATAGATGGGGAAGCTGGAGAGCATCGAGATGGTATTTGAGAGTGGTTTGTATTCGATTAATAGCGGTCTCTGTCTTCGTAGTTAGTTTTTGAGCACCTATGATCATTTTCATGGTATATCCAGGTTACGAAAAATATAGATTATTGTCATTAAAGATTAATAACATAAATTTGGTTAAGCAGTTCGAAAGTTATGGCCTGTAGAAACTTGCTATGCAGTAATCGGTCGCTACCGAGAGCGGTTGTGGTAATCTATTGTTTAGGGCTAGATAATGGCCGAATTAAATTATATCAATAACTAGAGAAAGCTAGGTATTTTTCCCTAGATTCTAGAGATGTTATTTGTTTGCTATATTTGAAGTTGTATAAAATTTGTTACGAAACTGTGAAGTCTGATGTCCAGTAAAAACAATAGATTGGTCTTCAGGGCTAAAAACAAGGGATTAAACGAATTAATTAGAAGATATTGATAACTAGAAAATTATAGACAATCTTGTGTAGTTTGCAGAACATGTATGGTTTACTATGTTTGAACTCTTGAGTTAGGTGCTATAGTCTTCCAATCGCCGGGACATCAAAGGGTAAATTGTATGGCGATAGAGAAAGTTAAGCACGGGACGTGCGTAGGTGTGATGTTGATATGTTTGATGTGTGTACTGCTATGTCATATTTTTTAGATGGGTTTACCTACTATAGGAGGTGTGACAGCGGATTTGGCTTCAATCACACGTCATTCCGTTCCTCGTGGGTAAAAAAGTAAGTGTATAGTAAAATAGTAACATGAATAGTTAATTCTTATCGAAAACTTCCTATCATGATGCTTTATATGATGCCTTTCGTTTATTATGAAAATGATATGGTATGATGAGGAAATTAATGGAGAAGATGAAATATGTTAATGTTGATAAATCATATCGTTTGCATATATTCCATTTATAATAGAAAGAGATGAACTTTGCGGCCTCTATGATCTAATTAGTGTAGATGTGGATGACCTACTCTGGTAGGCACCTCTATGGGATAAAGAGAATGAGAGAGTGCGACATCGACGGGTGTGCATTTAGTGATACCAGTATACGCTATATGATAAAATAATCATATAAGCAGGTAAACAGATTTGCATTGTATGGTTAATAATAAAAGATGATTAATAAGATGAAAGAGATAATGGATATGTTATTATTTTATTTATTTGATGAGTCGTTTACCCTCCCTTGTTTATTTAATTTTTTTGATAATAATGAACTCGACATGCATGTCATGGGAATAGTGTCACCATTTCAATTGTCACATCATATCCCACAGTTAAATATTACTCCCTCCGGTTCACAAAAACTTGTCGGTTTGGGATACGTGCAGACAAACTTTTAAAAATTTAGGTATTGATATCTTTTTAAATATTTAGATTGGATGCATGAAAATCATACGTGTATATTCATCTCGAAACATACTTTTGTAATATTATAATTTTATTATATTTTTTAAATATATTATAATAAAAATTAGTGGTCAAAGTTGAGTTTTGGGGACCGTGTTGATGTCCAAAACGACAACTATTTTGTGATCGGAGGGAGTATTAGTGATAATTCTTGGAATAATAAAGTGTCTAGTTAATTTAGTTGATAAACTTTCGTAATCATATTAATGGACATGTGACATAGTTGGAATTTAATGTTATTTGAGAAGTTTAGTTGTTTATTTAATTCTCTCTATACTATTGCTAATCGTAGTTGCCAAAAATTTAAAGATTGTTCCTAGACGCATGTGATCTGAGCATACCCAAGTGCGAAGACTTGAGCATTCTCGGGGGTGTGGATCCGAGCGTTCCCAAGCACGAGAACTTGGGTGTTCCTAAGAGCGTGATCTTGGGTGTGCTTGAGTGCGTGGTTTTAAGATTTATATTGTTATTTTTCTTATTCATGTTATTATGCAAAGTCTTGTTAATATTGTTTAATAGTAGTGTTAATTGTTTAAGGACGCTTGCTAAAATTGTTGTTAAAATCATGGTTAAAGTAATGAAAAAATAGGATGCGGTAATATCTTAAGCACTTGGAGTGCTAGTGTTATAAATGGCTATTTATACCATAATTCTACATAAATAAAATCAATATATGATAAAGATATCCACCCGTGCATAATTGATTGCTTTTTTTTTCTTTTAATCTTTTGGTGGTTTGCAATACGTACACAAGGAGGACCTTAACTTGTAAGGAACACCCACCCCGACAAGGTCCAACACTAATAAATTTGAACCTATCGGTGGCTCCCCGTTTCCATGCACCGGTGGAGAACAGGACGAGCCTCGTAGGAAAGATAGGAGAGAAGGGAACAAGAGGTACGCAAACAAGTTACAGGACTATTAGATAGTAGTAGACAAAAACAGGAGGAGAGAAAAGAAAGCTAGCGTGGCCCGTGGTATTATAGATAGATACTCTAGATGGGTAGGATAGGAACAGGAGGAGGCGAGCGAGTAGCCACTAGCCAGTGCGGACAGGAAAAGCGGGATAGATAGCGGTTTGGTGGGCGTTGCGAGGAGGTTTTGTCCGAGGCAAGGACGGAGCGAGCACTTGCGCCCCGTCGCGTAGCGCGCTTTTAGGCGCCACCGGGCGTCGTCTTCCCCGTGTCCCCAAACCCCGATTCTTTGGACGCATCACAAGCGGCTAACCGCGCCTTTAATCCCCGCCCCCCGCCTTCACGAGCCATCAGCCAGCCACACCGCACGCTATCAAGGGCTTTTGGACGCTTCCCGCATGCGGGCGCACCTGGGTGGGTCCACGCGAGTTGGCTTTCGAACCCAACCATCCAACGCGACGCGGGCGGCTAGCGACCTCTCGGTTGTCCCCACCCGGCTTGGACGCTAACGCGACGAAACGATGCGATAAAAAGGATAGGAACAAAGGCAAGCGCCCAACCGAAAACCAGAGGGTCTTTGGCTTGGCTTGGACTTTTTGGATGCCATGTCCCAGTGCGTGCGTGGGAAAGCAGCAGGTGAGGGGACGGGGAGGGTGCTCCTCTCCTCTGTCTCGGGGGAGTTTTTGGTACAGCGCAGGCAGGCGGAGGAGGGGCGTGGCGTGGACTGGATGGAGGCTTTGTTTGTTTGAACTCGTCCTCCTCTTCCTGCTGCAGCCAACCTTGTCTGTCTTGGGTTGGACTTCCCACCGCATGGCACGGATCATCCGTTCGTCCATGGCGTTACGTCACGGGAAGGGAAGAGTTTGTTCTGTTTGTCACCATTCGCCAAAGCGGTATGGCGTGCGATATTCTATCTCACCTCTGCCGCTTTGATGTACTACTCCTAATATAATAACTCCATTCACCACTACAAAATAGGATATGGTGTGTTAACTTATATCCATCCTTATTTCTGATTAATTGTGTTACTACTGGTTAGATTGAAAATAATAGGGCTGTATGTTGGAAGATAAAACCGGTTTAAAAAGTGCTTACGCACTGCTGACGATTCGTTGAGCGGGAGAGTACGAAACCCGATTCGTATGCAAGCGTGGCTGCCACAGCAACAGGCGATGATGTTACGCCCCGTTCGCAGCCGAATCCATGTGAGTTCCCGGGCCAACAATTTTCTCCTCTGGTACGATTTGCTGGAACAAAGGTGAAGGGCGCCTCTCCGTAAGGTTCACACTTAAATCAAAAGCTACCCAAAGTAAAGTGAACATGATAGGAGGAAGAAACTTAACCAAAGATGACCAAACAAGCTTCAAACTCCGACCAGGCATGATGCCGACCAAGGATTGCTCTCGGCACATGCACGAGACCATGAGTCTGTAGGCAGGTGCGTATGGTCCGTAGGTGCAAATCTCATATTATCTTGTCGACTTCCATGCAAACAAGGCCGAGATAACATGAGACAACTAACAATCCAAGCAACCGAGTAAAGAGATGTACGAAATGCTAAACCACCTCATTCCACGATAATTCCATATAGTACAACCTGGAACTCTGGAAGTCTACAATAGAGAAGTAATCTACATGGGAGGTTGAACCTATGCTAAGACCTTTTTTAAGTGATTACATATTCTGAAACTTTCAGTGTTCGGAAGCACCATGGCACAAAAAATGACCCTTTTTTTCCCTTCAGAACATGAAAGTCTTGGGGATCTCTAAGAATAAGGGAGCTTCAAAATAGGTGGCACAAAAATCATCAAGATGGTAACATAAAAGACAGTTAAACCAGTTAGTCAGAAACCATGTATGAAGATTTCATCCTTCACCCCACACAAGCTTGAAGATGTTTCTGCTAGCCCCTGCGTTTACCATCTTGCTCTTGTTCTTCAACATCTCCTCTTGGGCACGTATATCACCATCCTTGATATTGCAAAAATATAAGTTTTAGTTCACAGAAATGTTGAAGCATTCGGTAAGAGACATAATAGTACTAGAGCAGCAAGGGATATGGCATGCACTACTAACATTTGTTCTGACTTCTGAGTACGATTAAGTGTTGTAAACGAAAAGAACATTAAAAGGATATAGCTAATGAACATCGTAAAATTTGAAAGGAAAAGAGACCGACAAGCATGGAATATGCCCGAGCAAGTAAGAAGAGAGTTGGGTAGAGCTCTATAACAGCAAGTGCGGCTTCTTCTGTCACTTGCGGTACCTGCGTAGAATGCGTGATCAATAAGGATAATTCTTGCATCAAACTATGGCATGAAAATGAACTGGCTATGAAATGAACTAGCCAGTTCGCCATCTGACTTCGGTGAAGGTGCCTTTTATTGCTCA
This sequence comes from Otatea glauca, assembly GCA_036346275.1. Taxonomy (NCBI): domain Eukaryota; kingdom Viridiplantae; phylum Streptophyta; class Magnoliopsida; order Poales; family Poaceae; genus Otatea; species Otatea glauca. Next base: position 52,903,123 of record CM070712.1, on the reverse strand, counting down.
GTTACCTGCATAAGTTGAAGGGCAAATACATCACTCACAGTTATCTTCTCAAGGTCACAACACTTTTTCTCAAACTCGTCATAGGTCGGGCAAACTCGAGAAGTGCTTGCACCAATAGAGAAGTTTGTGCTGTAGTATTCAGCTATCGAATGTGTGAGGAAGCCATACGTCCTTTCAGTATCAGCATATCCAGTGGTTCTCTGAACATCAAATCCTTCAAGAATCTCAGTGGTGAAGCAGCTGGAAATAAAAGGCATGGAGCAGTTAAAAGGGCGTACAACTGACGTCTAAATATCCAGTTTATTAACTGGCAATCTAGATATTATACATTATTAAGGAAGGGGACAGTAAAATGTAAAACAACAAGAAAAGGTACTACAATTCAGGGATAACATGGTCACACAGGTGACATGAGCAGTGTGCATACGCTGTTTTAATGCTCTCTGATGCATCTAAAGGGTTTGGATCACCTTCAACCAGATATATCAGCTTCCTTAGCCCAGATTTCTACAAAGAAGGTAAACAAAGGGAAGTATCAGGACAACAAAAGAACACAAAAAGATCTCTTCGGTTAAGATTAGACTAAAACTGCATCGGATCACTATGGGCATAACACAAGAAAGGTTGAAAGACCCAACTCCTTGAAGTGGAACACTCCTCGTCATATGCAGCATTTATGAAGACGATTCAACATCAACTGTAGGATAGAATTATGAAACATCTAAAAGAAACATATTTTAAACACTATTGGTACCATAACATCCAAAACAAGTTAACTACATTCCTTGACTGTTACAGATGCCTTATGACTATGCTACCAAATACGCTCATAATTTAACCATCAATTTAATTGCTACATAGGTCATCAGCTCACCAACAAAACAATTTTGGGTTGCCACAACTACTGATTGTGATTATCAGAACAAACATACTAAGAGTCTAAACACAGAATTTCTTAGCAGTCCCAAACCGAAAGTATAAAGAGAAAAAAGGGGAAGTCGACATGAAAGGTTTATAATAATAAAAATAACAGAAGTCAATGTTAGTTCAGATGGTACCTTCAGTCTTAATTTCTGATCTCTGTATCTATTGTCTCTAATTGAGCTAGCTAAATCCGAGACATTTTTCCTTTCAACAATGAAATCAAGAACATACTCTGTGTGAAGTTCTCTATGACGAGCAATCCAAATACCATCTCCAACAGGCAAGCGTTTCATCTGGACGACATGGTTCAAACAGAAGGTTTAATCAACACCACTTTCTCTGGCATACACAGATACACTACATAAACAGTTTGATCTATGCATAACATCTCTGTTACATCATTCTTGTGTTCATTTGCAATGAATACAAGATAGGTGTCTCCCCTACCTATTTATGTTAGAAAAAAGGAACATATTTGTTACATTGAACTATATCCAACAGGTTTACATGCTGAAAGTGTATAAGTACAATCCAGCAAGTTGCGAGGTTGTCCACAATTTGACATTGCTCTAATGACGTATGTGCTCCCCTGAACAGAAGCAAGCACACTGCATGTGGCAAGCATCAGGACAATGGGGGCAGAGACAAAGCATCTGAGCCAAAGTAATTAGCAGTAGTCAAACACACACACACACCAGCAAAGTCTTCAAAGTGCAATTTTTATTGCAACATTATTTGCCAGACCTAACAAGATTATAAAGGTTATCAAAAGCTGGCTCAAATGGTTAGGATTGGTGAAAATGTTCGATCATATATCCATCAATTCAGCAGTGAAACTGATTAAGTGATAATGTGTTGATTATGCCAACTCTTTGTGGTCAGTATTTTAAATGCAATACATATTTAGCAAACAAGACATCTAAATTGTACCAGTGCATTAGCTTGAGCTAACAGAAGAAACTAGTTTGGTCTTTGGTGCATTACACTGTCTAGAGCAGATGTCGTCTTTCTCACAGGACAAAAGGAGAATTATCTAATTAACACAGTGGCAGGCTGTAACATAACATATCCCACAAAACCATCAGGGATTTAATTTAGAGTCATGCTAATGAAATTTGGTGATGATGGTGCATGTGTTGTGTTTTTGAATCTGACTAACCTCTACAGCTACATGAAACTGTGAATGTATGTTATCAACAACTTTTCTTTTTAAACGAGGCCTGCACGAAAGAGTAACAATTATGACAATGAAATTCTGATGTGTCCAAGGGTTACAATTATGAGAGAATGAAATTCTGATGTGTCTGCACATATAATTGAATAATGGGAAAATAGAACATGTAATTATAGGGGGGGAAATAGGCTACAGGCAAAACATGCAAAACCAACAAAAATATGCAATTCCATATATATCCAATCCACAGAATATCATTAATGAGAAGTCCAACAAAAAAATATCGAGCTGTCATAACAATATTGGCACATGAGGGAACATTATAAATCATAGTTCTTGTAGTTCCTAACTATGTAGCATATTACCATTTGTGAAAAACCAACAAAGCCAAACGGCTCTGTTTAAAGAAAAAAGGCAAAGAACCTCTATAGAAAAAGCATTTGTTCCATCATTTCAGCAGTTTGGTATTTCTAGAATGATTTGAGTAAAATGATAATCAATTCATTTCCTTGCAAGATAAATTGGATATTTCATATGAGATCTAAAACTTGAAGGATAGACACTTAGATGCACCAAACATCAACCAAAAGATAAAATTTAAGTAATCAAAGATAATATGAGGTCAAACTGTGTTCAGGTTCAGTAAAAGGAGATTAGTCTACAGCAGAAACTGAATAAATATATGGAACATTATTTCCCTTGTTTAAACAGAACATTTCAAATGCAAAGAATAAAATGCCATTGGCTCATCTTGCAAATCATTGGAAAGGATAGAACAAAGGCATATGCTGCGAATATTCAACTACATATCAGAGCATGCCCAAAGAATGGGGAAATTCATATTAGTCAAACCCTTGAAACTTGCATCCACTCATCCACATAATATAAACAGTGTAGTACCCTAACATATTGTATAAATTTGAATAAATTTTGGAAAATGTACAGCAAATGGCCATGCAGTTTTGAGTACTATACATTGGGTAAGATAAGCTTATGATCATAAATACAATACCATATACTAATTCTTGTAAGGGTAGGATATGATCATACAAACCCGAAATTCTCACGATCATCCAATATCAACACAACTTCATAAGCTTCGTGAAATTTTTCACTGGATCGATGAGGTGGCATAGCTAGTATAGAATCGTCCATATATACAGTATCATTGTCTAGCATATTGATTTCAGCAGTACCCTGTTAGTTGAAACACTAACATTATTTTCAACTTGAAAAGGGAAAAAAGGTACAGCACAAGGGTTTCTCCACAAAAAGTCAAGCACACCATTGTACTAGAAGATTGCAGCTCGAATGTTCCTTGAGATGAAAGAGGAGATATAGAAACTGAGCAATCTGATGGCCTAAAATTATGAGTAGGCCTCTTGCCTGCAAAAAGATATTGGAATTAATTGAAAAGGACAGTAGAGAATAATACTTTATTTGGATACTATTTTATCTGAATAGAAAGCATACTGATATCAAGAGAACTGGAGCTGCTTGCTTTCAATATTGGACTGCCCCTTCCAGTAAATTCTTCAGAGCCTGCAATTGAGTAACCAGAATTGATTATAGGCTATAGCGCCGCCCAAAAGAAAAAAGAAAGAAAGAAATAGGCTATTTGTGAACTCAAACTATATGCAGAAGAACAGTCTACCTATTAGAGGACTGTTTCCTTTATCTGATTCTTCAGAATCTGAATCACTGAGAATGATTTCTTCAGCACAGTTATTCTAATCATGATAAGAGAATCCATGAATTATGAACTTATTACAGCATAGCATGATGGAAAATTATGACAGTAAAATGTAGATTGTAATTCAGAATTGTGCATAATAAGAATAAACAATGACAGCTAAAACCTAAAAATATATCAATTATTAGTAAAATGGTAAATACAAGTAAAATGAAATCTCTGACCAGATATTTCAAATTTTCAATGAGTTGATATCACTAAATTTTCTGGAGTAAATTTCACAAAACACACTAACTTTGGCAATATCATAAAACCACACTTTTAAGCAAAAAAAATCAGAGACCCACACTTCCATCTACATAACATTTAACAAAACCGCACTTTTAAGTAGCCAACGGGCTGAGCCCACTTGTCAGTCTCACAAATCTATCCCGTTTCCATTTGCTAATATGGATAGACTTGTGAAACCGATAAGTGGGCCCAACCCGATGGATATAATGGTAATGCTTGAAAGTGCGGTTCTGTGAAATGGTATGCAAAGAGAAGTAAGTTTTTTTCTGAAATTATTGCTTAAAAGTGTATGTTTTTCTGAAATTGTTGCTTAAAAGTGTGGTTTTGTGGTAGTTTTACCAAAGGTAGTGTGGTTTTGTGAAATTTACTCAATTTTCTATCATAAGTAGTAAAGAAGATGGGGTTCGCGAAAAGAAAGTTGAAAAAACTCAGTAAATTGGAGAACGTTAAAACAAGGTATAGGTAAAGCTTGTGTGGATAATAAGAGCTAAATGCCAAATTGAACTTTAACTCCTCCAAATTTTATCACATTATTAAACACTATCAATATGGTGAAGCTGCAAGTTTTTGGTGGGCTATGTAACTCTGACAGATGCTATACCAACAACTTCAAACTTTGTACAAATGCACAAAGTTAGTAAAACTTGCTCTGCTATTGAAATTTGAAACATGAAACCAGATCTTCTTTTTATGTTAAACCAGGAGACAAGATTAAAGACTGAACATAAAATTGATAAACTTCATCAGGAGAATAACTGAATAAGACAACGGAACCAGATCATTACGTTTTTATCAATACTTAAACACATAGAAGAATCTGTGGAAAGTTTGTATAGCTATTTTAACATATTCAGCATGGAAAAAACTAAACCGTCAAAGCAATGTTAGTAAAAGGTAGTGATAGAAAGATTATGCCGCAATTGATGGATTGTATTCCAGGGAAGGGGAATTACATATAGAGGGAGAGTCCGGTTGGTTTAGGAAACAAACCGGACTCCTTCCTAGAATACAAAGATATATTCTATCTATAGCCTCCTTCCTAGAATACAAGGATATATGCTATCTATAGCCAAACCTGCCTAACAGACTAGGATATATGCTATCTATAGCCAAACCTGCCTAACAGACTAAGAGGTGGCAGCAATATTCGAACACCCCCCCGCAGTCACAACGTCTAGGCATGGCAGATGTTGAGACTGGACCGGAAATCCGAGAAGACCGAGGAGGGCAATCCCTTTGTGAAGATGTCAGCAAACTGTGATGTTGTCGGGACATGAAGAACACGGACATCACCGATAGCAACCCGTTCACGAACGAAGTGAAGATCAATCTCGACATGCTTCGTGCGTTGATGCTGGACCGGGTTGGTGGAGAGATAAACCGCGCTGACGTTGTCGCAATAGACAAGAGTCTTTGCGTCTCGGTGATTTGTGGAGCTCCTGAAGGAGTTGGCGCAACCAGCAAGCCTCAGCTACTCCATTAGCGACGACCACATACTCGCTTCAAAGATCGAACGAAACCGTGTGCTGACGCTTCGACGACCAAGAGACGAGGTTGTCGCCAAGGAACACCGCATATCCAGAGGTGGATCTGCGTGTATCTGGGCAACCCGCCCAATCAGCATCAGTGTAGACCACGAGCTCGGAAGCGGAAGATCGACGAAGGAGAAGGCCGTAATCCAGAGTGCTTTGAAGGTAGCGTAGGATGCGCTTGACCGCAGTCAGATGGGGCTCCCGAGGATCATGCATGTGAAGGCACACCTGCTGAACTGCATAAGAGATGTCCGGCCTGGTGAAGGTGAGGTACTGGAGAGCACCGGCGAGGCTCCGAAACTGGGTTGCATTGCTGACTCGGGCACCGGAGTCTGAGGAACCTTGGCTTGAGTATCCACAGGTGTGGTGCATGGTTTGCAGTCAGCCATGCCAGCCCGCTCGAGAATGTCAAGTGTATACTGACGCTGAGACATGAATAAACCATTGAAGCGTATTTGATAGAAATGCCAGAAAATGATGAAGTGACCAAGATCCTTCATAGCGAACTCCGCACGCAGCGAGAGATGGTGTTGTTGCAACAACTCTGCTACCGGAGGTCAGAAGAACAATATCATCAACATATAGCGGCGGATGTACCGTCTCGAGCGCGGTGGTAGATGAGCAATGAAGTATCGGTTTGGCCTCAACAAAACCAAGGAGAGCAAGTAAGTGGCGGCGGTATACAGGCCCGAGGTGCCTGCTTAAGTCCATAGAGGGACTTGTTGAGGCGGCAGACTAGATCCGGCTGAGTAGGGTCAATAAATCCGATGGTGACTACAAAAAGCGTCCCGATCAACGTCTCGTGGAGGAAAGCATTCTTGACATCCGGTGATGCATTGCGATCTCGAAAGAGCGAGAGAGAATCTGTGCGGACGGTGGCGAAGCTTCACCACGTGGTGAAAGTCTCATCATAATCAACACCGGGGCGCTGTGTGAATCCGCGAAGAACCCAACGCGCCTTGTAGCGATCCAGAGAACCATCAGCATGTAATTTGTGTTTGAAAATCCACTTGCCAGTGACGACATTGGAGTCCGACGGCCGTGGTACCAACTCCCAAGTGTTGTT